>JACEFO010000160.1:750000-1350000 GCA_015342445.1 Digitaria exilis
GGGTGCTTGGGTGAACTGGCACGCGTGCGCGTCCCATGGCAGGGCCACGGTCGCAGCACGGCCATGCCGTTCGCGAGCTCCGACAGAGCCGGTCCGCAGCGGCGGCATGGCAGCAAGGCAGCGAAGCAAGGCTCCTACACAAGACACGGCTCGAAGGCCGAATAGACAATGGGAAGGGGTTTCCTACGGCGGCGAGCTCTAGGATGCTCACGGAGACCCGCCGGAGTTGTGGAAGGAAGGGCTCGGCTTGGCTCACCTTGGGGCTTGAGGAAGAGCAAGACGGGGCAGGGAGAGCACGGGCCGGGGCGAGGTAAAGTAGGCAGGCTCGAGGCAGTGGTACGGGCTCGGACATCCTCCCGTGGCGTGGTGGTCGGAGTTGTGCTCCTTCCTTCTCGGCTCGGTGGTGCTTGGCGTCGAGGAGGTAGACGAGCAGCTCGCGGTGGATGACGCCCTTGATGGCGAGGCGTTCCTCCTCATCGCGGTGGCCTCCTTCTTCTTCCTCTCCTCCTTCTTCCTTCTTCCTCTTCTTCTTTGGTGGCTGGCGGCGGCGGATTGGTTTGGGGAAAAACCCCAATTGAGGCCTAGGGTTCGATTGGAGGCGGCCAGGGCTTATATAGGGTGGAGGCTAGGGTTTGGAGTTCACGCGGGGTCGGTTCGAGGGATGAACAGCGGAGAACCTCGGCGTTCGGGCCATGGCCACGCGGCGCATATCTGACGGGGCTGCGGCTAGGGTTCTAGCGCTGGGGTTGTTGGGCTCGCGGAGCGCACGTGAGGTGCACGCGAGGCGCGCCTGGGAGGGCCCGCGGCGGTCACTGTCATGCGCTCGGCGCACGTTGCTTTCGCGACCCATGCGCGGCGCGCGTGAGCGAGGCGCGGCGGGTAGGAAGAAGAGAAAGCTGAGCAGTGGGCCCAGCGCGACAGTGAGAGAGAAATATAGGTAGGCGCGGGGAAGGGCGGCGCGGACAAGCGGGTCCCACCTATCGGCGCTTGGGCGAAGAGCGCTGTGGCCGCTGGGCCTAATGGGCTGCGCGCGTGAAAGGGGAGGAAGGGAGGTAGCGGGCCGGGCTGTGGTGCAGGCCGAGTTTTGTTAGAGCCCAAGAGCGAGTTAGGTTAGTTTTAGATTTGAATTTGAATCTAAATTCAAATTCAAATCCCACTCAAATAAAATCCAAATAAACCAAATAAAATCCATATAGCCACTCTATCATAATTTGTCCTTAGCAATTTGAAATCACATTTCATTGCTTCTATGAATTTAGGGGAGAAAGAGGGAACTCTTATTAGTTTCAAGAGAGTTTTTCATATTCACACAAAAAGTTTTTGAAATTCGGATTTTTCAAACAGTCAAAATTTCCGGTCTGTTACAAGGTGCTTGATAGTGGATGCACAAATCATATGACCGGGGAGAAAGACATGTTCACATCATTTGAGCCAAGTATTGAACCCACGGAGAAGATTGTATTTGGGTGATAATAGTAAGGGGGAGGTACTAGGTCTTGGTAAGATTGCCATCTCAAATGATCATTCAATTACCAATGTCTTTCTCGTTGAATCTTTAAGATACAATTTTTTGTCCGTTTCTCAACTTTGTGAAAAGGGCTACAATTGTCTCTTTACTCATGAGGGTGTGACCGTCTTTAGAAGGGAGGATTCCTCTATTGCATTTACGGGTCGTTTGAAGGGCAAACTTTATTAGGTTGATTTCACAATTGATAAAGTGACGCCCAAGACTTCTTTAGTGGCAAAATCTAATGTGGGTTGGTTATGGCACCGCCGTCTAGCTCATGTTGGGATGAGGAACTTGGCCAAACTTCAAAAAGGTGGGCACATCCTAGGACTAAACGATGTTGTATTTGAGATAGATAGGTTGTGTAGTGCATGGCAAGCTGGGAAGCAAGTTGGAGCTCCACACCCTGCCAAGAACGTGACAAGGCACTTCAAGCTCCTACACATGGACTTATTTGGTCCTGTTGCCTACATTAGCATTGGTGGTAACAAATATGGTCTTGTCATTGATGATGATTATTCTCGCTTCACTTGGGTTTTCTTTTTGCAAGATAAAAGTGAAGTACAAGGTGTTGTGAAGAAATTCATCAAGAGAGCTCAAAATGAATTTGAACTGAAAGTCAAGAACATTAGAAGTGACAATGGCACCGAGTTCAAGAATACCAATATTGAAAAATTTCTTGATGATTCGGTAATAAAGCATGAGTTCTCCGCTCCTATACCCCTCAACAAAATGGTATAGTGGAGAGGAAGAATAGAACTCTCATTGAAGCCGCTAGGACCATGCTTGATGAATACAAGACTTCGGATCAATTTTGGTCGGAGGCAATCAACACCGCTTTTCATGCCATCAGCCGACTCTATCTTCACAAGATTCTTGGCAAGACGGCATATGAACTCCTAACCGACAACAAACCTAAGGTGCACTACTTTAGAGTTTTTGGGTGCAAGTGTTTTATACTTAACAAGAAACCCAAAAAGCTCAAAGTTTGCACCAAAGGTAGATGAAGGTTTTCTTCTTGGTTATGGTACTAACGAGCAAGCCTATCGTGTTTTCAACAAAACCACCGGTTGTGTTGAAATCTCGGTGGATGTGAAATTTGATGAAACCAACGGCTCTCAAGTAGGGCAAGTTAATCCAAATCTTGTAGAGGAAGATGAACCTCTAAGTGAAGCTATCATGAGAATGGCTATTGGTGGAGTTAGACCAAGAGAGAAGGAAGCTCAAGTGCAAGAAAAGGAACCATCATCATCTACAATAATTGAACCACCTAGCACCCATGAAGGTCAAGAGCAAGGTCAAGAGCACGAGCAAGATCAAGATCAAGTTCAAGTAAATGACCAAGCTCAAGGCCAAAGTCAAGAAAGTCTTGAAGAAGGTGGTGATCAAGTAAATGTGAATCAAAATGAAGATGATGATGAAGATGAGCAACCTATCCAAAGACAATCAAAAGTTGCTCATCCAAGAATTCACCAAAGAGTTCAAAGAGATCACTCCGTCAAGAATATTCTTGGTAGCATAAGAAAAGGGGTAACAACTCACTCACGCTTGCAAAATTTTTGTGGATTTTACTCCTTTGTCTCTTCTTTGGAACCTCTCAAGGTAGAACAAGCACTTGGAGATCTGGATTGGGTTCTAGCCATACAAGATGAATTGAACAACTTCATAAGAAATAAAGTATGGGAGTTGGTGGAAAAACCAAAGCAAAATGTGATTGGCATCAAGTGGCTCTTCCGCAACAAGCAAGATGAATATGGTGTAGTGACAAGAAACAAGGAAAGGTTAGTGGCACAAGGTTTCACCCAAATTGAAGGTTTGGATTTTGGTGAAACCTATGCACCGGTAGCTAGGCTTGAGTCAATTCGAATATTATTAGCCTATGCTTCTCACCATGATTTCAAGCTTTATCAAATGGACATGAAGAGTGCATTTTTAAATGGCCCCCTCTCCGACTTGGTGTATGTGTAATAACCACCGGGCTTTGAAGATCCCAAATTTTCCAACCATGTGTACAAGCTCAATAAGGCGCTCTATGGGCTTAAGCAAGCTCCTAGAGCATGGTATGAATGCCTTAAAGATTTTCTTCTCAAGAATGGCTTTGAAATAGGCAAAGCCGATTCTATCTCTTCACAAGAAAAATTGATAATGCTATATTTGTTTGTCAAATTTATGTTGATGACATTATCTTTGGCTCAGCCGATAAGAAATTTTGTGAGTTTAGTAGGATCATGACCAAGAGATTTGAGATATCCATGATGGGTGAATTAAAGTTCTTCTTTGGATTTCAAATCAAGCAATTGAAGGAAGGAATTTTTCTTAGTCAAACAAAGTACACAAGTGATATGCTCAAGAAGTTTGACATGGCTAATGCCAAGCCCATCAAGACTCCAATGGCATTGAATGGACATCTTGATTTTGATTCAAAAGGTAAATCCATTGATCAAAAGGTATATCGCTCTATGATCGGTTCATTGCTTTATCTTTGTGCATCTAGGCCCGATATTATGCTTAGTGTGTGCATGTGTGCTAGATTTCAAGCCAACCCTAAGGAGTATAATTTGATGGCCGTTAAGAGAATTTTTAGATATTTAGTTCATACCCCTAACCTTGGCTTGTGGTATCCCAAAGGCTCCAATTTCCGTCTACTTGGCTATTCCGATTCGGATTATGCCGATTGCAAAGTGGATAGGAAAAGTACGACGGAGACATGCCAATTCCTTGGGTGGTCCTTAGTGTTGTGGAGTTCCAAGAAACAATATTTTCTTTATCCACCGTGGAAGCCGAATACGTGGCGGCAGGTGCTTGTTATGCACAATTATTATGCAAGAGGCAAACTTTGAGTGACTATGGATGCAACTTTACCAAAATTCCACTTCTATGTGACAATGAAAGTTCCATCAACCTAGCCAAAAACCCCATCAACCACTCAAGAACCAAACATATGATATAAGACATCATTTCTTGAGAGACCATGAGCTTAGGGGAGACATACATATGCGCCATGTGAGCACAAAGAGAAACCTAGCGGATATATTTACCAAGCCACTTGATGAGCGAGGGTTTTGTTATCTAAGGAATGAGTTAAATATCTTGGATTTTTGTAACTTGGATTGATGTTTAGCACACACACTCTTGATATGTTGCCTAGATAGGAATAAAATGTTTTATTTGAGTGAATTTTTCAAAATGTTGTATTTTGTGATCGTTGGATCATATCTTGGCTCTCAAAGATCATATCTATGTATTGTTGTTTTTCACTGACCTTTGTAAGTCAAGAATCTTACATGTCCAATCTTAGAGCATCTCTCAATTCAAAATCAAAATTCCTTGAAAATCCTGTTTTTGGCACTTCACTGTGCAACCGGATCATCCGGTTTGACGCCCGGATGACCCGGTTCCTCTCTGGTGGAAATCGGATCATCCGGCTCCACCCGGATGACCCGGTTTCGTCGGGCTGGGGTATATATACCTAGTTCATTCCCCTCAAGAACCCTAGCTCCACTTCATTCTGCTCCACCACCGGCGCCCCCTTCCTCTCTCTTCCCCCGGCGGCGATTTTCAAGTTCCACCACCAAAAATCAAATCTAATCCGTGGATTTGGTCCTCCTCACTTCGGGTGACCCGAATCCATCCTCCGGCTCTTCAAATCGTGCGGGAAAATCAAACTGTAATTCATTCAAAATCACCTGTCGCCCCAAGTTTCATATATGTAGTTTTTGGATGGATTCTATGGAAGAAACTAGGTCTATGACATCTCTAGAACTCATGTCTAGCACTTGAATGGATTAGATATCACAAATTTCATGGATTCAAACCTAGGGTTCATATTCAAAATCCATTGACCCGATCTCTCAATGTAGTGGATGCATGTTGATATACTCTTGGGTTTAGGTTCCTGATATGTCCTAGAACTCTTGTCTATGATCTCATAAACTTTGGTGGGCTGAAACTCGTGATTCATCAATTTCTGTTTTGAACTCGTGCAAACCGGATGACCCGGGTCTGACCCGGATGACCCGACTCTCAGATCATCCGACTCCCACTCGGATCATCCGATTTGAACTAGTTCAAGACTTTAAGTGTTGAATCGATATCTGAAACCTTTGACATCTTCTTTTGCCAGATGGGTCGCAAGAGGCTTGCTTCCAAACAATCCTTCCCTCTAGCTACACCTGACTCAACTGAAGAAGAGGAAGAATCATCTGAGGAAGAGTTTGTGGAAGAAGATCCTCAGGGCAAAGGGAAAGGCAAGCGGACAAAGGAGCAAGTTGCTCCTAGTCGTTCAAAGCCCACGGCCGCCACTGAAGGTTCTAGCCATGGTGGCAGAGGTGGTCGTGGTGGCAGAGGCAACAATGAAGACATTGATCTCAGCTACCTTGAGTCCACAGTGGCAAAGCTAACACTGCCACATCGTCAGGCCCGTGATCCTCGCTTGGTGGATTACAAAAAGGGTCGTACTGAGTTGGACATGTGCACCGTCCGGTATGGCACTAATCCAAGCACAGTTACTAAAGGTTTTCGGGGAGATCCACGGTTCTGGCTTCCATTCCAGGCTGACTGGTATGAGAGTGTGATCATGAGCAAGTCCCATGCTATAACAGAAATGATGTATATTGACTGGGCTTACATGAGATCTTTGGATCAGCCAATCAAAGATGTGGCCGAGCAAAATGCCGAAAGAAGAAGTTGACAAAGCTCATGGCCTTCAGGTGTGACTGGAACGAGGAGATTGTGGCACAATTCTATGCCACACTCTATATTGATTCAGAAGAATATGAGATGCATTTCACAATTGAAGGGAAGAGGTTCATTCTCAAGTATGAACAGTTTTGAGAGCTTCTTGGGTTTGATGAGTCTGACAGAGAGAACACGGTTAGGCTGCACAATGTAGGTGTTCTAGAGAGCAGTCGCATGACTTTCATGTATGATGCGGCCTATGGTCCCAAATGTGTGCATGGACAGATCAGGGGTCTCATACCCTTCTACAAGCTCCTAAATAACTTTTCAGATTCACTTTGACACCCAGAGCTGGAGACTCAGACAGTATCTCAAAATATGCCAGAAACATTCTTCTTCAGATGGATCCTCATCAACATGGCTTCTGGGTCACAGATTTCCTTTGGAATGAGATTGCTAATTGTTCTCATGACTCGAAGAGCGGCCTCGCTATGCACCTTATATCTTCCATGTCATCAAGAACCTGACTAGCCTAAACATCATGACTGACAAGACCCATCTGCCGTACAAGCCACCAAAAGGGAAACTTGAGCAACTTCTTCGGATTGGATCTCACAGTCTTGATGAGATTCCTAGAGGTGATCCAGGTGCATCCTCCTCTTGTGGTCCATCTCACTATGGGGGTCCCTCTTCCTCAGCCATGCCTAAGAAGAAGAAGAGCATCTTTGGTTTCATTGCACATGGTCTCTTTGCCTGCTTCAAAGTTGCTAAGTACAACTCTGACACCATGCATAGGCAGCAGCTTTAGCTTGATAGGATTGAGAGGAGGCAACAGAACCTTCTTGACAAGTATGACATCCAGCGCACACCTTCTCCTCCACCTGAAGAAAGGGTTGCTCGTCCTCCTCCTACTACTTTTGAGAACCTATGGTGCTATGAGTGGGCTCCTCCACAGGGATATCCCTATGCTCCTGATACTCAACAATTCACCTTTGGACCTGGCGCTCAAAATGATGATGATGAAGATGACATTGAGGAAGATTTGGGCGGACGTGAGGTGGGAGCTGGCACTAGTGGAGCTCAAGGCGCACAAGATGATGAAGATGGTGAGGAGACCGAGGACGACAGTGAGTAGCTCTCCTTTGTGGTGTTTGATGCCAAAGGGGGGTGAATTTGGTGCTTGGAGACCCCCCAATCTATCTATCTATCTTTTCATTTCATGTTCTATGTGTGGACATGTAAGAACTTGGATGGTCTATGATGTGGTGTGTTGCATGAGTCATTTGAATCATTTGGTTTGTAAGATTTTATTATGTGTGGCTTGTAAAACTTAAATTTGTTAGACCTATTTGATGTGTGGTTTGATCTATTATATTTGATAATGTGTGATGCTATGGATGGTGTAATGTTATTTCTCACTTTGTTGGGTGATTATATTGTCATATGCATCACGGATTTATATCTCACACTATGCACATGTATTTATGCTTCAAATTGATATGTGAAAGTTCTCACAAAATTATGTGCAAAGGCATTTGAGGCCGTTTAATGGTGATGCACATATTTAGGGGGAGCTTTCTGACATGAGTTTCGGAAATGAAATGAAACTATCTATCTATTATCATTTACCCAAATTGTGTTTTCATCAATCACCAAAAAGGAGGAGATTGAAAGTGCATTTGGCCCCCAAATGGTTTTGGTGTTGATAACAACCACAATTTGGAGGTTTCATACTTTTATTGAGATATGTGTAGGTGGTAAACGAAATGAGAAAAAGAAATATACAAAGAGGTCCCCTACTCAAAACAATATGGTGTGAAGCTCATATGAAGGATTTAAATTCAATTTATTCTTTGAATTTGAGTATAGGAAACACCGTACTATCAAGGGGGATGAGTTTGATGAATCAAGGATATCAAAGTGCTATATTGAGATGAAAACCAATTTTGAGAGACACTCACGGCAAAACTCACATTTTTAGGGAAAATCGGATGATCCGACTTTGTGAATCGGATGACCCGGTTCGGTATTGAGTAAAAATTGGCAAAATCGGATGATCCGGTTTTGTGAATTGGATGACCCAGTTTGGCAAGACACTTAGGTTTTTCACAGCTAATCTGACCCATCTGGAAGATCCGGGTACTACCCGGAAGATCCGGTTTGCCCGATTCAGAATATAACGGTTAGATTTCGGGGTTGCATATAAATACCCCCTCTCTTAACCCTTCACTCTCCCTCTCGAACAACACAACAGAAAAACACTTCTTGAGCTCTCTTTCCTTCACTCCACTCCCCTCCAAACCTTGCCCTAGCTAAGATTCACTTGGGGATTGATTGAGAGAAGAGATTTGAGGATTGGGTGTTGACTTTGAGTGAGGAGAAGCATTTGTTCATCTCAAGAAGCACTTGAAGCATTCTTAGCTTGTGATTCGCGTTTGTTACTCTTGGAGCTTACTCCTAGACGGTTAGAAGTCGCCAAGTGCAGCACCTAGCTTGTGGGAGCACCTTGGAGGTTTGTGTTACCCGTTCCTTGTGTGGAACCATCTAGTAAGTGACTCAATCTTGATCTTTGTGGTCGATCGAGGGAGGAAACAAGTTGAAAGAGACTCTACCCTTTGTGGGTACCTCAATGGAGACGTAGCTCCCTTGGAGTGAACTCCGGGAACAAATCTCGTGTCTCTTTGTGTCTCTTACCTTACTTTTGCTCATATATCTCATATTTGCTATATATTGGTCGATCTATCTCCATACTTGTTTCCGCTGTATTTGATCATAATATATTGCTTCTAGAGTACCCCTGTGAACTTTCTATTTAAGTGGATTTGTGATTAAGTTGTTAGTTTTTGAATCTCGAGCATAGCTGTTCTACAACACCGGATCATCCGAGAGTTAATCGGATCACCCAACTATCGGATCATCCTAGTGTTTCTCGGATCATCCGGTTTCACTGATAACTTGTTGAGAAAAAATTTTCAGATTTTATTAGATACGCCTATTCACCCCCCCCCCTCCCCCTCTAGGCATCTACAAGATCCTCTCAAGATGACATGAGACGGTGACTTTGTGTGTGTCTTTCCATCCAGCATATGGCAAGTATCAGTTTCAAAAACAGGTCCAAAAAATAGTAAAAAAAAAATATATCGGGAAGCTCACTGGCCAGCGAGACCGTCACCTGTCATGAGGTCGCAAGTCGCGCATTTTTCATGCGTTACATAGCCAGCGTGATTCGAAGACCTCTCTCTTGCGCGTAGCATCCTTTACCACTACACCACACTCAATTATACGTCCATAGTATGTTTTGATTCCTAGCATACTATACTCAACCGACTATAAATTGATTGTATGAAGCCCTAAACGAATTCAAATGAAAAAGTTATCAACTATAAAGTTTCATAACTTTTAGAGATCTACAACTTTCATTATGGAAATTGTCCATCCGAGATCATTTACAAAATTTTGAATTTGAAACTTAAGAAATTTAAACTTAGTTTTGTTGACTAGATGATTTCAAATTAAACAGTTGTCAACTACAAGGTTTCCTAACTTGCCAAAACAAACAACTTTCATTTCGGTAATTTCTCCATCTGAGGTCGTTTGAAAATACTCAATTTTGAAATTTCAGAAATTCAAACCCCGTTTCATTGGTAAAATTAGTTCAAAGAATAACTTCTGAATATCTACAACTTTTAGTTTTTTTCATTCCTTCATTTGACAAAATGAAAGTAACATTGCGCGCAAATCTTAATCTCTTCTCTAGTTTTATGAAACTAGAGAGACATAGATTTTGTGAACAACTTTTTTATCGATTTGTTTGAATGAATATTTGACCAATATAAAAGTTGTACATCTTGATAAGTTATACAACTTTTTAGTTCAAGAAAAGTACACCATGGTTTTTTAAAGGATGGGCTATTACTATTTCCTTCCTTGTTTTCTTCTAAAAAACCTTCTGTTTTTCGGTGCTGTGTGATGTGAAAGTGAACCTAATTTTAAGGTTTTGCATTGCATTCAGATCTCACCTTCTTCTTGATGGGGTCTGTTTTTGTTGGCTTGTATCAAGAATTCAACTCTTTTGAATATGTATGGTTCACCATTTGTGCTGCAATAAAATGGTTTGTTGTTCCGGTATTCAGTTACAAACAAATGTGATGGTGTTGACATAAACCTCGATTTGTTCATTTTTGTTAGGGCTTAATATATTTGTTTCCATGAAATGTCTTTTCTAAGAAATATAATAACTTACATGATTGTATCACTTTAATCCGATGAGCTGCAAAAGGTTTAAATCCGATGCATGAACTTATCAACCGTGTAGTACTTTGCGTGCACGCCACCAAGTGTATTTTGCCATGCTAGCAAGCTAGTAGCTAGGTGAACTAAATTTTAGTCCAATGCATACAACAAACAAAGAGTTTCCGGTAGTGAATGGATACGACATAGGATTTGTGCCCATTCAACCTAAGCCACTTTTAGCTCTATATGCCGGCCGTGGCTAATTAAGTTTTGCCTAACAATGCCTAAAAAATTTTGTCCCAAAACACTGGTTGTACAAACTTGCTAAAAGTATTGGGAGTGAAAAAAATCTTATTCTCTAACAATTCTCAATAGTTGATTTCACGATTGGAAGCGCATGCTAGGGATGAAAAATTGGCTCCAGAGCCCATTGTTTTTTGGAATTAGGAAAAAATAGCCACTGGTTTAGGCCACTGTTGGAGCAAGAGTTTTTCCATTAATTCCCAAAATAAGATTTTAGAAATCTATTTTGCGCACTGTTGGATATGCTCTAAATCTATACTCAAATCTCGCCCACCATCTCCTACTACAAGAGGCTAAGTAAGTTTTGCCCACTAGATCAGTACTCAAACCTTGCCCAGCATCCCCTACTACAAGCCATGGCCGCTAAGAAGAGAGCTAGCCTTCAACGCAGGTGGAGCTATGGAATCTCACTACCGGAAACTAGAATACATGAAATTCATTTTCATGAAGGTGTTATATGGAACGTCATGAAAATGTTTATTTTTACGTAGGTGATCTGAATTTTTTTAATAAAACAAGCGGTCAAACTTACTACCTTCGTTCCTAAATATTGTCATTTTGGGTGTCCATGCCACGAGTTTGACTGAATTTGTCGAAAATATGTGCAATATTTAAATCTTTAAATATTTTTTATAAAAAATAGATATAAATATTTATCTAATGATATTTATATTGTACCATAAGTTTTAATATATTTTTATATATAATTATCCAAATTTGTTTCTAGGAAGTGATAAAGGCAATTATTTAGGGACGGAAGGAGTAGGCTCCAAAAAGTCAAACGAATTATAATTTGCAACAGGAAGAGGGTATGTTATATATTCTCACTTTTAGCAGCATATTTGTATATTTACAAATATATTGGTATAAACTTTAACCACTTTATAAATCCTTGTTGTATGCTAAAAATTACATGATTTAAAACCATAGTGAAAGATGGTTAATATTGTGTTCGTATCTTATTGTTTGTAACTACTATCTTCTAAAACCTTCTCCAATGTTGCCAATAAGCTAGAGCTACGGCACACCAGATTTTTTATTTATGTTGAAAAGACAAAAATATGAGATATCTCTTATTTGACTAATTCCGAGCGGTTCTAAATTTGGATTCGTTTAGGGCTTCAAAATGTGTTTTGAAAATTGCCTTTGTCGTTTGTTTCTCAAAATACACTCGGCAAACCAGATATTTGTCGTGTGTTATTGTTAGGCACACGACAAAGGAAGGTATTTGCCATGTGCCCTTGTTAGGCATACGGCAAACAAGGTATTTGTCGTGCGGCATTGTTAGGCACACGACAAACACTAGGCTCGGCCGCACGACCGTTATGACATAAATCATGTGACGTTGACATTATGACATACTTCCTGTGTCAAAAAAAGTCATATAGGATTTATAATTTGTTTAAAAAACAAATGATTACTCTATTTAGTATGTACATACGCATGCAAGAACTTATTAGTGCCAGATATAAATAGTAAATAGGGCACGTGCCTCTTTCTCAATATGTCATAAAAATTTGGAAAAAGTACAAATTACTCCCCTCAACTATTAGCAAAGTCTACATAACTCCCTAAACTATATTTTGGTTTATTTTACCCCCCTAAACTATGTCATCTGGCCTATTTTACACCCTAATACAAATTTTCTTTTTTATTTTTCTATGTACAAGTGTCATATTAACTTCAAATTTTGCAAGATTATAGTAGACATCATAACAAATGATAGAAAAATATAAAATATTTTTTGTCATTATTTTGATGGGGTAAGATATTTAATAATTAATTAATCCTTAGGATACGACATTATATAAAAACTAATAACGGAAAATTCATAAAATATTTTTTGACGTACATTGTGATGTTCACTACAATCATACAAAATTTAAAATTAAAATTCAACTTGTGCATGGAGAAATTCTTAAAAAAGACAAATTGTATTAGGGGGTAGAATAGACAAGTGATATAGTTTAGGGGGTAAAATGAACCAAAAGATAGTTTGTCGACTTTGCTTATAGTTGAGGGGAGTAATATAGATTTTTTCCTAAAAATTTTGAAGTGGCTTCTATTTTTTTGGGATGAAGTAGAGCTATATGTAGTGATTAACGCTCACATTGAGAAGCACCTATCTTACACCTAGACGGAAGGTCACTTCCACCCCCTTACCTTCTCCCTCTTTCGCGAGAAGAATACAGCTATAAGTTATGTGGCAAGTAAAGTGAGTCACATCTGACCACATTTTCAATAAACTATATTCATATTTTTGTCTCTAAACAAATTTATTATGAAAATATATCATTGATACTTCTTACACTAAGACGTGTTAATTTGCTAGAATTATATTCTTCGAGCTAGTGTCTATTGAAGGAGATCCTCATGTAATACCATTGTTTTTAATCCAAACGGATATTTTAACCAAAATATCAGTATGATGTTCAGCTAAAACATCAATAACTGTGTACTTGTTTCTACATATTAGCAAAAAGTAGATATATTTTATCCATCCGCGGATACCCGGATTCAGGCTACGTCCGAGCGCCGCCTCCGACGCTGACATCACGTAACAACGCACTGACAGAATTAGCATTCGGGAGTTCAAAATTAGATCAAGTAGCAAACAAGGTAATATACGAGTTTATGACAGCATACATGGGGACGAATTAGCTCTCATAAAACTGGGTGCACCATAGCTCAGTGAAATAAATCAAAGCATCAAGTTACTATCGTCCCGATGACAAAAAACGTCAACATCTCACAAGTTAACAAGGATAACTGTCAATTTGGAAATTCAGAAGTATGATGCCACCACTGTAAGCAACATAACACAAACATCCAGCTACATATATTGATACAAAATACAATGCATGAGCAACTCAAAAATGGCGCCATTGGTAACTGTCTGAAGTTTCTTTACTACAAATTAAAGAACAATTTTAGCATTAACATACAAGACATTATCTGAGCCTTCAAATGTCGAGTAATTAAGCCTAGAGCCATCCCTACCATAACAGTTGTTTTGTAACGGCAATAACGGTTATGGGTCTCAGTAGGCAGCATTGACTAAACAGAGAGGAGAAACAATTTCCACAAGGATAACGCCATACAAGACGGAGATGCAAAAACAGCAGAGATTTTTGCATCTTGCCATTCACAAACCACAACCCTAAGCATCAAGCATAGGCTAGAGTGGCAAATGTGCTATACTAGCTTCATGGATCATCGGATCCCACATGTCCATTTCACAATCCTCAATCTTCGGGTTCAACTGCTGATCCTTAACAACCTCTATGTGAGTCAACAGATCCTCCTTGCTCATGGCCGGTGGCATCAAGGAGAATACTGGAGCTGTCCCTATAGAAAATAACCTACTTAGCTTACCAAATCATACATAATCTACTTTGCTCAGATAAATATATTTTCGAGACTGCACAAGAATTAAAGAACCTACCAGTAATTCAAGTATTAAACATGTTGAAACTGATTGAACTGACATGTTAAAAGAACTGAGTGAAGGAACTGGCATATATAGAGGAAAGCAAAACAATTCATCCTACAATACTGCGGCACTCCCAGAAAGAAACACGCATAAAAGAATGCAAAATAGGGTAATGAGAAAGGCCATATACAACAAGTTACTAGGCTTCTGGTTTTCACACAAGTTGCTGATAAACAGGGGGATCTACACTTATAAGTTGTTGGCCTAGGAAGTTGGTCAGGTCGGGTCATGTCTAATATTTAGCTGGTGATTGTGTTTTGTGCTCATGCCTCAGTACTGATTGCAGTGACACAGCCATGCAGATACTTTAATTGAGATATGAAGAGTTCAATGCAATTAATAACCAAAGAAATAACTAATATCACTTAAGTCACATTGTTAGTCTAATTCACATGGATATCAAACAACCCTGAAACAAATCATGGAAAATAACCTAATTCTTACTACAGTTATGATGTATAAGGATTATATTTACCTGCTGTGAAGAAACTTGTGAATGGATAACACAAGCGGTAGCCCAGTTTTTGGGGAAGTTTCTTAAACTGACCAGACTCAGCATGGACCATGAAAACCACACCACCACCAATCGATATAAACACCATGTTGTACTCTTCAGCAAACCCTATAATCTCTGAGAAACACCTACGTGCCCATGACCTCAATGGAAGATCAAGTTTAAAAATATTAGTGAGCATCCATCTAGTATCACCATCACACTTGTCATTCCTCTTCCATATGCGGGCATTCAAACCATCTAGAATGAGAAAGCCGAGCCCATTTCCTGATGCCGGCATAATCAAGAATTGGAACTTGTCACGGACAGAAGTGTTGAGGCCAGTCAGTTCTGGTGGCACGTCTACTGTAGCTAGGCACTGCCTATCCAAATCGAACTCAAGTATGACCATATTGCTTTCATGAAACAACCAGTAAACGGAATTACCGACCAGGGTATTGCAACAATCAAAATCATCCGGGTCGAATGGGCTCGGCCACATTATTGAGATGGCGTCCCCCCATGTGCCAGTCTCCGATGAGTAAACCCAGACAATAATTTCATCCCCGCAGCGGCCAACGAAGACCACCAGGAAGGGGCTAGAGTGGCAAGAGCCATGGACATGGCCCTGTTCGCCGCCGGCACAAATGATTGTCCCATCTATCATATAGTTGCCGCCACCCGACGTCCGGGGCAAGGGCACGAGGCACTGGTCGCCAGAGACTGGGTCCCACACGAGGAAACTAAATGGATTGCTGGTGACCACAAGGACGCGGCCATGGCGACAGCCGCAGACCCTGCTGCCCCTTTGAAGCCGCAAGGAGAAGCCAGCGGCCGGGGGCATGCGGTCCGGCGGATCCAGCAGGGGAGAGAAGACAATCTTGCCTCTGTCGTGGGTGAATAAGCCGAGCAGGGGGGGCTTCCGGTGGTGCTCCCTGAAGCGGCGGAGGAACCGGGAGTCGGTGACGAGGCGGCGCCAGCGCTTGCAGACGGCGCCGGCGCGCGGGAGAGATGACGGGCCCGGCGAGAGGCGGAGAAGTATTTCCCCGAGGATATCCTCGTTGTCCAGCGCGGCAGCCACCGCCGGTGAGGTCGCGCCCCCGTCCGCGGATCCTGATTCCACGGGAGATTGGGGGTGCCTAGGCCGCCACACCATGGTGCCGCCGCGGCGACTCTGCCTCCCAGCGACCGAGGTCCGTCCCGCCGCAGCTCCGGCCGCGGCACCGCCGCCCTGCCTACCCCGCTCTCCGCGACCGAAGCCTTGATTCGGGACGGGCGTCGGCCTCCCACCGCCGGTGGCCGAGGGATTCCATCCCCCACGGCTGCCTCGCCGACTCCGTCCTCCTCTTTCAGCAATCGGATCCATGTCCAGGTCTGGCGACTAGGGTTGCAGATCGATGGCGCGGGAGCGCAGGTGGGGATTTTGCTAGCGTATGCCGGACAATGCCGAGGATTCTAATTTCCACCTGAGCAAGCGAGTATAGCAGGGCAGAACCGACTACGGATTATTTTTGCCGTCCGTTTCGTGATGGAAGTCTCAGATCCCACCCCCTACCCTCTACAGCACCTTGCTACTGTATGCATGCTACTACCTAACCTCGCTTTATATTTTTACACATCGTATTTGCTTTGTTTTAAAAAAAATCATATTTGTCAGACTTTCATATCAAAAAGTTATATAACATTAATTAAACTAGCAGAGACACATGAGCGACATGCATGTGATACAAAATCATTTGTTTTTTTTCTCTTAGAGGTGATTTTGTTAACACAAATATGAGATGTGTCACACACCCATATCATTTGGCTTTTCTTTTAGACGATTATATCAATACAAGTGTGAGATAACACACATCCGTATTGGTTGAAAGAACACCAAGAAACCTGGTGGACCAAAGCCATCATTCTGAATGTAAGATCCAATTCCCTTAATCTTGCACCAATGAATTGAAACAATCATAGATTAATGACAAAAATATAAGTAGGAAAAAAATAAGAAAATTCCTTCTATGCCATTAGCTTAATCTCTAATCCCTCATCTGCCACCTAGAAAACTCATATCTCTTCAACACCATTGATCGAAAAATTGCATATCCTACGCGGCATTTTTATAACTTTTGGCAAGGTTTTACAAAGAAAATGACATTTTTTACCCTCAGACCCAATTTGTCTTCTTCTTGTTTCATTCCCATCGGATGAACACTGAGTTAGTTTAGCAGCAACTCACTGGCTATAGGAGTAGTGTGAACAATTTTTGTTTCGGTAAAAAAGTCATTTGGGCCACGAGCAATTTTATTTTGGAAAAAGTCATTTGGGTCACGAGCAATTTTTTTGGGTAAAAAAGTCATTTGGACCACGAGCACATGTGGGCCATGAGTGAAAAAGGTTATAAAAATAGCGCATATGAGATTAAATTTTAAAATGAATGGCATTAAAGAGAGAGTTTTCTAGATGCCAGATGAGGAATTAGAGTTTAAACCAATGGTGTAGAAGGAATTTTCCCTAATATATTGTTAGTATCACCTGGAGCACGAGCAATGTGACTGAAAAGATTTATCTAGAGTATAGAACAGAATTAATGAGCAGGCATTTTCTTAAACTGGGAACACCACGCACTTCATGGTGCTCTGCTTCACAAACTTAAACACATGATGCTAAGCCTCATATCAGAGTTACGAGATGAGCGCTCACCATGCCTATGACATTGCAAAACTCCGGAGTGCTGGGCTTGGATATTTGCTAGAGCATTTATAGTAATATAATAAATCAATTCAATTAACATACATGGCGGCCGATGAATTGATCAAAAAAGCATGACGTCCACCCTTTGTCCCTCAAAGCCTTCTCTTTTCCATCGCATGATTTTAATGGACACACGTTGTCATATGGGGCCATATTTAGTTTAGGTGGACCTGATATTTGGGTAGACTAATTTTTTTATCAAATGTTTTCTAAAAGAACTCGTTCTTTTATAGTATAGATATAGATAGATTTTTAAAAATTTATAACAACAAATATAATACTCAACACATACTATCAAAATATATTTCATGGCGGATTCAATTAAATAAATTTGGTACACTAGATGTCAGAATTCTATGTAAACTTGGTCAAAGTTAAACTCTTAGGGAAAAACTAATATGACATGTAAAAAAGATTACTTCCATATCAGTAAATATGCCACCGTAGTGATTAAAGTCAGTAAAACCTAACAAAAAATGTTGAGTTTTAATCTGTGGCTTCCTTCTACAAAGTTAGAGATGCATGCCCAACCCCGGAGAGGTGATTGTGCCAGAGATTAAAAGAAACTAGTTCCTCTTACTTTCAAATTAGGTTTGACTAAAACAACATATTTTAAGAACTTATTTTTTAAAAAAAATATTTCTTGAACAATTTTGAGGTTTTCTTAGTATTTGGTTTTGACATCATCACTTTGACTGTCAACACCGTTAATAATTCTTCTAAGAGAATATCCCAATTGGTCTATAGCAACATGAGAACATTGCTAATCAATTGGCCAAAGCTAAAATTTAGTGGGAGGGAGGAAAATTGAGACATTAATAACCTTGTAAGGGAAGAAGCTCGCATAACAAATTTAAACCATCTTGAAACAAATGTAGGATGCAGTCTCAGAGGGTATTAGAGAGTATTGTTGAAGCTGTGTAGGAGCAGAGAGAGCAATTGCTTAAGGTTTACTAAAGATGTGAATGCTCAAATCTTCACTGGACATCTATGTTTATGTTTCCGGGCTGTTATTAACAATTTTATGGCATTAACCGTTTAATATGCTTCTACAATGTTCTATACGTACTACATATGACAGATATAAGGTGGTTCCATTTCCTAAATTTTGTGGGTCTCAATGCTTGCATATATGCCCAACGCACTACTAGTGCTAGTAGCGTCATCAAAGAGTTGTATTATGTATAGCCCACATACCCAACGCATGCCACACTCTTTTTTTTTTATCATGATCCTAATCCTACTCATCTTATCTCTTCCCAAGTCAGCTTTTCTTGGTATGTTTTTTCTCTCAACTTGTGAAGACCCAACTTATCAAGACCCCAGCGTATTTGCTTTTTGGGCCTAAGTTACTGCATCTTTTGCAAGACATCATCATATCTTTCAAGATCCATGCACCCAGCCCTAAAGAGGGAGAGAGAGAAAAGTTGTATCCAACCATCAACGGGGAATCTTCAATCTTCTGTCCGGATTCCTCTTCGAGAAATATAAAAATTATGTCCACGCACACAGATGATCCTGCAAGAACCTCACAGGAAAAGACGGTGTGAGCGATCGGTCCTGCAGGCCAATATATAGGCTGGAACAGGCAGAAAATCTCTGTTTCCGAGCGAAGCTAAGTTGACTATGATGCCGTTGGCTCGTGGCGCCGATGTGGACTGTTGTTGCTGGCTCTTGATTGCGTGTTTCTTCTTTTTCTTGTCTGGAGTTCACACCACCAAATGCTCGGCAGCTTCGCTTTCCTTCACATCCAAGCATGCAGAGCGGACAAAGCCATGCCTACTTCACCCTCCATTAAAAAATTTTACAGGATATATTTTTATTTTGAGAAACTCTCAAGTATGCTTACTGAATATCAGAAATATACAATTGGGACATGCAAGAGTATTCGTCCGCGATGACATTTTTAATCAGATTTCAAAACCTGCTTGCATCCTGGAAGGAGATAGTAGCAACCTGTCAAAATCATCGAAAGAACAAGCTAGCAGCCATTCATGAATCCAACTGTTCAACCAGCTGTGAAAAAGTCACAGCAACAACGAGCCGAAGAAAAGTCTCCAAGATCAACCCCTTTTATAATATAGTAGTAGTGAAAGCAGAGCAGAGTAGTCAACTCGCCATTTCTCTATAAAACCTCCCCATCGGCCAAATGGAGCTCAAGAACCATACAGCGCCATCGACACCACAACAAACTAACCAAATGGAGCTCACGTGGCCTCTCCTCGGCGCTCTCCTCCTTCCTCTCTTCTCCTTCCTGATGCTGCTCTCCAGCGCCAAGAACGCCGGCAACGGCAAGGCCCACCGCCACCGCCTTCCGCCGGGGCCAGCGGTCGTGCCGGTGATCGGTAACCTCCTGTGGGTGAGGAACCATGGCATCGACATCCTCCGCGCCATGCGGCGCCTCCACGCGCGCCACGGGCCGATGCTGACGCTCCGCATGGGGTCCCGCCTCGAGGTCACCGTCTCCGACCGCCGCCTCGCGCACGCCGCGCTCGTCGAGCGCGGCGCCGCCATGGCCGACCGCCCGGGGTTCGCGTCCAGGGACCTCCTGGGCCTCAACGCCGCCACCATCTCCACCTCCAGCTACGGCCCTCTGTGGCGCCTCTTCCGCCGCAACTTCGTGGCCGAGGTCGCCAACCCGTCGCGGCTCCGCCTCTTCGCGCCCGCCCGGGCGGCCGTGCTCGCCGAGCTCATCGACAAGCTGCGTCTCAGGAGCGATGACCAAGACCAAGAGCAAGGCACCATCCTGGAGACGTTCCAGTACGCCATGTTCCGGCTCCTGGTGGCCATGTGCTTCGGCGAGCGGCTCGGCGAGCGCGCCGTGCGCGACATCGCCGCGGCGCAGCGCGACCTGCTCATGTACTCCTCCACCAAGGTCAGGGTCTTCGCCTTCCTCCCAGCCGTCACCACGCGCCTCTTCCGCGGCCGCGTCCGCGCCATGATCGCCATGCGCCAACGCCTCAAGGACATGTACATGCCGCTCATCCACGCGCGCATGGAGCGCAAGGAAAAGCTCGCCGGGGCCGTGCCGCCTTCTGCTGAGCCTCCTCATCAGGACGACGAGACAACCACGACGCTGCCGCACTCGTACGTCGACACGCTGCTGGACATCCGTCTTGACGGCGGGCGCGCGCTGACCGAGGAAGAGATGATCGCGCTGTGCTCGGAGTTTCTCAACGGCGGGACGGACACGACGTCCACGGCGATGCAGTGGATCATGGCCGAGCTCGTCAAGAACCCGGCCATCCAGGACAAGCTCCACGACGAGATCCAATCCACGATGGCCTCCACCGGCTCGGATAACCACATCTCCGAGGAGGACGTGCAGCACGCGATGCCGTACCTGAGGGCGGTGGTGCTGGAAGGGCTCCGGCGACACCCGCCGGGGCACATGGTGCTGCCGCACGCGCCGTCGGAGGACATGGAGCTGGGAGGGTACGTGATCCCCAAGGGCACCACGGTGAACTTCATGGTGGCGGACATGGGAATGGACGAGCGCGCGTGGGAGAGGCCGGGGGAGTTCACGCCGGAGAGGTTCATGCCGGGCGGTGACGGCGAGGGCGTGGACATCACGGGGACGCGAGAGATCAGGATGATGCCGTTCGGGGCCGGGCGGAGGATCTGCCCCGGGCTCAACGTCGCCACGCTTCACCTCGAGTACTTCGTGGCCAACCTGGTGCGCGCCTTCGAGTGGCGGGGTGTGGAGGGGGAGGAGGTGGATGTGGATGGGGAGAAGGCTGAGTTCACCATCGTCATGGCCAAGCCGCTCCGGGCGCGCATCGTGCGCAGAGCAGCTGCTTGACAATGTTATAATTAGGTGCTAGCTAGCTTGATCGATCGACTGTACCGTGTCAATGTACTAGCTAGCTAATAGTAGCTGCTTCGTGTCTGTGTAACGGTGTATTACTTAGTGGATAATACCATTTTGTTGCTAGTGAAATTTATTTATATGCTATTTCAGAGCTAAATCAGAAATGCATCGCCACATGTATAAGCAGCCGCGGAGCTTATCCGGGCCACACATCTCGCCTAGGTGGTCACACCGTTGGGCAGCTTTGCAGGACATAAAGTGCGTGTGGGACCCACGATGGGTCAAACGAAATGTGCCTGGCCGTTTCGATGTTGCCCAAAACTTACTGCCTCGCGTGGGACGTTGAAATTCTGCCTCGCTTGCCTCAGGCGGAATTTGCCTCTCCTTCTCTTCGAACTTGCCCAGGCGCTATTCCAGATCCAGGTTCCTAGCGCCGACCATGTTCCCACCTTCGCCGTCTGCCCCGGGCAGACGCTGCCACGCCCACACCGCGGAGGAGATGCCGGGGTTGCTGTTGCCGTCCAACTTGCCACCTCCGCCGCAATGTTGGTCCTCGCACCAGCTCCCGCCACTACATCGAATGGCGAGGTATGCCGCAGATGCCCCCGCCATTGGTGCCCTTTGCTCTGCACGGGGACCAGTTCATGGCCGGACGTCCTCTTCCTATGAGCAGCTTTATTCAATATGCGCAAACTGGTATCCAGTCAGAGACGCATCCGGTCCAGTACCCATACCAAAGGACTAACACAGGTATCTGAAAATGTCCCTTGCAATTTTGGTGTTCACAGATGCAGTTGCGCCCTCTGAAGGACCACTTCGGTCACTACTCAGGGAGATGTCTGCTAAGCCAACGGTGGCGCTTGAACAACCATAGCCAACCATCAGAAGGGTAATATGAACAATGTTATTCTGCATCTGGATTTAGGACGCAAACAAGCGCATGGAAAGTTCATCTAACACCGAAGCAAGTGTCACACGTCCTATTATACTTTGTTTGGCAAACGGTCGCTTGGATTTTGTAGTTTTCTCTAATCACATTTCCTTTTTGTATGGTCTCGATGTAGTTTGTGAGCGTAGTCTGCTGATAGTCAGCCGGACCTAACGACAGAGGCAGAGGAGGAAAGTGCATGTGAGGATGAAGACGATGTTCGTGAAGTTCATGCCTGGGTTACCACACGCGCCTCTTCATATGAACAACCTTCTTCAAGCTGGAACCCTAGCGCACGTTTCTCTTTATGTGGACAACGAATAGGTGCAATCTAGAAGCGATACAATGGATAGTTGCTGAAAGCACTAACCCAATAATTATGTCTCTTTCTAATTGTTTTGTCTCACATCAACTGTTTTTAGGGGATAGCTGTTTCTATTTTAGATTCGACGCTTGTTGAATTCTTCTTTTCTTCTTTCATTCAATTCTGGTTGCCTATTTTGCTTCATCGTCCATAAACATAATTTTCCTTGCCAGCACTGCATTGTCTTAGCTCGTGCTGTTTGCGTTTTGGGATAGCTCTTACTTTTTAATTGCTTTACTTAAGATGGCAAAAAAGGGCTCATCTTTGTGACTCAAATTTAATATGTTTTGTTGTCTTGTTTCCAACCTTGCCATATGTGAGGATTTGAGGAGGCACTTCTTCCCTTCCAACATTGTAGATCCTTGCAGCCATGTGCCACATAGATCCACGATCTTGCAAAATATAGGTTCGAGGCAGCTTCAACTTGCATTGTCAAGTGATACACCTAGGCCCGTACTCTCTTTCGTGGACGACTTTTTCACCAACATGGCATTCCAACGTTTTGTCATGACTGCTTCTACAGGATTTACTACTGGTTAGAGCTTGTTGTTTTGTATTTAGACCCCTCCCATCTTCATTAAAGAAAAGTAGGTCAACTCCTCCCCTCGGTCGTTTCAATCTTACCATATACATCTGCTTTATCAATGAAACATGCACAATCTCATGCCTTTGTTCGTTCAAAAAACAAATGTAGTTTACCTATGTGGTCATCCTAGGGTAGTGTGATGTTAGTGCCTGGTCAAGATTGTGTGACAAATAACATACTTGTGGGTAAAGATGTTCAACCTGTTCAGAAAAAAAAACCTGATATATCAGTGGTGCCCATGGTTCATGGTGGCATGGGCCCTCACATGATTAGTATACTTGAACTTGAGATTAAGTTGCTATTTGCTTATGTTCATAATGTTGATATTAATTCTGCATAGTATAAAGTTACATTTGCTAGTACTTAGGTGCTGGATAAAACTTGACCAACTAAAAGTGCTAATTCAAATTAACCATATTAGCCTTCTACAATATAAAGTCTTGCATGTCATTTATTTCAGTATGGCATGTTCACTGTTGTAATTTATTATTGCTGCTAAAACTTGAAGAGATTTGAGAATTTCCCTAGAGATTTTGAGGAGCTCTAGGGGAGTTCCCTAGCTAGTCAGCTGTATGTAGAGATGGAGCGAGATTTGGTTAGTATGTTGGAGTGCCAAGTAATATAGAGAGAAAATATTTTAGAATGAGTAGCCAAATGAAATATGGAGAGTGAAATTTAGAATGTCTGCTGGAGATGCTCTTATGTGGACAATGGATAAGACTACCACAAATTCTCTTACCTTGAGTATCTTCGCAGATCTTTTCTTTTTCCCCTTACATATACAGGTACGTGTGTATACATTCAATAGTAGATTTCTGCTTCGGGGATAAAGAGCCATTCATGCCCAAATGTTGTCTTACACGCACGCACAACTTATTTGACCACGAGTCCACGACAATGGCCAATTCATCTGCTCCCCTGGCTTTAGGGCTTTGCGGGAGTGAGATTCTTTTAATTAGGTCTAATTAGTTGCCTGAACTTGGGTGAACCAGGCAGGCTCTCTGATGTAAACTTGAGTGTGAAACGTGTTTTCTAGGAGGAAAAAATAAATAAATAGTGAAAAGTTGAAATAAATAGTGATTAGTTTGTAACGTGAACAGAGCCTTAGTTTCCACGAAACCAGGCTTGTGCAGTGCAACCGTGGGTTCTCGGCAATCTTGCAGACACTAAAAAGCATCTCAGTGTTGCATATGCAAGGATCCAATCACACACGCTCGTCAGCCGGGCGAGATACAACAATCAAATAGAGACACGTTGTACCTAGAAAACCTGGCCAGCCGGGGCCTACATGGCTTATGCGAGCAGGCTGCGTCGGTCCACAAACCAATCAGCCCCTTTGGCATCGATTGGAACGACGGTGCATCAAAGAAATTTTGTAGGAATCCGTTTTAGAGGGGAGAGATGTGGTCGCATGTTCGAAAGGAGGGAAACTTGTCACACCTGGTCTAAAGGACAAACTGGGTGCATTTTTTGCATTCTTTTATGTGTGTCGGGGTCAATGTTTTATTTATATGAAGACTTTAAATATAATAACTACAACCACGTCACAATAAACAAGTATTAACATAAAAGAATGACTACCTAGGGAAATTCATACTAACCAAATCGAATAAAAACACCATCTCTACTTACAGCTGACTAGCAAGGGAACTCCCTAGAGCTCCTCAAAATCGCTAGGGAAATTCATACTAACTAAATCTCGCCTTCCAAATCCCATTGAGCTATATGAATTTCCCGTTCAAGTTTTATTGGATTTGAATTATTTGTAATGGACTTCTTTTCCTACCAGAAATCTAACTTGAACGATTTAAACTACATTTGGTATTAGACCAGTCTCAGTGGGGGTTTTATAGACATTAAATGGCATGACACATCAACAAAATTGCTTATGTGGCAGGATAATTATGAGGGAAGAGAAAAAAGGTGTGTCATCAGGGCAGTCCCAATACTAGAAACTATCATAGTTTCCATAATATAGGATATCGTGTAAAGAAATTATCTTCTACAATGCAAGACTTGATTTCTATACTCTAGGACACACTTGACTATTTCAAAGATAGTCTTGGTTTGTGTGAAGACTTGGTTTCTTCATTTTCTCTCCTCTCGCTTCAATAAATGACATGCCACATCAATATTTTGCCTACATGACAGCGTAACTAATGGCTTTAGACTCTACAATAGGGTATGCATTGGGACTACCCTCACATGTACAGTTATCAAGACATAAACTTGCATTGAGAGCTATTTTGTTTTTCCTAGACACATTTGGACATACACCCTACGAGAATTAAATGATGTAGCTTGTATATGAAATTGTGCCATAAAACTATGCAATGAGAGAGAGTTTAATTTCATTAAATATAACGTTACAGTCTTGGTAACTATGTGATGAAACTTTACATTGAGATTGGCCATACATTGTCTCGACGTGCATTTAAGGAAAAAAAATACTGAAGGCATAAATACTAAGACAATGTCGAACACTCAAACGTACTACTTCCATTGGGTTGCCATACATTTTCCCTTTCTTTCCCATAGCAAAAATGTGCATCACTTGCCCTATGGTTCAATTCTAAAATAGAACCCAAATCGACCATCTTCATGTATGTTTCAGTAATAATATCATTTCCTCAATGCTAAAATTGTTTATACTTACAAATTAAAATTGTAATATCAGGTCCGCGGTTGAATAAACACAGACAACCTGTATGTTCAGAGAAACGATTCACAAAGGGATCCAGAGGTTGCATCGGAACAAAAAATTGATTCCCTCAAGACTTGGTGAACATACATTTGCTCATGTTGTCCAAATAACTGTGGCAATTATGTACAGAGGCTGTTGTCCAAAGTAACACTCACTAAATAGTTCCAAGGCAACTAAGCAGCCCTTACTAATTCCAAGAATGTACAACTGAAACATACAGTGGATCCAAAGACCCTTCATGTCTGCTGATTCGCCTTGTTCCCTGCCAGGATGAGGGAGATCTCCAGGCCACGACTGAAGGCTTGGTTGAACAGGATACGTGACTGGAATGTTGACACAAAGGGGAACCACGAGAAGAAAACGATGGGCACAAAGATGAGGGCGCCCATTCCTGCGTCGTACATCCGTGCAATCTCGCGTACAGAATCCCACAGCCCAAGGGTTTTCACTATCCTCTTCCATGTGATTGCAAGCTGACAAGACAAGTAAAAAGTTAGCAAGGCATTTGATGAGAGTAATCTGACGACCCAAGCACATGAACTTTGTAGTCTGCCCTAAAGTGTACTAGCCATATGCACATGTTCTTTCTAACTGTTCTAGTGATAAAACTTGATATTCCACCAGGATTTTGATTGACTAAATAATCAAGTATCCACAGAAGTGCTACTGGCATATTTAGAAGTGAGACATTTGGTGCAGAAAATGACAATGTAATTGGAATACATCTTCGACATCAGTTCTATATTTTTTAGAATAAAAAAAATGGAAGCTGAAAAAAGCAGCAAAACAACTGAAACAAGGACAACTTGGAAAACACTATAGTTAATCTAACACTATGATCAATTCAGTATTCCTGCACTAATTTGGTGATTGTAATATTTCACTATTGCTTTGATTAAGTAGCAGATTAAAATAATAATAACCCAAATGATATGGTATGATGTTGTTGCACTTACACATAAAACACACCAACCAGTTGCTATAAAAGCAAGTGCACTTGCAAACAAATCGGCAATAGTGAACCGGGTAAATACAATAAGTAGGGCTATTCCAGCAATAATCCCAAGAGCAAGAATGCCCTGCAGAAACCGAATAAAAGTCGGCAAGGCAGTTGACTTCTTCGGAGTTGCAGTAAAAAGCTGAAATAAGACAAAAACTTAGCTTAGAGTTCATACGAATAATTTGAAAACATGCAATATGTAAAGTGCAAATAATCAGCATGCTAACCTTGAAGAGGAGAACCATAACAAGCAGAACAATCCATGAGAAACCATAGACCTGGGCAGAAACAAAGGCATTAGAAAGAAGTTGAGAAACATTGTGGTAGGAACAAAAGCAAAGCACGATATGCATCATGCTATACCATTACATATGTTTTGTGTTCCTTATTTCAAATGTTTAAGCTACAAATATATATATATATAAGAGCCACTTCAACACCAAAATCCATTAAAAGATTACAAGGGGCAAATGAGGCGATTCAATAACATTTATTTTCAATGTATGAGAATATCATTCCCTATATATTTAGATTATAACTGATATATTCAGGCCTGTTGAAGAGAAAAGATGACACTGAAAAGGGAATAAGTTTTTGTGCTGTTTGCTTTGAGGTAACAAGATATCCGGAGGCTACTCCAGGAGTCAATTTGTTACTCTGAGAGAATAGGTTCAAGCACATGCTATTGGATATCAACAGAAGGTGGAAGCCACTGATGCAAATCTTGCTCTCATGAAGGTGCGTTTATGATAAATCAATTTATATTTCCACTTTGTTTGGTCATTCTAGTTTTTCCTTTTCAGCACATACAATAGTTTTGATGTCTCAACTATGCAATTGCAAGGTGGCTCTGTATTTCCCAAGGATTTGTACTTTGATTCGCTTCTGATTTGCAGTTCTACAGCGGTGGACGCAATCATAAGATTTGTTTTTTTTTTGGAAAATTCATTCTTTTTTACTTAATTGCTGAGTTCTCAACTTCAGCCATGAGCTTGTAAGAGGTTTAATGTCATGAGCCTTAGTGCTCCATTCCATCGGTGCAAGATCAACATATGCCTTTATATAACTCTTCTCCTTCTTTAATACAATGACATGCAGTTGTCCTACGTTGTCGAGAAAAATAAACTCTGGGTGTGCAAAATTTACTAAGAAGATTGATGGCAGCCCCGAGTGGAGATCAAACTCCACGGGGAAATGCAAGGGACAGCAGAAACGTTGTGCAGGAACAAAACCCTATGCTCATGATACCATGTAGGAAGAATAGGTTGTTGTTGACACCAAAACTTGGTGCATAACCAACAGTTGTGTATAACAGATGGATTGTATTGAATTGAGCACCCCGGATACATATGGCAGTTTACGATACATATATCTAAACTACCAAATATACCGTCTACGAGATGAAATTGTATCAGGTCTTGATTATGAGCCCGACATCTATTAGAACAAAATGGCTCACTTATTTTCCATTATAATTTGATAAATAAGCAATAGTTTTTTTGTTACTCAAGGCTGGCAAAACTACAACTGAAAGAAGGGAAGTAAGAAGCCAAGGAGGCATATGCCATGTGAGTTTGAAATGTGGGCATCACTTAGAGAGAATTTTTGCTGTTTCAAATGACGTAGTAAATGGACCTCTATGTTCCAGAGATCAAAGGCCATGGACCAGTTGAAATATTGGCAAATGTTGCAAAAAAAAATGTAGCAGATGCAATTCTAACATTGTATGTCTACTGCCTAGTTTATTTACTAAGACCAAATATGTTACATTCCAGATTTATCAAAATCACAAAAAAAAAGTATTTTAGGTCCAAAATTTTGTCATATATACCCAGTCAAATTCTTATGACATGGAAGGTGAAGCTTTAGGATTCTACACCAATTATGCTAGCATAAAGATTTCTTGTGGATAGGTGAAGTGCTATGCTAATTTCTACTCGCATCCAGAGGAGCTACCATTGCTCAGTTTGAACAACACAGAAATGAGAAGTGAAAACAAACCATATATACAATATGTTAGATTCTTAAAAAGAAGGTTTAATATCAACTGATTTGTTTAAATTGAGGAACCACTAACTGAGAGAACTAGACTTACTGCAAGGGATGTGTTATGATGTGTAATCTTAAGCTTGTACACAATGCCATACTGAAAAATGAGAAATCGGAGGCTCAGGATCGTCTCTAGAATTCGTCCTCTGAAAGTTCGGATATGTTCCTGTATCAATATATTTAGATAATTAAAAGTCTTATTTGTTCAGTAAAAAGGACAAAAGGTTAAAACAAATATATAGTTCATTCAAACACAGGAGAACCCTTACTGACCTGCTCCCCATCCCACCAGCTTTCCCAACTATTATCACCCTTCACACCAACTCCTCCTTTATATAGTAACCAGTTTGTCCAGTCATCGAAGTCCTCCACAGTCCTGATATTTCCGATAGTGCAGAGTAAGTACAGTAATCTATCAAGAATCCATGTATCTTATGCATGCAAAAGAAACATGCTCATAGACCCAATGTTAATGATATTGCATATTATCTTCCTTTATACTTCCAAAGAAAATACTCATCAGTATTAAGTTATGTTTCTCCAAAATGTGAAAAGCTAACTAAACTACCAATCCTTCCAATCAATGGTCTGATATGATTCCAATTACCAACTTAAAGGAAAAAGGATTTAAAGATAGGATTAAAACATACTTCTGCCACTCAAAACCTGAGGGGTTGAATATATAAGGCGCGAAAAGCCAGGACATGACAAGGATCCAGCTGCTGATAGTTATCAGAATAAATGAAGATGAACCGCCCTTCGTGTAGCCATACGCAATGTAAATGATGAGTAGGAGAGCAACCTCAAGCCTGCGATAAGAATGTCTTCAGATCGATGATCAACTAGTGCAAGAAAGCACACTTAACTAAAACTACAGTGTCTGTTCGAGAAAAACTAGAACTACAGTGTCAGATCCCAGCAGTGCATAGGGAAGACAAATATCGAGTGTTTCCAGGTGTGATTCTGACCCAAAGCATAGAAATCCTCACCAATGTAACACATAAAATACAGTAATAGTTCAGATTTCAAGTTTTAGATGCATTAATACACCCACTTTCAAACAATATATTCCACCTTGTTACTCCAGTAGGTATGCGCACAAGCAATATAAGATATTACAAGCAATACCATTGGCATAAACATTTTACGCAACCATTCATAATACAAGTCAACTTCCTATAAGGTTTTATGAGTTATGACTACGTTGGAAAGTAAACAACTCACGCTTTCACAAAGTGGCTTCGAGAATAAAGCCTATAATTTTCAGCGAACTTTATGTGGCGAACAACAAATCCTCTTCCAGTAGCATGATACTGCAAAAAAGAAACATTCAGGAAAAAACTAGCAAGTATTTTAACAATAACTACAACTTTTGTACCTTTGCACCACCATGAAGGATTGTTCTACCAAAGTAATGGGTTCTTGTTCCAAGAGAAAATGTGAAAAAGACTGAGCAAAACTGGAGCTGCATTGTAATAAAACTAAACACAGCCTGCACAAGATTGAATATTACAATGTGGTTACAACTACCCGGTAAAGAACAGAAATATTTTTCAAAAGGAAAAAGAAAACAGAGCCCACCTTCATCAGGCCCAGCTCCAAAATGAAACCCATAATCATTGGTACTGCTGTAAAAACACCAATCTGGACTAAAAATTGAGCATTCAAAGCAGCATCTAATGCAGTGTTCCCCAAAAACCTAGCCTGGCGAGATATTGAGTAGTCAAGTCCAGAGAGTGCCTGAAAATTACAACAACAAATCTCAGTGAAATTAATGTTCAGTGAATTCAACATCAGGCAGGAGCATAATACATTAAAAATTCAAAGTACTCACCAGATAAACCCTTCCGTACAAGAAGATATACACAGTAAGAACAGTCATCTGCACGCATCAAACAAGACAGGTAGTAGTTAAGTTGAAAGTTGCAGAATCAGTTCATTGTAAGCTAATTCTATTGCGCAGTTGTTCAAGGTGGGCACCAAGAACCAGGTTTCCTGGCTAGGACTAGGACTGGAAAACAGACCATACTTCTGATTCAAATCTCAATGCAATATTGAAAATGAGAAAGTGCCCAAAAGGTACAGGCTCAACAAGCATTTTGATTTGAGCTCAACATCCAAAGGGTGTATACAGTATAGATTCATAATATGAATCAAGAGTTCAGCTTAGCAATTTACCAAACAGCCTTTTGGGACACAATAAATTCAAGTTCTATTTTCAATTTCCATAAGCCTCCAAAGCATCCAAAGGGTGTATTCAATATAGAATCCTAACATGAATCAAGAAGAAATTCAACTTAGCAATAAACCAAACAGCCTTTTGGGACACATTAAATTCAAGTCCTATTTCCAATTGCATAAGCTGCAGTGCAGTATGCACGAATGCCGCGGCAAAACTGTTGCAATCTTTAGCTTTATTGATACTAAACCATCTGTGTGTTCTGATTCCAACTTAAGATGCCATGGAAAGAACCCAGCAAACACACAGGATGAAACAGAAAAAAATCCAGCAAGCACAAAGTAAACCCATATGTACAGGAAGCAGGAGAGGGAAGATGGTGGGAGTACCATAGTGCAGACATAATAGCCAACAGTGGTGAAAAAGAAGGTTAGCATCCTGAAAAAATCAAATAACTGCCCCAGCCGATATACATCCCGGCTGAGAACTTGCTCGCCATTGCCTCCAGCTACTTTCCCCTCAAAAAGTGCGATTTGGTTCAAGCCAACATCCCGACCTTTCCCAACCTGAAAAGAAGAATAATTATCCCTTTATGAGAAATAAACTTCTGTGAACAGTAAATATAGCGTTAATGCCATATGCACACATTGAGTAAATGCAAGCATGTGTGCACTTCAAAGAAGAATGTCATGAATATAAATGTTAGTACATGAACGATTGCAAACCTGTGGGCACAAAGGTTATAACATGTCCACTATATATACACAACATATTAATATTTTCAAGTGCAAAATCATGCAAGTGTGCACGTCCGATGAGCCACACAACTGGAATATTGAAGGGGGTAACAAGGGAACTTAAATATTAACCTGGATATATTCATGGTGTGTGATGTTCCCTTGGCGCAGAGTCGAATTGAATCCTGCAGAACCGTTCATACTTAGAGAACTCTGAAGAGTTCAGGTACACATACATGATATTGCAGAATCCACATCCCTTCACTGATATTACAGAATCCACATCCCATCCATAAGTGAACATATCTCCCAGAACTATAGTACCTTGTGTTTTCATAAACATTTTTGTGTAATCATAACATCTGTCTATCTCATGAAACGAGTATATTCAAAACATTTTTCAGAAGTCTAATTTCGAAAATTGTATCTAAATCAAAATCTGAAAAAAGGAAGAGAATAAAAAGTTCTATCACAAGGAAAACCACCCAGTTTTCTCCAAATATATTTTGTAATTGCCATTCCTTTTAGTTAGTACTTGAAATCCTGTTCCAAGCATCAAATACAATATACAACCAAGCACAACTGCCACCATGTAAATCTTGATGAAACTACAAGAATAAAAAAAAAGCACCCACCAGCATATATATCTTCGCTTATATTAATCACTCGGGATGCCTTGCTAATGCCGCCTCGGGTTATGTGAAATATTCGATCAAAAACATCAGGATGTCCATAGTGCATTCTAACCCTGGAGAAGGAGAATGTCACCAGTAAGTTCATCCGGTTCAAAATCATTCACAGATTCCATACTAAAAAGAGAATGCAGTGAGAAAATGCAGCCAGACAATATTTCCTACAGCAAGCTATTATATGCTTTGACAGCATTTACTCACTTGAGGTAAGCAAGAACTCGTTGCCCCAAAGTAACAAAACTCGTCTCCTGTTTGGACATAAATGACGCCAATGAAGAGACACTAGCAAAAATTAAATAGAATGGGTGGGTCAATACAGGAAGATTTAAGCATGTAAATATAAATAGATGGTGAAAAAGTGAGATTAGTTTAAAAAATCACCTCCCCGTGAAAACATGCTCCCTCACACCTAAGATGGTGGGGTCCCTTATGCCATGGTTTCCACGAACATTACGAAATTCTTCAAGTAAATTTCTCATTTTCATCGCCTCCTCCAGGTAATTATCCTATATGAGAACATTTGTCAGTCCAGGTTACAAAGGGAGCATCTGAAATGAGAAGTGTTCTAAAAAAAAGAATCCTGATGTTGGTAAAGGGAGACGTTTAGGACATTGACACGGTCTCCAAAATGTAACTTTGACTAATACTTTTGCTATAAAATATTACGAAATATATTTAAAAGGTACTTTTATAAAACTATATTTCCAAACAAATCTACTCATCATTTTTACATTTCTAAACTTAACACAAAATATTTACAACCAAAGTTAAAAAATTGGAAAAAGTCTACTTTACTCCCCTCAACTATTTACTTTGTCCATCCCACCCCCTCACCAAAATATTGGCTTAATTTACTCCCCTCTTCTATTTATATTGGCTTAATTTAGCCTTAAGCAACATTGTCATCCGGTTTTGCCTAGGTGGCATAGTTTTGACTATGTCTGGTCACTTTGACTCCCATGCAATCTCATTTGACGTGGAAATACTCCATGTTAGTGCGCGTCGCACATAAAACGTAATAGCCAGTCGAGCCGAGCAGAAGTGCAGCCTTTAGGGCTTGTTCGGTTCCATCGGATTCAATCCGGGCCTGGAATGATAAATATAACAAGAAATTTATAATAGGTACATCTAGAGACATGGATTTATTCCGGGTCATAAACTAATTTATTCGTGATGGATACATCAAAGAGACCCGGAATGATTCCCCACCTCTTGACTAGTGGATTGATTCCTTATCTCTTGGTGTTACTATCATGTGTAAATTAGCTCTTGACCCGGAATGAATCCCGGTCTCTTATTGTACCTATCATAAATTTCTTGTTATATTTTCATTCCCGGCCCGGATTGAATCCGATGGAACCGAACAAGCCCTTAATCAGATCAACTGAGCCGCGCCGCATTGGCTCTCCCCGCGGCGCATCAGCCATTCAGCCTCGGCCCTCCGGTTCGCCGTGCGCGAGACAAGAGCTAAGCGTGTCATGCCGCATGCCAGCATTGACCCAAGGTCTCCGGTTTCCCACAGACATTGCCCCCTTCTCTCCCCTCTGGCCCTCTCGTACAAGCGCTTTGCACTGTCTCCGCCACCGTAATACGTGGATCCATGCATGTGCGTGGCAGCGAGTGACTAGGGCTTGGGTGCTGACGTGCAAGGCGTAGCGCTACAGCTCGGCTCGCAGGAGGCCTGCTAGATGCAGTGCTCGGATGGGATGGGCTCGGCTCTATGACACGTACATGCAATCCACGTCAGATGACAGAACAACCTGAGACTGGTCAAAATGAAGCCGCGTGGACAAAGACCAGGAGAGAATCATGTTTAAGGGCTAAACTAAGCCAATATAGATAGAAGAGGGGAGTAAATTAAGCCAATATTTTGGTGAGGGGGTGAAATGGATAAAGTGAATAGGTGAGGGGAGTAGAGTGGACTTTTTCCTAAAAAAATTGACTTAGGACAATTTCCAAACGGCTTCCTTTACCAACCCGGAGGGAGTACAACAACAAGGGGAAGTGTCCAGTTCGACCTAATCAAAGTGCTTGAACATAACCAGGGGCGACGCCAGGTGCATTTTACCTGGTGCACTGGCACCAGGGTAAATAGTTTTTTAACACTAACGAAGCCTAAAATCACCGTATATTCTTTGAAGCATATACAAGTCTTTTGAGCTGTGCACCAAGGTTGTTTCAGCTCTAGCTTCGCCCATAACCTGAGTGTGGCCCACGGTTGGATAAGATGTGCACGTCACATTATATGGAGATAGCTGTATCATTTTTTTCCTACTGTGACCCTTTGAATCTAGTATGTTTACATATCATGTAGTGGCTCATTCAAGTGACCAGACAGCATATATAGAACCTAAAGATGTGTTTGCAGTTTTGCACTAGGCACTCGCTTTAAAGATACAAGGAAGTCAAAAGAATACGCTATCCTTCTTCATTGGAAAGTACGGAAAATTTTACCTGATATGAACAGGACCTAATACCATCTGACATGGTTAGCTAAGCATCTATACCATGAATTAAATTCTTAAAAACAGCAGAACCAAATGACCAATCAAAAAGTAAAAAAAAAAATTGTCAAAAGCAACATTCTATTCCCAATATGTAACATTGAATAATTTATGTAATGGAAAAAGGTAAACCTGGTTCATATCAATCGTTTGTATTGCATCTCCTCGAGTGAAGACTATAGCATGGTTCTGGTTCTCCGGTTTCCCCTCGCCAAGCTTGGGGTTCCCAGGAAGTTTGATAGAGTATATTTCCTATTTGTGTAATAGGATGGCAGGATAAAGCATAAGATTTTAAGTAAAAAAACAAATGCATTATGCCTAACAAGATTGCAGCAAACAGAACTATGCTTCCAATTGTGATTTAATTGCACTAAATTCAAACTATTGACCATCGTTTTTTTTCTGAAAGGTAAGTTTTTCAAATTTTTAGCAAGCAGCATAGAACTTGAATTCATTATAATATATGAACTGTATTTTAGTGAACTGAGAAGTCTTCAACCAACAAAGATACATCAATATGTTTGATGTCTTCACAGCATGGCTTTTTGCAAAAGTAACGATAGCAAAGTAGTATATAACAGTGAGCAGATGCCAGGGATCAAATGCCAGTGGTAACCAGTTGTACTGATCTGGACCAGAAAACAAAATACTGGACCTGAAGATGTGATTTCATACTAGTTCCGATGTAATCACAGTGCTAATGATATGAAAGATCAAACAAACAAATTACAATGACGAGATGATGTCTAAAAGGAACATGGTAAAAAAAAAATTGTAAGCGTAAGACACGAAAAACAACAGCAACCAGTGGGACAGACTGAACTGTTAAATTTTAGGAATCCATTTTCAAATCCTTGCTTAGGGCTAAAGCATTTGTAGGTATCTAGCAGTAGAAATCAATTCAGTATTTCGTTTATAGATACACAAAAAACTACGACTTCCTTTTTTAAATGTTTTATACGACAAAACCATGAGAAAATAGTGATATCAGCTTGTTCAAGAGGAATAAAAGAGAGAATATGAGGGCACCACAGTAGTGGTACAAGAATAATCTATAAATTCAAGAAACTAGACTCACTTGATCTTTGCCATGAACATCTGCCTTTACAAGCTTGGAATAATACTCTTTTCCATCACTTGATATACTATCCTCTTCATGAATAAAAGCAACCCGAAGAGCTTCATTTCTACAAATCATAACAGAAATTTATCAGTATCATTAAGTATGAGTGTATGACAGCTATAGGGCCTGTTTGGAGACCAGGGCTTTCACAAGATGGGGTAAATTCAAGTTCTTGCGAACATGATCTTTTAAATGTCGAACAAAAATAAAAATCAGAACAATTTTAAGACCCAAGAATCCTCACATAAATAAGAAAAGTCATGTACATCAACTATTAGACAAATGAACTAGGATAAAAAAATCAAGGAAACACAACGCTGTTTTGGACTGATAATTAGTTTCTCTAGGAGTACTAGCTCTACATCTGTTTTCTCTTGTAACGAAGAGACAATTAACAAAAGAATAGTGATGGAAGCTCTAGAAGGAAACCCGTGGACTCAGGATATAAGAGGATTATCTGTTGCTGCACTGTTTGGAATTTTTGGAGGTATGGGATTTAGTCACAGATGTGCAGCTGCAGCAGAAGTGCAGGATGCCCATCGATGAAAGCTCTTAGAATCTGGGCAGTACTCTGAAAGTCATCATATAAGGCCACCTTCACTGGCTCTATTTTTTTCGAGCTATGGGAATTACTTTGGAAATCAAGGGCACAAAAGAAGTGCCAATCCTTTTTTAAGGCTTGCCGTGCATAAACAGATGTTGGACAGCAGGTAGGCTGGGCACACTCACAGAAGGTTGCCACACCTGAACCGCTGCCCTTTATGTGATCAAGAGTAGAAGGTCAAGCATTGTATTGACAAGCTGTGTATTGTCTAGGCTACACACGTATGGTTCCTCCTGTTCCATAGGTATAGACTTCAGGACTTGTCGCCACAACTGGCAAAGGGAGAATTTTGTGAGTGGTGGATGTAGATCAATGCCTGAATTCCTGTCAATCTGAGGGCTTCAATACACTAGTCATCTTGGGTGATTGGATCCTTCAGAAGCATCATAACAATTATGTGTTCAGCAAGTCCTTAGGTTAATCCTAGACGAAGGGCAACTTTTAGTGCTTAGTGGGTGGTAGATGGTTGCTGCAGTTGGAAGCTGAGAAGTCATTTATGGCTCGAGGTCGCTTCCATTAGTCCTTGTCAGACATGTAATTTTGCAACATGAATGAGTGTTTTCCAGGTGTTACAATATTTTTGGGCTCTTAATGAAATGATGGACAAAAAAACTTGACTAGTAGCCTCAGAAACAATAATTGTTTTATCTGATACAATAACTACAAACTCATTCAATAAACAAGAAAAACCAACCAACCTTTGCAGTAAGAGAGCAATATCTGCAGCCTCTTGTTTTTTCATTTGCTTCTGCTGTCCATATATTTGACATGAAACAACATAAGTAAATTTTATATCTGCTTGGGCCCGTGCATCAGGAGACAACTCATAGCCTTGTGTATCGATATATACTGCTGCAGGATTGCCATCTTCAATACCTGGTAGGAGAAGGATGAAGATAACCAAATAAATGAGTAAAATCAAGAAACAACACGAAACTGTATACCCACCTCCAAGGTATCTCTTCTCCAGGTAACTTTGTAGCATCAAAGCTCTTCTATAGTACATCATACCACGGACTACCTCAGCAAAATAAGAAAATGAAAATAAAAAAATTAAGAAGGCAATACATGCAGATAAGCATATTGGAATAATATTTTTTTATCCTAACATGTACCATGTTATTGCACATCATTTTCGCAATATTTTAGAATCTAATGTAATGAAAAGAAATGACAAAGATAAACTTACCTGTCCTTGCCAAAGTTTGGCCACGATAGGACACCCAAAACCGGAGTTCCAAGGTGTCACTTGGGCTATCCTTAAAATCATCTTCTGAAGATTCACCGCGGCCAATTCGTTCTAAGAAGTTAGCCCACTCATCTGCAGACCAGGTAACAGAACGTTTGGTGTGAAAATGACAATCCCTTTTCTACGATGATGTCTGTGTGTGTTTTTATCTTTGCTGATTGGAGGTGAGGAAATGCCTGATGGTCGATTTACAGCAGTATAATGAAAGTGCTTTATTATATGGAATTTCAGCATGAGAAATATATTCAAGAAAAAAGGAACCAAATTTGTGCAACAAACAGCATTTTTCTGTGCAAATACATTCTAAAAACAGGAAGTCATTCGAGTAGAAGTTGAACACATTAAATGTTAAATTTATCTCCTTCCCACATACGCGAACAAGAAGGGTAATTGTTGCGCCAGCAGCCTCAAAACTTAACAAATAACAACGCGACACCATGACAACCATGCTTACAGTTTGCCACCAGAGTCTAAAAAGATTGTACTGAAACATATTCTATCTTGCAACACGTCCATAGCACTAGGGTGCTACCACGAAAAAAAGAGGAAGACAAATTAAAAGCAGATACATTTTGTCATTCACTTGGACCTGATTCTATACTCATCACCCTGCCAGAATAACAAGTCACAAGAAACAAAACCCAAGTACCAATGTAAGCCACTTCAGCAGAAAGGTCCAGAAACACTGATGTACTTAAAAGATTAAAACAAAAGGTTTTCACGAATTATAAAATTTGCAAATTAGAAGTGCAGAAATAGGAATGGCAACAATACCAGGGTATATTTTTTGAAGGTAAAAAAGTATCGAAATGCCGTCTTCATTCTCAACACAAAGCTCCGACATGCTGTAAAGTACAGTCTCACTGTAGTATGGGGTAAAGACACTGTTGCACATGAAATTAAGTGTTAACAGGAGTCGATTCCTTGGGGTACAATGAAGACCCTATCCGTTAGTAGTACCTGAAAGGGATCATCTCAGACACAGGCTTTGCTTCTGGCATGTCCATGAATAGTGAATTAGTGAAAAATTGTAATCTTCTCTGAGCTTCCAAATTTTTGGGAATGTTTGCCGCAGAATCTTTGACAGTCAAAAGTAAGTGTAAACGCTTAACTTGTTCTTTCTGCAGTGGCAAACAAAAGCATCACACTAGTAACAGCATCACAGCTGAGAGATTTTAAGTTTTTCAAAAAAAAAAATAGTACCATTTCTGGGTCATTTGGCCAGAAAATCTTGGAGAATAGGCGCCCTTCATTTTTAGCTCTTAATAATAGTTGCCATGTGTCGAACTGTTCCCTGCAAAAGGAAAGAGTACAGACTCAACAAAGAAAATAAATGGAGCTGACATCATTGTCAAAAACGATTTTCACTGCATACCTCAAATTTGTTGCAAGAAATTCATGTGTGATAACCTCGAAGAGCTCAAGGAGAGCTTTTGTAACACCAGCTGCAAGACCAGCAGTCTCGTTGCGTATCTAATGCACATACCATTTATCATAAATTCATTCACAATAAAGTTATGAAACACATAAGCATAAATGCATTCAAAATAAATTTATGAAACATAGAAGAAATAGGAATAGTTCAACAAAAACCCTGACATAGTAAAACACCTTATGCAGAACATGCAAGTAGCACTACAGAGATGCTCTTCATGCCCAGACTTAAAACCAAGGTAAACAATCTTACCAGAAGACCTGTCAAACCCGTAAGCCTTGTCAGGACTAACTGCAACTTCCTGAGATGTATAGTCACTAAAAGTGAACCCTGTGCTATACTTTCATTAAGATCGCGGAAAAGCCTTTCAACCCTGTATAAATATCAGCAGCACGCATTACAGTCAAGTGGCAAAATAAGAGCAAACATTGAGTAGCCTTGATGCTAGTATCAGATTCATCTTCATTCTTTGAGAAGGCATACCAGCGTTGCCCTTCAGCATCAACCAACGAATGAAGAATTCTTTCAGTGCTGTAGTAACATTCCTTGACAGCATAAGCCATGTATTCATCTTTTGATATTCTATACCAAAGCTCATATTGTGAATCATTACAGTCAGAAGCATAGTCATTTGCCAACATGATCTACAGAAGAATAAAACAACAAAACACATAAACAACATATTCAGACACAAAACATTTATTCTCAAAGAAAAATGTTAATTTAAACTAGGATGTCACATACCTTGCTAGTCAGGAGAAACAGTGGCCACTGTACAAGTCTTAAATTTCCACAGTTACTTGGCATCATAAGCAAGTCCATTTCCCTGAAAGGAAATTCACCAATATTGAAGCAAAGAACATCATATATAAGGTAACAATCTATTTTTTTTTATTTTGTGCCAGACCTGTTACTGATGTAGTCTTCTTCGCGCAAGCTCTTGATAATCTCATTCCAAAATGGGGAAAATATTGAGGCATGCGTCTTAGTAATTCCTTCTGAATCCTAATGTCAAGTGATAAACAAAAACAAGAGTGTTAGGCTAATGTCCAATTTTTCAAGAAAATTTATTATCAAATTCACTAGGTAATTTATTTTATAAAGAATAGAAAAGGAATCTTAATTTCATGTGCCATTACTGTTTGGTAATCGCGTGGCTGTTCATGGTTCCCTAGGATTAGATTTGTTATAAAGGGATAAGATTAGGTTGAGTTGTACCTTAATTCTACAGTTTGGTTCCTTAGAAGTCACTTTATAAGGATGGGACTGTATCTCTTTTAATCAAGCAAGGAGAATATCAGTTCATTAGGGTTAGCTACCCTCTACCCTGCCCTTGTGGTCCAACGGACGCCTGTCATTAAGATCCTAGCAAGAACTATTGCAGTAGGATGCTTGGGTTCAGGGCCATCTAAAGTATGTCCCTGACACCTATGCTGAATATTTTCATTTCATTGCAGTAAAAAATCAATGTTCGACAGCTGACCAGGTAGCTAGTGTGGTCTGCCTCACCATGCTGCCTGCACGCTATGCGATCATGCCGAAGAAACAATCCTCCAACACATTCTTGTGTCATGTGTGTTTGCGAGGCAGGTTTGGACCATGATCTTTCACAAGTTGGGGCTGGATATCATTACACCACAGCCCAGTGATACTCCTTTCTCTGGCATCAAGGGTGTCCCTAAGGAGGCGAGAGAAGGCATAAAACTCCCCCATCATTCTAGTTGCATGAGATTTGGAACCACAGAAATGCATGTGTCTTTGAAGGAGCAAGTCCTTGCATTCAATTCTAATTTGTGATGCGGTGCCTGATGAAATTAATTTGTGGTGCTGGGCTGGCCCTTCAGCACTTTACGAATTACTTCTTAGGTTGCTTATAATGGACTCTTAGCTCTTTTACATAGGGTTGTGGTCATTTTAAGCTAGTGTGTGCTGCAAAAGTAAATGGAGTTCCTGGAGAGGGGGGGGATTCAGGGGGTAGCAGGCTTTGTTTTTACTTCTCTTTTTCTTAATAAAAAGCATGGTTTTTAAAGCGTTAAGGCAAGGCGAGGCGAGCCACCACCGCCTTATCGCTTAAGCGGGCTAAGGCAACACCTTAGGCAAGGCGAGCCACTACCGCTTTGTAGCCTAGGCGACACCTTAAGGAAGCCTTAAAAACAATGATAAGGCGATTACTTCAAGGATGTGATAAAGGATGAAAAACAGACTAGGTGACACCACTACCGCTTCTGTAACAGTTGAAGGATGAAAAACAGACTTTTCCCAAAAAAAATAATAGCGATTACTTCAAGGATGTGATAAAGGAAAGATTATGCATCCAATCTTTTAAATGCAGTACCAAAACTAATATGGGAGTTCATTTACCTGTGCATCTGGTCTGCTTGGTATTATCCTGCAGCATAAGATACAGATAGTATGAAAAGCAAGCACCGTAAGATCCAAAGCAATTTATAATAAAAAGAAATAAACTTTAACAAAGTCCAGTTAATATGTAACTTATTATATACAATAAGAATGACACAAACTTAGAGAATAGGGCTAGTAACCTTTGAGGGGAAAGGTTTTTAGCAAATGCTTCTGGAAAGCTCTCAAAACGTTTATGAAGCATTTCTATAGATCGAATCTGCATCATATTAGTAAATGTCAAAATCAAATTCAGTTTGCACGTCATAAAAAATGTATCATAGTTGGTAGCATTCGATCAACAAACAAGCAAGAAAAAATATACCTCCCCAAGACGATCTCTAGCACCCATAACACCACCAACAAGAGCCGATAGGAGTGTGTACCAAATGTGGATGTCCATCAGGTATATCTATCGGTACATATATATACACACAAATAAAAGAACACTTGTGTCATTTGCAGAGTTTTTTTTTCCTTATATCAAAGCTACAGGTCAAAACTGGGAACTTACAGCCAAGACTGGTGCCCAAAGACTCAGAATGGTCAAAGCATTTTTATTTCCTAAACGAACACACAGTCAGGTCGTAGTTGAGTTTTTTTAACATGCTCAGAAATATAGATTCCAATCCATACACATTGTGATTAAATAATAATATTAGTGTAATCATGAAAGATATACTAACCCCTTGATACAAGATCATGCCAGGAATACGTCAAATCATGGAGTTGCACTATTATATTGGTTGGTTCAACTAAAGGCCTAATCTGCAAAGAGGTGAATGACAATGTATGAACTTTTTTGTTTGTATACAGAACAAACATCATATTTCCAGACTTTGTTATAACCACCTGGAGGAAATATGCAAAAGTAAATTTGCAGGCCAGTATGACAACCCAAAATATTACATATCTGCATAAGAAGATTTGCCGTTAGTACAAAACAAAGCTTGATGAATAGGATCAGTGGACCGATTACCATAGAGATAAATGACGGTCTGGCAGGTAGTAAAAAGATAGTTGATGGTGCTAAATGTAAAAGGTTCCTATATTCCCATGAGACTCTATATTCCTACATGGCTCTATATATACAATAATACATGCCCATCTCCACAGATTGGATCATCCATCTAAGGAAACTGAAAGTAACAGCTAATGTCAGGAATAACCACAATAGGCTATCGTCAGTAACCATCAGTGTTCGCCTAAACGGTGTAAACGGCCGTGCAAAGGGGTCAAAAATCGGAAACAGGAGCTCCCCGTGTCATTTAGCACGTAATTGTTGGAGTGTATAGAGGCCCATAAGGCCTGGCCCATATAGAGGCCCATGTAGTGCTGTATATAGGTGACCCTCCTAGGGTTTCAGTGGCAATAGTGTAATTTCACCATCTAACATGGTATCAGCCTAGGTCTTCCTCTCCTCCCACCTCCAGCCGCCACCCCTGCCAGCGCCGCCGCCGCCAAGATGGCTGGCCGCCGGCCGCCGGCACCTCCTCCCCTCTCCGGCTCCTCCTCCTCTGCTCCTCTGCCTCCTCTGCACCTCCTCCACGGCCACGTGCTGCCACCCTCCTCTGCTTCTCCCGCCGCCGCCCTGACCGTCGTGGGCGCAGGGGCTGGCGCGGGAGCCGAGCTCCAGCCGCCGCCCGAGCTCCAGCCACCTCCGCCTCCTCTCTCCTCCTTCCCTCCCCTCCCCTCTCTCCCTCTCTCCTACGCAGCCGTCGCTGCTGCTGCCGCCGCCGCCGCTGCTGGCGTGGGCGCTGGCGACGCCGCCGCCGCCGCTGCTGCCGCTGGCGCGGGCGGGGGCGCCACGAGCGCCGCGGCCGTGGCTGCAGCCGCCGCTGCTGCTGCTGCCGGCGCGGACGGGGCTGACCCGCGTGCTGCAGCCGCCGCCAGCCGGCCTGCCGCCCCCGACGGCCAGGACGACGCCGTGGATGGCCAGGACGACGCCCTCCTCCCCTCCGGCCAGCCTCCCCTGCTTCCACCGCCCCTGCTGCAGCCTCCCGATGGGTGGGCTGTCCAGCCACCGCCGCCGGGATTCCTCTCCGGCCATCCGTCGACTCTGGTCGCGCGCGCGGATCCTCACGTCACCGGCAAGACCATTGCCCCTGACACCGTCGCCTCCACTGAGGTCGCCATGACCGCGGCCCTCCTCGCGGCGCAGACCGAGGTGGCTGCTGCCCAGGAGCGCCTTCGTGCGGCGACTCTCGCTTGGGAGCGCGAGCGCACGGCGGCGGACGCTCTTGCTTGCCGACTCGCTGAGGCGGAGCGCCACTTCCTCGCCGCCACCGGTCATCTGCCCACCGTTCACGACACTATGGCCTCGTCGTCCCGGGTGACTCGTCCTCCTGAGCCTGGTTCCCGGCATGACGCCGTCGACCCGGTGGTCGCTCAGCTTCACCTTCAGGCGACCGGGGTCCAGAACATCCGGTCTCTGGTCTCGGTTGTCCTCAGCCCCACGTCGCCTGCCTACGCGCGCTGGAGGGACCAGCTCCTCCACGCCCTCCGCCGCTACGCCCTCGACGACCACGTCCTCACCGCCGTGCCCGTGGCTCCTGACGTGGCATGGTGGCGGCTCGACAGCGTCGTCATGTCATGGCTCCTAGGGACTCTCTCCCCCGAGCTCCAGGACGCTGTCCGTGCTCCTGGCGGTACCGCGCGTCAGGTCTGGGCGGCCCTCGAGAACCAGTTTCTCGGGAACGCCGAGGCGCGTGCCACGCAGCTCCTCGCGGCGTTCCATGCCACCCGGCAGGGCGACCTCTCCGTCGGCGAGTACTGTCGCAAGATGAAGGGCCTCTCCGACGCTCTTGCCACTCTCGACGCCCCCATGAGCGACCGGAGCTTGGTCCTTGCGGTACTCAACGGCCTCAACGACAACTACCACGTCCTGCGTACCATCATCCTCCGGACGCAGCCGTTCCCTACCTTCCAGCGGGTGATGGACGACCTCACGCTGGATGAGATCACCCGTGGTCTCACTCCCGGCTCGTCCTCCACCACGGCGCTGGTGGCTGCACCACCGTCCTCTCCTGCCCCGCCCGCTCCGGCTCTTCTTGGCACTCCTCCCCCCGGGCCGAGCGGGGGAGGGGGTGGCAGGGGTGGTCGTGGTGGACGTCGTCGTCGGGGTGGTCAGGGAGGGGGTGGTGGAGGTCCTCGCCCTCCTCCGCCTCTGAACCCACTCCCGCTCCGCCCTCAGGTACCTGGAGGTGCCCCCTGGCCATCCTTCAGCAACCCATGGTCAGGGCGCATCTCTATGTGGCCCCTTCCGGCCCCAGGAGGTGGGGGTCGTCCTCAGGTGCCGCCCTCAGCCATGCTCGCCGGTCCTGCTGGGTGGGCCCCTCCAGCCACGCCGGCATGGCCCGCGGGATGGACTCTATCGGCTCCGTCCAGCTCGTCTCCGCCTTGGCCCGTTGGCTGGGACCAGGCGGCCCTTGCTCAGTCTTTCAGCACTATGGGACTGACTCCACCACTCAGCACCGAGTGGATCGCCGACTCGGGTGCTTCGCACCACACCACACCGGATGCCGGTATACTTTCCTCCGTCCATCCTCCTTCTTCCCCATGTCCTTCTTCTATCATGGTCGGGGATGGTTCTTGTCTCCCGGTTACCTCTGTGGGGTCTGCCTCTAGCTTTTTTCGTCTTCCCAATGTTCTTGTTGCCCCGCAGATGGTTCACAACCTTCTTTCCATTCGTCAATTTACCTCTGACAATTCTTGTTCTATCGAATTTGACTCTTCTGGTCTTACTGTGAAGGATTCGGCTTCCCAGCGTCCTCTTCTCCGATGTGACAGCACGGGGCCTCTTTACACCATCCGTCTTCCTGCCTCCGCTACTTCTTCATCGTCTTCGCTTCCACCTGCTGCGTTTGCGACCACAGCTTCTTCTGTGACTTGGCACCGTCGGCTCGGTCATCCTGGCCGCGACGTTTTGGCTCAGCTTAGCCGTAGTGCAGATCTCTCTTGTACTAGGACAGCTGATGAGCACCTTTGTCATGCGTGCCAGCTGGGTCGCCATGTTCGACTTCCTTTTTGTTCGTCTTCTTCTCATGCGAGACATGTATTCGATCTCATTCACTGTGATGTTTGGACATCACCTGTACTCAGCATGTCTGGTTATAAGTTTTTTCTGGTGATCATTGATGATTTCTCGCATTATTCGTGGACTTTCCCTTTGCGTGCCAAGTCCGAGACTTTTCCCACTCTCTCTCACTTCTTCGCCTGGGTCTCCACTCAGTTCGGTCTCACTGTTAAGGCTGTCCAGTGTGACAACGGGACAGAGTTCTACAACACTGCCTCCCGTAACTTCTTCCTCTCTGCGGGTGTTCAGCTGCGCATGTCTTGTCCGTACACTTCCCCCCAGAACGGCAAGGCTGAGCGGATGATTCGCACGACCAACAATGTCGTGCGCACCCTTCTTCTCCAGGCCTCTCTCCCCGCCCGTTTCTGGGCCGAGGGCCTCCACACGGCCACCTACCTCCTTAACCGCCTTCCTTCTACTGCTTCGCCAGCTCCTACCCCCCACCACGCTCTCTTCGGCACACCACCGCGGTACGACCACCTTCGTGTTTTTGGGTGCGCCTGCTACCCGAACCTCTCCGCCACTGCTCCCCACAAGTTGGCGCCTCGATCGACCCGGTGCGTATTCCTTGGGTACTCCCCTGACCACAAGGGGTACCGCTGTTTCGACCTCACCTCTCGTCGCGTCCTGATCTCCCGACATGTTGTCTTCGACGAGTCGGATTTCCCCTACTCCACCTCCACTACACCGTCTCCGGATCCTGAGCTCGAGACTCTCTTCCCGTCTGACACGGTGGTTCAGCCACCCATGTTTTTTCCTCCTTTCCCTGCAGGATCCCCAGTGTTACCTCCCGCGCCACGCGCGGCCCCGGAGTCGCCTGCCGCGCCATGCGCGGCCCCGGAGCTCTCTCCCGCGCCACGCGCGGCCCCGGAACTGCCCGCCGCGCCACGCGCGGCCCCGGCGCCCTCTCCCGCGACACGCGCGGCCCCGGAGTCTTCTCCCGCGCCATGCGCGACTCCGGAGCCGCCCGCCGCGCCACGCGCGGCCCCGGAGCTCCCTCCCGCGCCACGCGCGGCCCTGGAGCCGCCCGCCGCGCCACGCGCGGCCCCGGCGAGGTCTTCTCCCGCGCCACGCGCGGCCACGGACGCCCCCGTCGTGCCCCGCGCGACTCTGGAGCCCCCGGGCTTCCCCTCGCGCTGCGGACAGCCTATTAAGGTCTACCAGCGCCGCTCGGCGTCGGTAACCGCGCCGGCAGTCCCACCACCTCCGCCGGAGCCGATCATCCGTCCTCGGGCTCTCTCTCGGCTCGACCCTGCGGTCTACCACCCGCCTGTTGTCCATCGAATCCTGGTCATACCCATCCCATGGTGACACGGCGGGCGGCGGCCGTCTCGCGACCTACGGCCCTCTCTGCTGTTGAGAGTGAGCCGGGGGGTCTCTCCGATACCCTCCTCCGTCCGTGAGGCTCTCGCTGACCCTCACTGGCGTCGCGCGATGGAGGAGGAGTACGCGGCCCTTCTTGCCAACCAGACGTGGGACCTCGTACCGAGTCCGTCTGGTGGCAACGTCGTCACCGGCAAGTGGATCTGGACCCACAAGCGCCGGGCTGACGGGTCCCTGGAGCGCTACAAGGCTCGCTGGGTCCTTCGCGGCTTCACCCAGCGGCCTGGTGTGGACTACGACGAGACTTTCAGTCCAGTGGTGAAGCCCGCCACCGTGCGCACGGTTCTCTCGCTGGCTCTCCAGCGCTCGTGGCCGGTTCACCAGCTGGACGTGAAGAACGCTTTTCTTCACGGGACTCTCACCGAGACCGTCTACTGCAGCCAGCCGGTGGGGTTCGTCGACACCAGCCGTCCCGATCTGGTGTGCCGCCTCAACAAGTCACTCTATGGCTTGAAGCAGGCTCCCCGGGCGTGGTACTCTCGGTTCGCCACGTTTTTGACATCGCTGGGCTTCACTGAGTGCAAGTCGGACACTTCGCTGTTCGTCTTCCGCCGAGGCACCGAGGCTGCCTATCTGCTGCTGTACGTCGACGACATCATCCTCACGGCGTCCAGTCCGCCCCTACTCCAGAGTATCATCCACTCTCTACAGCAGGAGTTCGCCATGAAGGACCTCGGCATGCTCCACCACTTTCTGGGAGTCACCGTTGAGCCCCGTCCTTCCGGTCTCTTCCTCCACCAGCGACAGTACGCTCTTGAAATCCTGGAGCGGGCAGGGATGGCTGACTGTAAGCCCTGCGCCACTCCAGTCGACACCCAGGGCAAGCTCTCGGCTGAAGAGAGCCCTCCTGTTGCTGACCCGACGGCCTACCGTAGTCTGGCCGGCGCTCTGCAGTACCTCACCTTCACTAGGCCGGACATCGCCTACGCAGTCCAGCAGATCTGCCTCCATATGCACGACCCTCGCGAGTCACACCTTGCTGCCCTGAAGCGCCTGCTGCGGTACGTTCGGGGCACGGTGGACTGCGGCCTCACCCTTCACCGGTCCCCCTCCACCGAGCTCGTCGTCTACACCGACGCTGACTGGGCCGGCTGCCCCGACACCCGACGGTCTACCTCGGGCTACGCCGTCTTCCTCGGCGGCAACCTCGTCTCCTGGTCGTCCAAGCGGCAGCCGGTGGTCTCCCGCTCTAGTGCCGAGGCGGAATACCGCGCGGTTGCCAACGGCGTGGCTGAGGCGTCCTGGCTGCGCCAGCTCTTGGCGGAGCTCCACAGCCCGCTCACCAAGAGCACGCTCGTCTACTGCGACAACGTCAGCGCCGTCTACCTCTCCACCAACCCGGTTCAGCACCAGCGGACGAAGCATGTGGAGATCGACTTGCACTTCGTTCGCGACCGGGTCGCCATCGGGCAGGTCCGGGTCCTCCACGTCCCGACCACCTCCCAATTCGCCGATATCTTCACCAAGGGACTACCCTCCTCGACTTTCTCCGAGTTCCGGTCCAGTCTCAACGTCAGCAGTGGCTAGTTGAGACTGCGGGGGTGTGTGTGTCCTCGTCCTCTTTCTTGTCCAGTCTTCTGCACCGCTGCGTCGGTAGCACAGACTGCGGGGGGGTGTTGGAGTGTATAGAGGCCCATAAGGCCTGGCCCATATAGAGGCCCATGTAGTGCTGTATATAGGTGACCCTCCTAGGGTTTCAGTGGCAATAGTGTAATTTCACCATCTAACAGTAATCGACTGAATAAACGGCCGGGCCGTTTAAACGGTCAGATACGTTGACAAACGGCTTAATCGGGCAGAACGGAAACGCACTGGACAGTGCAAGACGGACGAAACACGCTGTACTGCTCCGTTTCTGCGCCTGCTGCCTTCGTGCATCCGTCAGTCCACGCACCATTCTTGTGCCAGCAGCTGTTCGTTCTCTGCCTGTGTTGCGGGCGCATTCTTCAGTTGGCTGCTTCACCCTGAACTGCAGCAGGTGATGGCGAACTGAAGCCTACAAGACACTGACACCCCGCAGGCTCTAGAATCTTACTATTTTCTACTCTTCATCTCTTCCACTCCTGTATACGTATACAATTACTTTTAAGATCCAGTTGCATTTTGGTACTCGTGCGTTGGTTAAATCCACTTTAATAATGAGGATATACATGTGTTGTGCGCCTATGCCTATGGTACGTGGATTAGCTAGCATGCTAGCAGTGATTATAATCTTCTTGCCCATGCTGTCATAAGCTAATAACCAGATGCGACACTTCTGGTAATACTTGAGTTTCTACTTGCACATATATTGATATTGACTTGTTAGAAAAAAATGCATTTTATATGCATAAATATGTATATTTTAGTATATTTTAGTGGTATAGTATATAACCGTTTACACCGTTTAACTACATTTAAATTCCATCTAAACCGTCTAAACAATAAACAGAGAGTGACCGACTGTTTACCGTTTAGCGTTTAGGATAACATTGGTAACCATTAACATCAGGAAGCAATAAAATCCACATGAGTATTTCAGGTTACTGAAACTCCATTCACTTCCAATGGTTCAAAAGTGCATACATGTAACCACCCCTCAACAAAAGACATGTAGCAGAAAAAATGCCACAAGCAAAGCTCAAAATGAAACGCTCACAAATCAACCAGGAGAACTGACAGCAATCACCAAGTATACTCAAGAAAAAATAACAGCAATGTGCACCAACACTAGAGAAAATTTTACAGTTTTTCCATAAAGCAAGATGGGCACTAGATATTGATGCTAAATTTTAAAATGAATGGTCTTGCTATGCTACATATGTTAGCCCGAAGAAACCATAAGCAAATTAAGGGTGCCAAACGCTTTGTTGCGAAAATCAAGAAAAGGCAAAAGGAAAGAACCTGGCATAATTACTTATACTTTCATAAAGTCCCCGTCCAACATAATATCGCTCCTAAGAACAAACAGTAAAAACAAGTCAGTGCATAATTTAATTGTACAAATTCCTATTCCAATTTTGTGGAATGATGATATTTATACCTGGTATATCCACTTGAAAAATTGGAAAAACTGAGACCGATCAGAAAAATTAGAAAGCCTGTGACAAGCAGGGATCTTGGCCATTAGCGCAAACACAAACCGAACAGCAGCATAACCACCGAGAACAAGACCATAAATTCGAAAATAAGTTGAATCGGAGTTCTTTGCATTTTTCTCTTCCAATACTTTCCTGCTCAACATCAGCATTCACATAAATACATGACTTAGTGTACATTAACAGAAAAATAGGTAAAAAAAACTAACTGAAATACTCACACATAAAGATAAGTTACAAATGTTGAAACTGCACTTAGCCAAAAGAATCGGATAACCAATCTTGAGATGGCAAAACCTTTTGCGGTCTTATAAGCACCAAACATGAGCATCACATCCAAGCAGCCTAAAGAACACGATAAAATAAATATATGGAACATAAAAGTCACATCAGAAATAAGTAGCTCCCAATTTATTTAGAAATGAAAAGTTATGATGAAGTAAGAACATGTAAAACAAATAGTAACTTAGAGAACATACACTCGACAAAATTTAGTATGAAAAAGGCAGGTCCAGCACTAAGTAGTATTTTAATGGTGTCAATGTCTATCTTCCCATGGTGAAAGGCAATAATAGACAAGCCCTGCATCACCAATCAGGGAAAGTCATCATTAGTGCTTATACATTCATGGTATACTTGTTCATGACTAATCAAAGTCTCAGACCACTAACCTGAAACATCAATAACAGGAAAATCCACAAGCGATGAAAACTGCGGTACAAGTGCAGAAAAGTACGATGTTCAACAAAATTGGTCTTTCCTGTCTGGAAATAAGGCATAAAAGGCAGAAATCGTACAAAAAAATCATCAGTAACTATAGAAAACACAGAAAAGATCAATGTTACAGGAAAACAGTATTGAATTTAGTTTAGTCAAAATGCCTCCCTATTAAGGGTACATCACCAGATATTGCGCAAAATAAAGAAATATAAGAATAAACACCCTATATTTTCAGAGACTACATCTTTTCATTATAGTTCAATACTTATAAACCTAAGAGAAGATTTTTCATACAGAGAAGAAAATGGCTAGCATATCATCTAGCTATTTCCTCTTTGCATCCCAAAACAACCGAAGAATAAAATATCGGAAAGCAATTTTATCCATCTCAGAATGTACACCCTGGATTATTTGATCCATTTATTCAGCTATCTTAACTAAATTGATACTGTTTTCAAGCTAGAAACTAGCAGGATTTGTGAGGTAGACTAAGACATGTGTTTCCATTTTCACCTCTTAGCTTCCAAGATAATTTTATTTGTCCAAATTTAATAGTAAGAATGATCATAGTCTGCAACCTGTTTTAAAATAACATAGGAAATTAAATCCACGACAACTGTTGGAGTATAGAATATGGGCCCTTATGGCACATGTGTCTGGCCCATCTATGAGGCCCATGTATAGCAACCATATACCCACCCTCCTAGGGTATGCCGTTTTCCTCGCCGGCAACCTACCTAGATGAGAAGGGGAGACGAAGATAGTGGGCTAAGTGCATAAAACCATCCATGCCACCTGCCACGATGGCAAAAATACATCTGTGTGCCGTACATGTGAACATATACGCACACCTTTCACAAGTGTGTGCATCCTTTCACACGTTTTGCTACCTGTTGGACCAAAAAGATACAACCATACAAGTTGTTGTATGGCAGGTGCAATTTACTCTAAAAAAATATTAGCCTCTTTTGAAAAATATGCATGATCAACTTACACGCTTCCTCTTAGCAGGCTTGCGTAAAAATTTGGAATCCTCAGCAGGTGGCCAACCAAGCTGAAAGCATGAGCGTGACCTACACATACACAGCAGAATGTTAAAAACAGAAAAGAAAAACATATAAGAGGAAACAGCAGAAAGACAAACTTATAGACAAACCAAAAATATTCATTGAAGTCATCATAATTCCTCCAAGCAGAATGCGCAGCTGTTCCACCATTATTATTGTTAGCCTCCTGTGAACAGGACATGCACAAACTTTCAATGCAGCAGCCAAAGGTCAGAGACAGTACAATAGCCAGCAATTGGCTAATTTTATCCTGGATAGAAGTTTAATACATACATCACAGGCACAAAATAACCTAGACACAGATGACCCATTGCAACCGTCAAATTTCAAATAGGCCCAACTGAACACTAAAGGAAACTTTCAACAATATAAACAGCAGTAAAACTACAATCTCAAAGCACCAAACAGTGCAAGTAATGCAATGTACCATGTACAGTGTAATTGTGCAATTAGGATTAAATTTTATCACAATGCGTTTGGATCCTTGGAATTGAATTCCATCCTAATAATCATAATTTCAACATGAATTAATTAAGCTAATATAGTTGTATGTGGAATATATTTGTATATTACCATAGGTCATATGGGAAAGATACTTATGTACTACACTTATGTTACAGGGAAGTGAGCCGAAGAGATGCTATAAATTGCACATTAGAAATACAGCATGAGGATCTATAGAATCAGTTTCCATCTCCCACATTAAGATAAGCTTGTATGCATACTTTATTAAGTAGATTCCAATTCCTCTAAAATAAGGGATCCAAATGAGGCCTAAGTAAAAAATTTTGGGGCAAATGCTACATTTAATCCATATTTACTCTTAGTCATAAAAACAAATTTTCATGTAAAAACTATGTTGAAGAATTAGCAATATTATAAGAACAATACACCAAATCAAAAGGAAAAAGAAATGAAAACAATCTTGATGTTGTTAATTAGTTTTTCTATAAAGAGATGTTTCAAGATCGGAAATAAGATGCCAAAGAATATGGGGTTTCGACAATTTTCCAGATTGATTAGATCGCTTGGTGGATCCTGGATCACATACATACACCCTAAAGGATAAAGACAGATTGCAACGAATAGTCGAATACATTGAAGTATTGAAACCCCTAACAAATTCTTGAAGGGTATATGCTAATTCAAAAAGAGCCAGGAATACAAGTGGGAAATACAGTAGTATATCATTAAAGTAGATCAAATATAGAAACCTTAATAGATGAACCTACCGCTGCCATGGTTTCATATATTGGTTTGATTATTCGCTCCAGATATGAGGTGGAACGATCACTAGTGATACAACTCTTTGCAGGTTCGGCTTCAGATGAATCAAGAATTCCATCAAGTTCCTTTGCCATCTGAAATATGCTAATAATGTCATTAAGCTGAATAAATTGCACTACTGTCAGCAGCATATTGTTAGAGAAATAGAGAGGACATCTTCCTTAACAAGGACATATACACTAACAATAATAAATGGAGCTTAAGTTTTGACATAAAATGCAAATATGGTTACTCAATATTGTGCTATCTGCTAGGGCAAGGTTTGAACACTGAGGGATGTGGCACTAGTTCTCAACCAGGGCCAGCAGGGCTTCTCCCGTACAAGCTAGGAGAGGCTATGACGCTAGTTAAGTTTTAGTTTGGGTTCATTGCATAAATATAAATATATGCAACCTGATCTCTCCCTCTAGCTTCCTAATAATGCTCATTGCCTTCCTAACTAGATGATCTAGTACCTTCATGAGACTCCTAATTTATGACATACAAATGACTTGCCACATCGGCTTGATCTGTATAGTTAATCCATCGAACATGCAAGTTAGCACATGATGACCATCTTAAGACAAACACAAGCCTACACAAACCACGCATCATTCTGTTGGCTAAGGGGAATACACCAAACCAATACACCAATAGGCAAGCATGGCCATACAGCAATTGCAGCGCCAGCCAACCGCGCTCTCTGACAGCCACTGCATGGAAACAGCAAGGCTGACAGCCCTGGTAAAGGCCTGTCTAGTTCTCCCTCATCCTGAAATACAAGGCATTCTGGCTCTGTATCATGATAGCCAGAATGCCTTGCATTTCAGCCTATTTTCAGGTTGGAAGTTGTAGCTTTGTTTGCTCCGCCTTCTTTTTGCTTCCAAACTCAAAAATTGGTCATCGGATCTGGAGGGTTCTAGAATGCTAGAGATGGCAATCTGAATAGTAATATGCAGTCTAACTTTTCTTCTCCTTTTTGAGAATTTGAGATGCTTGGCTGCTTTATTAAACCTTATTTCAACCCCCCCCCCCCCTAACCTAATGTACAGGATTTGCAATCAATTCTCTTAAAGTAAATTAACTATTACAAAATTAATATCATATTGAATGGTACATGAAATATAAATTTATCATTGCAACTGTAAACACTAAACATACATGTAATTTGAAAATTTGTTAGTCAATATCAGTTGATAAAAAAAATCAAATCCTAATACGCTAGATAAAGTTAAAAGTAGTTCATCTGATTTGCTTTTTTATATGCAAGAAAGATGAAGTGGAATATGCGCTAGTCTAGATTACTCATGGTTTGTGAATTGCTACCCAATTATGTAGAGTCTTAATGAAACAGGACACATTTCTCCTGTGTTGTTAGAGAAAAAAGAAACTATACAAATTTGAATACCTATTTTTGGCACATCGCAAACTTCCACTGATCTTATCGAACAGAAATTTGTTATTGAGGAATACAAAAAAGGCCAGTACGACAATAGTCCTTATTACCAATATGATTTGATTAGCCAGAAATATGCAAAGATACAACAGGTATTCTTACAGTATTCCAAAATAAACATAAAAAGGAGCACATTAACAAAGCAAGATAAATGTTTGTAGCATTTAGCCATATCAGACATACTCATCAAACTCACATGATCATCTACATAAGGTACAGGCCATACTAATCTAATCCCCAAATGTAGCTCTCTGAAACTACAGAAGAGAAAGAGCAGCACTTGGGATAGGATGGGACTTACATTGTGGAAAATGTAGCATAGGCATTCTGGGAGAAAACGAACATTCGCAGCTTCACCCCAAATCAGAAAGTACAGAGCAACCAATATGATTTTCCGGTTCTTATTTACTGCTTCAAGGCTATCAACAAAAAATAGATGGTAAGCAGGTAAAGCAAACCACAAGATGATATCATGCACAAAGAAAGTATTAACCCAAAAAAGTTTCCATTACCTTGTCCATGCCACGCGCTTGCCCAAGTACCTGCACCAATTTATGTAGTTGTCCAGAACTTTGCAAAAAACTTCAGTGACAGCCCTCTCATCAATTTTCTACAAGACCCATAGCTTTGTTTAGTGTTTGTTGCAAGCATACATAAGAAAACTTACTGACAAAAGGACAAAAGGTTATTGACTAAACATTACAAACATGGCAGTAAAAGGTGACAACCATACCAAACAACAATAAAACTAGGCATTACTAATTAATGCAATGGAAAAATCATCCATTATCGACATTCAATCCTACTTGGCAAAACTTCGGTTCCCCAACAAAGCAGAACTACAGTCCTAGAGTGGCAGGTATACTCTAAATCTGTATGCACATCAATTGATAAACACAAAAGGCTGATTGTTCAGATTTCATTCCTCATTCTAGCTTATTTTACATGAATTCCATAAGAAGCTACGGTAAGAAATAAATGAAAAAAAAATACATCAGCAAGGCACTGAAGAAAACCCAGCTACAGTTCATACAGTCTTAATCCAGTTTTTTGTTAAAGCAAACTGTTGCTATCTCATACACCCTACATAGAAATCCTTTTAATACCCAACACAATGCCTAGTTGGTAATATACGGAGTATTACATCAGCGATACAAAGTTCTTATCAAGATCATACACAATGTAACAAGTTGCTTATGAAAGAGCAGAAGAACTCACTGGTTCTGTCCCAACAAGCAGACCGAGCCGGGACTGAGCATTAGCTAATGTAAGTACCACATTTTCACGCTGATTTCGAATATTGTCCTCCTGGAATAATCATCCAGAAGAATTAGATACTCATACAAAGGCAATAAAAAAATGTATTGTGAAATTGGTGACGAACAAATGGGTCAGCAGCTAGAAATAAAGAACTTCCCATACAGTTTTGTACTATGTAGTTAATTCCTATAACATAACGATCACCGTGACAAGCATTAAAAAACACAAACTTTTAAAAAGACCCTATAACAAATCAAACATTTGAGAAGAGACCATAATAGAGAACTGTCCATGTCCAACCAAAGATAACAGAGAAACAATGTCCCAAGACACAATGTCATTTGTCAACAAGCAAAAGAAAGATGACAAAAGTATACTACAATTACTAAGAATATAGTTGTTTCTGGAAATGCTCTCATTCATGTCAGATCTGAGCACAATATTAGCAAAATACTACAAGTTCTAAGAATATAGGTGTTTCTGGAAAGGATGCATCCCACAGTAATATTAGCAAAATATTATGACAAAAGGCTTAGACATCACAATTAAGTAACTATGTTACTCAGAACAAGCAGCAGCTTTAAATGTAGCATATGCCAACCTGCAGGATTAAATATTAAACCAAACAATACATCCAGCAGAAAATTCAACAATAATGTGACCAGTGAACAAAGAAAATGATACAGGAAGTTTCTAACCTGGAAGCCAAAAACAAATTGCAAAAGGTCGAAAATATCTTTTTGTCTTAGTGGTGCATCAGAAGGGAACCGTGGCAGGTCCTCACAGTTTTGAATTGCTGCTGTTGCAGCCCTGACCTGATACAGTTGCACGAAGTAGTTATCAACAACCAAAGATATTTATCTTATGTGTTATAAGTCATAACAAGAAAATGGAATAGCTTGTGTCATTTTGACGACTAATAGTTCAATCTGTACAACTCTTGTCTTAGAACAGGAGATAGTCAAGGAGGATGGAGGCATGCTCGGCCTCCGTCTGAACAGCCTGATTAAGGGGATAGTTTATTCCTTGCTTAACCCTAACAATTGTCTACTCTGCTCTATATGTAGCAGATAACCAATCCCTACAATTGTGGCACAATAGCTAACAAACCCAAACAATAACTTGACTCAACTTCCTGAAGTTATCCTAGCCAGTAGCCACTAGATGATGCCGACTGCTTCTTATTCCTGCGGCAATACTTATGCCTGTGAAAGCGTCCACAACAACAATCTATTTCTTCCTCTTCATTAGCACATGTAAATCCCATAGAAAACAGAAATAGGACCATAGGAGAAGTCTTTGTGTCATTATATTAACCCTCCCATAAAAAAAATGTCACTCAAGAGAGCATACAGAAAATATTATAATTTGACATGTCATATTTGTACAAATATTTAGATAGGTCATAGGAAAATAGAATTTATGGATTTGAGTATTTGATTCTCAACTACTCTGAAGTAGTTTGTTATATTACGTTCACAGGCATGGTACAGCACAATTTGGCAATCGACATTATGTTTTGCCAACTGTGTCACTGTCAAAAACAAATATTCATACCTCAGGGAAAAAACCAATAATATTTGCTACTGATGACGGTGCATCCAAGGGTACAATATTGTACGGCATAAGTTCACCTCTCAAGGCTGCATCAGATCTTTTTATTTTCTTTATCTGAAAAGGCCAAAGGGGCAAAGAGTAACAGTTGATTTAATATAACACAAATTTCTCATCATTCAAAAGTATGTGAAACAAACCAGATACTGTTGCAGGATTTTAGTACAACAGTATACAATCACAAAGGAAACCATGGCAAAGAAAAAATACAAGCTCATGAGATCTGTCATGAATTACCTCTTCTAGAATTTGTCTATGAAGTCTATCAGTCGGTGATTGTCCGACAAGAATTTCTAGAACATCAAGCAAAGCCCTTAGTGTAACGTAGACTTTCTTCATTTCCATAGCCCTAGCTCCCATCCTGATTGTAGCAAACAAAATAGAACAGACATAAGCAATATAACACACACAGGTCTTATTTCCCGGAATGAAATAAAAGTTGAGCATCTCCAGCAATCTCCCAAAATATATTCCCCAATAATAACATGTTATCGGGACGTCCCAACACCTCTTTGATGGATTATTGGGAGAGATGCTTTAGCAGTCTCTCAATAATCTCATTCCAATAGCAACTACCATATTGGGAGAGACTAAACTCTCCCTCTATCTGGGGAGAGTTGGGGTTCATATTGGGATGTCCCAATAACTTTTGGGGAAAGGAAGATACAATGGAAGTCTGCTGGAGTACTATTTTCCCATAACCTCTCCCAATATGGTAGTTGGATTGGGGAAAGGGAGACTGCTGGAGATGCCCTAGAAGCATACAGCATATAGGGTGGGGTGCGCAGAACTGCGGTCCATTGCACCAGAAGGCAAATAAGAATACAAATACGAAGGATATGTAGTAGCATTCCTACATAGCTTAGCAAATCAACAATAAGATTACAAATTAGCCACCTAGGGTGCATAAAAAAATGAGTTCATAGAGAACAAGGAAGCAGAAAACCACAAACAGTGTCATTTATACATTCATGTGATCCTGTCAATTCTATGATTATCAAGATTCATCGCAGTTGCATGCACTATAGTAACAACAGCTGACATAATGCAGTTCTTGTGCACAACTAGTATGCAGGAAAAAAAAACCCTGTGGCACAGTAAACTTTTAAGAACACTATTTAAAAAAGATCATCAAACTAATAGTTGGTAACTAGTAAAATCGAAATAGAAAGATATCTCGCTTTGGAGTAACAAGCACACTAGCCTAGTAAACAAAAGTACATGACAGCTAATTTTCTGAGATTATAGCCCTAGGTCAACCTGGAAAAACAAAAAAAAAAAAAACCATCAAGATCTCTTGAAGAGTGGCCATACTCTGTACTGAATGTTCCCGACTCCCTCAGTCTCTCCTGTTCACGTTGCATATCATCAACACGGCGCCGACTCTTGTAATCCAAATAAAAATTCCATAGAACTTGTATGTCATTTTGCCGGTCAATAGGAGCCCCATCCTTCTTAGCAAGTTTTTGCTGCAGAATGCCAAGATTAAACAAAGGCAATTAGGAACAATTCAGCTGAAAATAGATTGAACATAAACAAAAGGAATTATTGTCTGAAATATGTGAACAAGCATACCTTGATGACAGACTGTAAACCTGTCTTGAACTGAAGCATCCCTCTCCCCTCGCTGCTGGGATCAAGATTTTGAGCCAGTGTGTAGGCTTGTTCACAAACTGTGATGCAAGAAGGAAAGGTATGACTTAGAGCAACATCAAAGCACCTGCCTAACTAATAAAGTTAGCCGATTATCTCTATCTAATCCCTGGAAGGGGTAATTCGTCCAGTTTGTCTTCCAGTTTATAGAACTGATGTGTTTCCCCGGCCTGCCAGGACACAAACCACGAGCCAGCAGCACCCAAAACCTTAAGCATTGTGATTGGAAGCGTTAGCGCCTGCAAACTCCAGACAGACCGAGGGCAGCTAGAGCACTCTGATCAACCATAACTTGCCACAACAGCGAAGCGACCCTTGCTCGAAATTAATTGTCCATTGGTAAATCGCCTGGCCATGAATTGCCAGCACCTAGAACCTAATCATCGCTCAGCTCGAAGAACAGGAAAAACAGTGTTGCGGGACATGGCATCCCGCCCCAAACCAGCAACTGCTAAACCCCATCAAGAGCTCCATCAACCACATCAGCTGCGAGCTCCACCCATGGACTAAGACTAAGACGAGAGAGAGAAAGAGTAGGGAGGGGACGGGCTTGGCTTACGGATCCGCGCGACGTTTGGGTCCTCATCCTCGATGTCGTCGGCGGCCTGCAGGATCTGCTCGATGTTGGTGGTCCGTCCGAGCGAGGCCGGCACGGCGGCAGCCAGCCCCAGCCCTCCCGCCGTCCCGCCGGCGCGGAGGTGGTCCCGGTCCCGCTTGAGCGCGGCCCGCACGAGGCGCTCCCAGTTGTCCGCCGCCCGCTCGGGGCCCCCGCCCCTCCGGCGCCTGGACGACGCCATCTCGGCGGCGGCGGCGGCGAGCCCTACCTAGGTCGGTCACTCCCAGGCGGCAGTGGAGCGTGTAGAGGCGAGGCGAGGCGATCTGGGGGCCGGAGGTGGCCCGCTGTAGTGGAGCGCGTTTCGGGGGAGACCGGATGGGAGCGGATTCAAAAGCGCCTCGAGGTGGTGGTGGTGAATGATGAAGGGGGAAAAATGGTCAGTTCCCTTGGCTAGTCGTTCGATTTCACTGCCGCCGCCGCGCCCCTGGGTCGGGCCGTCTGGGGGATGGCTGGCCGCGTAGGATGACCGTGTGGGTTTTTGGGTGGGTGGTGAGAAAGCCAGATGCGGCGGAGCCCGATCGAGAGGCAGCGGCGCACGCGGTAACGTAACGTGCCGGGAGCGGGCGACGCGGGGGTGACCCCGACTGGACTGACTAGAAGTTTGCGTGCGTGATCGACGAATCTGCGCGTTGCTGCGAGCCAACAGACAGCGAGGATCGTAGAAATAGAAAGGGTGGTGGATTTTTGGATTTTTTTTCTGAAAGAAAAACTAGTTGACAGTTATGGATATAGCTCCGTTTGGACAGGCTATTTGCATGCAGCTTTTTACCTTCGGTAATGCTACTGGTCGGTCGTCCGAACGGACAGAAAAAAATCAGACGCTCACGTAGCAGTTGTAACCGAAAAAAATCCCACCGCAACATTGAGTTTGTGTTGCATGCAACATCACCTACGCCTGTACCCTACGATTTGAAAAACTCCCACCGCAACATTAGGTCGTGTTGCATGTAACATCGCCGTGGGCGGTCCCGGAACATCGGCGCAGACCTGTCGAAACATCGATAGAATGCTTTTGAAACATACGAAGCCAGTGCATACAACATCTAGAAAACACCTGGTCATCTGCTCGCTCTTCTCCATCGTCGTCGCCTCCGAATCGACAAGTGTGGAACCACGATGTTGCAGTTGTGGTCTCGTGATGTTGCGGCAGCGATCTCGTGATGTTGTGGAAGCCTCGCCATGATGTTTCAGAAACACCCCGAACGGATGTTGCACGGGACATAGGCCCGATGTTGCGGCGGGAATTTTCCCTCGGTGGCCTGACCACTCGGCGCGTCCCCTTTGACGTTGCAGGCATCGGCTCACTTTGTTGCGAGAGCATCTCCTCAGTGTTTCAGCAGGTCTGCGGCGACCACGACCCAATCTTGCGGTGGGAGTTTTTCAAATCGAAGGGTACGGGCGTAGGTAATGTTGTATGCAACACGAACTCAATGTTGCGGTGGGATTTTTTTTTTTCGTCCGACGTCAGCGCCCGGATCAGACGTCCGGGCGCTAGCAGAATCGTTTTACCTTACACTTTTTTTTTAAGATGCATGGAGGATTTAGCAGTTTCGGCGGTCTACTTTTTTATTGATTGATTTGTCTCGTACCATCTCAGCTATACTTACTACAATTGACTGTTTATCTCTTATAGAAGTATAGTGCCTTAAGTGTGGTATCTTATAAAGAAACTATGATGACTAAATCTAAGAGAATTAGAGATGTCAGGAAGGAAATTCACATGGGTTAATAATAGGCAAAATCCAAATTATGAGAAATTGTATAGAATTTCGATGACCACAAAATGGGAGAAAAGATTTCCTACGTCCATTTTTTTACTTAAGTCCGTAGGGGAAACTCCAACCTATTTTTTGTCTAGGCATTGAGTAGAGAAATATCTTATCATACACCTTTGCTCCTAAATACTGTTGAAGCTTCATTATCGAGTAACCAGCCATTATTCAAATTCGAATTAGGCTGGCTACTACGTGGTGGCTTTATCGATATGATAAGACAATTGTGGAGAGATATTATGCCTGAGGGTACTCCTATGGAAAGATGGCAGACAGCGATCAGTATTCTCACCATTGAATATTTAAGAGGGTGGACAAAGAACACTAGTTAGCATATTATAGGAAAGAAAAGAATTTCGAACAAGCGGATAAATTAGACAAACAGGTAGTAACATTACTACTCTCGCATTCAACTTAAAACAACGAGAGGCTTTTGGCTGGTGGGTTTGTTTTGCCAGAAAGCTACCAAGAGTGGATCCTTACTTTCATGATTTTAGCATCAAATTCTATTAGAGTTAACCATTCTAGATTAGCATCCTCTCTAAGCATACAAGTGGTGCAATCCAATTTAGTACATACAACAAGTTCATCATCCTCATAGTTCCACTTGTTACTCAATGCAGCACAGCGGTCAAGCAGTCTCATTAACCGCGAGAAGCGGACAGTTCGAACCGAATTTTGCTACCTGGCCAGGGGAAACCCAACACACATGGATAATGCTTGCTATAAAAGGCACAAGCACTTCCCAACCTTTCCCATCAATCCACAATTCGGCGCCGGGTCCACTCCCTTAGGATAAAGGTTTACCGCTTCACTCACAACATCACGCATATATCCACATGTGTACGGCAAGGGAAACAAAATATTTCCAAGGAGAGATGGCTATCGGTCCTAACTGCTTCAATCTGGTACCGGGCTTACCGATTCCCATAGGTCGGCGTGCGTGTGGTACGTTCAAAAACTTGACACACAGAACCACACGTTTCGACCTTAATCCAATTATCATACACGGACGGGAGATCTACACATACCATCCCGCCCGTCCATCCTTATAATTCCAACATAAGTAAAGACAAGCAACTCCTATATCTCGCGAGTGACAGGAAATCACTCGACTTGTAACGGTCCTAAAGGCATTGCTCTACCGATCCTATCATACTAGTATTTCAAGTCATAGGTACTAGAATCATGCAACTAGGGTATTCATACAACACCTCGAACGTAAATGCACAAGCATAAATAAATTTATAGTTGCACGATTTAAAAGTTAGGTTATGCTCCGGGGCTTGCCTTCTTGAGCTAAACCACTGTCAGGCTCCAGGTCGATGACGACGACGTCGGCACCACCCTCGGGGACTTCTTCTTCGTTGACGGGGACGAGTTTGTAGGTGCCGTCAGCGAGAGCGCCTTCTACATGAGATGCACAACTTTAATGTGGCTGCCTAAGTGATCTAAAAGCAAGACCTTGAAGGCCATATTCACCTAGACATACTAGTGAAATATTCTCTTCTTCACAAAATTAGAGAAGATGTGTGAAATTTTTTTTATGCCTTCATGATGGTGATTGTGTACACATATATAACAATTCAATTTATTATTTTTAAGCAAGGGTGCAGTTCTGGAATTTTAGACTTTACATGCTCCACATTTACTCCAATTAACAAAGTGATCTATTTCTTTTCATAAACTCAATTCTACTCTAGTTTCTTCTCATTTTTGTTTCTCTGTTTCTGTTAATCCTTTTTATCCATAAACTTTATGACAGCTACGGAGTATAAGAGTTAGGCTCACTCCAAAATTTAGCCAAAACTGAGCTACACAGAATTTATTAAAAATAGAACAAGTTGCTGCTCAAGGAATCAAGATTAATTCATATAAAATCAAAACTACTTACAAAACAGGAGATTTCTCTACCAGAGCTATACATGAGTGAAAGAAAGGCTCTGACCAAGTGGTGCCTAAAAATAACCCTTGGTCAGCCCTCAATAATTTTCTATCCGAAGACCAACATCTATTTATTTGCTAGTCTAAACAGGGTCAAAATTAAGTTTAGCATTTTTACCACATGTGCAAACAAGTTCCTAGACCTCTGGAGAAAGATGGTGAGTTTTGGCTGCATGGATTATTGTTAATAAATGCAGATTTAACCTAGAACAGGAAACACAAAATAAATCATAACTGGAGTTACAGGCCATATTTTTAGGTCTCCTTTGGACACAAAGCGTCTATAGGCATCACAAGCAACATATCCAAAGTTCAGCTCTAGAAGAGTTCAGGATTTGAAATGGTGCATAAGATTCTAAAAATTGAGTTTGAATTTTAATTCAAAAATTATTCACCAAAGGTGTATACATGCCAACATGTGATTGGAGTTTACAATCTCACGAGTCCAGGAAGTATTTTTGTGCATTTTTCTGATTTTTCTACGATTTTTAGTGGATTTTACAAGATTTCAGAAAAATGGATCTAGGTTTAAGAATCTCTTTTACGCCGCGGACCCTAAACCTTTTAAAACCTTGCAAACAAGCCCCTGAAACTTTCACGGAGGACCCTAGAACTAAAAAGGGAACGCGCCTAGGTCCCTTGGTCGTCGGCGTTGTTGCGCCAGCGAGGAGACGGCGAACTAGCGCGGGGAAAGTTGGGGGAAATGACGAGGGGCTCACCGCGAGTCGTTTGGGGTAGGTCTCGAGGCCGGTGGTTCAGTGGCGCGGCTCGTCGACGGTGAGCGGTGGAGCGAATTGCTCCGGCGACGTCAGTAGCCGGCTGCAGGGGTCGAGGCGAGGCGCGACGTGGCTTGAAAGCTTCACCGGAATGAGGCAGAGCTTGTCGAGGTGCTTGGCGGCGACGGGGATGGACGGAAAATAGGGCTCGGCGTGGAGGTGGAGCTCGGGGGCAAAAATGGAGGAACGACGAGAAATTTCTTCGATTCCCGGCGAGTGGTGCTCGGTTTTGGTTGGGGATGGTTCGAGGGGCTAGCTAAGAGAGTGAGCGAGCTACGGGTGCCGTGGATTGGGATTCCATGGAGGGAAACATAGGGGATTTTGGCCTGCGGCGGCACGAGCTCGGGCTCGGTTCACTGCGGCCAGAGGTGGGAAGGTGTGAGGGAGCGTGAGGAGATGGAAAAATGGCAGGACACTGGCCGAGGAAGGAATGAGAGTAGCTTGGCAGAGTCTTGGGCAGCTAGAGAGGGCTGGGCAGCTAGGGGATAGCGTGCACGCGAGCTCGGGCCGTCGGAGCCGCCATTGATGGCTCTGACAGCTCGGGCAGAGCGCGGCCGCGGGTTGGGGGAGGAAGATCGCGGCGTGGGCGAGTGAGGGTCCTCTGGCGTTGCTGTTTGGCGCGAAGCGGGCGCGAATCCGGCCGCTGGGAAGCTCGGCTCGGCGTGCTCCGCCACGGCTAATGGGGAGCTCGGCCCGCCATGATGGCGCGCCACGCGGCGACGCGGACAGGACGCAGGAATCGACTGGGCGTGGACGCTGGCGTGTGCGCGGGGAAGTGAGACGCGGCGGCCAGGGCTTTGGCCGGCCAGGCGAGGTTGCCGCCGCTCGCCGGCCACGTGGCGGCCACTGATGGCCGCGACAGGGCCGGCTTGTCGCGATGCCCGTGGAGCATCCCCAGTTCAACGGATTTAACTCTGAAAATTTGAACTACACTTCAAAAGTGCAAACACAAAAGTTGGAGTTTGAAATGTGGGACACAACTTTCTTTTTGGGGTGAACCTGAAATTTCTAATTTTTCAAGCTCAAACAAGCCATTTTGGAACAGGTGTTTAGCACGGTTTTTCAAGTTTTTGAGGGGCTTAACTGCAAAATTTGAAAAAGTTTCCAACAATGACTAGGCTTTATTTGTGATGACAAACAACTTTTATTTTTGGATATTTTTAAGTTTAGTACAAAATTCTTGAGATTTTAGTTGGGTGTCAAAAAGGCTTTGTTTGAATTTAAATTTTGAATTTTGATCAAATTATGTGTGCTACCACCATTGCTACCCTTTTATCCTGTTTTGATTGTGTTTTTAATGTACTAAACATCAGAGATGTCACAGATATATGGTATTCCCTGGGTCACGGAATTGGAAAATGTTTCCTTGATAGAACCATTTACAGAAAAGAGCCAGAACAAGCGGTCTTCCATAATACAACGTTAGGTCCTCATGGATTCCCAATAGAATTTTGTAGAATCGAGGAGGCCAACTAGAGGAGGGTGAATAGTTGGTTCTAAATTTTTAGCACAACTTAAGCGATAAAGATATGGAATTAAAACAGTAGGTTAAAACACAACTATACCCCCAAAGATATGTTTCTCAACTATATGTACCCACACCATATGTCTAGATCAGGTTTTGCAATAATCTTAGGGTGTCAAGGAAGCAAGAATATTTTTTAGAATGTAAACTCGTGTGAATATAAATTGCACAGAGTAAATAAGCTCAAGTAAGCACACCACAATGGAGACATCAAACTTTTTTCTCGTGGTCTCTGTGACTTACTGGTCACCTCAAATCATCGTCGAGGTGGGTTTAAAGCTCCAGCCTCTCATCTATCAAGAATCCATTTGTTCTATAAGCCAGATTGGAATCAATAAACCTCTCCACACCTCGATTTCATCTTTGTCACTCTGGCGAGGCGAATATAAAGCCTCTCACAAGCACAACGGGCCTTCTCACAAGCTTCATTTGAGGATATCACCGGCTCACAGCACCTCCATGTTGCCTAGGTCGGCAAACACCAAGAGTAACAAGTTAAAACTCACTTGACCCTTGATCAAGTGTCTAAAGCTTAATGCCACATGTAAATGCATCCAAATCTTTTCTCTCGCCCTCTCTTTATGTGCAACACATGCACAAACTCGTGGAAAGTACTTTCTTTCTCAAGCTCAAGAATGCTCAAATGGACACCTTAGCTTACTCAAAGCCGCAGCAAACCGGGCATACAAACCGGGTATATGTACTCCACTCCTCCAAAACTTGCCGTTACATAAAATAGCCTGAAATGCTCTATTTTCGTGAACTGTTCGCCTTACAAGACCGGATAGTCCGCCATTTTAATCCAATGACTATATTGCCAACAAACGCCACTCGAAGTGGATCGTTACAAATTTCGTGGATCGCCCGCCTCACAAGGCCTGGATGGTTCACCGTTCACATAGTTTTTTACATAGAATGGTTGTTAGTTCGACCCGGTCGGAAGTTGTAACCGCGGACCGTCCGTCCCTCGAGGCCGGACCATCCACAGTTCATTTCGTGCTCCCATATTTATGGCACAAGTTTGGAGTTAGAAGGTGGACCATCCGCCAACTATTGACGGACTATCTGTCATTCATTTTTCAGCACAGCCAACACTCGGTTAAATGCTCATAACTTTGGCTTCGATGTCCAAATTAGGTGATCTTGGACACCATGAAGAACTTATTCAAAGGAGAACACATCCAACTGAATGCATGACCCAAACTACATTGGATCAAACCCAAGATCCACCACAACCATCCCCATCAACTATTTGAGCGATCTGGGTAATAACTTTTGCTCCTCTTCATCACTGACTAACTCCGTGGCTTCACCATATGCTTCGGTGGATACGTTGGCGGTACTGACTTCTTTGTTTTACATTGTTTCTTCACGAGTCTTTTGTCCAATCTTCTTTGCCATCTTGGATGTCCAATCCTTTTTGTCCAAATATGTTGGAATATAGGTTATGAAACCTATAAGTATGTCCATTAGTCATTTGGATATTGCTAATTATTAGGATGTTCATCATTTGAATGGCTTACATAATATACTTGGGACCCAAAACATCTACAAAGATATATCTTGGCAATCTCATTAGTCACAATGGTTATATTATCAATCGACAATATATAACCAAAAAGAAAGGAATTTTCTGATCATTGAGTGTTTCTGTCAATCTCATTGGTCTATTTTTTTTGGACGTCCAATGTAGCACAATAAATCATACAAATCTATTAGCCTTGAAATAAATATACGATCATCCATAACGAGCTGGAGGTTCGAATTTTGACAGGTTCACTAAGTGTCTAAGATTATTTGCTTGTTATTTCTAAATAAACTTGATCAAAACCAGAACAGATTTGACCCATGACAACTAAAAAGAACTACAATTTAAAATGGAACCAATAGATATGGTGAAGACATTACGCCTATAAAGTTTTGATCTTCATTTTGCAGCAGGATAACTTCCGGCTATTGTGTACTGAATTACTGTAGTTTTCATTTCATAGAAAAACCATAATAAATATACAACAAAACAAATATAGGCAATCCAATTTATTCATAGTTCTTAATTAGGACCCTGGAAGTCTAGTATTAAAAAGCACAACACAACCAGTAGCCCTAATTTTATGAATAGTTGCGAGAAAATAAAAAATTGCAACTAGGTCTAATCTCCATTCATCTCTACCTACATATATTCTTTCACAGAAGTACAGAACACCCTACAGAACACAGATATAGTATCTTCATCTCTGTAGAGTCTTGCCAGGGCTGAGTGTCTTCAATGGGGAAAAAGCACAGAATCCTGAAAGAAGCCAAGACCACACCATGACACCACCGAGAAGACGCATAGCGATGAAAAACTGCGAGACATTCTTGCGTGCATAGCCCGCCATTCTCAGAAGTCAGAAGCGTGGAGAGTTGTTGACAGGAAACTGGTGCTGGTTGCGAGGACACCGACCCGGAGAACGGAGCTGCAGCCACCAAGAGCAAACCCAGAGGATTGCATAGGTCAGTGTGCAAGGGTGCGTCATCGGATTGCAAGCGCTCAAACATAAGTAATGCCACACTGGCGTGAAACATATTAATTGTTAGGTTGACGTTGACCTCACAACAACAGAGATAGAATAAGCAGCAACGCAGAACATGGTTATTGGCAAATTTTAATGCCACTGATGAACTAGAATGGCAGCATGGCACTGTAATTCACTGCAGATAATGAAAACACACACACCATTTCACTTTCACATTTTCATTTTTCAATAGTTTATCCAAGCAGAATGATGGTAATAGATGAAACTACTTTTTAACACAACGGTGGATATCTTTTTGTCTCCAATGGCACCAGCCGCGCTCATTATATTAAATAAGAAAAGAGAGTATAAAACCCTTACAACCCCCCCCACCCCACCCCACCCACCCACCCACCCACCCAGGTTATCAGCATACAAACACACCTCCCCACAAAATGGTAGATAACCCTGGGACTATTTCCGCCAAAAAAAAATTGGTATAACTGGAAGGAACATAACCCTCAAGACATGATTATCTCTACCATCAAGGAATCTATAATCCAAGAACTGAGCATTCAGTTATCATCATAGCAAAAGGTGGTCTTTACCATTTCAAACTATAGCAGTGTCAGGCAGAGACATAATAATAATTGCAATTCATACAAAAATCATGTTGAAATTATGAAGATTTGTTGCCTTCAAATCTTTACCTTGCATTTAGGCATTGTGTTCAGCACTTGGCATGCAGGCCACATGAAACCCTATTAGCAAGATTCTTCATCTGATTTAAGCTAGTAGCTTTCCATCCTAGAGTTCACAGTTTTATTATTCAGGAGCTTAAATAACTCGTGCATGTGGTGATGCTGGTTTCCGCATAACAGAACCATTACTTCACTATGACAAATAAGCATAGTTCTATTTAGATTATCAGTTCCCACATGGAATCCAAGTGATACCTTGCATCAACATGGTAAAAGGATAAGTTCTTCACATATATCACTGTGGCGAAGCCTTACCTTTCAGAATGTATCTAAGCAAGAAAGATGTAGATGAGTGCAAAACTGCAAAATGAATGAAACAGTAGCACAGAGATGCAAATTTTACCCCAAAAAAAAAGAACTCTAGTTGAAGCATCAAATCAACAGTACAGTTGCAGCATAAATGAAAGATGAGTGAAATCGATTTTAATAACATACCTTTAGTTGAAGATCAAACCAGCAGCAGAGTTGTAGCATAAATGAAAGATGGATGAAATTGAAGTCGACTTTACATTATTTGGGATTAAAGATATCTGCAATTCTAAGTCTAAAATAGAAAAAGAACCATAAGTAGAGTAACCATCATGGATATGTGTCTAACCTTGGAGGATTGAGAAGATTGATAGGTTCATCTGTGTAGATGGCCGTATATATAGGGCCATATAGGAATATAGAGAGCCTTTGTACATTTAACACCCCCCTCCCCCCTTCAAACTCAAGGTGCAAGCGGAGGATCTGAAGCATTGAGTTTGAGCAGGTGAAGTCGATGTTGTTCTTGAGTTTGTGATTTAGTAAAGAAATCTGCTAACTAGAGCTCAGAGGACGTATACTGTAGATCAATTGTTTTCTGATGACACTGAGACCGGGTAAAGAAGGCATCAACTCCAATGTGCTTCGATAGTTCATGCTCCACATGATTATTGGCAATTTGCATGGCTCCTGTACTACCACAGAGAAGAGATGTGGGGGCACCACAAGAAATACCAAAAGCAGCCAACAACCATCGAAGCCAAACAATCTCTGAAGTAGTAGTAGCTAATGCTCGAAGTTCAGCCTCTGTACTAGATCGAGACACAACTGCTTGCTTCTTAGACTTCCATGCAAGAGGAGATGAGCCAAGAATAATACACCTGTGATAGAACGATGACTCGTTGGCTCACTCGCCCAAGTGGAGTCTGAGTAAGCATGAAGTTGAAGCGGACTATCGCGAGCATAGAACAAACACTGAGATGAGGTCCCTCTTAAATATCTCAGCACCTGAAGTAAATGTCCAAAATGAACGGAGGTCGAAGCACTCACAAACTGACTCAAAATATGGACAACATGGGCAATATTAGACTTGGTGACTGTTAGATAAACAAGACTGCCCACAATATGCCGATATCGAGAGGGATCCTCAAGAGGTGTACCATCAGTGAGACGAAGCTGAAGGTGTAGATCCATAGGCGTGGCAGCCGTCCGATTATCACTGCCTAAACGACCAATAAGATCCTCAATGTATTTAGAATGAGGGAGAAAGTATCCCTTTGGAGAGTGCTGAACCTCAATCCCAAAGTCTGAGAGGACCCAAATCGGACATCTGAAATTGTTCATCAAGTTGCTTCTTCAAAGTATAAAGGACAAACACAAAAATCCCAGCCGACTCCAATTACCACCAATCCTCTTGAGATAGCAGATAGGGAGCGGGAGAGCGCTTGGCCAGCGTAGTACTCGAGCTTCGAATCGGAGTCCGAGTCCTCCGAAGGGGCTGGGGATGCTGAAGGGATTGGGGTTGCAGAGTAATATGTTTGCTTCTTAACTATGAATTTACATGGCTGACAGTAAATGCAAGAAGCAGTTATATTAAAAAAGAAAGCTGTTAAAGTACCTACGGTGAAATAACATGCTTATCATGAATAATTTCAGTCCTGAATAGTAAACTTAGGTTCCAACCTCCAATCAACTAAAAAGACTACCATTCAGTCTTCAAAAATAATATATTCCAGAATCCAGAGAATAACTATTTTTTTTAGAAAAAATGAGTGAACTATGAATACGAGGTAATCATGGCAAGGCCATAAGATGACATCAGCACATAGATATACACCAGACGAGGAGCATAGACGGCCCACTACTAACCTAATAGCAAACTAGTAAACCGCAGCCTAAGGGCGTCCGCAACGGCGGGCGATTTGCAAGCGATTTGATTTTTTTAATCGGTGAACAGTGTATTAGTGCCCACTAGTGAGGAGTTCGTCGCTAGCTCGCACACCCGCCGATGCTACTCACTCTCACACGCACGTGTCCCAAGCGCCTGCTGCCCTCCTCTCTCCCCTCCAAATCGCTCGCTCAAATCGATAGATTGTTGCAGACGCCCTAACAGCCCATGCTTCTCCACGTTAAAACAGAGCACTAGCCATCTAGGTGCTATGGGCTAGGCCCACTAGATGAGATATCTGCCACCCTAAATGCAGTAAAAGTGCAAGCCTTGGCTGCCATTAAATCAATGGAATGACTCCCTGGCAGTCGATTAAAAAACATCACGCCCGTCACTCAAGTTTTAGAGCCTATAGGATAAGGCCATGTAGCATTGGCATTTACCAAAAATTGAGTGATGAGAATAAAATAATCAGTTAATTTTGCCCTCTAACCCAAGGAGGGGAAAGCAACGAAAAAATAGCACAATCCAAAAAAAAAAAAGGAATCCACCCATAAACAGGCAAAGGACCATAGTCTACAATTCAGAAGAGTTTTTTTTTTCTTCAGAATGTTACAGCAGGGGCTATCACATGACAGACAGGTCATAAATAAAAAAACAATACACATACCTTAAGCTTACAAAACATTATGATTTCTTCTATTAATTAAAGAAACAACACCCTGCAAAATGCAAACAACTTCAATATAAAAAATGACTGAAACAAGTAGCCAAACCAACCGAATGAAATTATAAAAGCTATATCAACCAGACAGGAAAATGAAATAAGCCCCGTTAAATATATATTAAATATTACAAGTACAGAAGGATAATGGAATCTTGATTTCTGACAGAGATGCATCCTCTAGTTTGATCTTTTAACTGCACAGGAAATTCATGCATTTGTTTGTCTCAAAAAAAAAAAGAAAACACAAAAATTCATTTCATCACACATAGTCGCATACCCTGGACATAGAAAATAGTACAAGTTATTCCACTAATTTCATTTGAGACACAGGTATACATATAAATACAACAAAAGTAAAATGGGATAACACAGCATGAGAGGCAAGTATCTAACAATAATCTAGTCAAAAATAAAATATAAACAAATGAAACTCATAACCTTGATGTGGAGTTGTTGAGGCAGGAAGCAACAGCCTGGTTGAACAGAAGCCCAAATGACAAAATGAAAATAACTGGGCCAGCCTTTCCATCATCCCGCATACATGAAGAGAAGCCCAAACGACAGGTCGAAAGAACCGGACCAGCCCATAGAAGTGACAGAAGTTAGAAACAGACAAAGATCGACCAAGCCCACCTAAGAGAATGAACTGTGAAATTTGACTGAGACAGGTAGCTGATTTTTACTCAAGTGTTAGTTAGGAATTCCGTTAAATCAACTCCCTCTTCCTGGTGTACCATCATCTTCCTCTTCCAACTCAACCGTCACCACAGCTGATTGCAAAGTAGCAGCATCGTCTGTCAGCACCAGAGCAAGTTGGGATCAGTGAGGCGGCGGCTGCACGGCCTTGCTGTCCCCTCCTGGTCTTACTCTCTTATCCATCTCTCATCTCTTCTCTCTTGCTTCTTCTCTTCCCTGATTTGGTGACGGCAGGGACAAGCATGACCTTTATCAGCTTGCTTCCAAATCAACTCCTGCAGAGCTCCCTTCCAGATCTTTCATCACCACCTCCGTCTTCCACATCAACGACCACCACAGCTGATTGCAAAGTTAGCAGCACCATCCGTCAACACCAGAGCCAGTTGGGATCAGCTAGGTGGCTGTTGCATGGCTTGTTGTCCCCTCCTGACCGTAATCTCTTCATCGTCGCTCCATCTCTCCCTTCCTCTCTTCCCTGATTTGGCATCGCGTCATGTCAAATTGTCAACGCACAACCTCATCTTGCTTCATCCCTTAGGCAGCACCATAAAAAACATTCCTGCAATACAACTAGTAGAACTATTTCCAAAAACGAAATGCAGTATATATATTGAATGTTTGTACTATTTTGTAAAAGAAGGAAGGTCTAATAGTCATTTCACAATTACAATATATCATACAGACAAAATATGAACTTTATGAAAATTAACTTCCAAGAACAGAGTTTATCAAAAGGAGATGTGAAATTGCCTACCTAATCTTTTGGACCTGTCATAAAAAATAACGCAAATAAAATTACATATTTATATAATTCGTAAGTTAATTAATAAGAAGGTAGAGGAAATGCCCTAGTTATTACTGCATTATTCAAACTCAAAGCAATAATTAGGTTACACTTTCACAATTACTAAATCAATCAAATTTGCTATACTAAGACAACGCAAAATTATGAAAATTAAATATTAATCTATATACCTTGGCATTAAGAGAAAACAAAGGATGAGGAGAGCGCTTGCAGGCAGGGAGTTTAAGAACGCTGGCATAACGAAAAATTATGAAAATTAGAGATCAATCTATATACCTTGGCAGTAAAAGAAAAGCAGGGATGGGGAGAGCGCTTGGAGGTGGAGAGTTTAAAACGCTGGACCAGCGTAATACTCGATCTCCGAATCAGATTCCTCCGAAGGACTTACAGATGGGGATGAGATTAGAGTTGGGGAGTCATACCTCTGCTTCTTACCTGTGGAATCTTGAGACGAGGACAGCGCCAAGCTGCGCTTGATGCAGCCACTGTTCGCCAGTGTGTCTTGAGGACCAGTGCCGTCGAGCTTGTCCTGGACCCAACTGCGGCTGAGCGAGGCACGACCGGCGATTTTCTTCTCCATCGAGGATGGCGGAGCAAGACCGGCGCGGGCCGCCTTATCTCCGATCCAGCTTTCGCTGAAGGAAGCACGACCGGGCTTCTTGATTGGCGCGACGGAAGCGGGCGAGGGGGTGAAATGGCGGCTCCACGGTGCGGGGGAAGTGCAGGCCGGAGCAAACCGGCGGATTGAAGGCGGGGTGAGGAGAAGCGGCGGAGCAGCCGCTGCAGCGGTGGCGGAGGCCATGGCGAGGGGGAGGCAAGAGATCGAAAACCAGGGAAGGGAAAAGGGAGGCTTACGAACGGGGGGCGCAGCCGGAGCGATGGATCTCGCCGAGGACGCGCGTCTCAGCGAAAGTTGCCGCGAAGCGGAGGAGGGAGCTCAAAACAAATCGTATTCTTGCGGAGGCAAAGAAGGCCTGTACGTACGAGATACGCTGCTATTTATGACCGTACTGTATTGGTATTGTTGAGGCGGTATCTACGTATCCGATTCCGACTACAGAATGCTATACGTCGACTGGCGCCAGCACATAACGTGGGGATATCGGCCATAACGGACAGATCGGATCAGCAGTCAGCCCAAAAGCCCACTAGCGCAAGCTGAACGGCCCATACTACTCGGCCTGCCCGCTGTACGAAAGTCCAACCAGCAGTCCCAACGTTGAAAAAAATTCATTTGTTTTTCGTTAGATTTGAAGGAATTTCGAATTCTACCACATAAGTATGGATGGATAGGCAAATAGAAATAGGAGACCCATTCCTAGGTTTGGGTCACGCACAGTGAAATTGAGATTACCCAAATTTTGCTCATCTCCAACAGCAAGCACCCAAACCGATCTCCCCAGCTGCGACCTCCGTTTCCAGCCACCTGCATCGCTCTGCTGCCCTCACACCGCCGCTCCCCTTCCCCATCTCCGGCGAATCGCGCGCGCCCCTCCTCTTCCCCAGCTCCGGCGAGTCGCACCGTCCCTCCCCTTCCCTAGCTCTGGCGAGTCACGCCCTCCTTCCCCAGCTCCGGCGAGTCACGCCCTCCCTCCCCTTCCCTAGCTCTGGCGAGTCACGCCCTCACTCCCCTTCCCTAGCTCTGGCGAGTTGCGCCGCCCCTCCCCTTCCCCAGCTCTGGTGAGTCGCGCCGCCCCTTCCCTTCCCGCAGCGCCGCCCCTCCCCTTCCCCATCCTCCTCGTCGCTAGAGGCCAGCACCTCCTCCTCTTCGGCCTCCCCGATCTCCTCGTCGAATGCCTCCGCAGCGCTTCCTCCTCGTCGGCCCAATCGACGCCTGCCTCTATGGCGTCGGAAGAGGCGACAAAGGGCGCGAGCGGCAGGCGACGGGTGACGCGCAAGAGGAGGAGCGGAGCGGTGCGAGTGGAGGAGGAGGAGAGGAAGGAGGCGGGGAGGAGCTTGGGCGTGGGAGGGAGCACAGCGTTGGGAGTGGCAGGCAGCCGATGGGTCGCGCGTGAGAGGTCACCCATTTTGGGTCTCTAGTTTGGGTCATGTGTTGGAGGGACGTTTTTGCTGTTTGGTAACCCAAAATAGATATGGGTCACCATATGGGACAGCTATTGGAGATAGCCTAGTGATTTGGCTAGTCAGCTTTTTGTTAGCCAAAAAAATTCACATCACAGAGCACCATCAATGAATTGACACTGATAAGTCATACAAATCATCTTATTTTAGAACGGACATCTCACACTGACCAAACACACACACAAAAAAGAATAGATTTGATTTTTAGCTATACTACATTTAACGTTTTCAAAAAATTATTTGAGACAAAAACCGGCTATTCTTAGGGCCTCTTTGGTTGAGCTCATGAAAATTTGAGGAGCTCTACACAAAGGGGGAAAATGCCAACTGATTCAGGTGAGGAGCATGGAAGAATCAATTTTCCATTTAGGCTGGCAGCAGGAGCTAGAAAAAAACCTGATTCGCCCTGCTCCTTGTTATATCCTCGTGGGAATCAGCAAAGAATCAATTATGATAAGCTCCCCACCTATCTTCCTCCTAAAAATAACTCCATGGAGAATCGAGCATGGAAAATCGATTTTCCATTTACGCTGGCAGCAGGAGCTAGAAAAAAACCTGATTCACCCTGCACCTTGTTATATCCTCGTGGGAATCAACAAAGAATCAATTATGATAAGCTCCCCACCTATCTTCCTCCTAAAAATAACTCCATGGAGAATCATGGACCAGATGTGAAGAATCACGGAGCGGAGCTCTACCAAAGAGGCCCTTAGAACGTGTTTGGCGGGGTGGGGAGAGCGGCGTGTGGGCGGGGTGGGGCGAGCGCCATCATGCGGAGGAGGAAGAAGCGAATCGTTTTTTCTGTGTAATGAGTGGCATTGCGGGTAATATTCTCCAACTCTATGCTCCACCAATTCGTAGAGCAGCAAAGGAAGTGCTCCGAAAAATAAACTAGAACTCCCTCCGCTCCGTGAAGTTGGCCTACTCCGAACAATGTTGGCGTTGGGGTGTTGGGCTAGCTCTGGCCAACTCCGAAATGGAGTTCGGCTCCGGAGCCATGCCAAACACGTCCTTAGTTTTCCTAACTCACATCTCATGAGCCTACTAAGGATGCAATATTATTTCACATGACACTATTTTAAGAGACCTAAATATTACAGAATGTTATATTTTGAAAAAGAGTAAATTAAACACACCATACAACAATTCGTGAGCATGTCTCATTTTGATCCTAAGTAGCAAAACGTGCAAATAGATATACGAACTTATCAAATGCATGCATATACAGTCCAGATGATTTCATATACATAAAACCCTCATTTTTCTCTCCCTTCTCATGTTTTAAATTTATCTGCAACTCTTATTTTTTGACATATGTGAGTGGTGAGAAGATTGAAAAAAAGGCTCTTACTATGTTCGACCAAGATATCGCATGTACATTTTTTTAAATCCAACTTATATGGTAATCTAACTTTAACCTTATAAATTAATTATGTGCACATTAAATATAAAAAGTCAAAAACAAAATTTTATGTTTTTAATCATTTAATATAATATCAATGGTTTCGTGAATTGTACAATGCATTATGCACTAGTCATCAAACTTTAAAGGACTACAAGCTTTTCTCTTGCCAAACAAGAGTTCATGAAGTATACTCCCTGCGTTCCATTTTAACCGCATTTAAATCATTTGAAAAATGTCCCGTTATAACTGCGAACAGTATACTGTACGTTCTAGCCAGGAGCATGTTTACCATCCAACGGACCATTGGAGAAAAAAATCAGAAGCAGCCATCCTACTTGCTGAAGCCTCTATAAAAATCATTTTTTAGTATACGAAGCCTCTCAAATCCCCTGCCGTAGCACTAGGAGAGAAAATGTGGAAACGACTATCCGAATTATTTGGATTCATATCCCCGAAAAAGTCTAATGTGGACATCCGTATTCGTAATCTTTTGTAATATGGTACAAAAGTGGATGTATCTGAATTCTTTTTCCTCTTTTTCTCTATCCGGTTCAATATACGTATTTGACAATATCCGGCAACATCCATATTCGAATAAGAATAAATACATATAAAACTATTAAAAATCATATATAGGACTAATAATTAGTGTGGGTGTAGAGTCATAATGGACTAGACAACCCTGGCGGGCCATCCTATGGGCCGTCCCAAGTACAAGACTTGACGTACAAGACAAGGATTAGTCCTAGTCGGTTAGGATAAGCTGTACTTCCCTGTCGCGATGGAGCAAGACCCACTCACCTGGCTTGAATCCCTTCGCCCAGACTCCATCGACAGTTGGCACGCGCTCAAGAAGGCTTTCGTCTCCAACTACCAGGGTTCTTTCGAGCGTCCTGGCAGCAAATATGAACTCTGAGCGTGCAAACAGAAGCCAGATGAATCCCCGCGCGACTACAATCGGCGATTCTTCGCCATAAAAGCATCCTGCGTCCCCATTCCCGACTCGGAAGTCATTGACTACTTTCAGGAAGGGATGACCGACCGCAGTCTTTTTCGGGACTTCGGTCACAATCGTCCTCATGACCTAGAGGAATTCCGTGCAATGGTGGCCAACTGGATGGACACCGACGATCAAGAACGGGAGCGTTACGGCAAACGCCCCGTCAACACCGGGCGAGGGCATCAAGAAGACAACAAGGACCAGCCGCGCGACTCCTTCAAGCGCAATGGCAACAACGGAAGTGACCAAACAACACGGTCGCAACCGTCCTGACCGTTCGCTCCGCTCAGTCCGCGTAATAAAGAAAGGAGGAATTCAACAAACTCCTCAAGAAGCGCTGTCCATACCATCCAGATAGCAAGCACACCATGGGCGAATGCTGGCTCCTATTGGAAACCTTCAGCAAACCCACCAAGAAAAAGAAGACGGATGGCGACGGAGACGACAAGCAGAACAAGGGAGACGGTGGTTTCCCAGACGTCAACAACGCTGTCAATGTCATCTTTGGAGGCATGGCAGTCAGCGATACCTCGCGCAATCGCAAGAATGCACGGCGCGAGGCTTATGCAGCAGAACCAGCGGTGGTCACACCTATGTGGTGGTCAGACACCCCCATCACTTGGTCCAGAGAAGATCAATGGGCAGAGATCACCTGTCCCGGGCGATATCCTCTCGTCCTAGAAACCGTGGTGGCGAATAGCAAGCTCACCAAGGTCTTGATTGATGGAGGCAGCGGGCTTAACCTCATTTTCGCCAAGACTCTGAAGCACATGGGGCTCGACACAAGCAAGCTGCAGCCAGCTGATTCCCCCTTCTACGGCATTGTACCCGGAAAGGCTGCGATCCCTCTTGGGCAAACCACCTTGCCCGTCACATACGGTACTGCATTGTGACATCTCTGATGTAACAATGATGAAAACACCTTTGAAACAGATTAAAAAGGGAAATAATGGTGGTAGGATTCAAAAATTCATCAAAAATTCAAATTGAAATTCAAAAACAAAGGTTGTTTAACACCCAACTGAAATCTCAAGAATTTTGTACTAAACTTGAAAATCTCCAAAAATAAAAGTTGTTAGTCATCACAAATAAGGCCTAGTCACTGTTTGGAACTTTTGAAAATTTTGCAGTTTAGCCCCTCGAAAACTCAAAATACAGTTCTGACACCTTTTTGAATTTGGGTTGTTTGAGCTTGAAAAATTTGAAATTTCAGGTTCACCCCAAAAAGAAAGTTGTGTCCCACCTCTCAAACTCCAACTTTTATTTTCACACTTTTTCATGTTCAGCTCAAATTTTTGGAGAAAATTTGAAAGGGGCACAGGAGCTCCACGGGCGCCCAACAGTGGCCCTGGCGCGCCACTGCTCCGGCCGGGAGTCGGCCGCCACGTGGCCGGCGAGCGGCGGAGGCCGCGCCGAGCTGGCCAAGCCACGGCGGCGTGTGGCGTTTGTCCTCACGCGCTTGTCTGACTTCTTCCCGAGCCATCACGTCGCCAGCGACGTCGCGTTTTGCCTCGCGCCGCGGAGCGCCATCATGGCGAGCTCGCTCGGCCACTGGCCGCAGCCGCGCGCGCCGCGCTGCGCCGTCCCGCAGGCCGCGATTCCGCCCCGCTCCACGCCAAGAAGCCATGTAGAAGATCCCCCAGCGTCACGCAAGGATCTCCCTCGCCCAATCGAGCCGCTCGCGCGCTGCCCGAGCTCGGACCGCACTCATGGCGGTCTGCTCGCGCCGAGCTGTGCACGCGAGCGTTTCCGAGGCAACTCAGTGCCTCTAGCGCACTCCAAACACTCCACTGAGCATCCTCATTCCTCTCCTCAGCTAGCGCTCAGCCCTTCTCCCTCTCCTCGTGCTCGCTCCCGTCGTCTTCAACCTCGCGCCGCGCGGACTGAGCCAAGCTTCGAAGAGAAATTCGCCCTCCACTCTCCACCATTCCCAAATTCCTCGCGCACAGAGCTAGACCTCTACCCTAGCTCCCTTTTCCCCCAAATCTCCATTTTCGGCCGCCGGAGCACCCTAACGTCGAGACCCTACGCTGAGCCGTCCCCGAGGTCAACCGAGCACGCCAACAGCTTCCCCGAGCTCCACTGGTGCTCTAGGACCCCTCCAACCCCGACGAGACCCACTGCCCTTGCCGGAATCGAGCTCGTGGCGGCCGCACCGCCACCGCACGTCGCCGGCGAACTCCGAGCTTCCCCCGGCCTCCCAACCGCCACCAATCGACTCGTGGTGAGCCCCTGTTTCTTTTCCCCCACTTCCCCGACCCTAGCTCGCCGTCGTTTGGCCGGCGCAACTCCGGCGACAAGCCGAGGGCATATGTTCATCGTCTTCGTTTTTCCAGGGTTCCCAGTGTAAAAGTCAGGGACCTGTTCGCGAAGTTTTGAAAGTTCTAGGGTCTCCAAGGTAAAAAGATTCTTAAACCTAGATCTATTTTTTCCCGAATCTTGTAAAATCCACTAAAAATCGTACAAAAATCAGAAAACTGCACAAAAATACTCCCTGGACTCGTGAGATTGTAAACTCCAATCTCATTTAAGCATGTTTATACTTTTGGTGAAGCATTTTTGAATTAAAATTCAAATTGTGAATTTAGAAACTTGTGCACCATTTCAAATCCAGAGCTCCGCTAGGGCTGAGCTTTGGATATGTTGTTTGCAGTGACTTTGGACACCTTGTATCCAAAGGGGACCTAAAAATATGAACTGTAGCCTCGGTTATGAATTAAAATGTGTTTCCTGTATTTTTGTAGTCCAGAAATTGTTAAAAAATAATCCATGCAGCTAAAAATCACCATTTTTCTCCAGAGGCCTAAAAACTTGTTAGCACATCTGTTAAAAATGCCAAACTTAATTTTTGCTCTTTTTAGACTAGGAAATAAATAGATATGTGTTTTCAAATAAAAATTTATTGAGGACTGTCCAAGGGTCATTTTGAGCCACCACTTGGCCAGAGCCCTCCTTGAACTCATGACTAGCTCTAGTAGGAAAATTTCCTGAATTGGATGTATTTTCAATTTTATATGAATTTATTTCATTTCTACAGGCAGCAGTTTAAACTATTTTTAATAAATTCTGTGTAGCTCAGATTTAGCTAAATTTCGGAGTGAGTCTAACTCTTATACTCCAGTAGCTGTCATAAAGTTTATAGATAAAAAGGATGAACAGAAACTGAGAAACAAAAATGAGAAAGAATTAAGGAGGAATGGAATTATATAAAAGAATAGACCTTTTTGATGGTTAATTAAAATAAAACATGGAAAGGTTTAAAATTCCAGAACAACACCCTAACTTCAAAATAATAAATAGAAATTCTTTTATATATGTACACAATCACCATCAGAGATGAATAAAAATTTTCCGCACCCCTACTCTTTTTTTTTTGAAGGAAAAAGTAGTGCTTTAGCATGTCTAGGTGAATATGGCCTTCAAGGCCTTAGTTTTGGAATCAATAGGCAGCCACAATAAGTTATGCATCTCATGTAGAAGGCACTATTCCGGACGGCACCTACCATCTCATCCCCGCCGACGAAGAAGGAGTCCCGGAGGGAGGTGCCAACGAAGGAGAAGTCAACCCGGAGGCTAACACCCAGCTAGCGCAAGAAGGCAAGCCCCGGAGTATAACCTAACCTTTAAAGTTTATGCATCTATGAATTCCCTATGCTTGTGCATTTACGTTTCAAGGAGTTGATTGAATACCTTAGCTGCACATTTCTAGTACCTATGACTTGCAACACTAGTATTAAAGGATCGATAGGGCATTGCTTTAGGTCCGTTACAAGTCGAGTGATTTCCTGTCACTCGCGAGACATAGGAATTGCTTGTCTTTACTTATGTTGGAATCATAAGGATTGACGGGCGGGATGGCAGATGTAGATCTCCCGTCCGTGTATGATAATTGATTTAAGGTCGAAACGTGTGGTTGAGTGTGTCAAGTTTTTGAATGTACCACATGCATGCCGATATATGGGAATCGGTAAGCCCGGTACCAGATTGAAGCAGCTAGGGCCGATAGCCATCTCTCCTTGGAAACTTTGCTTTCCCCTGCCGTACACTTGTGGATATATGCGTGAGACTGTGAGTGAAGCAGTAAACCTCTATCCTAAGGAAGGTGGATTCGGATCCGAATTGTGGATCGATGGGAAAGGTTGGGAAGTGCTTGTACCTTTTATAGCAAGCATTATCCATGTGTGTTGGGTTTCCTCTGGCCAGGTAGCAAAATTCGGTTCGAACTGTCCGCTTCTCGCGGTTAATGAGACTGCTTGACCGCCTAGCTGCATTGAGTAACAAGTTGAACTATGAGATTGATGAACTTGTTGTATGAATTAAATTGTACTGCACCACTTGTATGATTAGAAAGGATGCTAATCTAGAATGGTTAAATCTACTAGAAAATGATGCTAAAACTATGAAAGCAAGGACCTACTTTTAGTCGCTTTTTGGCAAACAAACCCACCAGCCAAAAGCCTCTCATGTTTAGATGTCGGTGATGTAGTTTTCACCCGACGGGTAAGCCTTGCTGAGTATTAGTATACTCAGCCTTGCTGTGGCTTTTATTTATAGGTACAGTGTTGGATGTGGCAGTCGATGCCATGACTTGGCCTACCCAGGTTCCCCCTGGATGGCACATCGAGTGGGTTCCGTCCTCTGCCGAGGAACGGGAGGAGTAGCACCGTGGCAAGCTTCATCATGGTGTTACGTTGTATCGTCGTTAGTTTATCTTTCCGCTGCAATGAACCTTTATTTCCACTGCAAGAATTTGATACTCTGATTTAAATTCAAACTCGGTTTGTAATAACTCTATGATACCCCTTTATGTATGTTAAATTTGTGGAATGTTGTAATCTCTGGAACTCACCTTCGTGTGGGCGTGCTGTTGTTTCGATCGAGAAAAGTACGTGGTTAAATCGGGTTTAATCCGACGGCGTTCCAGTTTATTCCGGATTAAGTGTCCGGCTACTCGATTAGTGGTCCCGGGGTACTTAACTTGGAATAATTTCGGAGTGGTCCGCCACATGCATCAAACTACCGTACCGAGTACATCAAGTTCGAAGTTGCGGACTTCGAAACATCATACCACGCCATCCTCGGGCGCTCGGTGCTGGCCAAATTCATGGCCATCCCTCACTACACATACCTGGTACTGAAGATGCCAGGACCTCATGGTGTTCTTTCCCTTCGCGGTGACATCAAACGCTCCTACGTCTGCGACAAAGAGGCAGTGGAGTACGCTGTTAGGGCCGCATCCACCATCGATCGTCAAGAGCTCCACCCCCTGACAGCTACCATTGTTGATGAAGACGGGGAAGCCCCGACGCAGAAGAAGACGCGAGCCATCTTTCCTGTGGATAAAGTTGCCACGAAGACAGTCGATCTCCAGACAGGAGATCCAACGAAGACAGCGGTGATTGGCTCCACCCTTACTCCAGCATAGGAAAGCGCGCTCGTCAACTTCCTGTGGGCCTAGGCCGACATATTTGCCACAAAGCCTTCTGACATGCCTAGAGTTCCCAGAGAGTTGATCGAGCACAAGCTGGACCTCAACGAGAGCGCGAAGCCTAAAAAGCAGCGACTCCGAAGATTCGCCACCGAGCGTCGGGAAGCTATCAAGAAAGAGCTAGCTAAGTTATTAGCAGCCGACTTCATTAAAGAAGTCTTTTATCCGGATTGGTTAGCCAATCCGGTTCTTGTAAGAAAAAAGAATTCTAATAAATGGAGAATATGTGTTGATTATACCGATCTCAACAAACATTGCAAAAAGGATCCCTTCGGGCTTCCTCGCATCGATCAAGTCATTGATAGCACCACCAGGTGCACCCTTCTCTATTTCCTCGATTGTTACTCAGGATATCATCAGATATCTCTGAAAGAAGAGGATCAGATCAAAACTTCATTTATCACGCCATATGGCGCGTATTGTTATACAACCATGCCTTTTGGTTTGAAAAATGCAGGTGCCACATATCAGCGGGCGATACAGGGTTGTCTTCAAGACCAACTCCACCAAAACGTCGAAGGATACGTTGATGATGTGGTCATCAAGACAAGAAACCCCGAGGATCTAATCGCCGATCTCACCGAGATGTTCGACAACTTACGCAAATGGCGTTGGAAGTTTAATCCCGCCAAGTGTGTTTTCGGCGTTCCATCAGGAAAGCTTCTCGGGTTCATTGTCAGCGAAACGCAGCATCTAAGCTAATCCAGAAAAGATAGCAACAATCATAGATATGGAGCCGCCGCGCACTATCAAGGATGTCATGAAGCTTACAGGCTGCATGGCTGCACTCAACCGCTTCATCTCCAAACTCGGAGAACACGGGACTGAGTTCTTCAAGCTCCTCAAGAAGCAGGACAGATTCCAGTGGACACAGGAGGCCCAAGACGCCTTTGACAAGCTCAAATTGTTCCTGACTACATCACTTGTGCTCACTGCGCCACTCCCGGGCGAAGATCTCCTGCTCTACATTTCAGCAACCACCAATGTCGTTAGTGTTGCTATTGTTGTTGAACGCGATGAGGAAGGCCATCTCCAGAAGATTCAAAGGCCAGTGTACTTTGTGAGCGAAGTCCTTTCAGACTCCAAATCAAGGTATCCTCAAGTTCAAAAAGTTCTATACGCTGTCCTAATGACATCCCGGAAATTGCAGCACTACTTCGACTCCTACAAGATCATTGTAGTTACTAGATATCCTATTGGCGAAATTCTCCATAACCAAGATGCTACAGGACGTATCGCCAAGTGGGCTGTTGAGCTCGGAACCTACATCATTGAGTTCCGATCTCGCACGGCCATGAAGTCTCAAGTCCTTACCGATTTCATATCGGAATGGACTGAGCACAACCTTCCCGTTGCCATCATCAAGCCTGGGCATTGGATTATGTATTTTGATAGTTCTCTCAAGTTGGAAGGTGGCGGCGTTGGAGTTCTGTTGATTTCACCTCGAGGAGATCAACTCAAGTACGTTCTGCAGATTCAATTCGCCGTTTCCAACAACGCTGCAGAATACGAAGCTCTTCTTCACGGGCTGAAGATGGCTATCACCCTCAGTATTAAGCGCCTACTGGTCTATGGGGATTCAAGGCTGGTCATCAAGCAAGTCAACAAGGATTGGAATCGGAACCATGAGAATATGGATGCGTACTGTGAAGAAGTTCGCAAGTTGGAGAAGCACTTTCTCGGCATTGAATTTCATCATGTCGAGAGAGATTACAATGTTGCTGCAGATGTCCTATCCAAACTGGGTTCTTCCCGAGCAGAGGTACCCAGTGACGTGTTCGTTAACGAGCTCTCTAAGCTGTCTATTCCTGAAGCAACACTTCCCGTCACTGCAACCTCAGCCCCTGAGGTTATGCTTATTGACACAACCTGGAGCGCACCAATTATCGATTATATCTTGTACGACAAACTTCCTAAGGAAAAAGCCGAAGCTCAGCAGGTTGTTCATCGCAGCAAGTCCTACATAATAATTGGGGATACCTTATACCGACGTGGCGCACGCTCTGGAGCACTGATGAAATGCGTCTCACAGCAAGAAGGAATCAGTATCCTAGAGGAAATCCACGCGGGTGAATGTGGCAATCACGCAGCATCCCGTACCATCGTGGGCAAAGCCTTCCGTGCCGGGTTCTATTGGCCTTCGATTTGCACGATGCAGAAGAAATTGTTCGTCACTGCAAGGGTTGTCAGTATTTTGCTCATCATTCACACCAGCCTGCGCACAAGATCAAATTGATACCGCCGTCATGGCCCTTCGCATGCTGGGGGCTTGATATGATTGGGAAACTACCCAGAGAACCTGGGGGCTTTGAGTATTGCTTTGTTGCAATTGATAAATTCTCGAAGTGGATAGAAGTCTTTCCGATTGTCAAGCCAACATCCGAGAAAACAGTCCAATTCCTTCAAGATTTGATTTTACGCTTCGGAATACCGCATCAAATCATTACTGATTTAGGTACTACCTTCACAGGCAGCAAGTTCTGGGATTACTGTGAAGATCGTAGCATCGAGGTGTGCTATGCCTCTGTTGCTCATCCTCGCGCCAATGGTCAAGTCGAAAGAGCCAACGGCATGTTACTCGATGGACTTAAAGCTCGGATGGAACGAACCTTGAAGAAAGCTGAAGGCCGGTGGATGAAAGAACTCTACCCGGTTATCTGGGGCCTCCGATCTCAACCCAGCGAAGCTACAGGGCAATCTCCCTTCTTTCTGGTATATGGATCTGAGGCCGTCCTACCTGTCGATGTCATGCATGGCGCTCCTTGTGTCGAGGAATTTCAAGAAGCCATGGCGGATGAACAACGGATGATTGAGGTTGATACGACTGAGGAAGCACGACTGGCAGCTTTGTTACACAATGCTGCGTACCTTCAGGGTATCCGCCGATTTCATGACAAAAATGTGAAGACGAGGTCGTTGCAGATTGGGGATTTGGTGTTACGACGGATCCAGAACACAGCTGGTCACACAAAGCTCACTTCGCCTTGGGATGGTCCATTCATTATATCCAAGGTTCTCAAGCCAGGCACATACATACTTCAGATAGAGGATGGTACTGATTTACCAAATCCCTAGAATATAAAACATTTACGCAAATTCTATGCATAGCCTCTTCATTGTATCATTGCTTCGGCAACACATGTACCGATTGCTTCGAGATTTCTTTTGTACCGTTGTTTCGGCAACGCGATATAATTCACTGAATGAAAATCTCCCTTCACTGGGTTGTTTATGTTCAATATTACTTTGTCTTTATGACATTGTTCAAATCTTCTCCGTGTTCTTTTTGAGACTCGGGAAGTTTGTTTTTCACGCTATGCATTCGGGGAAATTACATGAGGTCTGTCCGGGTTCCTTCGGGGCCGTTAACGGATTTGTTCCTAAATTTTCGCTACATTGCGATCCTTTTCAGCTTAAAGCTGCCGCCCCGTGGGTCTTACTGGGTTCTTGTTTAATGAACCACAGTTTGTTCCCAAGGTTACCTTTCGGGGTACATTTATTTTAAAGATAGCCTATGCTATAGAAATCTCCCTGGGTTCCTTCGGGTCCATAACAGGGTTGTTTTTCGACAGTTAAAATTTATGCATCACACGTATGTTTTCACTAAGTCCTGGCCATCGACACAGAGACACCCAAGGGTTCTTAGAAATTCTTGGTTTGTTCTTCATATGCGGAAATATCAATATTCGATTGCATGAAACTTATAATTACATGATTACTTGTTCAAATTACAATTTAAGGCTCTGCGCAATTGCCTCGGCAACTGGCTCGGCCTCCTGTTTCAGGTCCCTGAAGACGGCCTCTGTACAATTTGGCTCTGCGCCTTCTATGAGTTTGGCTATGTCTACTTCAGGGTACCTGGATTTCACTACTGCTAAGACATGCACAAGACAGGCTTTAGATGATCTTTTGATGTAAGCCTTCAACTGTCGAGGCATAGCCTTCAGACGATCCAGGAAGGACTGTGGAGCTACAGGGTCTTCAGGGACCAAGGCCTTCACCACCGAATTCGCCGCCTTCTCCAGCAGCGCAATTCGCTTCAGGGCTTCGGCCAGGTCTTCATCCGACTTCTTCATTTGCTGCATGGCTTCTTCAAGCTCCGACATCCTCTTGGTTGTCTGTTCAAGCTTCTCATCCAGCGTCTTCTTGTCAGCAAGATTCTTCCGCAGCTGGATGAGTTCTTCGGATAACCGTTTATTTTCACCGTGCGCGTCTGCAAGATCCTTGGCAGCCTTTTTTTGCTGCTCAATGACTTGAATCAGCCGCACATCAGCATCCTTGCGTTGTTGGACTGCAACTCTGAGTTGTTCCTTGATGATATCATGCTCTGCAGAGAGAGTCTTCAACGCTTCTTCGTGACGGTTGTCCAAGTTTGACCAATCCATCATTTTGCTCTGGGTTGTTGTCAATTGTTGTTGAACCCCTGCTCCACAAGATCACGACAGGGTTGTTATACCAAATATGAATTGGATACCTAATTGCAAGACTTTAGCAGCATTAGAGTACCTTTGAGCTCTGATTTGGCTGTGGCAAGCTTCTTCTTCAAGTTGTCCTTCTCTGCGGCCAACTCCTTCGTCCGCAGGTGCAAAGTGCGGATCATATTGGCATCTTCCACCTCTTGGAATTTGCGATCTTCGCGTTCGCGCTCCAATTCCTTTTGGAGGTGCTCTGCCTTGGCGTGCATCAACGAGATGTTGCGGATATACTCTGTTTTCTGCCTTGATGCTTCACCGACGGCCTGCGGAACACAGTTATGAGATATATGCTTACACCGACAATACGTACAGGGTTGTTTTCCATACCTTGAAGTATGCCACTGCCCTCTCGGCATGGTACAGACCCCTGTCGATATGCTTTTCATCCTCCTCCGCGTCTAAGACATACTCGAAGGATTGTGGATTCGGATTTAGCATAGGATCATAACTTCTGCTCTTGGGTTGATTGTTCAACTTGTTTACCCCTCGAGCACTCTGCTTCTGGAATAGCTTCCGCCCCCCTAACTTGGGATGTATCTATGTTGCTTGGGGGCTCAGCATTGTTCTAGCCACGACGTTCAACCTCAGTTTCTTCTATCACCGCCTGCGTGACCAGTTGCTCAATATCCGCCAGCACCTCAGCAATTGTTTTTCTCGAATACGCAGGAGAACTGCGTATCATTGTATTAATAGAAGGAGAAGAGTCTTACATAGACTCACACACACCACCACACACACGCACACACCCAGGACATACCCAAGCCTCACCCAACCTGTTAGAACACCTCATTCTATTGCCCTTGCACCCTCAGACACAGACCGGAGATAGCAAGACCTTGACCACTTCGCCCCTACCCAGGATCAATCCTAACAATGATTTGGGATAGTCTCTTAGCTCCTGCCATCTTCCACAGTTGTGCTTCATTTTTTGCCAAGATCAAGGCAGCAGCCATGCTTGGGGAAGTACCATTGAACACACAGTCATTCCGATGCTTCCAAATGGTCCATCCACCTAGAATAATAAGAGAATTAAGACCTGCCCTTTTATCTCCAGAAACTGTCAACTCGACCCTCTCCCACCAGTCATCAAATAAAATCTCATCCAGCTGTGGTGCTAAGCCAACCAGACCCACATATTGCAAAAGATGGAACCAAAACTGCCTTGCGAACACGCAGCCCAGGAGGAGGTGTTGGATATCCTCTTCATCTTGATCGCATAGTGGACATAGCTCTGGGTGAGGGAGACCACGCTTGCTCAGCCGATCAGCAGTCCAGCAGCGCCTATGGGCCACTAACCACATGAAAAACCGGCACTTTGGAGGCGCCCAAGATTTCCAAATACGTTCAAAAGGGCATCGTATGCTGTCTTTGCAGTGTATTCGCCCGTAGAAGAGAGCCTCCATATGTGCTTATCAGGAAGATCCTGCTGTAGTACCACATCTTCAAGCATGACCCATATGGTAAGGTACTCAGTCAACACTTCTACCGACATGTCTCCCCGGATATCATCCATCCACTTCATGTCAGTCAGAGCGTCCAGAACAGTACGCCTATCCGCACCTCTTCCAGTAACTAAGGCATACAGACCTGGAGCAAATTCTTTGATACTTCTGCCATCTAACCATTTGTCATGCCAAAACAAAGTGCTGACCCCATTGCCTATTTCTGTGGTAACAGCCAGTGCCAAGAGACTCTCCACCTCCTTACATACTTGTAATGGCAGACTGGCCCAAGGTTTGTTGGGATCAGTTTTCTTGAGCCATGGCCAGTGAACTCTTAGAGTATATCCCAGGGCTTTGAGGTCTGAAATTCCTAGACCCCCCAATTCCTTAGAGCGACAGACCTTAGGCCATGCAATGAGATAGTGACCCCCTTTTGCATCTTTGCGCCCCACCCATACAAAACCCCTTCTAATCTTGTCAAGGGCTTTGAGAACCCAGGGTGGGAGATCGATTGCCATTAACAGATATATGAGCATTGCAGTGAGCACAAATTGAACTTGGACAACTCGCCCTGCCCTTGTCATTAAATCAGCCTTCCAAGCAGGTAACTGATCGGCAATCTTGTCAATAATCGGTTGAAGCTGGCCTCTTGTGAGCTTCTTAATTGACAGGGGCAACCCAAGGTATTTGCAAGGGAAACTTAGGACCTCACACGGCAGCAAACTCTGAATTAGTTCCAGATTCTCTTCAGAACATTGGATTGGAAGCACATTGCTCTTCTGGACATTCGTTTTGAACCCAGACACCTCCCCAAACAGACTGAGAATGTCCAGTACCAGGTTGATATCCTCTGCAGCAGGTCGGATAAAGATGACTACATCATCGGCATATAAGGAAATCCTATGTTGGATGGGCCTACGAGACAGAGGCTGCAAGAGACCCTCCGAGGATGCCTTCATGACCAAACAATTCAACACATCCATAACCAGGATAAACAGCATCAGAGATAATGGGTCCCCCTGCCGCAATCCCCTATGATACCGTATAACCTCTCCTGGCATGCCATTAAGGAGAACTTGGGTAGAGGAGGTCACCAGTAGGCCACACAACAGATCGCACCACCGAGGGCCAAACCCAAGCTTGTGTAACACCTCCAGCATGAAAGGCCACGAGACTGAATCAAATGCCCTAGTTATGTCCAGCTTGAGGAGTATTCTAGGTTGCCTCTGGGAATGTAGAAACCATGCAGTCTGTTGAACCATCATGAAGTTATCCTGGATAAATCGACCTTTGATGAAAGCACTTTGGTTGGGGGAAACCATATCATTTAGTTTGCTTGCCAGTCTATTGGCGAGGATTTTGGTCACAAGCTTGGCAAAACTATGGGAGGAGGGTGATGTATGCCGAATTTAGCATCCATAGGTTCCTGAATTTTTTTTCCCAAATCCTGTGAATTGCTTCCATTATGTCCCCCTTGATAATAGGCCAGCAGGTCTTGTAGAACCTTCCAGTGAACCCATCCGGCCCTGGGGCCTTGTCAGATGGAAGAAGCTTGATAGTATTCCACACCTCCTCTTCCAGGATGGGGTCATCCAAGGCGTCCAGATCGTGCCTAGGCATATCCAGAGCCTCCAAGTTGACAGTTCGGTTCCTTGCCTCATCAGTCCCAATAAGATTAGAATAGAATTCCAGAATTTCAGCAGCTTTCTCCTCATGCCCAACCAAGATCCGGTCCCAAGAATTGAGCCTAGCAATAAAGTTCTTCCTTTTTCTGTGTCGAGCATGCATGTGAAATAGTCTGGTATTTGCATCCCCCTCCTGGAGCCATCCAATGCGAGACCGTATCCTAGCCACCGTTCTCAGCATAGAGGATAAGGCTAAACTAAGTTTCTTCAGACTGCTGCGAAGCCACAGCTCATCATCATGCAGAGCTCTACTGTCTTGTACAATGTCAAGCTGGTGAATGACTTCCTTGGCCAGCAAAAGTTGAGACTTCAGATGGCCAACCTTCTTTTGGCTCCAACTCTGTAGGCCTCTGGCTGTTGCTTTCAATTTCAGAGAAAGTGTCTCCAAAGGACAGACGCAAGGCTGAACCGAGCCCCAAGCATTTTCCACAGTTTCCATGAACCCCTCCATGCTAGGCCAAAAATCTTCAAAATGGAATCGACGCTTGCCTGGTACATTATCACGAAGGCCAAGGATAAGAGGACAGTGATCTGAACCGTCTGAAGCACTGCTCTGTAAAAGACAATCCGGAAAAATATCCTCCCAATCCGTAGAGCAGAAGACTCGGTCCAGTTTCACCAAAGTGGGATTATTGCTTGAGGGTGAACTTGACCAGGTGAACTTGCGGCCGTGCAACTGGATTTCTACCACTTCCATATCATTGATCCACTTTCTGAATCGTCCCATCATTGCTCTGTTAAGGTTGGTGTTATTCTTATCCTCATCCCTATATGTAAGATTGAAATCCCCAGCCACCATCCATGGCCCTGTGCACTGGGCTCTAATATCACGGAGTTCCTGCAGGAACTGAATCTTTTCTTGATTATCCTGAGGTCCATACACAAAAGTAAGCCACCATGAGGTACCTTGTTCTGGACTGAACCTTACTGAAACACTATGATTATATATCCTACTTGCATCCACTGTCCCCAGACGGTGTCTCCAGGCAATGAGGATGCCTCCACTAGCCCCCACCGAAGGTAGGAAGTGAAAATTGTTATCGAAGTCACTACCGAGCATAGACAGGATGGTTTGTCTAGAGATGACATTCATTTTCGTTTCTTGCAGGCACACTACATCAATGTTAACAGAATCAACTACAACTCTCACAGCATCTCTTCGTGCGGTTGTGTTGAGCCCTCGCACGTTCCAAATCAAAATATGTGATGGATCCATTGATTACAACACTAAGGACGACCCCTGTCCGCTTCTTCAGGCCAGACACCCAGACGGCTCCACACTAGAGCCATCCTGTGGAGGAGTAAGACCAAACAAGGCTGCTAGAGCTTTAATATGAGACTCACTATGCTGAGAGAAACGTCTAGCATAGTCATCTAAGACTTTTATATCAAAATGTTCCCTACCATGTGTAACATCTTCCACATTCAAATCTAAGGCACGCATAACCTTCTTCTTGATGTGGGGAGGACAGACCTCCGAAACTGCCAGCCCAAGTCCAGCTTTCCGACGGCTGCGACGTGGCGGCTCAGTCGGTGGGGCCCTATTCTTCTTCCTTCTCTTATCAACATGTGGAATTGCAAGCATGCCACCCGCCGTCTTGGTCATCCTGGAGATGAAATCGGCAACTGGGGTGAGGGGCTGCGCAGGTTGGAGTTGCCCAGGTGGGCCATCCCCCAGCATCGAGGTCCGCTTGAGACGGCAACGAGTGTAGGTCTTCAACAAAGGGGAGGATCCCGCCCCCGCCACCATTGCCGGTGGGTAGATCAGGCGGCCAGGGTAGGGGGAGCTCACCAGCACACTGGGCTCGACCCTCGCCGGGGAGCTCGCCGGTGCGCCGGGCTCACCCCTCATAGGGGAGATTGCCATTACAGCTGGATGGGCCATGTCCGGGGAGCTCGCTGGCATGCCTGGCTCCACCCTCACTGGGGAACACGCCGACATGCCGGGCTCACCCTGAATCGGCGCCATTGCAGCCTCTCGCTGGGATGAAGGCTGATATCCATCATTCTGTGTCTCACCAAGTGTTTCCAACTCCGCCTCGATGGGATCCACTAGGCCCAAAGCAAGTGAAGGTTGGTGGGCTGGGTAGACACCAACTTCGGTAGACAGCATGGGGCTTGGCCCATGGAAGTATTCCGTCAGCTCCAGCCCAGCCAAGTCCCCGTTTGAATAAGCATCCTCATTAATCCCAACATCCACCGGGTTTCCAGGCGACATGCACCCAGCAGCCATGGAAGGGACGATCTTCAAAGCCTCCATACCATCAATGATCTCCACGGCAGTTGGCACGGCACCTGGGGAAGGATCCACAACCACCACCTCTTGGACTCCCGCGCCCTCCCTGGCTGGTTCCGAGGCATCCGGTTTCCGAGCACGAGGTGCAGCACCTCGAGGGGAGGGCCCGTCATCCGCGCTACCAAGAGATGATCCTTGGGACCAGGAATCCCGTCGCCGGCGCCGGGAGCCTCCATGATCGCCCAAAGGTGGAGGAGAGGAAGCTTCATCCCTCAACGGCAAACCGTCACCCTGCAGCACTGTAATGGTCACTTCGTAGGACAGAGCACGCTTCAAAGGAGGGTCTTCTTCTACTTGTGCTGGAGGTTCCACCACGACAAGATCCATGGCTGGAGGGATCCTTTCCGGGTTCGAACACCACGCAAAGAGACGGAGCGTGGAATAGTCCCGCCGCTCCACCATGTCCGAGGCCAAGGCACGAACCCAGCACCAATCATCCAGTAGGTGTTCTGCCGTCTCCAGCTCCCAAACATGCTTAACTCGACGTCGATGAGCCGAGGCAAGGTCACTGCCGTGGCATTCCTAAACCGAGACCAATGCCGGCAGTGCAACGTGAACTGATTGAGTTGAATAGGGCAACCATCGTTGTACACGTGAGCAGCTTCTTCTTCGCTTGCGAGCACTATTAGGAGCTCATTAGGACGTAGACGATGAATCTGCAGCGAGCCAGCCGGGAGGTTGAAGCGGCGAGTAAGCCCAGCCTCCAGACCTTCAACCGCACCAGCAGCAACTTCGCCAATCACTAGTGCAGTCAGCGCGCAACTGAGCTCCGCCTCCGAGCGAGCAACCTTGGACGAGCGATCAATGATCCGCCTGGGTCGGCCAGCGTTGCCGGCGATGGCAACACCCACACCAGGCCCAGTCGAAGCCGCCTCAGAGGGAGCAGTCGGTGGAGCGGAGTCCTCTCGGTCGTTCGTCGTAGCCCGCCGCCGCCTGACGCGCCGCCGGCGCCGCCTCCGACCACCATCCACCTGGGCCTCGGCATCTCCAGTGAGACATGCAGCGTCCGGCGGTGGACCACTGGCACACTCCTTGCCAGCAGGAGAAGAGATCAAGGTGGCACTGCCACCGATCCCATCACTCCCACCAGCATCGGAGGGACCAGCGTCCAAGCGACGCCAAACAGAGCGCCGCTGCCCTCCCTCCTGGGCACGGGGTAGCCCCATTTGCCAAGGCACCATGTCGAAGTTGGAGCACCAGGCTGCTCTATGACCCAGGCGACGGCACTTGAAACAGCGCGTCCGGTTGTAGCAGCTTGCCGCGCGATGACCCGACGAGAAGCAGTTGAAGCATCGCCCGTGGAGGTCCACAGGCACACGTCTACGAGTACCACGCTCCTCCTGTCGGCGACTCACATGGGCACACCTACCCTCCGCCTCCTGCCATCCCTCGGCATCCAGACCGTGCTTGGGTGGTCGCGGCCGGGACTCCAAAGGGTGCAGGACGATCCTTGGGGAACTACGGGGTGAAGCCATCGGGGAGACCGACGGTGAGCACGCCGCCACAGCAGGAAACACCGCAAGGAGCGCCTCCTTGAAGGTGACGGGGGATAGCCTGGCGCACGACTTTCCAGATGGTGGGGTATCACAATCCCACCGCTGGGACTTACCACGTCCAGCTGTGACAGGGAGGGGGGTCGACTTCGGTGGGGAAGAAGGAGAGGTGGCCGCCGGGCTCGGAGTGAGGGCCGACGTGGGGCTAGTAGAGGTATCGGAGGCACCGAGGTGGAGGAAGGGGAGGGGGCGAGGGCGGGGAGACGAGAGAGCCATCAAGGAGTTGCTTGGTTACCTCAGCAATTGTTTCTTCAACTTGCGCTTCTGCTGGTACTGGCGGGTTTGTTGATGGTGCGGCTGGCTGGACCTCTAGAAGAGTTGTTTGCGGCTCTTCTCTGGGTTCTTCTGGCACTGTGGCCTCTGGCGCCTTCCTAGTCGCTGAGGGAATTTCTTCAACTCTGCATCAACAACCTCACAGTCAAGATGGATTGTTACGAATATAAATTTTGTACTTAAGTCAAGATCTACAGATTACTTACATGATGGTGGGCCGCATTGGGATTTCAGGCTCTCCCAGTGTGAACTCCTCTTCAGGCTCCTGCTCCACCGCTGATGGACCAGCTGGATAGTGTTCTTCTACCACTGGTATTGAACTAGAATATGGTGCTGAGGCAGGGTTGTAGATATTGTGAATGATTTCTTCCTCTGATAAAGGCTGCCGGGCAGTGATGCCTTGTCGCGATCGGCTGGTTTCGATTTCTCCAATTCTATCCCTGCAGATGATGGTATCTTTGGTTGTGGGGATATTTTCTCCTTCTCCTCCGGGATGATCCTTACCCATGGCTTGGGTAGGGTCTGTGCTCTCTTAGGCACTAGCGCATTCAACTCCGACGCCGCAGCTCTTTTCGAACCTTCTCCTCTCTTGGAGGTTGCCCCTGCTTTGGCACGGGGTTCTTCAGCATTCTGATTTTCATCATGTGCATGTGGTTCGTCAGGTTCTTCAGTTGCAGTTGCCTTATCCGTATGTGGCTTGTGTTTACGAACCTGGTCTCTGACCCCTGGATCTACACACCGAGCTAATAGGGTTGCTTCTTCTGCATTAGTTGGATCCAGGGGAGGCAAGTCACATATAGTGATCGTCGGGCTTCATACTGTTATGGACAAGGATTTAGTTAATACTAAATCTCAATGAAATAGACAATGTATTGACTTTCAGAGATGGTTCATACCTCGGGCGTCATAGTGGCTGCAGAAATCTCCATTATTTCTGAAAAATTTTCGTCATTGATGATCAGATATTTCTTCAATAGTTGAATAATCCTCTTTTCAGACAAGTCGCCGGTTGCATTCCGTGAGGGATCAACATCTCCAGAATACGAGTATCCTGGATTATAGCGTTGTTTGCAAGGCTGAATCCTCCTCAACAGAAATGACCTGTATACGACGGCTCCAGTCAACCCTTGAGCCTTCAGATCTCTGATCACATTGAGAAGCTCTGGAATCTGAGTTTCGCTCCAGAATGACTTCATCACTGGAGGATTCTCTGAGTGGTTGGGCAGTTGTGGTTGATGGTTCCATGCATAAAACCATTCCTTTTGCCAATCTTTCAGACTCTCCTTGGTGGAATAATCCAGATATACTGGCTTCATGCCTTGGCGGAACTGGATCACCACTTTTCCAACCACTTGCGATGGTCCGCTTGATGTCTTCACTCGGAATAGGTGGCGGAACAAGGCAAAGTGTGGGTCTATTCCTAGGAACACCTCACACAAGTGGATGTATATTGAAAGATTCAGAATGGAGTTGGGATTCAAATGACACAATTCAATCCCATAAAATTGCAGCACTCGACGGAAGAAATCACAGGTCGGCAAACCGAAACCAACTTCATAAAAGGCTTTCCATACCGTGAGCTCCTCGGTTTCCTCTGTGGGGTACTCATGACCATGAGCACTCCTCCACCGACTGATCTCTTTGGCTGCGAGAAATCCATCTGCTTCCAGATTCTTGATGTATTTATCTTTTAGTATACTGGTTGGCCAGTCACTAATTGGATCTTCCAGGCACGGACTGTCTCCAACGGGCGCTGCTTCATCAGTCGCCACGACTTCTTTCATTGCTTCTGCTTTCCTCTTTGCGCTCTTGCTTCGGCTGGATCCTTCACCACCGTCCATTGCTGTTTTCTTGAGGCTTGGCGTGGATGGGATTAGGGCTCGAGGAGGTTGCGGAAGTGTTTGCGCAGTCTTAGGATTGCTAACAGAGCAACTGTCGCTAACCCTAGATCTGTTTCGCTAAAGGTGTGCGGATACAAGGGAGGCGAACGGGTTTATATTGACTTTTCGAATCGTTACTTTGGTACTTTTTAATTTTGGTCCTTCCTTGATCCTATATTTGAATTCGTTCAAATTTAGGCTCGGGGGCTGCGGGAATATTTTCAGGAAATATATTTCTGAAATTTTTTGGTTTCAATTGATAAATTCAAAAGGAGTTCTAAAAGAACTCGGACTTCTTCGGAAATTGATTCTCTTCAGGTTCGGACTTCAAAAGAGCCTCGAATTTCTTCTTCAAAGATAAACGAGGCTCGGGGGCTGCCCAATTGGGCGCACCTAATCGGTGCGCACCAATCCGAACTTCAAGAAGATTTATGAACACTTCATTACCTATTGAACAGTATGGTTGCAACTTCCAAAAGCAAAGAACCCTGTGGGCTTTAAACAACCCTGGCGGGTCTCAAAGAACTCTGTATTTTCAACAGTGCTGTTCTTCAGGAGATAAGATGCTCGGGGGCTTGTGGGTGTAGAGTCCTAATGGACTAGACAACCCTGGCGGGCCATCCTATGGGCCGGCCCAAGTACAAGACTTAACGTACAAGACAAGGATTAGTCGTAGTCGGTTAGGATAAGCTATATTAGCAAATTAGGGATAAACTTGTAAAAATCTCCTGACCTTATACTGTTTCCATGTAACCCTATCCTCCGGCATATATAAGGGGAGATAGGGACCCCATTCGAGGCATCTCATCTATACAAGACACACCATACAGGACGTAGGGTATTACGCATATTGCGGCCGGAACCTGTCTAAATCGCCTCTTGTCACCTTTGATTCTAGATTCTCGACGACTTCTCCCTAAACCCTTCTCTCGGGGCATCCCCTCGAGAACCTAGTCAGCATAACTCGCCGACAATTAGTGATATTAATTCTGATGTATAATATAATGTATTTAGCAAAACTATTTAAGGTGATTATGTCAAGTTTAACTACTAATATTATACAAACATTAAATTTAATGAATTTTAAGTATGTTTATAATGAATAAAAAATAAATATATACTACATTTGAAATCAAGTAAGCATCCGAATACACATCCGAATTCGACACATTCAAATTTGTATTAGCAATATTCAAATTTGTATTTGTATTTGAATGAAAATGTGGTAAAAGTGACATCCAGATTCTATTTCATCCAGATTCGATCAGATTTCCATCCTTACGTAGCACTCGAGTTTGGATTGACTCTCTTCGTCAGCTCTTCTGCACCACATCGATGTATCCAACGTCCTCTTTACCTCTCCTTCTGCCGCTTCCACACTTCCTAGGGGTAGCAGTGTAACGTATCAATGTTATGGCCATGTTCAGATTCCTAACTATTCACTATTCATTCCAACTTTTCACTATTCATTCCAACTTTTCACTATTCCTCCCTCACAAAACACGTTTCCCAGCGAATGCTACAGTATTTTTCTTATGCTACAGTGTTTTTTCCTACAATCTAAACACACCCTAAGTTTCACTTGAAACTCTAAAAATGTACTTATAGTGGGACTGATAATTTCACATCAATGCTAAGTTTGCACTTCAAAGTCAAAATATGCACTTACAGTGGGACTGATAATTTCACATCAACTAGTGATTTGCGCGCGCCTTGGCGCGCGGCTTAATCTTTGACTAAATAAATAAAATAAATATATGACTTTTTTTTGTTGAGATCCAACAATCAAGAGGTCATCATTCTCTGTGCATGACTTGGCAGCTAAAGTCTATTCATGAGGGTATGTGCATACATTGTACATTCCTATTATACATATGTTGTAAGGTGTTTATTATGCAACTGTCTAATAGAGGGTTATATGTTATGAGAATCCTTAGATTATTTGGTTGTTCACAATTTATTTACAAACCAAAGGTTGACAATATTAAATAACGTATAATTTTGTGTAAGTGAGGAAAATGAATATATATTATAAATGATCGACCTACAGATCTTATATAATCATTTATAGGAACTAATTACTGAGGCACTTTGAATTTAAAATTTTGGAACGGTCCGAAGGTTCATGTTTTTGAATTTTGATTGTTTTTTGTATTGAACACTTCTTAATTTTATGACGTTTTGGTATATGAATCGTAGATACGACGGGTCGTAGATAAATGTCTGCGTGAATGAATGTGGAAGGTGCTTTTGGGTTTAAAAATATGTTATATAATGAAGTTGTAGGTTTTGAAATTAGAACAAATTTTATGTTGGGTTTTTTTGGTTGGTACGCGTTTTGGTGGTTGAATTGTACGTATAGTATTGGTTGTAGGAAAGTAATTAATAGAATGGGTTGTTGCGTAACTTCAGTAAAATTTGAGGGTTCTTTAAGAATATTTATGAGGGAGGGAAAAGGCCGGCGGGTTGATTCTAAGGAACTTTAGGAGTTCGCGTTTTGGTAGTTGAATTTTACATATAATATTGGTTGTAAGGAAGTAAAGAACACGGGAAAGGTCTTAGCCAATGGGAAAGGAGCAAATGTACTTCCTGGTATTATTTTTAAGAAAGTATTGTTTATATTAAAAGATGTTGAGTTGTTGTGGAGGTTGTGTGGCAAGCCATATGAGAACGGTAGTATAATATTGTATTTTTAGCAAAATAAGGTGCCATATTGAACGAATTAGCAAAATGTTTAGGTTGCACAACAAATATTTAGTTTTTAAAATTTTTATTAACTTTTGTGTTGATTATTTTTTTGATTTGGACATGTTTTGGTATCTAAATTTTAGGTATAATGAGTCTATGTAAGCATTTGCATAAGCAATTGAGAAAGCGTTTTGAATTTTAAAATATATCGTACAATAAAGTTGTAGCTTCCAAATTTTAGATCAAGTTCTATGTTGCGTAAATTTTGATTTTAAAGCGTTTCGGTGTTTAAATTGTACATATAATGTTATTCGTATAGAAGTAATAGATGGAACGGGCTATAGTTTGATTTTAATAAAGTCGAAGGGTCCCTATGAAAAAATTCCAGAGAGGGGACCGGGACTGCGGGTTGATTTAACGGAAACTTAAGGGCTTTGCTGCAAATGTCCCTGGACCGATACTGTTGGACTGCGGGTTGATTTCGTAAAAACTGGAGGGCTTTTTTGAAAAAGTTCCTGTGAGAGAAGGCTGGACTGCGGGTTATATTTCGGTGGAACCCGAGGGCTTTTTTGTAAAGTTACGGGAAAAGTCACGATCTCGGCCGTCCGCCCGGCCGATCCGGCGGCCAGGAATCGCGGCCGACGTGGCCAGCCTCCCTGGCCGCCGGAGGCGCCGCGTTTCATATGTTAGACTAGTGATTTGCGCGCGCCTTGGCGCGCGGCTTAATCTTTGACTAAATAAATAAAATAAATATATGACTTTTTTTTGTTGAGATCCAACAATCAAGAGGTCATCATTCTCTGTGCATGACTTGGCAGCTAAAGTCTATTCATGAGGGTATGTGCATACATTGTACATTCCTATTATACATATGTTGTAAGGTGTTTATTATGCAACTGTCTAATAGAGGGTTATATGTTATGAGAATCCTTAGATTATTTGGTTGTTCACAATTTATTTACAAACCAAAGGTTGACAATATTAAATAACGTATAATTTTGTGTAAGTGAGGAAAATGAATATATATTATAAATGATCGACCTACAGATCTTATATAATCATTTATAGGAACTAATTACTGAGGCACTTTGAATTTAAAATTTTGGAACGGTCCGAAGGTTCATGTTTTTGAATTTTGATTGTTTTTTGTATTGAACACTTCTTAATTTTATGACGTTTTGGTATATGAATCGTAGATACGACGGGTCGTAGATAAATGTCTGCGTGAATGAATGTGGAAGGTGCTTTTGGGTTTAAAAATATGTTATATAATGAAGTTGTAGGTTTTGAAATTAGAACAAATTTTATGTTGGGTTTTTTTGGTTGGTACGCGTTTTGGTGGTTGAATTGTACGTATAGTATTGGTTGTAGGAAAGTAATTAATAGAATGGGTTGTTGCGTAATTTCAGTAAAATTTGAGGGTTCTTTAAGAATATTTATGAGGGAGGGAAAAGGCCGGCGGGTTGATTCTAAGGAACTTTAGGAGTTCGCGTTTTGGTAGTTGAATTTTACATATAATATTGGTTGTAAGGAAGTAAAGAACACGGGAAAGGTCTTAGCCAATGGGAAAGGAGCAAATGTACTTCCTGGTATTATTTTTAAGAAAGTATTGTTTATATTAAAAGATGTTGAGTTGTTGTGGAGGTTGTGTGGCAAGCCATATGAGAACGGTAGTATAATATTGTATTTTTAGCAAAATAAGGTGCCATATTGAACGAATTAGCAAAATGTTTAGGTTGCACAACAAATATTTAGTTTTTAAAATTTTTATTAACTTTTGTGTTGATTATTTTTTTGATTTGGACATGTTTTGGTATCTAAATTTTAGGTATAATGAGTCTATGTAAGCATTTGCATAAGCAATTGAGAAAGCGTTTTGAATTTTAAAATATATCGTACAATAAAGTTGTAGCTTCCAAATTTTAGATCAAGTTCTATGTTGCGTAAATTTTGATTTTAAAGCGTTTCGGTGTTTAAATTGTACATATAATGTTATTCGTATAGAAGTAATAGATGGAACGGGCTATAGTTTGATTTTAATAAAGTCGAAGGGTCCCTATGAAAAAATTCCAGAGAGGGGACCGGGACTGCGGGTTGATTTAACGGAAACTTAAGGGCTTTGCTGCAAATGTCCCTGGACCGATACTGTTGGACTGCGGGTTGATTTCGTAAAAACTGGAGGGCTTTTTTGAAAAAGTTCCTGTGAGAGAAGGCTGGACTGCGGGTTATATTTCGGTGGAACCCGAGGGCTTTTTTGTAAAGTTACGGGAAAAGTCACGATCTCGGCCGTCCGCCCGGCCGATCCGGCGGCCAGGAATCGCGGCCGACGTGGCCAGCCTCCCTGGCCGCCGGAGGCGCCGCGTTTCATATGTTAGACTAGTGATTTGCGCGCGCCTTGGCGCGCGGCTTAATCTTTGACTAAATAAATAAAATAAATATATGACTTTTTTTTGTTGAGATCCAACAATCAAGAGGTCATCATTCTCTGTGCATGACTTGGCAGCTAAAGTCTATTCATGAGGGTATGTGCATACATTGTACATTCCTATTATACATATGTTGTAAGGTGTTTATTATGCAACTGTCTAATAGAGGGTTATATGTTATGAGAATCCTTAGATTATTTGGTTGTTCACAATTTATTTACAAACCAAAGGTTGACAATATTAAATAACGTATAATTTTGTGTAAGTGAGGAAAATGAATATATATTATAAATGATCGACCTACAGATCTTATATAATCATTTATAGGAACTAATTACTGAGGCACTTTGAATTTAAAATTTTGGAACGGTCCGAAGGTTCATGTTTTTGAATTTTGATTGTTTTTTGTATTGAACACTTCTTAATTTTATGACGTTTTGGTATATGAATCGTAGATACGACGGGTCGTAGATAAATGTCTGCGTGAATGAATGTGGAAGGTGCTTTTGGGTTTAAAAATATGTTATATAATGAAGTTGTAGGTTTTGAAATTAGAACAAATTTTATGTTGGGTTTTTTTGGTTGGTACGCGTTTTGGTGGTTGAATTGTACGTATAGTATTGGTTGTAGGAAAGTAATTAATAGAATGGGTTGTTGCGTAATTTCAGTAAAATTTGAGGGTTCTTTAAGAATATTTATGAGGGAGGGAAAAGGCCGGCGGGTTGATTCTAAGGAACTTTAGGAGTTCGCGTTTTGGTGGTTGAATTTTACATATAATATTGGTTGTAGGGAAGTAAAGAACACGGGAAAGGTCTTAGCCAATGGGAAAGGAGCAAATGTACTTCCTGGTATTATTTTTAAGAAAGTATTGTTTATATTAAAAGATGTTGAGTTGTTGTGGAGGTTGTGTGGCAAGCCATATGAGAACGGTAGTATAATATTGTATTTTTAGCAAAATAAGGTGCCATATTGAACGAATTAGCAAAATGTTTAGGTTGCACAACAAATATTTAGTTTTTAAAATTTTTATTAACTTTTGTGTTGATTATTTTTTTGATTTGGACATGTTTTGGTATCTAAATTTTAGGTATAATGAGTCTATGTAAGCATTTGCATAAGCAATTGAGAAAGCGTTTTGAATTTTAAAATATATCGTACAATAAAGTTGTAGCTTCCAAATTTTAGATCAAGTTCTATGTTGCGTAAATTTTGATTTTAAAGCGTTTCGGTGTTTAAATTGTACATATAATGTTATTCGTATAGAAGTAATAGATGGAACGGGCTATAGTTTGATTTTAATAAAGTCGAAGGGTCCCTATGAAAAAATTCCAGAGAGGGGACCGGGACTGCGGGTTGATTTAACGGAAACTTAAGGGCTTTGCTGCAAATGTCCCTGGACCGATACTGTTGGACTGCGGGTTGATTTCGTAAAAACTGGAGGGCTTTTTTTGAAAAAGTTCCTGTGAGAGAAGGCTGGACTGCGGGTTATATTTCGGTGGAACCCGAGGGCTTTTTTGTAAAGTTACGGGAAAAGTCACGATCTCGGCCGTCCGCCCGGCCGATCCGGCGGCCAGGAATCGCGGCCGACGTGGCCAGCCTCCCTGGCCGCCGGAGGCGCCGCGTTTCATATGTTAGATGCTAAGTTTGCACTTCAAAGTTCAAACTCTAAAATGCACTTATAGTGGGACCTTTTTTTTTTTGAGAAAGCATGTAGTGGGACTGAGAAAGTATATTATACACGTGTGATCTGGTCACCAAACTTTGACTATATACACCTATTTTTATTTTTTAAAAAAATATTTCACCGAGATCAAAAGAAACAAAAGTTGCCCACATAGTGAATGAATACTAAGATAAGAAAGGTGGGACAAAGATACGGATCACATATATCTGCATAAACCTGCACATCACGTGCCACTATTGCATAATACATTAATACATCACGTAGCAATATCATACCTGTGCTGTGTAGGACGCATTTGATAAGTTCGGGTATACATTTGTATGTTTTGCTACTTGTTGAACCAAAATAATATAACCTTATATAAGTTATTGAATTGTAGCTGAAATCTACCCTTTCGAAAAATACTAAAAACTAGATGATGACACCCAAGCTAAGTTTAGAGACTAGACCTGTGATCTAACTGTATATATATGGCCTAAACAAAACGATTAGACATGCTTAAAGGTCTGCCATGCAATTTACTCAAAATTAAAATTAACCACGCATCCAGCCGTGGGACCCCTCCTCTCTTGATGATGCCGTTCATGGATGAAGAGATTTAGGAGGTCACTAAGGACCTCCCACTTAACAAGGCCTTGGACCCTGATGTCGTTTCATCAAGGGAGACATCATTAGAGCCACTGACACCCTCTTTTCTATGAACCGCAGAAGTTTCCACCATCTTCATGATGCCTTGCTCACCTTGCTCCCGAAGAAGTCATACACCATCAACCTTCTCCATAGCTCTGGAAAGATTTACTCTAAAGCTTTGGCCAACCATTTCACTCCTCTCCCCATTCCCACATTTCCCCTAATCAGAGCGCCTTCATAAAATGTCAACAGATCCAGGCCAACTTTCTATTTGTTCTTGGAATGCGAAACTGTTAGATTCAAAAAATGATCCAAGAAATCATGCTGAAAATAGATTCTGCCTACATTTGACTTGGTTGGTTGGACCTTTTTACTGGATCTCCTCTCGGCTATCGGCTTCCCGAGAGTGTGGACCAATTTCATTTTGAAAATCCTTTCAACCGCCAGCACCGAAGTCCTAATGAATGGGCTTTCGTGAAAAGATTTGTCTCTCTGATGCTATTCGTACTCGTTATGGAATGCTTCAACACAATAATTACATCAACAGAAAACATAAGCATGTTACAGTCTTTGGGAGGAGTGCTATTAAAATATAATCTCCCTCTACGCAGACGATGTGGACATGTTTGTATCCCCAGTCGTTCAAGACTTAGTGCTTGCCTGTCTTAATTAATCGAGTAAAAAAATAGAACCCATGGACAAGCCTCGTGATCCACCCATGGACAAGCCTCGTGATCCTATCGTGGGCCCGCCAAGCCTATCCGCAGGTAGCTGTCACATCTTGTCGGTGACTCATCGCACCGCCGTCTGTGGGAAGAAGGGGAATGCCATGCCCGCAGTCGCACAGATTTGTGGCCCTCCATCGTTGGGCCGTTCGCAAGCCGCGGTCGGTGGCATGTCCAAACGCACCGCCACCTGGCCCCGCCCTACGCAGTTAATCATAGGCACATTGACTGAGGCAGTTGGATTTTGTGACCGTCTCAAAGGGCCTTTTCCGAGGGTCGCGGTTAAGTTTTTTTCAGTAGTGTATGAACCTCAAGCTGAAAGTTTCTTGGAAGCATCGATCTCGTTTGGTCGTAGGAGATGGACATGGGGCCCTCTTTTGGTTGGGTAAATTGATTAATGGTTGCTCCATTTGGGGTGTGTTTAGATTGTAGGAAAAAACACTGTAGCACAAGAAAAACACTGTAGCATTCGCTGGGAAACGTGTTTTGTGAGGGAGGAATAGTGAAAAGTTAGAATGAATAGTGAAAAGTTGGAATGAACAGTGAATAGTTGGGAATCTGAACATGGCCTTGGTTGCTAGCCCTAAATTTATGGGCCACAGTTCTGGCAAGAGTTAGGAACTCGCAGAGGCCCTGCTTCGCATGCATTGGGCGCTAGAGATTTAAGGAGACCGAACGGTACAAGTCATTTGGCAATTCATAAGGCTCTGGGATCTCATCCGTAGCTTGACAAGCACTAATGACCTGGCTAGATTCGTTTGCAAATGGTCAACCTTGGGAGAATTCTCCTCACCATCCGCATATTGTGCTCTCTTCATAGGTCGATCACTCCTTTTGGGCATGAAGTTCCTCTGGAAGGTGCAAGCACATGCGAAGGTCCGTTTCTTTGGCTAGTTGGCCCCGTATGGTCAATGTCGGACCTCGAACTGGCTTTGACACCACAATTTGAGGGACAAACGATTGTGTCCTTTGCGCACATGAGGTTGATACACTAGATCACGTGCTGGTCGGCTATGTATAGCCGTGAAAGCATGGTTTCGTGTTCTTGGGCATGTCGATATAGGTGGTCTGACACTATCAGAGGAGCTACCTATTACAGTATGGTGGAATAGACCAGAGCATGTGTGGTCTGGCCCGCCTGTGGGCCCGGACCGAGCTCGGTGGGTTTTGGCCCGCCCACGTCTTCTAATGGGATGGGACTGGGCAGCGAAAACCAAGCCCAAAAAAATTCGGGCCGCCCCGAGCCCGCCCCAAACAATTATTGTCATTTATTTTTCAACTAAAAAAGGACGGGAAGCCCGAGCCCGCCCACGGCCCGGCCCAAAAACGTGACCCGACCTTACCCATGGGATGGGCGTGGGCACAAATTTTCGGCCCGAAATAAACCGGGCTTTTTGTCGGGCCGGGCCCAATTCGGCCCGGCCCGCAAAATGCTCAGGTCTATGGTGGAACTAGGTGAGAAAGTTACCTCCAAACTTCATAAGAAGGGTTTCACCTCCCTTGTCTAGCTGATCACTGTAGAAAGAAAGGAACCACGTGATGCATGATCACATGACTTTGAAGCCGGTGGTTTTGGCGGCGACCATCATGGTGGAGACGCGTTTGTGGGCGTGAGCGGGCTTTCACATTCAGTACGAACCTTCTCCCTTAGTGAAAATTATATCTTACTTTTCTATTTTTACCACCTACAATGCCAACTAGAAAAGGCCATGGCGTTACCGCGCATGGCCAGTGGATATACATGTGCTCAAGGTTTTTTAACGTTTGATTGTCTAAACTTTTTTTTCTAAAAATATACGTAATAGCGTGTTGAACCCATAAAAATATATATGGAAATGTTGTAGATTATAATATTGGGTATCTTTTATTTTGTAGTCTATTGAAATATGAAAATTTAAGCAAAGAATTACAAAGGAGCATTGAATTATGTTTGGTATGTATGAATTTTGTAGATTTCTTTATTTAGAGGAATTTTGAAGTTGAAAAATTGTTTATTTAAAAGTATTTGGGTGTTAACTTAAAACATTTTTATGTTAAGATGTTAGTTACAATGCGAAATTGGAGAAGTGTTCGATTTTTTAAGTTTTCTGTACAATATATTTGGATTTTTAAGTTCGTTTTGGTGGTCGGATATTAGCTATGATGGAGGAATTGGAATAGTGAGTTTGTTTGTTTTTTGAATCGTTTGCATGGATACTTTTTTAAATTTGGAGGTGTTTTGTTGTTCGAATCATAGGTAGGAATGAACTATGAAAACACTTTGTATTTAAAATTTTAATGCGTAATGTTAGTATAATGGGGGAATTGAAAAGGTGAGTTTCTTTTTTTTCTATTTAAAATATTGAATCATTTTCATGGTCATTTTTTAAACAAAGTTATAGATGTCTTGGTATCCAAATCATAGGTGGGAGTGAATTACGAAAACATTTTGAATTTAAAATTTTATTACGTATCAAAGATTTAGGTTTTTGAATTTTAATTTTTTTTGTATTGAAAACTTTTAAATTTGAGGATGTTCCGCTATGGGAATCATAGATACGACGGTTCCTATATAAATATGTAGTGAATTTGTTTTGGATTTAGAAATATAGTTTACAATGAAGTTATAGATCTTGAAATTATGAGTAAGTTTTATGTTGGATACCTTTTGGTTCAAATGCATTTTGGTGGTCAAATTATACGTTTAGTGTTGCTTGCATAGAAGTAGTTAATAGAACGGGCTATAATGTAATTTAATTTAAATTCGATGACTTTTCCATGAACTTTCTATGAGACAAAAAGGATGGCGGGTTGATTTTATATAAATTCAGGGGGGTTTCTGAAAATGTTCTATGACCGGTTGGGGGTGGAGCGCGGGTTGATTTTGCAGAAATACGAGGGCTTGATCGTAAAAATTCGTGTGAGGGGGAGCTGGACGGCGGGTTCAATTTACGTAGAATCCGAGGTCTTGTTTATAAAATGCCGAGGAAAGGGTCGATCTTAGCTTTTCATACGGCCGATCCGACGGCGAGGAAAAGAGGCCGACGTGGCCACTCTCCCCGGCCGCGGAATTGGCTCCGTTTCGTATTGAGAGATACCAATACTTTTCTTGATTTAAGTGCATGAAATATATGAAGTGACCTTGGAGGCATAAAATAGTTAATTTTGTTGAAATCTGGTTTGTTTATGCACCCGTTTCAATCATCAAATCGTTTTACGAAGACAAATCCCAAAACTGCCAGAGACAGGACTACAGGAGCGAGACAGAGGCACGGCGATGTCCGCTCTCCACTGCTCGCCGCCGCCGGCGGATCTACCGCCGGACCACGTCTTCCAGGAGGTCTTGCTCCACCTCCCGCCGGACCCTAGCTTTCTCCTCGCTGCCTCGCTCGTCTGCAAGCGCTGGCGCCGTCTCGTGCGCAACCCTGCCTTCCTCCGCCGCTTTCGCGCATTCCACCGAACACCTCCCGTGCTTGGCTTCTTCCAGAACATTTGGACACTCAGCTGCCTCCCAGCCCAGGGCAAGCGCATCCGCTTCGTCCCCACGGCCAGCCCCGCCGCGCGTATCTCCCCGCCGCCGGGCTTCCTCGGCTTGGTGCTCGACTGCTGCCACGGCCGCGTGCTCCTCTACAGCTATTCCAACAAGGAGCTCCTCGTTTGGGACCCCATGACCGGCGGCACGCGCTATGTGAGCGCGCCCACGGATCTGGTCGGCGAGGACGTCGCCGCTGCTCTACTCTGTGCAGCCGCGCATGGTGACCATAGCGACTGCCACTCGAGTCCTTTCCAAATCATCTTCTTAGACTGCAAGGAGGATGATGAATGTCAGGTATCTGCTTGCGTCTACTCCTCTGAGACTGATGCCTGGGCCAGTTGGACTGCAATTACAACCCCATCTCTTGTTTGCTCGGACTCAAGCACCCTCGTGGGCAACTCGGTGTACTGGAACATCGATTTTGCCGAGGAAGACAGCAATCACATTCTTCAGTTTGAACTGTGTAGCCAAAGATTGGGTTTGATTGAGCTGCCAGAAGGCGTCAGAGAAAACTACATGTCAGATATTCACGTTATGCTCGCAGAGGATGGTGGTGTTGGTTTTGCTGGTGTGAACTATTCTAGTATCCATCTTTGGTCAAGGAGGATTGACTCTGAAGGTGTGGCAGGGTGGGCATTGCTCAGGATAATTGATATGGACAGGCTCACTCTGTCTGGTGCACCAACAGAAGATATGTTCTTGTGGTCATCTGTAGTTGCATTTGATAGGGACAGTGATGAGCTTTTCCTGCAGGCAGAAGGTGGCATCTTCATGATTAATGTCAGTTCAATGCAGCTCCGGAAAGTGCTTGAAGCAAGTGGCTCCGCTATTTATCCGTATGCAAGCTTCTACACTCGAGGTACTATTCTACAAAGACTGATTATCCTAATGTATGTATTTGGTGGGTACATGGATTGTAGAACTTTACTATTCTTCTAAGGAGAAAGCAACTTTTTTGATCAATCTGATCTATTTGATGAATATGACTATTTTGCCATTTCATGCCTTGGATGAACAAGTGCCTAGAGATGTATGCATTAATTTATATCTGAGAGTTATTAACTTCATATATGTTATCTGTGAGACTACGATGTTTGATCTTTTCAACTTTCCACAGATCTTTGTATTTGTTCCATAGGTTAAGCTAAATAAAATGTAAACACAGTACGAAATGTACTCAGCTTGAACCATTAAAAATGTCAACCATATATTTTTTTGACATGATTCTTAAATATATGCCATTACCTCTTGTTTAAGTACTATTTATATGAAACTGGTCCATATCTCTTCTATTGTTTTATAGCAGATCATTCCACCTTGATTCTTGGATAACATAGTGAAAACCTGCCAAGCTCAGTATTTTAGGTGAAACTAGTACCTATATTAATCTAAAGAGATTGTCAAAAAAATGTACTACTTTGATTAGCCTTTGCTGTCTTTCTGTTTCCACCAATTCATTTATTCTGGTTGCCAGAAGTTTTTCATTAGAAACTCACGTGTTATAACAGGCCCCCAGCAATGAAAGTTCATCAAAGGCTCAAAGTCTCAAACTAATCCCAAAATGAATCTACGATTTGTTCTGATTACATAAGACATATGGACATGCTTTTCTTTCATTATTATAACTATTAATGTTGACATGATAGAGTTTACTTGACTATTATCACCGGGTAATTTATTCAAATGTTCCTGGTGTTGAAGCAAATGCTAGAAGTTTTATATGAGTGAACATGTAGCCAGTTCCGCTAAATGATTACTACCTCTTTGTTATTTGGTTCTTAGGTTGCGACATTGTGGGCATAGATGATGGAGACGAATAGCTTGCTTATTAGCTTGGGAGGTAATGAAGGCTTATTCTGTGTCATACATATTTTTTTCCTAGGTTGTTTTTTTGAAAGCTATTTTCTAGTTTGTCTAGAATCAGTTGTATGAATTATGATGATGTAGTGGGTATTGTGTACATTCCCAGATTCTATTTCAAATTTAATCCATAAATTTGTCAGTTTATTGCACTGCTACATATTGTACAGTCAGGTTTACCATAAACCTAGCAGCATATTTTGGAGATTAAGTATACCTCTTATTATCTTGCTTTTTTTCTTATGTTTTATCAGTGAGGATCCTAGAGAAAGTGTCTTCATTGTGGGTTTTATCCTTATTCTTTTTATATCCGTCTGCTGTAGTTATAGAGATATTTGACGTGTTAGGCATACACAACAGTATGTTCTAGCCAATATTTGTGTTGACTAGCTTATATGTGGACTTTGTGGCACGTATTTAATTAGTAGCGTTAATTAGTCATAGTGATGTAAATCTTTACCTTCTGTAAGCAGGTGCGTGCCTCTGCCTCTGGGGCCCAGCAGTATCAGCACGTTCACCAACGGGATTGGTTCAGCCACTTCAGCGTTGGGAAAAATAGAGAGGAAAAAAGGAGAAAGAAAAAAGGAAAAGGAAAAAGATTAAAAAAGAATAAAAAAGAAAGAAAAATAATAAGAGAAGATAGGTAAAAGAAAAGGTGAGGAGAGAGTAGTTAGGATGGTTAAATAAAATATAGGATGCGGAGAATCTCGATGGTTAGAAATATTTCTTTTTAGGGATAGAAATAAAGTGCCACGAGTGTGAATAGCCTGAGCTTGCCTCGTGTACTGGTTAGGCAAGTCATATTACGTTTTTTATGTATTAAATTAGGAATCATCGACTCGAATATCCTATGATGTACGATCCAGTTTAGGCCGGACTAAACAAAAACACACACCAATACATATGACGTATGATCCAATTTAGGATGGAATAAACAAAAACACACACTAACATATTTATGTATCCAAAAATATTTATCACAGTTGACTTTTGTATTTCACTATTTATCTCACTTAAAGAATTATGCAACTCTATTTTATTTCATTTATAACTTACTCCATTATCAAAGGTATTTTAAACATGGGCTATCTTTTCTACATTAACAATAACTTTTTGAATAAGATGAATGGTAGAAGGTTGTGATAAATTTTAGTAACGAGTATTTAACCAAAAATTGTGAATAAGACATATGAACAAACTTGATGTCTGAAAGTAAAAAACGTCATATATTTTTAGACGGAGGGAGTATTTATGTGGCACTTACCCCGTAGCAACGCACGGGCATGTTTACTAGTCACATGAATAATAATTGCACTCGACCGAGAACTTTAGGATACAACTAGTATCGTGCCCGTGCGTTGCTACGGGACAAGAAGAATTATATGGGAAACAACATAGAACATTGCAAAAGATAATATCAGTAATATAGTTTTGTCCACACAAGGCCAACACATTGGTGGTTGGTCCACACGAGGAAAGCCGACCGGGCATAGCCAGCGCCGTGCGGCGGCTACTCACATGGGCGGCCGGTTCACTGGCGCGTTCTAGCTGGCAACGTGCTCGCCGACAAAGCTTGGACCTGCACGATCTGCGCAACTCGGTGAACGCATTGGTGGTTGGTCAGCTTGAGGAAAGCTAGGAATAATTCAATGGTATAGTTTGATTGTAAATAAACAAATTCTTTCTATGTTATGAAATATCTGTAATACATGCCTGCTTATTTGGTGTGTAAATTGGTAGGGAAAAAAATAGATCGTGCCTAATCATCAAGAGTGTGAAATCTTAAAATGGAACAAGCACTTCCCCAGTGGAGAAGCATTCCTATGAAGCAAACTATAGACATGTCATCATACTTCCTGCTACAAAATACACAAACCATTAAAAAAACAACTTATTTTGTTAACATTACTTAGCTAATGGTTGTCCCCTCTGCAAAATACAAGGACCATTAGAATTTTGAGGGGAAGAAAAGTAGTCATCAAATGATTGTCTTCTCTTGGATTTAGTAGATATCACCATTAATGAACCGACACTGTGAAAAAATGTCTTGTTCTGCTGCTCCTCTTTGTTTATCCTGGCTCAAGGCTTCCTGACTCTTGATACAGTTCGCAAACAAGCTTCACATTAGACATATATTTTTGCAGAACCAATCAAAGTTAAAACAGAAAAGCGAACATACCTTCAGTTTGTTATTAGTGCTAGAAACAATCAAAGTTTCTGCATGTAAGAATTCTGAGTGTTGACAAACTTACTGTATGCATCTCTTAGTCTAACCTAATTGTTCAAATGAGTTATACTAAAAAATGTTTAAATGAGTTAAAACAGAAATGATTGATAATCAGATGGTAAGCATGATGTTATAGTGCTAAAAATAATCAAAGTGGATGCATTCTCAGTGCTGCATGCCAACAGAAAAATTTGGCAGATCAAGTATAAACCACAAGAGACATGTAAAGGATGCTTCACTATGAAACGGGGACAACGTAACACACAGGAAAACTCTGAACTTTAACTCATCAGATGTAGCGTTTTTAAAACTCAGAATCACGATGGATAGGAAGGAGAAGGTCATACTCGGTGCTCTCGTTGGGAGGGTGCTGATGGTTCCTTTTCAATCGATGGGCGGACGATGGTCGTCAAGAGAGCGCCGATCACCGGGCGGACAACTAAACTGGCCGGGAGCTGCAGTCGTCATGCGGACGTACGTTGACCTCTCGTACGCCGCAAGCACACATGCACTCGGACGTCTGGACGGGATGGCCTGGCCGGTTGCCGCTCGCCGCGTTCACTCCGTTCGCCGGTATGTCGCTGGCCAGAAGTCGTTCGCTGCAATCACCCCGCTCGTCGAACGAAGGATCACGAGGGCTGAGGGTTCACGGGAGTAGGGAGGCGATCGCCGTGCGGACGTCGGGACGGGATCGCTGGCCGGTCACCGCTCACCGCGAGCACACCAATTGACTGGCGGAGGACTGGACGGGAGGGTGGTAGCTTCTGGGAGGGAGCAGGGCGAGTGATCGTGGGCGCCGTAGTTGCCGAGGGCGCGCCAATCGGACTGGACAGGAGGCCGCCGGTTTCCATGGAGGCGCCGCAGTTGCCGTGGGCACGCCAATCGGACTGGACAAGAGGTCGCCGGGTTCCGGGGAGGGAGCAGGGCGGGCGGTCACGGAAGCCGTAGTTGCCGTGCGCGTGCCGATGGGAAGGAGCCACGATGGGAAGGGCCGATCTCGCGTATGCCGTGATGGGATGGACGCCGATCTCCTATACGATGGGAAAGAGGGCCGAGGGTTTCGCGTGATTGATGGCGAACGGGACTTTTCGAAAACGGGGAGGGGGAGGCAGGCGCGGACGTTTTTTCGGAGGCGGTCGCGAATTCTTGCGGACGGCAAGGGGGTGACGGTCGCGAAGGGTAGCGGTCGACGACTACCCCAATGGGTCTTTTTAGTAGTAGAAGAGATATATAGGAGCTCAATCAAAGCAATCGCAACCACCCTGATTTATAGAAACAGAATCAGGGAAGGAGATGCCAATCGAGTGCTCACGTGGTGATGCCTGTTGGGCAGCAGGCTCACGGCACATAAGATAAGGAAGGAGATCATCTCTAATAAGGAGAATATCCCTAACAATTAGTCCCAAAATACCAAAACATTGGCCACAAAAGTAGTCTTTCTGCTCTTTAAAGTCTTTAGATGTGTTCACGTCCAGGTGTCTTCCAGTCGTGGGATCGGAATTGATAGCAGAAGCAGAGGCTCTCCGTGCGGGTGTGGAACTTATACACACGGTGGCGGAGGGGTCGGTGATCATGGAAACTGATTCCCTGGAAATGGTGAGATTATGGGACAGCAGGAGAAGCCAAAGATCGGAGCTTGCACCGGTTTTCAGAGATATTGAAGACCTAGTTTCGTCGTTCTCCTCTTTCTGTATTCTGTATGCTAGGCGTACTGCAAACATGGCCGCACATGCATGTGCTCATTTTGTCGACTCTAGTAGTTTTGAAGTTTGGGCAAATGCCCCTCCTATATAGCTTCCTCTTGCAAGTTTTGCAAGATGATTGTAATCATATGAATGAATGAATGAAGAAGCTGTTTCCCAAAACAAAAAAAGTCTTTAGATGTGTTCATTTTTAGGCCATCCATGAAGCTGATTTTATGCCCTGCAAAAGATGTTTAGTTACTGAACTTTGTAACAAATAACTATTTTCTGTCAAGATATTGCTTAAGAATATAAGAGTCTACTAATAGTACTTGTAAATGATTTTAGTGATGGAAGGCCAACAGATTTTGTGATCATAAATATGTTGAACGCACATCTTTGACATTTGGTTGGCTCAACAGTTATCATCAAACTGTCTATGCTTTCTATATGTTGTAAACCGAAGTGGTAAAAAATCTCTTGCCAGTTCCTACGGTGCAATACTTAGTTCGTTCTTAACTTCAGGGGCATGTTGTCTTCCAATGCATGTAGCGAACTGCCCAGTCACTAGTTCTGGATAATCTGTTCACCATTGTTTCTATAGAATAGTTAACTATTTTACCTGTTTTCCCTAAAAAAAACTATTTTACCTGTCGCACACATGGACAAATAGAAACTATCCATATTCCAGTTTCGTATTGTTATTTGTTCTGCTTTTCATAGTACCGCCGCCATGTGCTTCACTTTCCATTGAAAAGAGTGTACGGCAAATTTCCATTAAGCTAGTTAAATCTTTTCTGCGAAAAAAGCGAAGGGACTTTTGGTTTTATCTGTGTCTGAAAGGAAAAAGGTTCACGTAACCCCTCCCCTGGAAAAACTACACCAGCAGATTTTCCACTAAAAACAGCAATTTGATCTTCAAACAGTCAATACAAAATCACATGACTGCTGACTACATGACCCCTTTAGTAGTTTCAATTTTGGTCTTAATTGGCATATGTGTATGATATACCGCATTCTCTTAATAGTTTTTCATACATATCTGTTGCTTGCATTTGGTCGTACAATTACTAACCAAATATGAACAATGTTAATATCAAATAAGAATATTCTTTGCCCTCTTTAGCCTCCTATAACAAAATGAAACAATACAATAATTCTTATAGTTAATTTCGGTGTTGGGTATAAGATAAATAAATAATCACATCCGCTCACCGTTTCCATTATTCTCCCAAACACCTAAAGCACAGAGGGACTCGGCCTGCGCTCCTTGGCGTGTTTGTTGCGGAGTTGTCGTATCCTGCTCGATTCGCCCTTCTCTCTCTCCCGATCTAGACAAGAAATTCACCTTCCGTTCTCTCATCGTCCGGCGCAGCCATGCCACCTGCTTGGGTCCTGCTGGACTGTCGGCGATTTATGCTGACTGGGTTCTCGAGGGGGTGCCCCGAGAGAAGGGTTTAGGGAGAAGTCGTCGGGAATCTAGAGCCGAAGGTGACAAGAGACGGTTTAGACAGGTTCGGGTCGCCGGAGCGTAATACCCTACGTCCTGTATGTTGTATCTTGTATTGATGAGATTATGCAATGCCTGACGGCGTTGCTCCATGGTCTAATCTAGGGACCCCTGCCCTCCTTTATATATCCCAGGGGGCGAGGTTTACATGGTAAGTCTCCTAGTCAGTTACAATTGAAGAGTCCTAGTAGGACAAGGTGTCCTAGTAGGAGTCTAGCTTGATTAGGGAACCTGGGGTTTCTATACCCAACAAGCCCCCGAGCGCTTCATTGCCTGAAGTACAACCCTGCTGTGAGTCTTGGAATATTGCTGAGTTGTTTGCCAACTCGAGTTCTTCTGAAGTCATCCGAGTTCTCTCAGCTTGGTTGTATGAAGACTTTGAGGTGCTCAAAAACTTCTTGGAGAATCTCATTGGTGCGCACCGTAAAGGTGCGCCCAATTGGGCAGCCCCCGAGCCTCGTTTTGCTTTGAAGAAGGAATTCGAGGGTCTTCAATGAATATTTCCCGAAGAGCTTCAATTTCCGAAGAATCCGAGTTCTTTTGAACCCTAGCGTTGCCTCCGAGATTCGGTATTAACCGAAAAATTCCGAAGAATCTTTGATGACGTACCCGCAGCCCCCGAGCCTTGATCCGATTTAATAAATCGGATTAAGGATCTGGACTCAGGATTTGTAGAAGATCTGATGTAACTCCGATGGAGCGAAGATGTCCGAGTACTTTGCTGAAAACGTACTCGGCGAGCATCATGGTCCGAGTTCTTTGTTAAAAAAAGAACCCGACTGGCGTGGTGGTCCGAGTTCTTTATGGAAAAAGAACTCAGCTGGTGTAGTGGTCCGAGTTCTTTGTTGAAAAAAGAACCCAGCTTGCATCAGCCCCCGAGCACGAAAGTGCGTGGAATTGTGATGGTGTGCCGAAGCTTTGTCTGCAAAAATAAAAATATTATGTAGCAAATGTTGAAGAATATTTGAAAAACTAAAATTTATTCAGTCTTGTCGACGAATCGACAAGATATTGCGCATTGCGCAAAGACAAAAAGTTCTTGGGCGTTTTGATCTTGTTAGGCCGCATATTTTCTCCGGGTAGTTAGCCTGTTACGTTTAAGCACCTATCTTGCTAACCACTGCTCACGGAGAGGACGGCTTACCACAGACTACATTGCTCAGCAGGGAGGCTTACATGTAGGCGGCACGCAAGAGTCGAGGTTTCACGGATTAAAGCGTGTGCTACCCGAGTACTTTAGCAACCGTTGAGAGAAAACGTGCAAGACACAAGCATATAAAATCGATATAAAGCACATGCAATTTGCGAAAACAACCCGGCAAGATCGCATGCTTAAGAAGTTTGTCCCGCTAGCCGTGCCCCCCACGATACCCCGGTCAAGAACACATCGGCTTGGAAAAAGCACGGTTTGCATCGTCAGACAAAAACTTCTCAAGACACTCGACTTTTAGGGATAAAACCGAACATACTGAAGAAGTCAGCGAAAACACAAAAGGCGCATGAAAAAACCGACGAAAGCATGGACCGCGAAGGTATCCACTTGTAGATACGAATAGATAATTGAAACATATGACTTAGCTTGATTCGTGGACGATTTGTTGATGAAGTCGCGCCGAGTCCGAGTTCTTGGTTGAAAAAGAACTCGGTTGGTCATCATAGTCCGGGTTCGTGTCGAAAAAAGAACCCTGTTAGTTGCCGTAGTCTGGGTTCTTGTCGAAAAAGAACCCTGCTCGGATAGGAAAAGAACCCTGGCGACACTTCCTACGAGTCGCAGGGTTGATCTTGGCCTGGCCTCCTGGATGACAGAGGTCACGGTCCTTACTGAAGTACCCTGGCAGATGCTGGAGATGATCCTCAGGCCGCCAAGTAGTCTTGTACGACGACTATCTGCTTGGTCTTGATACTTGAGGGCAACGAGGCAGGAGTCATCGTTTGTCCGAGTCGAACTCGGCTTCTGCCTCCAGGTACTCCTCCGAGTTGGATACGATCCGAAGATCGTGTTGGAGTCGGAGACCCTTGACGATCTGCGCACGGTGACCCGCGCGGGTGGTGGCGGAGACGCCATTGTCTCGCCGCACAATTCGTGGCGTAGTCTGTGCGGGCGGCGGAGCTGACACAATCGTCACGTCGCGCAGTTCATGTCGGAATTTGGAGTTTTCCAAGATCCTCGCGGAGTGATCTGCGGGGGTGGCGGAGCTGACGCGACCGCTTCGTCGCGCAGTTCACGTTGGAGCTTGCCGTCCTGGTTTGCAGTGCAAAGCCAGGAACCAAAGATGAAGGTCGCGCCTTCCTCGAACTTGACGTTGACGGAGGCGCTGAAGGATGCCATCGACTATTTAATGAAGACTCGACGAGTAGATCCCACGGACGGCGCCAAAGTGTCGGCGATTTATGCTGATTGGGTTCTCGAGGGGGTGCCCCGAGAGAAGGGTTTAGGGAGAAGTCGTCGGGAATCTAGAGCCGAAGGTGACAAGAGACGGTTTAGACAGGTTCGGGTCGCCGGAGCGTAATACCCTACGTCCTGTATGTTGTATCTTGTATTGATGAGATGTTGCAATGCCTGGCGGCGTTGCCCCATGGTCTAATCTAGGGACCCCTGCCCTCCTTTATATATCCCAGGGGCGAGGTTTACATGGTAAGTCTCCTAGTCAGTTACAATTGAAGAGTCCTAGTAGGACAAGGTATCCTAGTAGGAGTCTAGCTTGATTAGGGAACCTGGGGTTTCTATACCCAACATGGACCGAGACGTCGACTTTTTTTTTTCAAATCACACAGTACAGACGCAGACGCTCATATATACGCACGCACACTTACCCGTACAAACATACGCACGCAACCCTATTCCTATGAACCATATAGTACAGACGCAGTCGCTGACATACACGCACGCACACTTGCTATACAAACATACGCACGCAACCCTACCCTACCCTATAAGCACCTTCGAAAGACTGGGCCGACAAATCTTCCAAATTGACGATGACAGCTTAGTTCGAAAAATCGACTTCTCCTTCGACGCGGAAGAATGGATCAGCGAGGGAGGCATTGGCGACGGCGAACGCGAAGGCAGCCGCCAAGGAATCGTATCTCACACACCTTTCGTGGAGTCCACCATCGCTCTGCTGGGCACCATGAAGGCCGTCCCCTTCTCCCCCCAGCCCCCGAGCATATCCACCTTCAGGCTGCTGGGCTCCGAGCCGCATCGGAAGGTGGCCTTCGGCTCCAACGTCGCGTGCTCGTCCTCTACGCCGGTAAGTACCGCGGCCCGGGCTCCTCCACGCACGGGTGCTACCTCCTCCACGACGCCGCCGCCGCCGGATCAACTCTCCTCTCCACGGTACGTCCGCACCCCGCTCGTGCGCTACGACATCTCCATCGGGGAGGGGGCCGTCGTCCTGCGCCGCCACCCCCTTTCCTCCGCCTATCTCCTCGCCGAGCCCGCCACCACGCCAGAGCGCGACCTCCCCGATGCCGTGCTCCACCTGTGGCGCTCCGACGACTCGCCGGCGCCGCAGTGGATCAAGAAGGAGATCCGCCTCCCCTCCGAGGTGAGCCTGGCGCCCGGGAAGCACGAGTTCGAGTCCGACGCCTCCTTCGCTGGGCCGCCGGATGACTCGCTGTGCTGGGTCGATCTGCTCTGCTCCACGGCGTCCTCATCTGCCACCACCCTTGTGGGCCGCAAGATCCAGTGTTCCAATTCATCCCCTTTCCCGACGGGTGTCACTCCCGCCGTCGGTACGTCCGCGCATGCCGGAGATCCGCTCCGCTGCCTGCGTCGGCGGCGCCATCAAGCTCGTGTCCATGGTGGGCTACCTCGAAGGCTGACACTGTCGCCGGGCCTCATGGAGTGGCGACAAGACGGCGTGTTCCCCCTCGAGGACCTCTGGATGACCGATGAGTACCGCGCGCTCGAGCTGCCGCGGCGTATAACGATCTGTCCCGCGCTGAGCGCCTGAGCCCGCGAGAGGATGGTGTGGTCTACGTTGTCGTCAACGATGTCATGCATGACCAGTGGCGCAAAGGTGAATATTCTCGGCTCCGGCTCACCGAGGTCGACTTCAAAGGCCAGTATGTTCTTGGCCTCGACATGCACTGCAACAAGATCATTTCCACCGGCTATCGTCGTTCAGAAAATCTGATGCAGATTATGCCCAGATTCATTGTCGCTGATTTCTGAGCTTCACTGCAGGGCGCAACAACGGGTCACAAGGTACTTTCTAATTTACTAAACCCAACACGTGCAAGATACACACTACATAACTGTACTGTTTAATTTTCATAGCAATTGATTATTTACATGGTTACCTACTAGTTCATCTCATGTTGGTGACGAGGACATAGTGGGCGAGGACTTGGATGTGAAGGACATGGATTGAAAGCACTTGGATGGGGAAGACATGGATGGAAAGGGCTTGGTTGGCGTGGACATAGATATGGAAATGGATGGGGAGGACTAGGGTGGTGAAAACATTGGTAGCAACAATGGTGGCAATGACGAGCGCAAACCTATTCTGACTTCTACAATGAGAATGGCATAGGGTAACCATGGTTGTTGGTTGACAGCAGCAAACATGGTGCTAGATTATTGCCACCTAACTTTTGTCTTTTCTTTTGATATATGACTGTTGTCTTTAGAACAGTAGATGGCTATTGGCTGACTTCTCTTTTGGGTATAGATCTCTTATGAGTAGAATGAATCATGGACTTGTGTGCTCTAAGGGCAAAGACGACGTTTCTGTATGTCTGAATTCAAGGCTGTGTCTAGATTTAAAAGTACTTTTCAACTTTCCTCGCAGAACACGGTTTTTAGAAAATTTCTTTTTTACCTTTCCTATTCATCTCCCTCATAGAACGCGCATCCCAAAAAAGTCTTTTTTTCCCTTCAAAACTAAACACAGCCAAGTGTAATCCAGCCTCCAGGTGAAAATATGCCAGTGATGCGAACTGTAATGTTAGCCTGAGATGTGATATGTTACTGTCTGAAATGCATGCTAGTATCCTTGAGGGTGACAAAGTGGTACTCCCTCCATGTCCAGATAGAATTGATTTGACTTTTTTGCCTTTAATTTTTACCTCTTGTCTTATTTAAAAAATTTGATACTTACTATATGAAAACGTGAAATTTTAAAAGAATTTCCTCCAAAAAGTAGTCTATTTTTAGAGACGATATTCATAAGAAGCCTCCATCACTACGGGAAACCCCTAGTTTGCCGAGTGTCCCAGACACTCGGCAAATGCCTATATACACTCGGCAAAGACTTTGCCGAGTGTTACACTCGGCAAACAGGACACGGCAACCCTTTACTCGGCAAAGAGGCTATTTGCCGAGTGTCTTTCTACGGGCACTCGGCAAACCATTTGCCGAGTGTATATATCCGACACTCGGCAAAGTAAAGTGACTAACGCCGCGGGACGGCGCGCCCGGGTTTGCTGCCGTCACGCTGACGTGGCGTGCACGGCGACGGACGGCTGACGGCGCCGATTTGCCGAGTGTCTGAGGATCAGACACTCGGCAAAGCTTTGGACGTAGGTGACGTGGCATGGCAACCTTTGCCGAGTGTCTGGGCCCACACTCGGCAAACACCTGCCAAAAATCCCAAGATGGCACGCGTTTGCCGAGTGTCTGGGCCCACACTCGGCAAACACGTGCCAAGATTCCCAGGATGTCACGTGTTTGCCGAGTGTGGGCTCTAGACACTCGGCAAACAGCTGCCAAAAATCCCAGGATGGCACGTTTGCCGAGTGTATATAGAATAACACTCGGCAAATTACCTCTTTGCCGTGTGTACACTCGGCAAAGCCGCAAGACCCGGACCTTTTTTGTTTGCCCGGTCAGGTATAAATTGCCCCCTGCTATACAATACACATTACAGGCAGTTTATATATATAACAATACACATTACAGGCATTTGATATAGATAAAATCCACAATAACCATAACAAATAGTATCACAAACCATACATCTCCAATCTCACATAGTTCGACAATATAAAGTTCGTTCACAAGCACAAGTCACATAGCACAAGCATAAGTTTGTTCACAAGCACAAATTCGACAACACAACTACTGAGGACCGGGTGGTGGTGGAGAGGGGCCGAACAAACCGCGGGCTATCTGTGTCGGCAGATCTTCGTTCGGCGGCGGTTCGTTCGACGCCGCAGCCGATCCAGCAAAATTCTGCACAAGTTTTACGACAGAAACAAAATAGAGCTAAGTTTTCTAATCTATGGTTGTGTAACTAATTTTTCTAAGCTATGGTCGGTCGAAATGGAAATTTGAAGTGTTATTGTGTCTCACCGGAGAGCAAGCTGCTGGAGGTGGTGTCATAATCGGCGGAGCGAACTGCATCGGCATCGGTGGCGGAGTTTGGCCCATGTTCCTGGCCATGGTAGTCATCCAGTTGTGCCAGTCCAGCATCTGTTGCGCCCGTAGCCGCTCGTTCTCCTCCGACCGCTGCCGCTCCGCCTCCAGCCGGGCCTCGAGCTCCTCCCTTTTCCTCCTCTCCTCTTCTAGCTCGGCCTGCAATATTCCATCAAAGTGTTAGAATGCAAACCAAAGCAACGAAAAAATGTTCAAAAATGTAAAAAAGCAGAAATAACCTTGATTGCCGCCATCCCGAAGTGTCCAGCGGTCTACGGCTGGCGTATGTCCGGGTTGGCGCTACCAGCTCGAATCTGGGAGAGTGTGGGGGTACTGGCCGTGTCGATCGTGCTGTCGCCGATGGCGTACCTCCCATGCCTCTTGCCACCTCCCATCCTCATAACCACCTCTCCATCCAGCGGCTGGACGACCGGATCCCACTCAGGCCCGTGCTTCTGCCTTCCCATCTCCGAGTACGTATTGAGGCGGGCGTGGACCATGGGATTGCTGAACGCCTCAGGCCCGGCTTCGGGGGTGTACCGGACGTCGGACGTCGCCTTGCCCATGTGCGAGTGTGCGTAGGCCTGGAAATCACTCAGTTGCTCGCCTTCATGTGACTGCGACTACAAGAACAGAAAAGAACAATATGATTAGAAATATTAAAGAATTTAGCGTTAGAATAAAAAAAGCACATGCCGTACCCATTTTTCACGGTACTCGGGAAGGGTCATGCTGCCCTGGTGGTGTGATGCCCCCGGCATCTGCAAACGGCGCCCCCGGCAAGCCAAGTGTTGCTCCATCCACTCGGGGGAGCACCACTCGTTCACCATTATCTCCCAAGCCTCGGGACGCGTTGCACACCACCACGGAATCATCTGCACTCGATCAAGTATAAGAAGATCACATTATACGTACATAATCACAGAAGCAAGCATAATTAAAGTTCTATATTTACCGAGAGGTACTGGTCGCGGGTCAAGTATATGGTCCTTGCTTCCTCTTTGCTGTACTTGATCCCTTTCTCCTTCCAAAAGTCGATGACGGACTGGACACGCGCCTCGTAGTGCATGTCCTTCACACGCTTAGCCGCCGCCTGCTTTGCTTGAGCCTCCGCTTCCGCGACGAATCCGTCATCGCACCTGTAGAAATCCTGCAAATATATGCAATGTAGTGGTTAGAAATGTACAAATCCTGCATATATGTGTATAAAAATGTAGTGGTGACAAGAGGGGGAAACACTTACCCACAGCTCGGTAAGCACCCTCACTGCCTTGTTGGGGAAGGTCCTGCCCTCGAGATCCGGCTGGTCGTCAGTGGCGTCGTAGTAGTGGGCGAACGTCTCCGCCGGCTCGTCAACTCCCTGGTGCCTCACTACGCCAGGGTAGTGCTCCCTGCACAGAAGACCCAGGATGCCGTTCACCTTCCGCCTGTGAGAACGACCCGCCTCTACCACTTTCCAACCTCTGCAAATTGATTGAGATAGAGTGTTAGTTTCTATTATGAGTTTCAACATATGAAATAAAAATAGAATGATAACATACAAATTTATTTACCTCGAACCGATCGGTCGGACCTTTGGACGATCCGCTGGGGGTATTGGCCGCTTCGGGAGTTGTGAGGGACCTCGCGACCACAACTTAACGGCGGCAGACCCCCCCGCCGACCGCTCCGCCGCCTCCTCCTCCGACGAGACCTCCTCCTCTGACACCACCGCGGCAGGAACACCGTCGTCGTCAGACGTCGGGGGCGAAGCAACAGGGGTCGGTGCCCTGCCCCTTCCTCGCCCCCGGCCGCCACCCCTCCCTCGCCCCCGGCCGCCACCCTTCCCTCGCCCCCGGCCTCCACCGGCACCAGACCCCTCAGGTGCATCGGAGTCGCGCCTCCGGGTCTGGTAAAGCGAGGTCACGGTCCTATGCCCGCCCACCATCTTGACTCAGTCACCTGTAAAGAAAAAAGACAAAACAAACATAATTAGAAATAATTAGAAACAAATGGAAAATAAAGTAAAATAAAGCAAAACTCATGTAAAATATAATTACGAAGAGACGCAAAATATACGCAAATTTAGCAAAACATATTTAGTAATTAACATAGCAAGGATCATACATGTATTAGAAATAATCATCATGATCCAAAATTTCTACTTGCATCTCGTCATCACTATCACGCATTTCGAGATCCTCATGCCCGTGCTCCTCAGGTTCTTCTATCTCATCATCATTGTCTCCTCCTGAACGTAATTTTTCAAGTAACTCTACGTCCTTCGAGTTAAGAACCACATCTCCATCGTCCACTTGTTCTTCTACTTCCATTTCGTCTGCTTCGGTTAAGTCTATCTCAAAACTCCCTTCCAACCCGTCTTCTTGGAAGAACTCTCCGACGTACGTGTTTGGATCGAAGTTGTAATCTTCATTGTTTGGGACAGGTAGTTTACCGTGTGGCGATACCTTGTACACAACATCCCAACCCTGAAGACGGTTGTCGGTTGTGCACAGGTATGAGAGGTAATAAACCTGTGTGGCTTGTTGAGCCACAATATATACATCTTCTCCGGCATAGACAGAGGATTGTCGAATTTCGATTAGCCCAACGTTAGGGGTCCGTCTCACAGCCGAGGGATCGAACCAATGGCATTTGAAAATGACAGGATTAAGAGGCTTGCATCCACCGAAATTGAGTTCGTATATCTCTTCAATTATTCCATAATACTCGACCCCATCAAGGCCTGGTGTACAAATTCCGGTGTTTGTGGTCCTTCGATTGGTCATCTTCTGCTCATGGCTCTTGGTGCGAAAACGATAATCATGCACATCATAACAGCTAAATGACTTGACCCTATAGGCACAACCATCGGCAACTTGTCTCAACTCGGCACTCATAGATTCATCGGTTTGGGCCTGCAAGTTTCGAGCAGGATACTTTGTCATATTATTGGACTCGGCAAGTTGCAATGTCAAACTAAGAAATAGAATTAGAATTCACCTTCCGTTTGAACCAAGAAATAAAATTGGCCTCTTTAAGAAGGGTATCTACTTCCTCCGGGGTAGGTTACCTTGATTGACGCCAGAATTGATGAACAAATTCCCTGTACGAAGGAGAAACACGACGGTTGGATCGAGAATATTGACTACGTAATGAAAAAAGCTTGTTGGGGAAGGAGAACTTACGGGATGTATGGCTCAACTTCGGAAAGGTTGGTCAACACATATAACATGATAGTGCGCCACTCTTCGTATTTCAAGGTCTTGGATGTGCCTTCACTTGCACTTCCTAGTTGCCCTCGAAAAACGCTCAGGGTCGTGTCAACTTCGCCAGAATTGTAACGACTTGGTGGATTATGCACGTTAGGAAGATTGTCAGCATAGTATTTTGTTGTAAAGTTTGACACCTCCTCCAGAATGTATGCCTCTGCAATGGACGCTTCCATTTTGCATTTATTTTTACATTTTGTTCGAAGCACCTTTTGACATCTTTCAATTGAATAGCACCAACGGTTCTGCACAGGCCCCCCCATCCGTGCCTCATACGGGAGGTGCAAAATCATATGCTCCATCGGGTTGAAGAATCCGGGTGGAAAGATCTTCTCCAACTTGCAGAGCAACACGGGTGCCAGCCTTTCCATATCTTCCATCACGGTTGGAGATATCTCCTTAGCACAAAGGACACGAAAGAAATTGCTCAACTCTGCGAGCACTAGCCAGATATGGTCAGGTACATAGCCGCGAATCATCACCGGAAGGAGCCGCTCAAGCCATATGTGATAGTCATGACTCTTGAGCCCGTTGATTCGCAAAGTAGCTAAGTTGACCCCCCTCTTCAGATTCGCTGCATACCCATCAGGGAACTTTAAGGTTTGGAACCATTTCAGAACTTCCTTCCTTTGACCCCTAGTCAGGACGTATTCTGCCCTAGGCTTCTTCCACCTTTGGCCGTCTGTTGGAGGAGGTATGTTCATCTTCGGCCTATTGCATAACCGACTTTGATCCACTCTAGCCTTGACATTGTCTTTCGTCTTGTCAGGAAGGTCCATGATAGTACCAAAAACTGCCTCGCCCAGATTCTTTTCAGTGTGCATTACGTCGATATTATGCGGTAGGAGAATGTCCTGCATATAGGGGAGCCTCCACAACGGCAACTTATGAGTCCAGGCATGTTCCTCACCGTATCCTGCAAAAGCATCTTCGTTTTTATTGAGCTTTAGAGCTTCTATCTCGGCACGAATCTCGAGACCTGTCATTACATGCGGTGGAGGGTCTTCAACAACGACATCCTTCGTAAAGTTTTTGGTGTCTCGTCTGAATGGATGGTCAAGAGGAAGGAATTGACGATGTTTGTCAAACGAAGAATATTTGCCACCTTTCAACAACCAAATGAACCGGAGCTTTGCCTTGCAGACCGGGCATGGGAATTTTCCGTGGACACACCACCCGCAGAATAACCCATACGCCGGCATGTCGTGCAGGGAGTACATGTACCAAACATGCATTGTGAAGTTTCTCTTCGTAGCTCGATCGTATGTCAATACCCCTTCCTTCCAAGCACGTTCCAATTCATCAATCAATGGTTCCATGTACACACCCATGTTTTTCCCCGGATGTTCAGGAATAATTAACGACAAGAAGATGTTCTGTCGTTGAAAGAGGACGCCGGGAGGGAGATTGAGCGGGATAACAAATATGGGCCAACAAGTGTATGGGGCAGAAGACATCCCGTAAGGATTGAACCCATCTGTTGCAAAGGCAACACGTACATTACGAGCCTCAAGAGCTTTCTGACTGTGAATCTCATCAAAGGTTCTCCATGATTCACCATCGGACGGATGTACCAGTTTCTCAGGATTGTATCGACGACCATTTTTGTGCCATGTCATCTGTTTCGCCGATTCCTCTGTCATGTAAAGCCGTTGGATCCTCGGTATGAAAGGAAGGTATCGTAGGATCTTCACGGCAATCTTGGTCTGCGTCTTAGTGCCATCACCAGAGTCTTGCTCCACGAACCTGGACGACTTGCATTTTGGACAGTACTTTACGTTCTTATATTCTTTCCTAAATAAGACACATCCATTCTTACAAGCATGTATATGCTCATACGACATCTTAAGTGCACGAAGAAGTTTCTGCGCCTCATACATACTCTTCGGCAGAAGATGACCATCAGGCAGGAGGCTGCCAAATACAGTCAACATGACATCGAAGGCTTCTCGACTGTGGCTAAACTGGGACTTTTGGCCATTAGACGTGCAATGGCATCCAGTTGCGAGACCCTGGTATGTTCGTGAAGGGGTTTCTGTGCCGCGGACAACATCTCGTAATAAGCCTTCGCACTCGCCTCCGGCTCATCCTCCTCCGCTCCTTCATCGATGTGTGCTTCATCATAGTCATTCAACATGTCTGCGACCCCGGCATCATCATCAAATTGCTCTATGCGTTGTCTCACGACTTCTTCTCTGACACGCTTGGCCTCACCATGACTTGTCCACCGGGTATAGTCCGGGGTAAACCCATACTTGATTAGATGTTTACTCATGTCTGTCTTTGTTTGACGTTTACGGTTTGCACATTTGACACATGGACAGAAAGCACGTGTAGTCTTGGCAAGTGCAAACGCTTGGTTCACGAAAGCTTCGGTCTTGTGCAACCATTCAGCCGTCTTCGATGCAAAGCCCGTGTACATCCACTCACGGTCCTCCATCCTCTAACAGATCATCAAACGGTATGAAACTAACTTCTATCTACCGGAATGTCTATCATGCTCTAATAGGTATAGATAGGTCCTAATCCCACCCGAGGATGTGTAGATGGGTTTAGTTTCCATGCTCTACTCCTATCCGAGACAGAATTTCGGCAGCACCTCCCCACTGTTCTCCAAATACACATCCTGGAAAGGAGTTTGTGTATCCGGAGAACAACGAAGAGGTGACGCCGAAACTCTGTCTCAGATAAGAGCAGAACATGAAAACTAAACTCATCTACACATCCTCGGGCTGTCCAAAAAACGTGGACAATTCGAAACAGATACGGTGACACATGCAAAAATCTGCATATTTCACCGTATCTCTTTCGAACGGGAGACGCCTAGGTTACGTGAACAACAAACAAGATAAGAAAGCACATGTAAAGATGGGACTTGAATGTCTCACCGTTTGTCGTCGGGGCGTACGCCGGCCTCGATGGCACGCAAGCCTCTTCTGAAAAAAAGGAAAAAATCGTGTTAAAAATTAAAAATTTTGGCAGCACCTCCCCTGCACAGGGAGGTTTCCAAACCCTGCAATAGAAGAATGGCACGATGGCCGACAACATTCAACATAGCTTTGCCATTCCATCCAACATTCAACATCCATCCAACATTCAACATTGAACAACCACAATGCTAATAAATTCTAACTCTAAACAATTCTAACTAAAAATTTTCTAACTCTAAACAATTCTAACTAAAAACTTTCTAACTCTAAACAATTCTGACTAAAATTTTTCTAATTCTAAACATTTCTAACTACAAATTTTCGTTTTTGGATTTTGGATTTTGGATACTAATCCATTCCCACCTCTACATTAGACTTGTTTGGTTCGGCACAATTAACTCACCTCTGAACCTGATGTGCTTGCATCTAATTGTAAGAAAATGGTAGAATCTGCTGGCCATCACAAAATGACTAGACAAAATAAACTTAACAAGAACATTTGGACAATTCGCATATCTACTACAACGTGCGAACTACAAATCCGGGTTAGCACCTGCTACTGCTATCATAAACCGTAACCATAATGTACAGTGAAGAACTGAAGAAGGGAGAAGGGCAATATAACACGGGCCGGTGGCGACGGAGGAGGGGAGGGCCGCCGGCTGGTCGTGCTAGTGGTGGGGCAGGTACGGTGAGGTCCTGGTGGCGTGGTGCGGCCGGAGGAGGACGCGGCGGTGCGGGCAGAGCGGCGGCGCGGGCGGCGGAGCGGTGGCGCGGCGGCGCGGTGGCGCGGCGGCGCGCGCGGAGGAGCGGCGGCGCGGGGAGGAGCGGCGCCGCGCGGCGGTGCGGGGAGGAGCGGCGGCGAGCGCGGAGGAGCGGCGGCGCGGCGGTGCGGGGAGGAGCGGCGGCGGCGGCGGTGTGGCTAAGTGTGGAGGCCGCCACGGGCGCTATATATATTCAAAACGTTTGCCGAGTGTCCGTGATCCGACACTCGGCAAACCCTAAACCCTAAATGTCACGTGGCCACCGCTGTGCCACGTGGCCTGCCAAGTGGGACCCAGCCAGCGTTTGCCGAGTGTCCTAGATCCGACACTCGGCAAACCCTAAACCCTAAATGTCACGTGGCCACAGCTGTGCCACGTGGCCTGCCAAGTGGGCCCCAGCCAGCGTTTGCCGAGTGTCCTAGATCCGACACTCGGCAAACCCTAAACCCTAAATGTCACGTGGCCACCGCTGTGCCACGTGGCCTGCCAAGTGGGCCCCTGCCAGAGTTTGCCGAGTGTCCTAGATCCGACACTCGGCAAACCTCTTTTTATTATTTCATGTAGTTTCAAACAGGATTCAGACTTTTGCCAGTACAAAATTTTTAAAACAACTTATCATTCTCACTCAAAAATATATATTTGATGCTTCTACAAGTGTTATTTCATTATTTGATGCAATTATAACTCTAATTCAATTTAATTCAATTTATACCAATTAATTCATTGAAATTACATTTAATAGCTTAAAAATATCAAATAATGCTAAAAAAAATACCAAAATTTCATATGAACCAATCCATGTTGACTACTGATAATAGAAAATATTTTCAAAGCAAACATAATTTCAAATTTTAGATTTAGTCCAAATGTAGCCGGAACCCTACCAACTCTACGAATCTTCTCCAGACATTCTCCGGTTTGAAAGGGACGTACGTGAAATATTGTTCAAAACGTTCTCTACAATTTTCCACATGATTCTTTCATCATAAGATGGCGTCTAGCCAAATCTCATGTTGATCGGACATTTTTTTCATTTTATATAATTTTAAAACTATTTTGTCACACGTTCATGGTCAAGTATCTACAAACAAATATTTCAATTTTACATCCATGTCATGGCTACTCTCTCAAAATGGACTCAATACCATGAATATCATTTTTTGACTCGCTTTTTGTCATTATTTGACTAACTTCTAGTTCAAAATTGAATTATTCGAGATAATACCTAGAAATGAAATAAACTAACTAAAAATAGCTAACAAATCGAAAATGACCCCAGGTTCGAATGTGGAGTTGTAAGAAGTGTGTAAGGACTGTAGAAAAAGTTTGGGAAGCATTGGACAACTTTTTTTCCTAAGTTTGCCGTGTGGCGCAGAAAACACTCGGCAAAAGCTGTGCTTTGCCGAGTGTTTGCGGGGACACTCGGCAAAGAGGAAGACCCTGCCAGGCCACCGCTGTGCCACGTGGCCTGCCAAGTCCACACGAGGTGGGCCCAGCGTCAGCTCGCCAGCCTTTGCCGAGTGTGCCGTTAGCAACACTCGGCAAAGGACTAACGGCCGCCGCTGTGCCGTCAGCGCCGTCACGCGGGCGCCCACGTGACGGCCACGTGACCAGCTTTGCCGAGTGCCCCGTTAAGGACACTCGGCAAAGGACTAACGGCCGCTGCTGTGCCGTCAGCGCCGTCACGCGGGCGCCCACGTGACGGCCACGTGACCAGCTTTGCCGAGTGCCCCGTTAAGGACACTCGGCAAAGGCTAACGGCCGCCGCTGTGCCGCCAGCGTCCGTCACGCGGGTGTGCACGTGGCGGGCACGTGAGCCCCTTTGCCGAGTGTCCTTTGTTTGCCGAGCGCCGACACTCGGCGAAGGGGGATGTTGCCGTGTGTGGGGCTTTTGCCGAGCGTTAGGGAGGCGACACTCGGCAATGAGTATGTTTGCCGAGTGCCCGAAATTTAACACTCGGCAAAGTCTTATACACTCGGCAACTCGTGGGTTTCCCGTAGTGATAAATAGATGAAGGGACCGCGACACCCTAAGAGGGGGAGGGGGTAAATTAGGTGTCTTTAAAAACTAAGGCTCTAATTGCACATATGAAAACCTATCTCAAAATCTATCTAGATGTGCTCCAGGTTTTCTCTATGTGTTGCTATCAATACCGCTACAAAGTTTTGCGCCCTAGGTCCAATCCTATACTAGCATGACAAGTCTAGGAAAGGTAAATGTAGAAAGTAGTGTAAGAATAAAATACGGAAGCTTAAGGTAGAGAAGAGCAAACTCTCGGCATAATAATTTTTACCAAGGTATTGGAAAGCTCTTGAGCTTTCCACTAGTCCTCGTTGTTGGAGTCCCTCTCAAAGGGAATGGCCGTGCTGGAGTAAGCCGGCCTGCCAATGTTAGTTGTACTAACAAAACATCTGATTTGTCGTTTGCTAATTGCTATCGACCATAATATCTATAGCTATATCTTGCATATTGTTGTATCATGCATATCTATAGCTGTCTACTGTCCACCTTGCTCGTCCACCTCCTCCTTCCTGTGAAAGTGTGAAGCTAAGAACCACGTGCCCGAACCGTCCGGCCATCTCGCCGCCGGCGCTCTGCACACGCGACGGAACAATGGCACAGTGGGACGCGCTCGTGGACGCTGCGCTCGCGAGTCTTGCTGCTAGGAAGCTCCTGTTCAACACCCGCCTCATCGCCCTCGCACCACCCCCGGTGACCTCGGAAACCTTCACCGGCCCAGAACCCTGGGACCGTGCCACCGTCGAAGTCCAGATCGACCGCAGCTCCCTGAAGCAATGGCTCGCCGCAAGTCAGTGCATTTTGTTTTTTTGCTGAGAAAGCAGGGGTGCACTTTTATTGAAAAGAAGTGCTGGTTAATATAATGTTTGTTCCTATCTATCTAATTTCTAATGTAGCTGGTTTGCTTCGGTTTAGATGGCGTGGATAGCTACCATGAAGACGAGGTGAACGGGAAACTGGTCCTTTTCTCTGGGAACGACTACATGTGCCTCAGCTCCCATCCGGCTGTCCGTGAGGCTGCAGTGAAGGTGTGCCCGTTATGTGCCTATATACTCTAAACATTGTTTCGCCCTAGCTGCACTGTCAAGAGCCAAAGTTTCCTCAGCTAGTATATGTGCTTTACAGGCAGCTCAAGAGCATGGCATGGGGCCGAGGGGCTCTTCGTTGATCTGTGGGTATACTACTTACCACAAATTGGTGGAGGAATCGCTTGCCAAACTGCAGAAAAAAGAGGTGTTTATTTCGGATAGTTTATTGTGAGTTCGCATCGTTATCGTTTCTTGAGGTTCAAATCGTTCTTGATGAGAATTGTTTCAACAGGATTGCCTCCTTTGCCCCACCGGGTTTTCTGCAAACACAGCCGTGATGACTGCCCTTGGTAGCATCAGCTCCCTTTTGGCTGCTGGGAGAAAGCCTGCAGAGGATGAGAGGATAGCAATTTTCTCAGATGCGCTCAACCATGCCTCAACTATTGATGGGATCCGTCTTGTGGAGAGACAGCAAGAAGGGGTAGCATTTGTCTACAAGCACTCTGACATGTCGCATCTTGATTTCCTGCTGTATGTCTCTTTTTTTGGTCACTTACTGCTGGCAATCAAGAGATGCAACAATTAACCACATTTTAGTTAGGCCTAACTGTATTTACTTTTACTATCTTTGCAGGTCCAGCTGCTCATTGGAAAACAAAGTTGTTATCACAGATAGGCAAGCCATCATTGTTTAAGTGTTTATATCTCCGTCAGAATGAATGGTTCTACTTTTTCCAGGTATTAATCTGGAAGTATTTTTTTCATATATATAACATGCAGCATCTTCAGCATGGATGGTGATTTTGCACTGCTGCCTGAACTTATCAAATTACGGAGAAAATATGGATTTTTGTTGGTTGTCGATGATGTTAGTGTTTAATCTTCCCCCTCAACTACATTTTTGACAATCTTACCTAGTGACAAATTACTTAATGTTTGCGTTTGAGTTTTTCAAGGCACATGGAACACTTCTTTGCGGCGAGAATGGTGGTGGTGTGCCTGAGATGTTTGGATGTGAAAATGACATTGATGTTTGTTTGGGCTCCTTAAGCAAAGGAGTTGGTTGCCAGGGTGGTTTTGTTGCATGCAGGTAAAACTTACTCTTATGAACTAAACATACTCCCGGCATATAGGACAAGCTAAAATTGTCTCTTGACCAATGAACCTGTCCTACGAATTCTATATCTACAACTGGACTAAAACGCATGTAGTTGGCTGTTCGGTGTGAACGTTACGCATTAATTGTTTGCAATGTTCTGAACAGCACTCGTTGGAAGAGGCTCATTCTGTCGCGAGGTCGCTCATTCATATTTTCGACTGCTTTGCCGGTGCCTGTAGTTGCTTCTGTGGACGGTAGTATTCACGACTTTATTACCATTTGTACAGTTCTTCTAATGTGAATATTACATGTATTCATCGTGGTTTTTTAAGCATACAAGGCTAATGACGACCCGCCAATTTCTTCAGAATTTGCATTCCATTCCTATATGGCCGGGGTGAAAAATGTAAAAACGACGTACTTGTCTTATTTGCTTTCTTTTTTTTTTTCGAAAATCTTGGCTGTCTTTTGGATGAGAATGTCTCAAGTGACACGTGCATGGGTGTTTTTCTCAATTATTGAGAAATAACAAAAAAAAACTATTGGGTTATACTATCAGAAATATTTTCTGAAAGAAACTATTGGTTTCAGCGGCAATCTATATCTCAACGAAAGAGAGATGGAGAAGATCGGTAATTTGGGAGAATGTGAAGTATTTTGCTTCTTTGACCAAACTCAACATATCTAGTCCCATCATTGTCATTGTAGTTGGAAGTGAAGACGCAGCTGTCAAAGCTCACAGGTTCCCTCTTCCTCGGTTTTTTTTTTCCATATATATGATTATTTCTCCTTATTGACACTATCATTGGTTCATCTTTCTCATGTTTTTCTAATTTGAAGCTGCAGGCATCTTCTACGATCCGGATTTCTTGTTCAACCAATACGACCACCTGTAGTTCCACCCAACTCATCCAGGTTCCGAATCCTTCCTTTTGGAAGTTAATTATGAATGTTATAATTGTTATTGGACACACATAGCCAAATTATTGGACACCTGTAGTTCCACGCATCTCTATCTATCACGAAGTTACTCTACACCTATGAGCTTAATTATGTGTTCCCACTGATCATATATAGATGGATATAATTGTTATTGGACACACATAGCCAAATACTTTAGGTAGCTTTTGGATTCCTTGCCGGAGCTCGCCTAGCATTATTTCTGCCCAAGAATTTGGAACAGTCCATGTTGCTTGGATCCTTTGCTCTCTGCCTAAATTATGCACAGTTTCTTGTATCAGACAAAGTTCGCCGCATAATTTCTTGTATATATTTATGCACGTACTCTTTTGCTTCTGTAAATGGTATCCCTGATAGTATTTGATGAATGCGCTGTTGGTTGATACTAAATTCTATTAATTATTCCACCTCAGACTGTACTGACTGTCAATTGTCATCTCTTGGCAGGTTGCGAATTACTCTTAGCGCAGCTCATTCGTCTGATGACATCAAAAGGCTTGTCCATGCGCTCACTCCCTGGCTCCCAACTAATAATCCTGAGCAGACTTGCAGTACATCGTCTTCAAGGCTTTAAGGAATGTGTTGTGGCCAAGAGCGGAAAGCGATAATTGTATCACTCGTGTATTTTATATCATTTTGAACAATGCAGATTTTTTCCTTGAACAATGATCTACTCCCTCCGTTTCAAAATAGAATTCGCTTGACCTTTTTACCCCAACTTTAACCACTCATCTTATTCAAAAAGTTTGTGTAAACATGGTCAAATTTAAGTTATTTATGAAGTCCTTTATTTTAAAAACAAGCCATAACAAAAAATAAAATATTTTGCACATTTTTTATAAATAACAAGAGTGATCAAACTTGAGGTAAATAAAGTCAAACATATTTTTTTTTGAAATGGAGGGAATATTTTCTTACATCAATCAACAAGTAAGAACCATGTATTTGCTTACAGCGGTCTTTATTTAACTTATGTGTTTTGTTATATCATAAATCCACTTTGTTATCGTTATGTGGGAAATAATAACTACATGTATGGATTGATGACCGTCCATGTTTCAAGGATTGAAAAAATATTTACGTATCAGATAGGTAACGTGATAAAATATTTTGAAGAAACGAAATATTCAAAGCAAATACAATCATATTGTTTGCTAGGGGCTTAGGACAAAGTTGGTGGGCCGGGAATCCTTATATATGGGCAACCCGCAGACATTCAGATGATGACGAGACCCGTGCTCTTCCTTGGCCTGTTGTTGCGGTACACCAGCTCTTGCCCCACTATTGTTTTGCCACGATGTCCTAGATCGGGGATGGTCCAAAACGTACATTACTTAGAACCGGAAAGGAGGTCAATCGGCACCTGGCGCCACTGATCCCCACGGCGATACGCCCCGTGACTAATCGCAATAGGCCATGGCACCAACAGCTGCATGCATCTGGATATATTCCTGTTCTTAGAGGACCACAGTACCCCATTCAAACATAACAGAATATCGGAAAAGACTTCTACTTAAAAAAAAGAATATGGCACAAGACGTGTGTGCGTGTGTACAGAAGTAATGTACGTACTTTTAATATTGTTTCCCAGTCAAAGAAACTAGTTTACGAACTAGCATCACTCAAAGTATGATGGCGAAGATTTCAGTTCTTCAGTGCAAACTTTTGCCAAATATGTTAGATCCCAAGAGATCGTTAGGATTGGACCCTGGAAACTTAGGGTCTGTTTGGAACACAGGAATGTAAAACGCAGGAATAGGGAAAAACGCAGGAACTAGAGAAACACAGGAATGAGAAAAGTGAGAAAACCGCAGGATTAAAAAACAGAGGAATAGACAAGTATTTCTGTTTGGAATGCAGGAATTCAAAACACAGGAATACAAAACATGTAGATAACAAAAACATGTAGGAAAATGTATTAGTGTTGAATTCTGAATCTTGTGACATATGAGTAAATTTATTAGTGTAGCCCAACTGTGTGCGCCTAGCAATTTATTGGAAATGCCTTATAAGGCCCACCTGTCAGTGAAACACTAGCTTCTTCTCAGTTACTAGCACTTTAGCACCAAAATCTTCTGTGATTTGACAGGAGGAAGGAGAGATGAAAAGAAAAAAGAAGGCAACAGTGGTAGGACGCAGCGAGCAATGTTTTCCCTTGGTTCTGACTCTGGATGTTTTGTTTCCTACGATTTGCACGCTGTTCCTTCATTCCAAACGCATGTATACGGTTCCTTTCCTCTGGAACGAGTTCCTGCGTATTTCCTTTAAAAATCCTTTGATCCAAACGCAGCTTTACTAGGAAGCACGGAAACAAATACGAACGATACGAATATACACACCGCAAGAGATCACGATAACTAAACCGAGAGACAAGACCCAGAGCAAAATCAGTTGAATCAAAATCTAAAAACCAGGCCGCCGAGTTCTAGCAAGCAGAGAAAGAACTGAAACCAGGCCTACCGGGTTTTGCATGCAGGGCGTACCGGTTCTAGCACGCAGGCCATGATAAAACCAGGCTACCGGTTTTCCTAGCCGTAGCAAACGATCTACATGTCTCACAAAATTTTGGCCAGAGGTGTGCCAATACATTGTGATTCTTTGCCGAAAAGATCTATGCAAAGTTATCAAGTCTTCACCATGATTTTCAAAAGATTTGATGAAGGGAAAGATAAGGAAAGAAAAGGGAAAAACCAAGATTCGTTGTGCTCGTGCAGGAATTTAAGGAGGGATCACTCTACAGATGTTTACACATGTCCTAGCTTGGTGGGCGAGGCTGGTCCAAGGCATTGGGTGAAGTGTGGTGTGGTGTGGCTTGGCAAGAATTGATTCCGCCAATTGAACAACCATAATGTTATCACTAACAATGTTTCATTATGAGTTTATGACAATCCTTCTGTGGAAACATGTTTCAATGTCTAATGTATTTGTTTGAATACATGACCGAATTTAACAAAAGTTGACTTATATGTTGACTTACATTATTGTCGGGTACCAAACTTAGGGGTACCCCAAACATGGCCCAAGACGGCCCAACAGGGAAGCTGTATCAGCGACAAAAGCGAGCCCAAAGCTTGGCAGCCCGATAAGAGCCCACCACGGCGACGCCCCCGTTGCATCAAGAATCTCCGTCTCGTTCGAGGGTGCCCCCCACCCTCGAACGGGAATCTCCGTCACGTTCGACCCTCCGCGATCGAGGCTACCGTCCAAGCCTCGAAGACTCCGGTGCCAGGCCCCTGCAAGGCACTAAATGCAGAACACGACCGCACGCTCTACTTCGCCACACCTCGGATGGGATGCCGGTCACCTCCGACTGAACCAGGCACTGTGGCCCTGCACCAAACCCTGTGCAGACAGGGTTGGCGTTAGGCAGTACCACTGTGTCAACAACCCCACGACCGGTCCCGTCCCGGGTACGTCGCAAACCCTCGAGGAAGGACCCCCGAGGAGTTGCAGGGAAGGCACGGCTCCGCCCGTACCCTCGAGCAACATCCTTCGAGGCAACGGCCAGCTACCAAGAAGTCAACGATGGTGACTCCCATACCGACAGCAAGAGTTGGAAGGCGCGATTCCCGCTTGCATAGTCCACGGCATGGATGGCACAGTGCATCTTATAACGTCGGCACCACGATCTCACATGTACGGCTTTCCTCACCCTTGGTCTATAAAAGAAGAGGGGAGCCCATGCAACAAGGCACGCTCGACACGCACGATCACAACACAAACACACAACCCCTCAACTTACCGACTCAGGGACTTGGGAGCCCGTTTCCCTCTCCCACCTTGCTTGTAATCCCCTACTATGAGCAACACGAAACTCGGTGCTACGCACCTCTGCTGGACGTACGGCCGCATGGCCGGAACCAGGATAAAACCTTGCGTCCCGAGTTCAACCCTGTAAATCTGCCATCAGAGCGAGTGGTTAGCAGCGCAATCACCAATTAATGCCGGTGTGACCAAATTAGGCACCGACAGTTGGCGCGCCAGGTAGGGGCCTGCGTTGCGCAACTCTTGCTTCGAGGCTCAGAAGCTGGTCGAGAACGCCGCACGATAGGAAGCCGAGAGCTCAGCCTCCTGCCTTCGACGCTCCTCGGCCTCGAAGGGCGAACGAGGAGGAGAGTCATCGGTGCGCTCGCCCCGGCAGAACAACGAGACACAGGCGCAGTCCCAGGGCGACTCATGCCGGGACACTGTGCGACGTCGCGCCGGCGAGCCGCGCACGCCCGCAACAGAGCCACCTGCCACAAGGGTACCCGTGAGATCACGCCTCTGGGACACCTGAGGCGCCCTGAACGATGGCGACGCCCGCAACATCCTGAACCAGATGAGCCAACAAGAGGAGGCCTGGACCCACCAGCCACAACGAGACGGTCGTGACGACGTTGGGCGGGACCGGGATACGGCACCGGAACCAGCGGGGACACACGTGTTCAGTCGCGACATCCGCACTGTCCCGATTCCCCCTCATTTCCGGCAGCCTACCACCATCACCAAGTACTATGGGGAGATGGACCCCAGGGTATGGCTAAACGACTACCGCCTAGCATGACAGCTTGGCGGCGCGACGGACGACGCCATGATCATCCGCAACCTGCCCCTCCACTTGGCGGACTCTGCGCGGACGTGGCTCGAGCATTTGCCCCCAACCGGATTTACGACTGGAACGAACTGGTCGAGACCTTCGTGGGGAACTTCCAGGGCACCTACGTGCGCCCTGGAAACACGTGGGATCTTCGAGGGTGTAACCAAAAGCCTGGTGAATCCTTGAGGGATTTCATCCGGCGCTTCTCCAAGCGCTGCACCGAGCTCCCCAACATCACCGACCACCAGATCATCCACTCCTTCCTCGAGAGCACCACCTGCTACAGCCTGGTATGCAAGCTGGGAAGGGACCCTCCTCCCGACGCAAACCGGCTTTTCGAGGTAGCCTCCAAGTACCCTTCGGGGGAGGAGGCAGCCAACGCCATCTTCAATGGCAAAAAAGGAAAGCGCCCCGAAGAGACGCCCGCGGAGGGCAGCAAGCCAAAGAACCCCTCGAAGAAACAGAAGCACGGCAAGAAAGGGAAGAAGGCTCGAGCCCCACGTGAAAAGGGAGATAACGACGACGAAGCCCTCGCGGTGGATCCCAACCACAAGGGACCTCGAGGCCCCCCACGTGGAGGGGGCGTCTTCGACGACCTCCTCAAGAAACCATGCCTATACCACAAAACCACGGTCACTCACACCCTCGAGCAGTGTGAGATGCTGCGGAAATACTACAACCGCATCCCCCGAAAGGATGGCGGTCAGAGAAAGGAAGGCGGGGACAAGGACGACGATGGCTACCCCAAGGTAGAAACACGTGTTCTTCATCATGGGAGGCCTGCGGCCAACATGTCCGCCCGACAATGGCGTCGAGAGCGCCGAGAGCGCCGAGAGGTTTTGTTGGTCCTGCTAGCGACCCCGTCGTACCTCGACTGGTCTTCGGAGACCATTTCGTCGTCGACCATGTCCTGAACCCCGGGCAGTACCCTCTCGTCATCGACCCCGTCATCGGCAACACGCGCTTCTCCAAGGTGCTCATGGATGTGGGTAGCAGCCTCAATATCATGTACGCTCTAACTTTGGAGCTCATGGGAATCAGCACAAGCGAGCTGCGCCCCAACAAGTCGTCATTCCATGGTGTCACGCCCGGAAAGCACATACAACCCCTCGGGCAGATCGACTTGCCCGTCTGCTTTGACACCCCGGTGAACTTCCACAAGGAGGTGCTTACCTTTGAGGTAGTAGGCTTCAAGGGGGCTTACCATGCCATTTTGGGGCGGCCATGTTACGCCAAGTTCATGGCCATCCCAAATTACACCTACCTCAAGATGAAGATGCTGGGGCCTGACGGGATCATTACCGTCAGCCCGATGGTCGAACACGCCTATGAGTGTGATGTCGAGAGATCGAGCTGGCCGAAGTGCTTGCCCTCGATGAATCCCTCGTGGCGGACCTGGAGGCGATCGCCAACATGCCCCCCGACGCTAACGAACGCCAGGACGGGAGCTTCGCGCCCCCCGAAGACACCAAGACGATCCCCTTCAACCCCGACAACAATGACGGCAAGGTGTTGAGAGTCAGTTCCACCCTCAGCGACAAATAGGAAGTGGTGCTCGTCGACTGTCTCCGTGCCTATGCCGACATCTTTGTGTGGAGCCCCTCGAACATGCCAGGCATCTCGAGGGAGGTCGCCGAGCACTCCCGTGACATCCGCCCCCACTCCAAGCCCGTCAAACAACGGCTCCGCCGCTTCGACGAAGTAAAGCGGCGAGCGATCGGCGAGGAGGTGCGCAAGCTCCTGGAGGCCGGGTTCATCAAGGAAGTTTTCCATCCCGAGTGGTTATCTAATCTTGTACTAGTAAAAAAGAAAAATGGGAAATGGAGGATGTGTGTTAACTACACTAGCTTGAACAAAGCGTGTCCAAAGGTCCCTTTTCCTTTACCACGCATAGATCAGATAGTGGATTCCACCGTGGGATGTGAACTTTTATGCTTCCTTGATGCCTACTCTGGCTATCACCAGATCAAGATGAAGGAGTCCAACCAGCTCGTGACTTCCTTTGTCACCCCCTTTGGCATGTAATGCTACGTTACGATGCCCTTCGGCCTTCGAAACGTCGGGGCCACTTATCAGCGTTGTATGCTCCATGTTTTCGGAGATCATATAGGTCGTATCGTAGAGGCATATGTCGATGACATCGTTGTCAAAACCAGGAAGGCGGACGACCTGGTGCACGGCCTTAAAATCATGTTCGACTGTCTCAGGGCGCACGAAGTAAAACTTTGTGACATCTCTGATGTCAAAAGAATTAAAAAGTGCAATTAAAATCAATGCAACAGGGAATTATGGGTTGAAATTCAAAAATCCATCAAAAATTCAATTTTAATTCAAAAACAAGGGTTGTTTGGTACCCAACTGAAAACTCGAGATTTTTGTACTAAACTTGAAAATCTCCAAAAATAAAAGTTGTTTGTCATCACAAATAAACCCTAGTCACTATTGGGAACTTTTGTAAATTTTGCAGTTTAGTCCCTCAAAAACTCAAATTACTGTTCTGGGCACCTTTTTGTTTTTGGGTTGTTTGAGCTTGAAAAACTTGGAATTTCAGGTTCACCCCAAAAAGAAAGTTGTGTCCCATCTTCCAAACTCCAACTTTTATTTTTACACTTTTTCAAGTCCAGTTCAAATTTTTGGAGAAATTTCGAATTTGAAAACGGAGCTCCACGGGCAAGCTACAGTGCCCCTGGCGCGCCCCTGCGCTGGCCGGAGCTCGGCCGCCACGTGGCCGGCGAGCGGCGCAGGCGGCGCCGAGCTGGCCGAGCCGCGGCGGACGCTGGCGCTTGTCGCCTAGCTCTTGTCTCGCCCCTCCCGAGCCATCACTTCGCCGCCGTCGCCTCGCCTCGCCTCGCGCCGCGGGACGCCATCATGCCGGTCGCGCGCCGCGGTGGCCGCACGCGCGCTCGCGCCGCGCTGAGCGCTCTGCAGGCCGCGATACCGTCCCGCTACGCTCCAACACGCCCTGTAGACGATCCTACAGCAGCACGCAACGATCTCCCTCGCCGATCGAGCCGCTCGCGCTCTGTCCAAGCTCCCAGTGCATCAATGGCGCGTCGCGTCGGCCTTTACTCCGCGCGCACGCTCCCGAGGCCGCACTGTGCCACTCTCGCGTACCCAAGCCTCCCACCGAACCCCTCTCACACTCCACTCACTTGCTCACCCCACCAGTTCGACTCCTCGCGCGTTTCCCCGTCATCTTCTTCCTCGCGCCGCGCGAACCGAGCCGAGCTTCTCCGAGAAATTCACCGTCCACACTCCACCATTCCCAAATTCGTCCCGCACGAAGCTAGCCTTCTACCCCAGCTCCAAATCCCCCCACTTTCCCCAAGCTATTGTCGCTTCTCCGGCGAGAATTCGTGATTTCCCCCAAATCGCGATTTTCGGCCGCCGGAGCACCCGCACGTCGAGACCCTACTCCGAGCCGTTCCCGAGGTCAACCGAGCACGCCATTAGCTTCCTCGAGCTCCACTGGTGCTCTAGGACCCTCCAAACCTCGACGAACGCCCCCGACCTCACCGGCGTAGAAGCCACGGCGGCCGCGCCGCCACTGCATCGTCGCCGGCGAAACTCCGACCATCCCCGGCCTCCAAACCGTCCCCAGCCGACTCGAGGTGAGCCCAGGATGCTTTTCCCCCACTTCTCCGAGCCTAGTTCGCCGCCGTTTGGCCGGCGCAACTCCGGCGAGAGCCGAGGGCATAACTTCATCGTCTTCATTTTTCTAGGGGCCTCTGTGCGAAAACCAGGGACTTGTTCGTGAAAGTTTTAAAAGTTCTAGGGTCCCTGCGTAAAAAGATTCTTAAACCTAGATTTGATTTTCCCGAATCTTGTAAAATCCATTAAAAATCGTACAAAAATCAGAAAAATGCACAAAAATACTCCCTGGATTCGTGAGAGTCTAAACTCCAATCTCCTTTAGGCATGTGTATGCTTTTGATGGACCGATTTTGAATTAAAATTCAAACTGTGGAAATTGAAAGTTGTGCACCATTTCAAATCCAGAGCTCCGCTAGGGTTGATCTTTGGATATGTTGTTTGTAGTAACTTTGGACAGCTTGTGTCCAAAGGGGACCTAAAAATATGCAGTGTAGCTCCAGTTATGAATTAAAATGTGTTTCCTGTCTTTTTGCAGTGCAGAAATTATTAAAAATAATCTGTGCAGTGAAAAATCACCATTTTGCTCCAGAGGACTAAAAACTTGTTAGCACACCTATTAAAAATGAAAAACTTAATTTTTGCTCCGTTTAGGCTAGCAAATAAATAAATATGTGTTTTTGTATAGAAATTTATAGAGGACTATCCAAGGGTTATTTTGAGCCACCACTTGGCCAGAGCCCTCCACGTACTTGTAACTAGCTTTGGTAGGAAAATCTCCTGAAATAGATGAAGTTTCAATTTTATATGAATTTATTTCACTTCTGCAGATAGTTGTTTGATATATTTTTAATAAATTATGTGTAGCTCAGAATTAGCTAAATTTTTGGAGTGAGCTTAGCTCTCATACTCCAGTAGCTGTCATAAAGTTTATAGGTAAAAATTAAGAACAGATTTGGAGAAACAAAAAGGAGAAGTAATCTAGGTGGAAAATTGATTTATATAAAAGAATAAACCTTTTGGTTAATTAGTTAGAATAAAATGGATGGAATCTGAAATTTCAGAACAGCACCCTAACTTGTGAAGTAGTAAATAGAATTCTTTTATATATGTACACAATCACCATTGAAGTCAACTAAACTTTTCCACACCTACACTCGGTTTTGTGAAGAGAATAGTAATGCTTAAGCATGTCTAGGTGAATATGGCCTTCAAGGCCTTAATCTTAGAATCAATAGGCAGCCACCTTAAACTATGCATCTCATGTAGAAGGCGCTATCCCGGACGGCAACTACCACCTCATCCCCGCTGACGAGGAAGAAGTCCCGGAGGAAGGTACCGGCGCAGGATTGACCAACCCGGAGGCTAACCCCCAGCTTGAGCAAGAAGGCAAGCCCCGGAGCATAACCTAATCTTTACCAATTATGCATTATGACTTCTCTATGCTTGTGCATTACGTTCAAGGAGTTGATTGAATACCTTAGCTGCACATTTCCTAGTACCTATGACTTGCAACACTAGTATGAAAGGATCGATAGAGCATTGCTATAGGCCCGTTACAAGTCGAGTGATTTCCTGTCACTCGCGAGACATAGGAATTGCTTGTCTTTACTTATGTTGGAATCATAAGGATTGACGGGCGGGACGATAGATGTAGATCTCCCGTCCGTGTATGATAATTGACTTAAGGTCGGAATGTGTGGATGAGTGTGTCAAGTTTTTGAACGTACCACATGCATGCCGATATATGGGAGTCGGTAAGCCCGGTACCAGATTGAAGCAGCTAGGGCCGATAGCCATCTCTCCTTGGAAACTTTGCTTTCCCCTGCCGTACACTTGTGGATATATGCGTGAGACTGTGAGTGAAGCAGTAAACCTTTATCCTAAGGAAATGGACCCGGTTCCGAATTGTGGATCGATGGGAAAGGTTGGGAAACGCTTGTACCTTTTATAGCAAGCATAGTATCCGTGTATGTTGGGTTTCCCCTGGCCAGGTAGCAGAAATTCGGTTCGAACTGTCCGCTTCTCGCGGTTAATGAGACTGCTTGACCGCCATGCTACATTGAGTAACAAGTGGAATTATGAGATTTATGAACTTGTTGTATGAATTAAATTGTGTTGCACCACTTATATGCTTAGAGAGGATACTAATCTAGAATGGTTAAAAATTACTAGAATATGATGCTAAAATTTGAAGGAAGGACCTACTCTTAGTTGCTTTTTGGCAAACAAACCCACCAGCCAAAAGCCTCTCATTGTCTAGATGTCGGTGATGTAGTTTTCACCCGACGGGTCAGCCTTGCTGAGTATTAGTATATTCAGCCTTGCTTGTGGCATTGATTTACTGGTACACCATTGGATGTCGATGCTTTGACTTGGCCTGCCCAGGTTCCCCCTGGCTGGCACATCGAATGGGTTCCGTCCTCTGCCGAGGATCGGGAGGAGTAGCATCGTGGCAGGCTTCAGCACGGTGTTATTTGTATCGTCGTTAGATTTCTTCCGCTGCAATGAACTTTTATTTCCACTGCAAGACTTTTATACTCTGATTTAAATTTGAACTCGGTTTGTAATAACTTTGAGATTCTATTTGTGTATGTCAATTTGTGGAATGTTGTAATCTCTGGAACTCACCTTCGTGTGGGCGTGCTGTTGTTTCGATCGAGAAAAGTACGTGGTTTAATCGGGTTTAATCCGACGGCGCTCCAGCTTATTCCGGATTAAGTGCCTGACTACGTGATTAGTGGTCCCAAGGTACTTAACTTGGAATAATTTCGGAGTGGACCGCCACAAACTTAACCCCAAGAAATGCGTCTTTGGGGTGCCTCGAGGCATGCTGCTGGGTTTCATTGTCTCTAAACGAGGCATCGAGCCTAACCCCGAGAAGGTCACGGCTATCTAGCAAATGGAACCAATCTGAGACCTAAAGGGGGTACAAAAGGTTATGGGGTGCCTCGCATCCTTAAGCCGCTTCATCTCGCACCTAGGAGAGAAGGGGCTCCCTCTGTACCGACTCTTGAGAAAGTCCGAGCACTTCACCTGGACCACTGAGGCCCAGGAGGCCTTGGATCGACTCAAAACAGCACTAACGAACGCACCAGTCCTCACCTCACCATGGGAGGATGAACCTCTCTACCTCTACGTTGCAGTGACCACCCAGGTCGTCAGCGCTGTTATTGTGGTAGAAAGGGTCGAGGAAGGGCATTCCTTACCCGTTTAGAGCTCGGTGTACTACGTCAGCGAAGTTCTGGCCGAGACCAAGACGAGGTATCCTCACATCCAGAAGTTGATCTACGCCATTGTGCTGGCCCGACGCAAGCTGCAACATTACTTCGAGGCGCACCCGGTGACCGCTGTGTCATCTTTCCCTTTGGGCAAAATTATTCAGAACTGGGAAGTCTCTGGTTGAATCTCGAAGTGGTCGATGGAGTTGATGGGGGAGACCCTCACTTATGCACCAAGAAAGGCCATCAAATCCCAAATCTTGGCTGACTTCATGGCTACGTGGACGGACACTCAGCTCCCTGCTTCGAAGGTTAGCGCCGACTGTTGGGAAATGTACTTCAACGGGTCGGTGATGAAAACGGGCGCATGCGCCGGCCTGCTTTTCATCTCACCCCATGGGGAACACCTTCGATACTCCAGCGGCTTAATTTCCCCACATCCAACAACGTGGCGGAATACGAAGCACAGCTCGCAGGGTTATGTATCGCCCTCGAGATCGGCATCAAGCGCCTGGACATTCGTGGCAACTCCCAACTGGTCATCGACTAGGTGATGAAGGAGTCAAGCTGTCACGATGAGAAGATGGCGGCTTATTGCAAGGTGGTGCGTAGCCTCGAGGACAAGTTCAAAGGCCTTAAGCTCCACGATATCGCCCGAAGATACAATGAGGATGCTGATGAGCTGGCAAAGATCACGTCGGGGTGAACCACCGTTCCTCCAAACGTGTTCGCAAACGACATCGGCAAGCCTTCGATTGCCATCGCCCCTCCAACCGGAGCCTCGAAGGTGGCGGACGCCCGAGAGGCTACCCCCGACCCCATGAGTATAGACCCCTCGACGGGAGAGGGCGAGCCCATGGGGTACAAGGCCTGCTCCGGGGATGAAGCCGAAGCCATGGAAATCGACGAGGCTCCAATACCACGAGACTGGCGAAGTCCGTACCTGGACTGGCTCGAGCAAGGCCTCCTGCCCTGTGATCGCACGAAGGCGAGGTGCGTCGCTAGAAGAGCCAAGCGCTTTCTTATCGTCGAGGGGGAGCTATACAGGCGAGGAACCTCATGAGTCCTGCAACGCTGTATCCCCATACCCGAAGGGAAGGAGCTGATCCACGACATCCATGTGGGAGTGTGCGGGCATCATGACGCCCCGCGCACTCTCGTAGGCAACGCCTTTCGACAAGGCTTCTACTGGCCCACCGCTGTGGACGACGCCACGGAGGTGATACGAACCTTCGAAGGGTGCCAGTTCTACGCACGCAAGACACACCTTCCAGCCCACGCGCTTCAAACCATCCCCATCACATGGCCTTTCGTCGTATGGGGCCTAGACCTCGTCGGACCTATGGCGAAGGCACCCGGGGGCTTCACGCACCTACTGGTGGCCGTCGACAAGTTCCAAATGGATCGAGGCTCGACCCATCAATATGATCAAGTCTGAGCAGGTGGTGCTCTTTTTCATCGACATAATCCACAGGTTCGTGGTCCCGAACTCCATCATAACTGACAACGGTACGCAGTTCACGGGCAGGAAGTTCCTGGAGTTCTACGACAGCTACCACATTCGAGTGGATTGGTCAGCGGGAGCGCACCCGCAGACGAATGGCCGAGTAGAACGTGCCAACGGCATGATTCTGCAAGGCCTCAAACCAAGAATCCACAACAAGCTGAAGAAGTTTGGGCGCAAATGGGTACAAGAATTGCCATCCGTGATCTGGAGCCTAAGGACAACTCCGAGCAGAGCGATCGGCTTCACCCCGTACTTCCTCGTCTACGGGGCCGAAGCCATCCTCCCCACGGATCTGGAGTATGGGTCCCCAGGCTCAAGGCGTATCAAGAGAGACAAAATCAGCAAGCACGAATAGACTCGCTAGACCAAGTCGACGAAGCATGGGACGTGGCCTTACTCCACTCGGCGAGGTACCAGCAAAGCCTTCGACGACACCAAGCCCGAAAGGTCCAGCGTCAAGACCTCAGCAAGGGCGACCTCGTGCTAAGGCTTCGGCAGGACAACAGAGGGCGACACAAGCTCACACCCCCATGGGAGGGGCCGTACATCGTCGCTGAAGTGCTCAAGCCCAAAACATACAAGCTCGCAAACGAAGAAGGGTAGATTCTAGCAAATGCTTGGAACATCCAACAGCTACGTTGCTTCTACCCTTAGAGAGGCCCTCGAGCCCTCAAATCTTTTTGTACATATTTTCGATTGTACAAATTTTCCAAGTGTTGGCTTGAGCCCCCGAAATGGTGCACAAATCAAACGGACACGAGTCCACCCTCAACCTGAGCGAGGGATGATCCTACCCTTGCTAGGACCATCCCTCCCTTAGGGGCTACAACGGGGACGGACCCCCAAAAAAGTCTATCACTTTTTCTGCACAAAACATTTGCCCTTTCTTTCCGCGACTACTTCTGGAGAATGGCACGAGGCGCGTGAACAGCTATGGCAGGGGGCATGAAACACGTACCTACTCCCTCGAAAGGGATATGAAATCGCTAAAGTCCCCCAACGCCTAGGCTTTCCGCGAACGATCCTAATGCCAGCACCTACGAGGTGTACGTGAGAAGAAACCAAAGGGCAAATTGAAAACAATGTTCATGATCAAACAAAATTGTTCATAATAGTAGAGAAGATAAATCTCTAAACTACTATTTACACTCGTTCTCGATGGCCCGAGACCTTTCAAGGACCGCTCCCACCACCCAAGTCGTCCCAGCCACCATCCTCCTCGCCGGGAAAGAGGACGCTCTCGAAGCAGCCGGCCAATACCCATGCCATCTCGTCCGCGGCGGTATCAGCCTCGTCAATGGCCGCCATCGCCTCTTCATCGTTGAGGTCATCAGCAACAATGTACCCAGCGGTGAGCTTCGAGAGGTCGGCTTGGTAGTGGGTCATCACTACCCCAAGCGCCTTCCGGATGCCGACAAGAAGGGCATCCTTCACGCGTGAGGTGACATGCCCCCCAAGCGCTCGGAGACGCCTGGCAAGGGAGCTGCCAGACTGTGCATCGGCTCCAGCGATCTCGTTGCTGGCAGCCAAGGCAGCCTGCTCCAGGTCATCAAGCTCGCGCTGGGTCACCGTGTGAGCCACCTGCAAAGCCTCCCTCGACTCCGCCTCAGCCTTGAGCGCCTGTCTCAGCTCTGCACCAACAAAAGGATCAGAAAAAGGGACTAAGTTGAAGACAAGGACCAGGCATGGGCGAACAAACCCACCTTCGACCTCCTTCTGGGAAGCCTCGACCTGGCCCTTGGCAGCCTCGAGCGCTGCCTCCTTCTTCTGGGTCCGAGACTCGGACGCCTCTCGAGCCGACTACTCCTGCTCGAGTTGGTCTCGAGCCTCCACCAGCAGGCACCTCTCCTGCTCCAACGACGACTCAGCGGCCGTGCGCGCGACGCGCTCACGCCCCAGCCAGGTGTTGGTGGTGGCAAGCTCGTCGCGCAGGGTTCGGATCAAGTCATCCAAGCAGGCGATGACCTCGCCCTTCCCCTGACTTTCGTTGAGCACACGGTCCCGAGCGGCCGCAAGGTCGGCCGGCTGGTGGTCTCGAACCTCCACTTTCCCCTCCAAGGTGCGGATATCCGCAAGGAAGGCGACGATATGATCATTCTTCATGTATGCCTCCTTGCGGAGCTCCTGCGCATGAAAGGGGAAGGAGAGATGTTTGCCATATTAGAAGCAAGCTAAAAGCTAAGGAGAATTAACAAGAGAAAGCGGGGCCTACCTGCTGAACCTTGCCAATGTCTTGATGGAGATGAAGGGTGTCGTTCAACGCCCGGACAACCGCCCGGCCATGCGCCAACTGAACGTCCCACAGCCGCTCTTCCGCCACGGCCTCATGGACAAGCGGCTGGGGGAGCTCGGCATACGACTGCCAATCTACGGGAACGCCATGCTCGTCGACATGAGCACACCTCCTGCCAAACTCGCCTGCCACCCGACCTGCACCAAGCGTAGACAGAGTTAGCGGTGCCGCCTCACCGCCCTCGCGCTCCCGCAGCACGGGGACTCGCGCTTGGAAGGCCTCCGCCAACTCCGACAGGAGGGGAAACCCACCTCCGCCAGCCAAGATGGCCTCATCACCAAGGGCACGGCGTCGGTCTCCCTGCGCGAAGTGGATGGCGCGTCGTCGGAACACGCCAAGTCCACAACCGTCGCACCCTTAGCTGGGGGTTCACCACCGCGAGTCGGGCTAGGCTCACGGTGCACCTCGACGCCCTTCTCGAGGAGCCACGGCGCCTCCTCCAAGGGCCTGGACTCCACCCCTTCAAGAAGGCGAGGTGGTTCCTCGTGTGGCCGCCGCTCGTCCTCTAGCACCCCTTTGGCATCGAAGAAGGCAACGAAGTCCTGCACCGCCTCGTTTATGGGGCCCAGAAGCTGCGAGGACGAGTGGGGCGACGAACTTGCTCCAATCTTGAGAGCCTTGGTCGGGGCAAGAGAAAGGAGAACCCGCGTGCCGGTGAAGACAAATAAGCAAAAAACAATCTAAGACATCGAGCCTCGACGAACGATCAAGCAACTAAGAAACTTACCGAACGACAGGCAGTTTCCGTTTCCATGTCGGAATCGGGGTGGAGGCACTCGAAGCCACCATGCCCCCCGCCAAAGCATTGACCCCCGCGTGGGGAGTCTCTTTGCCTGGTCCGCGCTCTACGGACCCCTTGACGATGGGCAGTCGCACACATGGCTCACCACCACGATGACCCTCGAGCGCGGCCTCACCCGCCTCGCTCGATGTCCACCGTTCCCTCAAAGGATCCTCGAGGGCGAGCACGGCGCGACGCTCCCCACTGGTGTCGTGCTGCTGCTCCGGGGGATCCCCGAGGGTGCCGTCGTCTGCAAAGTTCAGCGCCATGTCGGCGGCCTCGAACGACAGCCCACCGGTCGCGCGCTGCTGCTCTGCGGGATCTCCAAGGGTGCCGTCGTGTGCAACGTCGAGCACCACGTCGACAGCCCCGGAGGGCGGCGTGAGCAGGGCGGGCTGCTCCATGGGAACCTCAAGGGCGCCGACCTCCACGACATCGGGCGCCACACCCAGATCCACGTGCGGCTCCATGGAAATGACGGCCCTTAAGCCCTCATCTCCCGCCACGGCCACCAAAGCAACCTTGCGATGGCAGGGCACCAGAATCGGAAGATCCTCGAGAGGAGACGGGCTCCTTGCCGCGAAAGCCCCATCGTTGGAGTCCTCGCCATCGTGCCTCGGGGAGGTTTCCGGTGTCGGGAGCTACCGGAGGCCTTGCCTCCGCCGATCCTGGTTCTCCTCGAGTTTCCTCCTCTTCCGCTCCTTCCGCTTCCGCCTCTCCTCCTTTCGGTCCTTTTTCTGCTTCGCCTGTTCGGCGTGAGCACGATTAGCCGCTCTGTCTTCCGGAAAGGGAGGCTGGGAGGTGTGGCCACAGGAGAGTCCCTGCAAAACGTCAACGACAACGTCAAACTGTAAGAACAAGCAAAAGTCAACGACCAGGCAATACGAAGGTAAAAAAGGACACGCTTACGAAGCTCAGGTATCCGTCCTCGGGCCTCATGGGCATCCCGACATCCGGTCGACGGCGCAACGCGCCCGTTGGACCGCGACCTCGTCGCTCAAAGGCTCCGACGTCATCACCACGCCCGTGGTGTTGGACCCTTGAACCATCTCCGACAGCAGGAGCCTCCTCTCCATGAGAGGAAGCACCCGCCGCCGGTGGAAGTTCGCGATAACACCGTTGGCGGTGAGGCCGTGCCTTGCGAGGCGCTGGAGGGCCTCTATCAAGGGACCGAGCTTCTGCTGCCGATCCGACGGCGACACCCCATGGCCCCAGACATCGAGCTTGTTCGTCAAGACCCTCCCGGTATAAGCCGGGAGGTGCTCGCCATCATTGTGGAGGTAGAACCATCCCTTGTCCCATTCTTGGTTGTTCGAAACCATGGAACAAGGGATGTACAAGTTCCTCAGCTACTCCCGTGCAAGGAGCACCAGGCCGCCAGCACGAACGAGGCAACGGAAGCCCTTGGAAATACTCTCCGTGTGGAGCTCGCCGTGGAAAAGATGCCGCCATAAATCCCAATGATGCTCAATGCCCAGGAATCCCTCGCACACAGCGGCAAACACCGCCGCCTGGGAGATCACGTTGGGGGAGAAGTTGTGCAGCTCTACTTCGTAGTAGAAGCACAATGCCCTCAGGAAGTAGCTCGGTGGCACGCCAAAACCCCATTCATGGAGGCGCGCGAGGCTGACGACGTAGCCCTCCGGTGGGTTGGGTTCCGCATCGGCCCCCGGTGAGATCCAAACCGCCGGCTCGCCGTCGACGTTCGGAGGTGGCACCCCGGACACTACAAGGCTCTCCAAGTAGTGTGTGGTGGCCGTCGATGGCTTCCACGATGCGGGGTCTACAAGCTGAACCATGGCGGCAGATAGAAGAAGAAGAAGACAATGGGGAGGTATCCCATGGTGGCCGCCCTACCGCACTATTTATACCCCCGAGCGGAGAGAGGCGCGGCAGATTTCTAGCTATGAAACGAGCCTGACAGCTGGGCCGACTTCAGGAGACGTAATGATGCTGGACGCATTAACCGCCTCGCAGTAATCAAGGAGGCCAGGCGCCATAGTCGTGCGGTCACTTCGCCCAGGCCACGTCCCACGCTCTACCTAAAAAGGCGCGCGCGTTTCCCCCCACGCCGGCCACGACTCCCACGTCTGCCATCATCACCCTGCATGGAGCGGGACATGTGGAGGGAATGCCCGAGACCTCCCCCTCGAAGGGAGGAAGTCTCATTCTACTGATCAAGGGTTTGAGCCCTGGCCCATCGAGGGTTCGAAAGGCACCCCAGATCAACCGAGTCAGGGACGCTCGACGGTACTCACGAATGAGAGCCTCGAGCCCATACGCTCGGGGAGATTTGTCGAGCGTATTCGAGGCTGGACGAAAGTGCCTAGATCGAGGGACCCCACGAGGGGGAGCATCAAGCCCTCAACCTCTATCGAACGAGGCGGAGTCCCGTCTAGCATGCTTTTGCGAAAAGCTTTCATGGGCGTGGCCTAAGACCACGAGCCTACCCTCAGCGAACAGGGCATGGACGTCCACTCGAATTTCCCGATACCAGCTCACCCAGGCATCCACGTTTTGACCCCAAACCGTGGGTATTGTGGTTCGCCTCCCCCTCGATCCCTCGGACGAGAGCATGAGGGACATAAGAAGGGGCCTCGAGATGGCCTTAGGTTGCCTTGAACAAGAACCCGATCTCGAAGGACTCTATCCTCGAGGAACGACAGCAACAAATAAAGGCCCTGAGAGAGTGCCAAACACCCTCCCACAGCCTTGGGGGCTACACCCGCGTGTGTGCTAGCCCAGCCCCACGGCACCTCAGAACCCACAAAAATAAACAAGCCCCTGCAGGGTTGATTTCCAACACCCTCGGGGGCTCGGGGGCTACTGTCGGGTACCAAACTTAGGGGTACCCCAAACATGGCAAAGTTTATGCAACGTTTGCCGAAAAGATCTATGCAAAGTTATCAAGTCTTCACCACGATTTTCAAAAGATTTGATGAAGGGAAAGAGAAGGAAAGAAAAGGGAAAAACCAAGATTCGTTGTGCTCGTGCAGGAATTTAAGGAGGGATCACTCTACATATGTTTACACATGTCCTAGCTTGGTGGGCGAGGCTGGTCCAAGGCATTGGGTGAGGTGTGGTGTGGTGTGGCTTGGCAAGAATTGATTCCGCCAATTGAACAACCATAATGTTATCACTAACAATGTTTCATTATGAGTTTATGACAATCCTTCTGTGGAAACATGTTTAAATGTCTAATGTATTTGTTTGAATACATGACCAAATTTAACAAAAGTTGACTTATATGTTGACTTACATTATTGTCGGATACCAACCTTAGGGGTACCCCAAACATGGCCCAAGACGGCCCAACAGGGAAGCTGTATCAGCGACAAAAGCGAGCCCAAAGCTTGGCAGCCCGATAAGAGCCCACCACGGCGCGATTCCCGCTTGCATAGTGCACGGCATGGATGGCATAGTGCATCTTATAACGTCAGCACCACGATCTCACATGTACAGCTTTCCTCACCCTTGGTCTATAAAAGAAGAGGGGAGCCCATGCAACAAGGCACGCTCGACACGCACGATCACAACACAAACGCACAACCCCTCAACTTACCGACTCAGGGACTTGGGAGCCCGTTTCCCTCTCCCACCTTGCTTGTAATCACCTACTATGTGGAACACGAAACTCGGTGCTACGCACCTCTGCTGGACGTACGGCCGCATGGCCGGAACCAGGATAAAACCTTGCGTCCCGAGTTCAACACCGTAAATCTGCCATCAGAGTGAGTGGTTAGCAGCGCAATAACCAGTTAGTGCCGGTGTGACCAAATCAGGCACCAACAATTATGGTGAAAGAAAAAGAATCAATTGCCAAAAGGGAACAAATTATGATCAATAATATTGCATATTGAAGATAAACAATGACTTTCAACTAGAACGAGAGTGATCAAGTCAGATGAAATATTAATTGGATCTAGTGCAAGATCAAAAGGGAGTGGAAGTCAATATAGTTGAAAGAAACATGGACATGATCATATGAGATAGACAAATATTTATTAAATAGTTTTAAAAATGAAGATATTGAGATGCAATCCTATGTGAAGCTCAAGTAACCAATAGATGAATATGGTTGATCTAAGGCATTGTTTCAAGATACTAAGCAATGGTGAAGGGCAAGTGATGGCTTGGCCGACAAGAACCGATCTAGGGTGAAGAGAAAAGAAAATGGTCAACACCGAGGTATTAAAGGTCAAACCTTTTTGACCAAATATTAAAGGTCAAATTGAGTCTCATATTGGCAAGCACAAATTATTCTTTATCAATTGTGAAGATGGTAAGTGGACCATAAGAGGTTGTCACTCATATGCTAAAGAAGAATTCGGTCCAAGTCGCTAGCTCATAAGTTAAGTGGTCAACATGAAGAAGAAAAGTTGATGCAATCCTCTTGAAGACATATTGATTAAGTATGGCACAAATATTGAAGTGGAGCTCAAGTTGATGAAATTGCATTTAGGGCTTGTTTGGATTGCGTCCTCAGCCAGGCAGCCCTCGCCAGGCAGCGATCCAGACCGCAGGCGCACAAAATCACCTGGATGCACTGCCTGGCTCAGGCAGATTTTCCAGGACCGCAACCAAAGTAGCCCTTATTCTTGAACTTCAGTATAGGTATGACGTACTATCAAGAGGGATGCATCAAATTATATCTTGACTTAGTCTCAATGCTAAAATAACAACCTATATTTGAGTTAATGAGGGACACAAAAGCCATGTGGCCTGACTCTATCAGAAACAAAGTTCTAGTTTTGGCAACCTAGAAGTTCTGGTTTTGGTGCCACGTGTGCTAATTGCTAGTTGGTTTATGGGCTTGGAAAACCAGAAGTTCCGGTTTCTAACAGCTCCTAATTGTTTATTTTGTCAGAACAATCTATAAAAGCTCTGAATAAAAAAAGCATGAATTATTTTTATGTAGGGATTTTTCTGTAGATTTAAAAATATATTTATTTTATCTGCTGATGTGACACGAATCCTCGCATGTTTTGTTTTGTATGATGCATTGGGGATTAGTATTGTTTTGTTTGGTATTCGTGTATGGTTTTATGAATGTTTGCATGAGCTCATGATGCTAAACAGGTAGTCTACCCTTTGGATTGTGCTTAGCTCAGGTTCCCTCGATCTTCGATAAAGGCAAGTAAATGTAGCCACTGCTACAGCTTTGACTTGTTATTTATTTTGTTAAAAAAAGGTCCAAATTACACCCGTTAAGTATAACCAAAGTTTGGATAACCTCTAAAAATATTTCTTGGTACAGTTTACACCTGAACTGTGCCATTTGCTCCAATTTATCCATTAACACAATTTGTGTTTTATGTTTCTTGATGTACAAGAGAAGTTTTAAGTGGAAATTCTGTAGGATGGTCCTGTTAAAAAACGTATCATGATTTTTTGTCATTATTTTGACCGTGAAGGGTATTTAATAATAAAATTTACTGTGAGATGCAAAATTATATAAAAATAACGATAAAAATTTTATACAATATTTTTTAATATAGGTTATGATGTCCACGACCACCTTCCAAAGTCTCAAAATAAAATTCAGCTTGTATATTGAGCAATAAATATGACAAATTGCATTATAGGCTAAGTTGAACCAAGTTCCATTGTTTAGGGGGTAAATTGTTGAAAATATAGTTTAGGGGGTTATGTAGACTTTCACATACTTGAAGTACTAATTTGCACATTTTTATTTATTCTACCTACACTTAAAACTTTTAGAACCTTACTCAGAGCATTATGATCCCTTAATTGAATATTAAACTATTTTAACAAGCTTTGCAAGTTATTATATAATAAGACTAGTGGCTCACATTTGGAACATGACGTAAGACTTATCTTTGTACATATGGTTATGTATGGCACATACGAGACGCATATTTGTAGTTGCACCATATTAGTTCATCATATTGCACTGCACATCATTTGTCCTTGCGTTTTCCTTACGGGCACCAATTCCATTAAGTAGAACAAGCCTTGACTCTTGAAAGAAGTTCAGATTTTGGACAAGTGTCTACTTTCATGACACAACAATTAATTTTGCCATACAAAACAATCATACATTGGATCCTGAACCTTTAATTTTGTCTTCACTTGGCAATTCGTCCTGTAGTTTTCGTTCGCTCTCAGGCACTAATTCTTTTCTCTTTCCCCAGAGGAAAACGTAGAGCCCAGCGAGAATCATGAGCATGCCAAGAATGCTGCATTCATGAATACAATTTGAGATATAAGGTCTGCGTGTATATCTTACTAACTGCAATCCTCTACATTTCCTTCATTTAGTCCCCAAAAGCTATTATTTTCTCCTCCAAAACTTACTTTAATGAAAATGTACCAGTAATCGATTTTATAATATAATTTAACATAATGTCAGATACAAAAAAAAACATTTAGCTTCCTACCTGGAATTTTGTTGTTAAGATTGTAAAAATGTTTTATTCAATCATACCTTCCAACAGACAAGTCATGCCCGAGAAGCAGCGAGTCAAGGACAGTTGTGAACAAGACCGATACTGCACAAAACATCGACGGATAGGTTGGGCCTCGCTGAGTCACGACCCATGAAATCATCACAAATTTTGCAGCAGTGTTGAGTATTGCCTGTGTATATAAATACTAGTAAGACAATGTAATGATGCACTTAGCTATATATGCAACAAATTTGGCTGTTTAATTTACCGAGTACACGATGGTGAGCAGGCTCATGTTCCATTTCAGCTGCCAAGTCGCTTTTTCTCTGTTCATTGCGACCCCTACAACAGCCATTTGGATACAGCCCACGAAGCAAGTGGCAACCGTGGACCAATACTTGTACGGGAATACTTTCAGCATCTGGGCCTGTTAATAGAAAAATACATGTAGAAAAATACGGGAATACTTTCATACATGCTTTCGTAATTTCGTTGCTGATTAGTCAGGAAAATCACGTCAAAGCATCCATTTTTGCATTTTCTATTTAGTCTGACAGTATGAACATTCTGCACAACAAAGATTGAAAGGTACTTCATGGCTAGAAACGTTACTAAATGACCATTAGTACGATTATACCTGAACTGTGTACCAGACGGCCAGGCTCAAGCAGCTGATGATGAGCAAGATGGTTCCACGCATATGATGGTGCCCATATGCAGCTCCTGAATGCTTCGAGTGGTAACCAATAATGTTGGTAGGCCACAGATGAAGCACTTTGCCTTTATAGAGGCTAATCACAAGAGTCCCACCCACACAAACAATGGTTCCTATCACCTTGATGTTTCCAACGAGGCTCTTCATGTTCAAAGGCTCCTTCCTGAAACAGAATAATTTCAGATGTATTCTCTGAGAAATTTTGACAAACTTTTGGTTTTGGTTTACCTGAAAATAACAGCAAGGATAAATGTGGCTATTGGGATGATGTTGTAAAAATTGATCGCATATCCAGGAGATGTATCTCCAAGGCCAATGTAGTAAAGACCAGGAATTGTGAACCTGTGGGTAACCAACTAACCAAGATGTAGATTTTATAATAGAAAAATCTCCATTACATATGGAGAGTATTTCACAAAATAAGTCAATAACTAATACATTTGATCAGATCTTTAAGGGGACAACGACTCACCCTATAAGTGCACTTGTAAAAATCCATATGAATGCCTTTAAATTAAGCTCCTTCAACTTCCCTCTACATCAGCACAATCAAAATCAGAACTATCATATAAATACAGCGTTCAGCATATCATATTTATATAAAATTAATAAAAATATGTTATAACAACACTAGAACATCTGGATATCTTTTTTTGTTGGTAACAACTGAAGTTGTAATGATTGGTCATTTTGGATGCTAACTCAAGGACTTTGCAATTTGTTTTTGCCTATATTAACCACATAAAGGGAGGCAACCACACGATATTATAAAGGACACATTATTGAACTGGAGCTAACTTCTCAAATATCACAGCTACAGGGGTGACCAAGATGGCGCCCATGAAGAACCGGTACGTGAGGAGGATGCAGACGGACAACCCATCATCGACGACCACCTTGGTGAGCAATATCTGTCCGGTGATGAAAACTTGGATCAACACCATGAACGATGCAGGCCACCATTCCTTGTTGGTTCTTGCCATCTCTCCCACTACAGGACAGTGGAGCAGCAGTTCTGAGGGAGAATAAATCACTCATCTGTTGTGCACTTGTGCGTCAATGTGTAATATACTAATATGTGGAGGGGGGCCGGGAAGGGATTTGAGCTTGAGCAACAGATCGACAAGATGATACTTGCGTACTTCTCAGCAGAGCTTCCTGTCTCTCACTCTATATGCGTGAACAATGATGACGTGTAGATAGATTATGTCCAAGATTTATACATATATAAAAAAAGGTAGTAGTGGTCGCAGAATTGAAGGCGAAGTGAGGCCTGGGTTGGTTTTCTTTGGTCCAACGAACCTATTGGTACAAAGTCATGATTTCCGAAAAGCAACGCATACATTCTGACATGGTTCCAAATGTTTAAGCAGTGTCAGTTGTATTTCCAGTTTATTTATATCAAACTTGGAGATTGGTTTTACCCGTTCAAGGAGATTGCAGGGAATATATATGAAGGAATGCACAGAGTATCCGGTAACAGAAAGGAACAGACGGAGACGCAAGTGACTGAGCCACTGAGGCCACCTAGCCGACATCATTGCACCGCTCAGGAGCAACTCGTGTGGAAAGAAGACAAAGACGGGCACTCAAATGAACAAGAAAAATGGAAGAAGGAACATGTTTTCAAGATAACAACAGATCTAAGAAATAAAAATAGTCTCGACTCGGAGATGATTTTTATAGAAACGAAAATATATTTCATTATCCTAGCCCTGTGCATCGACTCGGAGATGCCGACTGGAAATACAAACGCTGCTGCTGCCTGCTGGTGCTGGGATGCATGGGGATGGTACGGACCTCTCGAAGATGATGGCGAGCGGGACGACGAGCACGGTGCCGATGAAGAAGCGGTAGGTGAGGAGGGCGAAGACGAAGAGCCCCGCGTCCACCACCACCTTGGTCAACAGCATCTGCCCCGTCGTGAACAGCTCGATCAGCACCATGCAGATGGCCGGGCCCCACTCCGCCTTGAACGACATCCCCATCTCTTGGACTGATTTCTCAGATGAATCAGGTCAGGGAACGAGGCGAAGAACAAGAAGAAGAGCCCCCCAAAAAAACTGGAGCTGAGGAGATACACTCGGGCGGAACTAGCAGTACTCCTAACAGCGAGCAAGCGAGATTCTAGCCGATCGGGATGCAGAGTCACACGGCCGGCTTCCAACAAGCGGCCCCACATGTCATCTGCTTATATCAAACTGAACCTGAACTTGACGCGTGTGGCCGAGTCTTCGCTCCAAGAATCACGCTATGCATCTTTGAACGAACTGGCACGATGGAGTCATCAGTTTGTTTAGTAGTTAGATTCGTTCGCTATATGATAGGCGCGAGATTACCAGAACAGCCACCTGAACGTTGATATCATTTTTTTAACCTACCTGAACGTTGATTTTTCATAGCAGAATGTTGAAAAATTAGTCACACTATCGTTGATAAAAGCAGACACAAGTTGATCTCCAAATTAAAGCTTGTTTAAAGAAGTAGTTTTGAAACCAGCTGGCGCATGCATCTAAATTAGAATGAAATTGCACCATTATATGTTCACTGCGTAGAAAATATATAAGAAAAATCAGCTTCATTGCAAGTCGATGCAACACTTTTGGTAGATCTAATAAGGGAGAAACAAACTAAGGTGTTTATGGTTATACCAAATTTACAAAACAAGATATACTCTCTCTATTCCAAATTATAAGTTATTCCAATCTTCTTGGAGACTCAAAGCATCTCAAATTTGACCAAATTCATATAACAAAGTATTAACATTCATGATATCAAATAAGTACCATTAAGTTCTTTATTAAATATATTTTTTATAGTTTATCTATTGGATGACATAAACCACTCTATATTTTGGTCAAACATAAAATAGTTTGACTCTCTAAGAAAATTAGAATGACTTGTAGTTTGGAATGTTTGGAGTATATAAATAGTACATCTATCATGATTGAGAAAAACTATTTTATTTCCATTATGATATGGTTCAGGATGTTTGTGTCTGTGAACTATTCAATATTCCCTTCCATTGTAGTCTGTCAGAATTTGAAGGATGGTTGTGGACTAAAAGAAGGGAACATATGTGAAAAACATATGTCACACACTAATTCTAAATCAACGATGAACACTATGATATATATGGTTTACTGGTACTAAGATACAAGGGAGGTGAATCTCGCCGGAGTAATCGAGCCTCAGCTCGCCGCCGTAAGAGCCGATGGGATCAAATCATCCAAATATGAGTTCCCCCTTTCCCCACAACGACCCTTTAAACTTCTTACATGCCGTGCTGCAGCGATTTCCATTCATGGGCCTAACTTTGCAAGAAGAGCTTTGGGCTTCCAAACCAGAAGGCCCACGACTTCACTTTTTCTACACTTCTGAACTGCATCGGCTCTCCTTCAGTGGCTTCATTGATCTTCTGCAAGTCGACTTTCCTCTTCTTCCTTCGTGAAGCAGCCGGGTTCGTGACAACATACTTAACTGAATGAAATAAAGGTAAAATTACAAAGTCCTTTCGTATAAAGTTACTAAGGCCTTTAATAACAGGCAAAATGGCACTGTAATAACGACATCCCGCCGTTATTAGTAACGGCCACTGTGTCCGTTATTAGAAATAGACACTGCAATAACGGGCGGGTGACGTGATCACGCCCGTTATTATGAATAGAAACTACAGTAGCGGATGGATGACGTCATCACGCCTTTTATTACAAATAGCAAAAAAACTGATTTATGGGAGGAAAATAGAAAAAAAAATTATGGGAGGAGGGCCCCACCAGCTAGCCAACCATTCAAGCTATCAAGGTATCAAAATTTTTTGGGGAAATATAAACTTTGCGGTTGCCGGATTCGAACTCACTACCTCCCATTCTCTTACTACCTCCTCTACCATTACACTACACTATCACTTGTGATCAATTGTTTTCTTTCTCCACATATTATACTTCACTAAGTGAAAATTGTTTTTTTGAGACCCTAAACAAATTCAAATAAAAAAATTATCAACTACAAAGTTTCTTAACTTTTCGAGGTCTACAACTTTCATTCAGGTAGTTTCTCTATCCGAGGTCGTTTACGAAATTTGAATTTAAAATTTGAGAAACTTAAAGTTAGTTTTTCGTTGACAATATTATCTCAAAATAAGAAAATTGTCAACTACAAAGTTTCTTTTTGGGTTGTCAACTATAAATTTTATTAAGATAGTTTCTCCATCTGAGATCATTTGAAAAAAAATCAAATTTCGAATTGTTTCTAATAATGGACGCATGACATCACCATTCCTTGGTACATTTGTAGTAACGGATAGATGACATCACCTCTAAAGTTAGCCCTAGCCTCGATTTTTAATACCATGATGACGTCGGCGGAAGCCGTTATTAAAGAAGATATTTTTAACAACAGTCCAAGATGATGTCAACAGGGAAACCGTTATTAAAGATAGTATTTATAATAACAGACAGTGATGATGTCAGCGCCGTATGTTATTATTGTGACCCACCCATTTCTAATAACGGTTGTCCTGATGACGTAATTGTTGCTCGTTACTGTATTGGTCACAGCAATGACGGTTCCACCGATGACATTAGCAATGACGCACTGCAATAACATTTTTTTAGGTGCCTGTTATTACTAGAAAATGGACAGTGTTATTACATATAATTTGTATAGTAGTGAGTTTTTTTTTTTGGTGTTTTTGCTCAGGGCCCGCTCCATACATTCAAGGGCCCTTTGGCAAGCTTGGTACTATGTGCTCTTACGGTTAATTTTTTTTTAACATGACAAAACCAAATAGTAATATTCTCTACGTCATGTAAATAACTAAATTTATCGTTTACAATTTGTCTCAAAATATAGGCATGTTGGAGTTGTCATGAAAAATAACTAAGAATTGTTTGACTTGTGGTGCTTGTGATTAGTAAATGGTAGCATGTGTAGTTACTTAGATTTAACGTCGAGATGAGGAAGACAAGCATTCATGATTTAACTTAATTTATAATATAATTAGTAGGAAGAAACCTCTCCTGTTTCATCAAAAAACAGAAAAGAAAATCATAACCGTTATAGATAGATAATATGTCCATGTAGGCAACATATCTAAGTGCAAACCAAGGTATCTGTGACTGTGCAACCTTTGCAAACTCTAACCAAGACCATCAGATGATAATCTGATTGTTAGAAAAAAGAGGTGGGGGGTAATTTTACACTTAAACGCTCACCATTAGCCCTACTAATTTTGTTTTCGCTGATCATCCCCTACATATACACAGACCATCCGCATCGCGAGTTCTGCGAGCCGCCGCCAGAGTCCGACGTTCGGCGGAATCGTCGTTCATTCTCGTGCGGAAATGCAGAGCATGTACGAGTGCATCGTTGGTGTTGACTATATATCATGCCGGAGTACGGTGGCTGCTTTGGTAACCAAACTGACGACGAACACGACGCTGATGCTGCTACAGTGTTGCACACAACTTGCGAACGCACTGAATTGCGCCGGCGTGGGTTCACAGGGTGGTGTTGCGGGCACCGGCGTCGGGCGCGGCGATTCCCGGCGGGCGCGGAGGCAGAGCAGAACCGGCGGCGATTTGCGGAAGTCGCGACGGATGCGACAAAACAGTCGGCCGTGTGGAGGATGTACGTGAATCTGCAAGGGGTGTTTAGGAAAACAAATTTAGTAGGGCTAATGTTGGGTGTTTAACTGCAAAATTACCCTACCCCTTTCTCTGGCCATCAGATTATTATCCGATGGTCTTGGTTGAAGTTTGCAAAGGTTGCACAGGTACCTGGTTTGCACCTGATACGCTACCGTGCATGTATGGATAGATTGAATTTATATATTTATCAATTTGAGTAATCTATCAAAAACGATTAAATGCAGCTATATTCTTGGACGGAGGTAGTTCCATATTTAACAAGTCAACACAGAATGGCGGCCTGCTACCCATAGCAGCTCATCCTTAAGCAAAGCGACATAGTACTTCTCCCTTATCTTTTTCTTCTGTTCTTTTGTTTTCATTGACTTGAGTGGTTCGGACATACATCCTAGATCAGCACTAAACTATTTATGGCCTTAGTGCTACTCATGGTCATAGAACCATTCCCAATCGCATGTCCTTCTGGAACAAAGGATTGGAAATGCATCGAAATACTAGTTTGCAACAATGAACAAATCAAGACAAGGCAACACACATGACGCCTTTTGCTCACCCAATACTGGCCGAAAACATTGCCACAAAACCATCCATACCAAGTTCGGATGGCAGCACCCCTGGAGTGATCAGTATACCACACTTGCACTTCACTTCCTGCTCTCAAAGTCCCGCAGTTGCTCCTCGGTTGGCCAAAATGGCCAGGGCCCATGATTGTACTCATTGAAGTCGTGAAAACCCTTGAGCAGGGATTTAGGAGTAATCCCCATTTTGAGATTCAGCTAGGGGTGTAAGGAGCGTAGTATCCCTCGGAGGGAGAGAGAGAGAGAGTGAGTGGATGTGGGACAAGGCGTTTTAGACAGGTCCCGCGGGGACAGGGGTAACGACTCTTCGTCCTGTATAAGGGTGGCGACCCTGTTCTTTCTTATCCCCCGTAATGATGTCCTTCTTAGGGGGAATACACACCTCGTGGCCCCCACCCTACTCTCCAGCAGGCGGGACGTGGCGCTGCATGCCACGGCCGGGGGTTGCTTTGCCTTGAAGGGTTTGGCCTCCTTCCTCTTTTGTCCGTGCTCTTGCCTTCTAGAAAATGGGTCGGTCGCCTTCCTCCTCCTTGGTGATTTCGGCTTGCGGTCGACGAGGCACTGGACCATGCTTAGGCTATGCTAAGGGAACCCCCGTTTTTCTAACGCTGACAAATTCAATTTACTGAAATGAAACGTATATTAGCATTTCTAATTGTCCAATCCAATGGTAGCACGATCACTACATGTGTACTATGAATCCATTCTATCGTCATGAGCTTACATGGACTCAATAATCAACACTCACATAAACCCTAACCTACGTATAGTGATATATAACAAATGTAATGGTGAACCATGGAAAAAAAAGAGGGGGATACCTTCCCAAAGTCACGACAATATTTTAATAATGCCCTTGGGAAGGTATTTTTTTTGGAGGGGAGGGGAGGGTAGGGGAGGAGGCGGAAGGCGGCAGGGAGCATAGCTCTTCGCTCGGGCTGGAGGAGGAAGAAAGAAAGGAAAAGGGGAGGCCGTGTGGAATATTAAATTGTGTTGTTGCCGTGTTAGGCGTTCTGGCGCTGCAGGGGCTGGCCCACCAAACACCGCGTTGGTCTATGCTGCCAGCGCGACAAGCCTGCAATGACACATGCATCGGCGCGACATCTGTTCCTGTTGTGCCATGATCCTGGTGCGGCCAAACCCATCGTATGGTGCAAGTATAGTTTGGGCTGGGGCATTACTAAAATATTATAAATATTGGTTAAAAATAAAAAAAAAATACTTCTCACTAAACCATTGGTCCTTGACAAGGAAGAACTCATCATACGGGAGTCGTGTATTTGGTGATGGACGGTGGTGTACTGGTGTTGAAGGCTCTCACGATAGATCTAAACAAAGAGCCACCTCTGAATCAGAAAAATGGGCTTTTCCCATTTCCTTTCGAAAAAACAGGCTTTCTCGTTGTTAGAAAGGAGACGCAAGTTCCAACGCATTTCACGTATCGTCAAAGAACAAACTAATTTTTTTGGTGCTTTCAGTTTACATTTGGATGTACTGAATGTTTCTCACAACGCAAGCCACAAGAGTCCTGGAGGATATGCTGCTAGATAGGCTGGTACCTTAGGAAGAATATTACGCGTTTGATTCCATGGCTGTTGGCACCAAAATCGGAAATAAATAAAAATTGGACGACGCGGTGATCGAAGAAGTGAACGAAACAAAACAATCCATAAGCTCCCCACTCACTGCCTCCCTCCCTCGCCTTGGCAATCAGCACCTTCTTTACTCGACTGCACCCATCGATCTCTCTCTGCGCCTGCAAGATCTCAGTCGCCAAGGCCCCCGCAACCCGTGCTGCACCAGCATGGTGATCTCGGTGGCCTCTTCCCGGCGCTCCATACGCGACGCTATGCTGGGCGCTGTGCTCGGCAGTGCTGGCCGCCAGCTCTACCAATCCCTCCGCTGCGGCTTCTACGACGGTATGGTGGCCGGGGACGGCCTCGTCGCTGCGCTCCCCGAGGAGGCTTCCGCCGACGCTGCTGTCCGCGTCGTCTCCGCCGCCGGTAAGGTGCCGAAGAACGTGCTCATCTTGATGAGCGACACCGGCGGCGGCCACCGCGCCTCCGCTGAGGCCCTTCGCGACGCCTTCAGGATCGAGTTCGGCGACGCCTACCAGGTGCGCTGCCAATGCCCAATGCCCTTGACAGATTGACCTCCGTCCAAATCTAATTTCAGTATTTTGTAGTGTTTTTTCCGTTGCTGTGTATTCAATTTGACAATTGGCACGCATCAGGTGTTCGTCAGGGATTTGGGCAAGGAGTACAGCGGTTGGCCGCTGAGCAACATGGAGCAATCTTACAAGTTCATGATCCGCCACGTGCGCCTCTGGAAGGTGGCCTTCCACGGTACCTCCCCGCGATGGGTGCACGGCATGTACCTCGCCGCACTCGCCTACTTCTACGCTAAGTACGTACGCACGCGCCGCTGATCAATACATGTTGAGCATTATATATGTTCTTATCGTCCAAGATCCTCTTCTTGTCCTTCGTCACTGAATTAGCCTTGCCGATCGAGTTATGTTCTTAATCAATGCAAATGGATTGGTTTTTCAGCGAAGTGGTGGCCGGGATCATGAAGTACAAGCCTGACATTATCATCAGCGTGCACCCGCTGATGCAGCACATTCCGCTGTGGGTTCTCAAGTGGCAGAGCCTGCATCCCAAAGTGCCCTTCTTCACTGTCATCACTGACCTCAACACCTGCCACCCCACATGGTAATCACTAATCGCTCTCATCTCCACAGTCCTAATAGGCCATTTAATTGGGGTGCCATTAGGGGTCTTGACCTTAAATCCTAAATAAGGGTTGCTCCTTCAGGTTCCACAACGACGTGACAAGGTGCTACTGCCCCTCCGCCGAGGTGGCAAAGAGGGCCCTGCTTCGAGGCCTCCAACCATCCCAAGTCCGCGTCCTTGGGCTGCCGATCAGGCCCTCCTTTTGCCGCGCCGTGCTGGAGAAGGTCCTGAATTCGCTTAACTTTCTCAGCATCACGTACGTCCTTGCATCGCCTGTGATGCCGGCGGGCTTACCTCTGCTTGGTTTACAGAATGAAATCAGAGAAGAACTCGAGTTGGAACCTGAACTGCCAGCAGTTCTACTGATGGGAGGCGGCGAGGGGATGGGTCCGGTGGAGGAGACCGCGAGGGCCCTTGGCGAGGAGCTTTACGACAACAGGAGACAGCGCCCAATTGGACAGATTGTGGTCATATGCGGCAGGAATCAGGTGCTGAGGTCCACCCTGCAGTCACTCAGATGGAAGGTCCCTGTCCAGGTACCATATATACAAGAATATGCCGATTCTGGGAGGATGATGCCTACAGTTAGATGCGCATTTCATATTGGATACCTTTGCTCTTACGGTTTTGCATTGGTATGTGGCTGACGTGTGGAGATCCTTTTTTCCCTTTAGATAAGAGGGTTCGAAAAACAGATGGAAAAGTGGATGGGGGCATGCGATTGCATCATCACAAAGGTTTGTTGGGGCCATTCGTGCTAATCTGCTTGAATAATTATTTCTTAATTTGTAGGGCCACCACTGATAGATTTATTGGTGGCGTTTGCAGGCTGGTCCAGGCACAATTGCAGAGGCGTTGATAAGGGGACTTCCTATTATTCTCAACGACTTCCTCCCAGGACAGGTCTGTGTTTCTCTTCTGTTTCAGCTAGTGTCGTTGAACTTTAAACCTCCTCTACTATTCCATGAAGTACTACCACATATTTGGTTCACTGAGTCTAAGCAAAGGTGTCCTTAAATAAGGTGGTCTCACTAGTTACTTCTTCTATGGTATGATGTTTCTATGTTTTATTGGATTATATTTTGACGTTTCCTAAAACTTTTATTATAAGCACATCTTGTGCAACAGAATATGATCTAGGTTGGCACATATAAGCATTACAAATCTACAACAAATTTGTTCTTTTGTGCAGGAAGTTGGAAATGTGCCTTATGTGGTGGACAACGGTGCCGGTATGTTCTTCGAGGACCCAAGGGAGGCCGCGAGGCAGGTAGCCCGGTGGTTCAGCACCCATATGGATGAACTCAAGAGATACTCCCTTAAAGCACTGCAGTTAGCAAATCCTGAAGCCGTGTTTGAAATCGTCAAGGACATCCATAAGCTCCAGCAACAATCCGTAACAGTTACCCAGATCTATTCCTTGACCTCGTCGTTTTCGTACCATATATAAATTCGAGAATACTATTACAGTTATACATATTCTGCATGCCGGATATATATTCATCAGAACTTCCATCTGGCAGCTGAAGAACCTGTATATATATAGGATTGACATTCATTATTAGCCTTGAAGAAGCTCTTCTCTACACATATGTCAATTCAATAAGATTGAAGTTATTGAGCTGGATGAGGCTTGTAATCCCCAGATTAAGGGTAAACCTTGGGATGGTTCTTGTGTAGTACTGGTGACAGGGATGCTCTATGTATTTCCAGCTACTAATTAACTATCGCAAAATCTAAACGGAGAGGCTGCTTCTCCATTTAAGCTTAAGTGGAGAGTCCTCCTAAGTTACTTTCTTTCAACACAAAGGAGCATAACAGAGGACGTAACTCACACGGACAGGCCTTCTTCTCCAACTCTGACAGGAAAAGTAACTTTACAATATTCGATTTTATCTGAAAGGTACTACTCCGTCCCAGAAAGAGTGACGTTTTGGGTGTTTGTGCCGCGAGTTTGACTAAGTTATGTACGAAATAATTTTTATAAAAAACTAAATCTGAATATCCATCTAATAGTATTTATATTATACCATAATTTTTAATATATGTGTATATATAATTGACCGTGATTGACCGAAGATTTTTGGACGGAGGGAGTAACTTTCTAATATTCTGCTCAATATGAAAAAAAGTAACTTTCTAATATTATGCTCGATCTGAAAAATAGCTAGGATGTCCATTAGGATGTAACTCCTCTAATATTATGCTAGATAGATGTTGGACATGCACGGCGTAGGTGAGAAGTAACTTATCAATGACATTTATGAGTAGAAAGTAACATTTTTGTATTTTTATATGATACAAAAGTAACTTCATCATTTTTTATCAAAATATACTCGACTCAGTGTGGCGGACCACTCCGAAATTATTACAACTTAAGTACCCGTGGACCACTAATCAAGCAGTCAGGCACTTAATCCGGAATAAGCTAGAGCGCCGTCGGATTATACCCGATTAACCACGTACTTTCACGATCGAAACAACACGCGCGCCCACACGAAGGTGAGTCCCAGAAATTACAACATTCCACAAATTCAACTTACATAAATAGTATCATAAAGTTATTACAATCCAAGTTCGAATTTCAAATCAAAGTGCGAGAGTTCATTGCAGCGGAAATTAAACTAACGACGATACATTGCAACAACACGATGAAGCCGGCCATGGTGCTACTCCTCCCGATCCTCGGCAGAGGACGGAACCCACTCGACATGCCAGCCAGGAGGAACCTGGGTAGGCCAAGTGATGGAATCGACTACCACATCCATAACAGTACCTGAAATAAATAGCCACAAGCAAGGCTGAGTATACTAATACTCAGCAAGCCTTACCCGTCGGGTGAAAACTACATCACCGACTTCTAGACATGAGAGTTTTTAGCTGGTGGGTTTGTTTTGCCAGAAAGCTACTAAGAGTGGATCCTTACTTTCATGATTTTAGCATCAAATTCTAGTAGAGTTAACCATTCTAGATTAGCATCCTCTCTAAGCATAAAAGTGGTGCAATACACTTTAGTACATACAACAAGTTCATCATCCTCATAGTTCCACTTGTTACTCAATGCAGCACAGCGGTCAAGCAGTCTCATTAACCGCGAGAAGCGGACAATTCGAACCGAATTTTGCTACCTGGCCAGGGGAAACCCAACACACACGGATAATGCTTGCTGTAAAAGGCACAAGCACTACCCAATCTTTTCCATCGATCCACAATTCGGCGCCGGGTCCATTCCCTTAGGATAAAGGTTTACCGCTTCACTTATGGCATCACGCATATATCCACATGTGTACAGCAAGAGAAACAAAATATTTCCAAGGAGAGATGGCTATCGGTCTTAGCTGCTTCAATCTGGTACCGGGCTTACCGATTCCCATAGGTCGGCATGCATGTGGTACGTTCAAAAACTTGACACACAGGACGGGAGATCTACACATACCCTCCCGCCCGTCCATCCTTATGGTTCCAACATAAGTAAAGACAAGCAACTCCTATATCTCGCGAGTGACAGGAAATCACTCGACTTGTAACGGTCCTGAAGTCATTGTTCTACCGATCCTATCATGCTAGTATTTCAAGTCATACGTACTAGAATCATGCAACTAGGGTATTCATACAACACCTAGAACGTAAATGCACAAGCATAATTAATTTATAGTTGCACGAATCAAAAGTTAGGTTATGCTCCGGGGCTTGCCTTCTTGAGCTAGCTGACTGTCAGGCTCCGGGTCGATCACGACGACGTTGGCACCACCCTCGGGGACTTCCTCTTCGTTGACGGGGACGAGGTTGTAGGTGCCGTCAGCGATAGCGCCTTCTACATGAGATGCACAACTTTAATGAGGCTGCCTATGATCTAAGAATAAGGCCTCGAAGGCCATATTCACCTAGACATACTATTGAACTATTTTCTCCTTCACAAAATTAGAGGAGGTGTGTGGAAACTTTATGCTTTCATAAAGGTGATTGTGTACACATATATAATAATTCAATTTATTATTTTTAAGCAAGGGTGCAGTTCTGGAATTTTGGGTTTACTTCTCCACATTTATTCCAAGTGCAAAAAGTGATCCATTTCTTTTTATAATCTCATGTCCACCCTAGTTTCTTCTCATTTTTGTTTCTCTGTTTCTGTTCATCCTTTTTATCCACAAACTTTATGACAGCTACTGGAGTATAAGAGTTAGGCTCACTCCAAAATTTAGCTAAAACTGAGCTACACATAATTTATTAAAAATGGAACAAGTTGCTGTCCTAGAAAACAAGATTAATTCATATAAAATAAAAACTACTTCCAAAATAGGAGATCTCTCTACCAGACCTACTCATGAGTGAAAGAAAGGTTCTGACTAAGTGGTGGCTATAATTATCCCTTGGTCAGCCCTCAATAATTTTCTATCCGAAAACCATCATCTATTTTTTTGCTAGTCTAAACAGGGTCAAAAATTAAGTTTAGCATTTTTTCCACATGTGAAAACAAGTTACAAGACCTCTGGTGAAAGATGGTGATTTTTGACTGCAGGGATTATTTTTGATAATTGCACAACTACACTAGAACAGGAATCACGAAATAATTCATAACTGAAGCTACAGTCCATATTTTTAGGTCTCCTTTGGACACAAAGCGTACAAGGGCATCGCAAGCAACATATCCAAAGTTCAGCTCCAGAAGAGCTCAGGATTTGAAATGGTGCACAAGATTCTAAAAACTGAGTTTGAATTTTAATTCAAAAACTATTCATCAAAAGTGTATACATGCCGGCATGAGATTGGAGTTTACAATCTCACGAGTCCAGGGAGTATTTTTGAGCATTTTTCTGTTTTTTCTACGATTTTTAGTGGATTTTACAAGATTTCGGGAAAATGAACTTAAACCTTAAGAATCTTTTTACGCCGCGACCCTCGGAACTTTTGAAGATGAAGAACCCTGCGAAAAGGAAGAAGATGAAGTAGTGCCATTGGCTCGTCGGCGACGTTGCGCCGGCCAAACGACGGTGGGAGGAGGTCGGAGAGGTGGGGGAAAAAGGACGAGCAGCTCACCACGAGTCGAATGGTGGCGGTTGGGAGGTCGGAGGAGGCTCGGAGGTGGCCGGCGACGGGAGCAGTGGCGGTGCGGCCGCCGCGGCTTCAACTCCGGCATGGTCGGTGACTTTCACCGCAGTTGGAGGGGCTCGTGAGCATCAGTGGGACATGGTGAAGACGTTGGGATGCTCGGTTGGCGTCGTGGATAGCTCGAAGGTGTGTCTCGACGTGGAGGTGCCTCGGCGGCCGAAAAATGGGGATTTGGGGGAAATTCTGATTTCTCGCCGGAGAGTCGATGGGAGCTTGAAAGAAGTGGGGGAAATCGAAGCTAAGGAAGTGGGCGAGCTCTGAGTGCGGGGAATTTGGAAATGGTGGAGGGATGGGGTCGAATTTGCTCCGGCGCTCGAGCTCAGCTCTTACGGCCAGAGGTTGAAGGAGGGGGTGCACGAGCGCGGAGGAGGGGAAATGGCAGTGCGCTGGTTGAGGGAAAGGTGCAAGGCTGCTCGGTGAAGTGTTGGAGCACGCTAGAGTGGGCTGAGCTGCCTCGAGGTCGCTCGCGTGCACGGCTCGGGCACGCAGGCCGCCATGAGTGCGCCTGCGAGCTCGGGCAGCGCGCGCGAAGCGGTTGGGCCTCGCGGATCATGGCATGGGCGAGTGAGGATCCTTCGCAGAGGCGCTTGGAGCGTAGTGAGCAGGAATCCCGGCCGCGGAACGGCTCTGCGCGGCGCGCGCGGCCATGGCCAGTGGCCGAGCTCTGCTCGCCATCATGGCGCTCCGCGCGGCGCGAGGCTGCTCAGGCGCGGCTGCGCGGGAAAAGACCGGTCCGGGATGTCAGGCGCCCGCGCGAGGACAAAAGGAAGATGCCGCCGTGGCTTGGCCGGCCAGGCGAGGCCGCCGCCGCTCGCCGGCCACGTGGCGGGCGCAGCCGGCCGGCGCAGAGCGCACCAGGGCGAGCTGTCGGGTGCCCCATGGAGCTCCTCCTTTCACTGTGGATTCTCTCCAAAAATTTGAACTGAACATTCAAATGTGCAAAAATAAAAGTTGGAGTTTAAGATGTGGGACACAACTTTCTTTTTGGGGTGAACCTGAAATTTCAAATTTTTCAAGCTCAAAAAGGTCATTTTCGAACAGGAGTTTAGCATGGTTTTTTGAGTTTTTGAGGGGCTTAACTGCAAAATTTGAAAAAGTTCCCAACAGTGACTAGGCCTTATTTGTGATGACAAACAACTTTTATTTTTGTAGATTTTTAAGTTTAGTACAAAATTCTTGAGATTTCAGTTGGGTGTCAAAAAGGCCTTGTTTGAAATTTAAATTTCGAATTTTGATCAAATTATGTGTGCTACCACCATTGCTGCCCTTTTATGCTGTTTTAATTGTGTTTTTAAGGTACTTAACATCAGGGATGTCACACTCATATCTTGTTTTGAAGTTTTTATTGAGACAAATATAATGGTACAATCTAATTTTTATTTGAATGTTTTCTCCCCCTCTAAATACGAAAAATGTAAAGGGCTCTCCACATAAGCTTAAATGAAGAGGCCTCTCCGTGTAGTTGCCTCCATTAACTATTATTTGAAAGAAGTTATATGCGAAGAGCATGTACAGCCCCTAATAATTCAGTTGGAATGATTAATGATGACAATCAATGCAACTAATATGTCAGCATCGACCATTCAAAAGTTATTCTAATACGACGGAATTTTCATGATATCCTTGCATGAATGTTGGTACACTAATGGAGTACAAGGATGTTATATATTTTTCTAAAATTTTTGCCTATCAGAGATGAAACAAGTTCATCTAGTCGAGAGATTATGGAGGATGATATCTTCATTGAACTGATAGAACACAATGATCATATACATGTGAAACATCCCGTGGAGAATAACAATGAAGCTTGAAGAACGAGGAAGAGACGGAAGATTGCAAATTCTTTTGGTGATGGTTTCATTGTAGACCACGTGGAGGACAACACACTTTTAAGTGCTCAATCTACCAAAGCGTTAAATAGAATATCAAGGCAATTAGCAAAAGTGTTTAGTGCTAATCTAGGCCTATTAGCACATTTTTTAGGTGATTAGCCTAGAGTTCAGCGAGGTTTGCACACCACTTTGCTTGCCGGTTCATGCACGCACTAAGTGTTGTAAATCTGGAGCTTTTAGTTTTGCGAGACCCTACAACCGAGTTTGTGGAGTGGTCGTTGGTGCTTGTGATAGGGAGAAGAGGCCCTTCTAGTTAGCCAAAACTCTAATATAGTGCAGATGGGGGGAGCATTGGGAGGGCGAGTGGAGACCAACTTATGTGTAGGAAGGTCCTGTGGTTATCCACGAAGTTACTCGACCAAGGAGCTTAGCCCTTGTGTGGACATTCCCTTGAAAGGATCTTCAACGATAAGAACTAGTGGGACCCTTGTGATATTTCCGATACCTCTATAAACTCGTCGTGGCGGTCTTAATTTTTAGAACACATAATTTTCCCCCTTAGGGTGTCATGGTACCTTCAACCTAGAACCATTGAAGAAACATACTCATCTCGTCATGTTGATTATTGCAACAAAGCAGTCTCTTCAATCTAGAACCATTGAAGACACATACTCATCTCGTTATGTTGATTATTGCAACAAAGCAGTGAGATGGATTCTATTACGTCTAATGATATCTGAGAGGTTGTTGATTGTCCTTATGTGTCAAACCCATAGGATGTAAGTAGATATTTTTTTTAAATAATAGCTTAGACCAGATGGTACTATAGAAAAGTTAAGGCTAGCCTTGTGGCCACGGTTTGTAAACAAGGAGAGGACTTCTTTGATACTTATTTACCTATTACTCGATGGACCATGATTCACCTATCATCAAATTGAGCTGGTTTGTTTCAAACCCAGAGATGATGATTGGAATACTCTCAAAAGTGTAATGTGCTATCTAGTAGGGAGAATGGACTGTGGAATTCACTATGTCAGGTACCCTAATGTACTAAAGGGGTCCAGTGATTCGAACTGAATTTATGATAAAAGCCATGATTAAATGTGTCCACACTCGTTTCAAAAAAATATATGTCCACACTTTGAGGTGGTGTTGTTCCTGAAATTCTACAAGCAAACCATCTAAACGTGGTCAACAATGAAAGCGGAACTCACAACATTAGATATCATCATAGTTGCGACTGAGTGGCTTCATGAACTACTAACGTATACGTTGAGCGGCTTTGAGAATAGTTCAAAGGACAACATGAAGTCATTGAAGCATGTAAATAGGTGGTTGACCTATCAAGAAGTTGAGAAACTCCAAATTTAGAGTTTTAGACTATGTTCAAACGGCTAAGAATATGACACATCAATTCACAAGAGGTCTTTCACAAAATGTGATAAACATGGAATTGGGCTTGAGACCGAGGTGAGTCTTTCTGTGGTGGCAACCTGTTCTGTGTGATCGGAGATCCCGTGAAGCTCTGAGAGAAGAAACCTTTGTAAAAAGACTCATTCCATGTGAAGGTGTGTTTCTCTTCTAATCTGTATGGTAGATTGTTTTATACCTCAATGTATTCCAATTTTTTTTTAAAACATAGTTGTCTCCTAAAAATAAAGATGTGTATTTGTGATAGTACATTTGCATAACATCAAGAAACTCATGAAAAGGCATGAAGTATAATCCAAAAGCTCCAAAATACGAGGATGCTTATGCAACGTAGTATCAGTGTAGAGCTCCAATGAAGCTTGTTTGCATAAGACTAATAATTTCAAGACATAGTCGATTTTACGGTTGTGAATAAATGTAGCCTTAGTTCTAAGTGAAAGCTCAACTTAATAGTCTCCATCAAATACTAGGATAACAAAGAGAATAGAAAACATTTTTTATGACTTGAAATTCTTGGTGACAATTGTTGGATTATATTGGTTGGGCCCATTATTCTTTTCAATGAAGAATAAAATCCTAGCATTTAATGTTAAGAGATAATATGGTTAATGGGAAGTTCAAGAGCATCTCAACTGCGTGCGCTCACCCACCAACCCAATTCGAGGCCAAGGCCATGGGCGTGGTAGTGAGTGTTGGAGAGGCAAGTTGTCACATGTCGTGCCAACCTAAGCCTAAGCTTGACGTGATGTGTTGCGTTCGAATTTGATTCTATGCACGAATGCCAGGCGCCGAGTTAATCGCAATGATACAGAGTTCATCACGATTCAACCATCCAGGTGCATCCTCCCATCTCCTTGCCTTCTATAAGCCAGGCTCCCTCTTATCTTCTTCCATACACGAAGACATCCTCGTCCCCATCCACATCCCCATGGCTAGCGCAGCGTGCACATATCCGGCGAGAGCATATGTCTCCAATACATTGCCTCTACGAGATCCTACTCTAGATACCAACGCAGTTAGATTTCTAGAGTGTCTTTACTCATCCAGAATAATGTCTTCTTCGCCGGTGCGCCATTCATCGACATCCTCTACACGTCCATTCACCGCGTCATCATACTTCCCCTGCATGCGCTCGTACATCTATGTTCATCGACTTCGTCTACTCCAACGCTAGCTCGTACATATACTTCAATTGCTACGATTGGTTCGCTGCTATGGTACTACCGGTCTACCTGCATAGAATCTATACACATGCCAACCGAATAGCATTATAGGAATCCACTTCTTTGTCGTGTGTCAGGACACACGGCAAAGGCCCTTTTACCCACGGCAAAGGCTTTGCCGAATGCCGCCCAGGGCAAATGACACACGGCAAAAGGATTCTTTGTTGCGTGCCACACAGGAAAAAAAAACACAGGCAAAGAAAAACACTCGTCCCTTTGTCATACGCCCGACCTAAAACACAAGGCAAAGGCTCTAGCACATGGCAAAGAGCCCGGTTTCCATAGTGTGGCATGGCTCCGGAGTGGTTACATCGATACCATACATTCTTTGTTTCACTCACAATGGCATTGAAATATTTTTGAACTTTATGTTCAATCTTGAACTAAAATGTGCCCAAAAGTGACTAATTCTCTAAGAATCCAAAAAGTTGATTATGACGATAATTATATTCATAAACATAAATGAAATTTAAGGACAAAATATAGGGTGCTTTATTCCTGAACGTTTCCTTAAATAATGCGTGGTAAATAAATACACGTGGATCAGTTATGTGCATCGTTCAGGCACATGGTGAACAAATTAACAATCGGAACTAAAATTTTACAGGTTGTGGCAAAAATGGAATTCTCAACCGTTGGATCCCGGAACCCTGACTGGAAGGGTTACTGCAGTGCCAAACAAATTCACCTAAATCCTGATGGATGGCACTGTGCAATTCACGACGATGAACCCTGCTCCTTTGTGGAATGCTGATCCAGCCAAGAGATTATATCATTGAGAACTTGGAAAATTGTATCGTCTGGCTCACCTTCCAAGATAGCATGGTATGCGCCTTTGTAGAGGCACAGCTTCTTGTCTTGGCTCTTTGCTTTCTCATACAGAGCTTTGCTCACGGCCGGGTCAGTAACTAAATCAGCCTCACCGTGTAATATGATCATGGGCAGAGAAACCTGTGAGAGATAAAGCAGGCATCAACCATAAAAATGAGACAGCAGTATACATAAATAGGCCCTACGCAATTCCATATTCCAACACAGTTTGTTGAAGTTTACCTTCGAAAACAGTATACTTATTTACATTGAAATCTTATAAACAAAAGTTGCTTATCTGATTACACCTATCTGTTTCCATAACGTTACGCTAAAAGCATGAATTTTGTTAAGGGTATTTGAGTGTTTTTTTTAGTCCTACTTCCCTTTGGCTATTATTCAGGAAAAGCACTATTCGTAACCTAGTATAGACTACAGAGCCAAACAAGGGTTAGGGTTTTTGGCATTACTGGAAACAGGGTATTTTCTTCATCTCTCTAAATATATATTCTCATTGGATCTGTGCAGTCAAAACAATCTGACGGTTTCTATGTACAAAAAAGTGCAAGAAGTGACTGCTGAAAATAACGCTTTGAACATGAAAACTATAATTGGTAACAGATTACATAGCATTTATGACATGTATAACTCAAGTAACTGGAGCAAACCAAACATGAGCCATACTTCTTCCAGTCGTCTTTCTATCTCTTGTGTTGTACTCAGCATCTCCAAAGCAGTTCGGAGGCGTGGCTTATCCTTGTAGCCAATCACATTGAAAGAACACTGCACTGGTCAGTGGACTAATAAGTAAACTAATCGCAAGGCATAGAGAAATTTAACATTAATTGAGTAAATAAATATTCAAAAGAAATAAACCAATTTCTATTTCACAAGCATTAAAAAAACAATAACAGTGCCTGCAAGTACATATTCATACGCTCTCTATGGTTGCTGTAAGACAAATCAAATAATAAAAACATATGGTCACCTATGTCACAAATCATTTGCTATACTGATCACTGAAAAAGATGAGAATGCCTATTCATTACGGGTAGTGTCTGAAGCAATGTTAAAAGGATCATATTGTTTTTTTGCATGTTATTATCTGCAAAAAATTGAATGTCCTATTAAAAAATGTGAAAGGTGGTCAAAATGGAAGAAAAGAAGGAAATATTACAATTGAATGAAAGGCTCAAATTTTAGTTTCAAAGAATTCAGCATGACAGATACTGACCTGCTCTTGTTTCTCCTTTACTTTGAATGCCAACTCTGCCAAATCTTTTTGAGGAACTAGCTTTTCTTTTGGCAGAAGTTTGGCCATAAAAATTAGAACTTGCCGAACAGGCCAAGGTGGAACCACATCATCTGCAATCTATTGAGATGATCTTGTGAATAAGTTGTCAGACATTAACTTATGTAGATAAGTTAAAACATAGATATAACTACCTTACACATGGGTGCTACTAGTATTGCACCATTCCATTCATTTGGTTGCTTCAAGTGAACCTTCAATGCAACTGCTCCACCCATAGATTGACCAAACAGAAAGCTCGGCAGACCTCTATGTTCAGGATTTCCTAATAAGAAGAACAAAGAGCATGCTTCCACTCAAATGACAATATATGAGTAAAGATTTTTTTTCACAAAAGTACCCATATTTTTTTCAACAATCATGTCAAAGAAATAGCACGAGATACAAGCAATATCATAGAGATAGCATACCTTTCACCTTAGCAAAGTGTTCAGCTACATCATCAACAAGAGTATCAAAACTTGGAATATATCCATGAAGTCCTTCTGAAAGGCCAAAGCCAGGGTAGTCAAGTGCAAATACTCCGTATCCAGCTGAAGCAATCTTCTTAGCAACCCCTAGAATTAAAACAAACCATTAAAAATATGCAACAAATGAGACAAACCACAACATTACTAGCATCATAGAGAAAAGAAAAGGCTAACCATCAAGGAAGAATGTACATGTGTCTCCATAACCATGGCAGAGACAAACAATAGCTTTCAAGCGATTGTTCTTTGGGAACCAACATTTTGAGAAAATCTCCACACCCCTAGAGTTACGCTCATATGACTGTAAAAGAAAAAAAATCAATGATGGATAATTAATCAACAAGCTGCAATAAACCTATAGAAAGAGATCCAAGTCCTGTGTCATCATGATTTCAGAGATAGGAATACCATTGAGCAAAGTAACACGTTTTGCAACGCTAAAAAAACACGTTTTGCACAGCATATTACCATCTTAAAACACCTTGCAGATCATGAAAAATGATCTATAAAATAGCCAACTCCTGAAGGTTCATTGCATACCGCAGAAAATTTACCAAAAATAAGCATAAACTAATATACCTATGAATATTTCCTAAGAACCTAAACATTATATAGTGTGTTGGAGTAAGTTTTCAATTAAAAATACTGAAGTTATCCAATATAGAGGAATCATTTGCTAAAATTAACGAAGTACATATGCCTGCTAACTTACATACTAGATTTTAACCACTCAAATGTCTCTCAAACATAGACCGTGCATTAACAATAGGGAAAAAGAGGAATTGCCTCTATGATCTTGTATACAATGGGTCACAGAAATTGTCAAACTGCAACAGTTAAGTTTAGGGTCCTTATTATGAAGAAACAGTATGGTTTGAGCTAATAGTACCTCATTTGTTCCAATGCCACTATATTGTCCCTGCATTATAAAAGCAATGAAAGTGAGAGATCATCCCTAAACTTGTTTACATCTAGTTCTATGTTATCTTTTAAAGTGAGATAAGTACATAAAGCCTATAAAGCTATAACAGAGAAGATTCAAGGGGAACAAAAATAATAATAATCTGATGAACTGACACCTGACAATTGGTAAGAGACGTTACTATTGCAGCCCTGCACACTTATACATACCTCCGACAAGTAAAGATAATGCACGAAATGAGCCCTTTTATCATCTTGCCAAACCAATCCTAGGCCGACGCGTCACTAACCAGTATGAAGAACCAAAAAAGATAGGAATAATCACTTACGTGCTACCACTAAAACCCGTAATCCCACAGCTGCCACCCGTAATCCCTCAGCTGCCACTGTCGACTGTGATGGTCCCAGGTGTCTGACGCATTGACGTCATACGAGGGATTACTAAGTTTTTTCGGTGGCATACGGGAATGGCCCAAAAAGATAGCACATGTGTTTTGAAGTAGACAGAGAGGGCACCCGTTATATGTGGTTCTAAGCAGATAGGCAGAGTTGTTAGCAGCGAGGAGGCGGGGTTGACCTTGAAGAGGCAATGGTCGATGTTGAGCTGCACGTTCTTGAACTTCTCGCGGACGCGGCGGCGCTCGGGGGCCTCGTCCAGGCACGCTCCCAGCACTTCCCGCTCCAGCGCCTCATCCACCAGGCCCTCCCACTTTCTCGGGGCCTGCGCCGGCGCCGCCGCTGCGGCCGACATCGCCGCCGCGCCCGAGCCTCGCGTCGTCGGCCGGCTGGGACGGATGGATTCGGTCAGCAGATCCGCGGCGGGTGGAAGCGGCGGAGCAAAGGGAGGGGGAGGGACCCACCTACCGCGAGAAGACGGGAGCAGTGAGGAGGGGCGGCGGCGGGAGCGCGGGGAGGAAGACCTTCGCCAAGCCCCGTGGCTTTGACGCCATTTATTGCGCCTCCTTTTTTCCTTCTTTTTTCTGAAGGGGGGGGGGGGGGGGGGGAACGCACGCCATCGACTTTTTTTTGTCCTTTTTCTTTGTTTGTTCGGTGTTGTTTTACGTCACGGAAGCGCATAGCCCAGCTGCTTGCAAGGCCGTGCCTAGCCGCGTTTCCATTGTTTTCTACGGTAATGCTGCATATCAGACGTCAAAGCAAATATCGGACGGACGCGCGTCACGTACCCGTCGACCCTCATCTCCCTGCAGGTGGCCGTCATTCGAGAGCCACCCTCTCTCCTTTTGATTTCCTGCCGTAGGCTGTGTTCACAAAAACGAAAAGAGAATTTTTTTTCTAGGAAGCATGTTATGTGAAGAGAATGAATAGAAAAGGTGAAAAAAGAATTTTATAGGAAGCGTGTTATGTGATGGAGATGAATAAGAAGTAAAACGTATCTTTTACATCTGAACATTGTCATAGTTTTTTATCGTTTCTCACTCCTTCCGTCTAAACTCCCACACCTATCCATTTGTTCTACACGACCCGATGTTGCAATGTTTACGATGTTCCATTGTTGCAATATTTCGACTTGATGTTGCAAATATTTTTCATATCGATGCTATATGAATTGATATGTTTTAATATTGAATCCAAATGGTTGCAATTTGGGCTTGATGTTGCAGACATTTTCACATGGATGTTACAGGAATAGTCATGTTTCAATGGTTCGTCCAACGGAAATGCTACGTCGTGGGCGTCTGGACGCTAAAGCAGAAATCGGACGCACCCTCTCCATTCATTTTTCCCTCCTAACTTTCAATGTTTCAACCTTTTTCACCTAAATGTTGCAGAATATAACTTAATGTTGCACGTTAAAATGTTCGATGTTTCAATGTTTCAACATTTTTTACATGAATGTTGCAGAATATAACAATGTTGCACGTGATGTTTGTTTCAGATGATCCTGTATGTTGCAATAATCAACCCAACGATGTTGCGTCATCTTTTTTCTCATTTACAATGTTGCATTAGGACTGTTGGTGCAACGTTGAATCATCTTTTACCCGGTTACAATGTTACATCAGGACTGATGTTGCAACGTCCGTTGCTGCGCCCGGACGACGGACGTCTGGGTGCCTAGCAAGTCCGTTGTTTTTAACACGTGGATAACATGTTTTTTCATCATTAAGAAAAAAGTTACAGTAAAACAATTTTAGGAGGGATCCCAAAGCAATGACGATGCGCTAAGTAATAACCCGCGACAAACAACATAGGCACAACAATAAAAAGAAATCATGATACCACCAACACACCATACACATCATTAAGATAACCAATATATACCTACAAGTGATAAAGACATAAAGAAGACACGTGTCACCTCCTACCTAACAAGTAGAAGTCGTTGCCTAACCATCAGAAGCCAACGGAGGTAGAGCGAGATGGTCCAACAAGACGATGCATCCACAGAGGATGCGGCGCTATAAGCCGTCATCATCTGTATGTTCTTGAGGGAGCAGACTAAGTCTTCACTTGGCAAAACCTAATGGATTTGGTGGCAGCAACAAAGCTCCCAACGAGGTGAGCTACATTCAAAGATCCAATCATTCCAAAGTCAACCAAATCTTTGACATTGGACACTTCCTCAAAACTCGGCTTGTCTTTTGTGTTTGGCAGCTATATGCCATAATGAAATGTGTGGGCCGTATCCTGCCTAGTGATGCCTGCCCAGTAAACCACCTCTCCCTTCTGACACAACATCTCCTTTCCGCCATGCACCTTTCATCTCTTTCACGTCGCCCGTCACATCCCACCCGCGCAACTGTTTTGCCTACCCACTTTTCTCGAGCCCTTAACCGAGTCCCCGAGCCTCCATCCATGCCCCCCTGCTCATCTGCCTATAAATATCGAGCCTCAGCACCTCCTTCTTCCTCCCGCATGCCATCTCCATTGCCTCCTTGCTCTTGCAACCTCTGCAGCACGTACGGAGCACCCATTGCTCAAGTCCAAGTCTAGATTCAAAGCCACCGTTCCACTGCTCTGTCACTGGTTTCCTCGTAAACCCGCAATAAAATTCCCATCCCCAACTTCCTCTAGTGCACCTAGACCCGTTTTCCTTGGTGCAGAATCTTCCGTCCGATGCAAGGGCCACGGTGGTCCTTTGATCGCACCTACTTGTTGGCCGCCCGAGTTTTCTTGGTGTAGTGAGGAACATCGACTAGAGGGGGGTGAATAGGCAGTTTTAACTAAAAGCACAACACTAAAAAAATTTATTAGTATCACAAGAAAACCCATATTTCTAGTGTTCTATTCTATGTGAAGGTTTGCAATCCTAAGATGATAAGATACAATTCAATCTCTAGAAAGTAAACTGCTAGAAAGTGAATGAGCAATAGAAATAACAGAAGACACAAGCAATTTTTCTCGTGGTGTCGGTGACTTATCAGTCACCCCTAATCCATGTTGAGATGGATTCAAAGCTTCCTATTGCTCCTCTACTAAGAGTTCACTTGGTCTATAAGCAGCCAACTTATAATCAATAAACCTTTCAAACTTCCTTTCCACTAGAGATGCTTTCACCACTCCGGTGAGGCAAAGCTCAAGAACCTCTCACAAATATCAATCAAAGGTTTCTTCGCAATCTTCTTGAAGAGATCAATGAATCCCAAACTCCAAGCCGTCTAGGAGAGGTGGAAATCTTGAAGAGTAACGAGTCAAAATCCCTTGCTTGAAGAATCACCTAGTCCCACCAAGCTCAATCAATAGATGCAATGCACTAGAATGCTCTTAATCTTACCAAAGATGCAATATCTAAGCAAGTGAGTGAGAGAGGAGTGCTAAAATGTGTTTGTCAAGTGAGTCAAATGGCCAAGAGAGCCTCCCCGCGGATGGGGTCTCATATTTATACCCCCAACACCAATCCAACCATTAGGTTTTAAACTCAAGTTTTCTGCGAACTCGCGGACCGTCTGCCTCTATGGGACCGACTAGTTCGCCCTTGAGGTCCAACGACTATGTGTCACATAACAGACTATCAGAGTCAACCATTTCAAAATTCATGGACCGTCCACCTCACAGGGTCGAACGGTCCACTGTTCGAAACCATTTTATACAGAACGCTCGCCTGATCGAACAAGGCCAAAATTTAGACGGCGGACCGTCATGTCCCCAGGGCCGGACCGTCCACTGTTGTCGTTTAAATCCACTAGAAAACTTCATAGCCACTATCCAAAAATTTTGCCAACGCTGGATTGTCCGCCGAGGTTGGCCAGACCGTCTGCTGAGGTCAGCCAGACCGTCCGCTGAGGTTGGCCAGACCGTCCGCCATTGATATCGATTTCCACCAGAGAGCAAAATTGGCACTATCTAAAAATTTCTTCAACGACCAACTGCCAGGGGTGGCCAGACGGTCCGCCATTGTTGGCCAATTTTACACAGAGCCGCACTCGGCTCTATTCAAAATTTTATGTCAGAGGCAGACTGTGCCCAACAGAACATGACGGTTTGTTGTTCATGTTTGCCCAGCAAGACAAGTTTCTTTCCAAACCACTTGTTATATAGGATCTTTTAAATATTCGAATTCTCACATCCTATATGCATCAACACAAATGTTTGAACAAAGTGGCACCAAAGATTCGTCAATCAAATGAAATTGACCCCTCTTGATAGTATGGCCATCTAGCCAATTAATCCGGTCAATTTTCTTCTCTAATCACCTTTTGACCCGCAAAAATAAAAGCCCTAACTTTTACTTTTGCCTTGAGCTTTCTCTCTTGATTTTCCACAAAATAACCAATGATTCATGTATTTTCTTATCTTTTCAATTATTCCATCAATAGCATCACAATGACTAGCATAGCTGAACTTTGCGACTAATCTACACTCGTATTCTTAATTAAAATATTAGTCCATAAAGTGTTGTTATTAATTACCAAAACACTAATCAAAGGGCCTAGATGCCTTCACTTGATCATTTCCTCTGTTCATTGAACCCAAGGACCCTTGCATACTATATTTTGATGGCGCATTCCTATAAAAGATGATAAAGAGCCTCACTGCTAAATAAATAGAGATCAAGAACAACAAATACACCTAACCCGAGTGTAAAATGAATCAAATTTTCACCTAATAACACTTGGCAGGTTGTTCTTTGAGTTTAAATGTCTATTGCAACACTCAATGGATAACTTCCCCTGAGAAAAGGACGTGAAGCACACCCCTTGAGTTGTCTATTGTGCTTTGCAATAGAAAGTGGACCCCTGTTTTTTTAACAAACTCTGCATGCATCCTCGTGAAGAGAACGTGTTCACCGATGGTGTCTACGAGTCCGTGGAGCTTGCAGCCTATCTGTAGCCCAAGCAGCCGACCTAAAGCCCAAGCAGCCGATCAATACCTAAGCTTTGTATCGAAAGAGCCCAAGGTTTAGCAAGACAAACACATTGCATAACCCAGTTTTACGATACTCATTCTAGTCCTCTTTTTTATGTTTGTGCATTTACATTTTAAGGAATTATTTTGGAACCTTAGATGCATGGATCCATAGGAACATGAGTTCTTTTACTAGAGGTAGTCACTGCCATTGCTAAGTAGGATCGATACTAGTCAAGTGATTTCATATCACTCGTGAGACAAATAGGGTGTTGTTTGGTTTATGTTGAAATCATAAGGAATGACGGGCATGGCTTGGTTGTGCAAGGCACATTGGTGGTTTTTGCCCTGCCTACGACAGAGATGAAATCTGCGAAGGATTATGATGATGTCTTTGGCTTGAGGTGGCCACAAGATTTATCACAACGTAAAACATGTGTAGCAATATAACCATTTGCCACCATGTGGGCTGTGGCCATATACTATATTACCACAATGTCAATATGTTGCAACTAAGCACTAATGCAATGCCTAGTTTTGTGGCAATATAAGCTAATGCCACCACATAAAAAGTTGCAATACTCTAATGCAACCCTTTTGGTGTGTGGCAATTACTATAATAACGCAACAAATAAAAAAACATTGCAATGCACCTATTACCATGAAGGTACTTGCAACACCTGCCAACAAAATTGACATTGATGCAAATGTTATGTATTGCCACAATTTGGGCCCTATTGCCATGTTTTTTCGCCCATGCGATAGGAAAAATATCTAGTAGTGTGGACATGTGTTGAACATACCAATGGCATGAATGAAAGTGCATTTGACCCCTAGTGGTTTTGGTGTTAATAACAACAACAATTTAGAGGTTTCAAACTTCTATTGAGAAATGTGCAGGATTTAAAAAAAGAGAAAAATGAGAAATATCAAAAGGAGGTCCCCTATTATAATTAACGTGGTGTGAACCTCAAATGACGATTTAAATAAATTTACTCTTTGAATTTGAGTATAGGAAACATTGTACTATCAAGGGAGGTGTAATTGATGAAACAAGGATGTCAAGGTGCAAACTTGAGATGAAAATACTTTGACAAATGCACAAAAACCTAACCTTTATAGTGTAGGTCAGGTAACCCAGTTCCTAGATCCGGATGACCCGATTTGGCTCCGAACAAAACCAGGTTACCCGGTTGAGAACCGGATGACCAAGTCTGACTGCTCTCGTGGGGTTTTGACAGTTAATTCTCTCATCGTTCCGAGTAACAGGGTATGATCTGGGTGACATAATTTGAATTTCGTAGTTGTTAGAGTATACATGTGAGTGTATATTGTGGCCCATATGGCTGGCCCATATAGAGCCCCATGTATAGCACTATATTTCCAGCCACTTAAGATTGGAGTAATACACTGATTTTCCCAATCCAACATGGTATCAGGCTAGGGTTTCTTCTCCTCCCACCGCTTCCTCTCCACCAGCCACCACCAGCCATCTCCTGCCGCCACCGGCTGTCGCCGGCCGCCTCTGCAGCCATGGACGGCGGCCGCGCCCCTCCTCCCCTCTCCTCCTTCCCTCCTCTCTCCTCCTATGCGGCAGCTCTCATGGCTGCCGCCCGTCCTCCTGCACCACCCCTCCAGCCGCCGCCGCTGACAGCAGCCACTCGGGCCGGTTAGCAGCACCCGGCGCCAGGTCCGGCCGCCGCCGGGGGCCATCCTCCTCCGCCGTCGCTCGATCCAGTTATCTCCGGGTCTGGGCCTGCTCTCAGGCCGCCGCCGCCCCCCCTACCGGCGGCTGGCCATGCGCAGAAGCACCTGGCCCCATGCAGACGCCGCCACCAGGGGTTGTTGTCGATGTGGTCCCAAGCCTCGGCCCACAGTAGCCATCCACGACTGTTCCCCATCTCTAGCCACCGCGACCACCCTCCTTCCTCATGGTGGTGCGGGGCTCAACGTCCGACAGCCGCCGCCTCCGCCTCTGACTCCCGCAGTCGCTGTTGTGTACTATGTAGAGCCAGTGGCCCATGCGGGTGCTGCGGGCCTTGCGGATCCCACTGGCCTCGTTGCCTCCGTGGGCCCAAGGGGCTACGCATGCTCACCCACCCACGCCAAGGGCAAGTAGGTCGCCTCTGACGAGACCATGTCGGCGGACCCTATCGCCGCCCTTATTGCGGCCAAGTCCGAGGCCGCGACGGCCCAGGAGCCTGTCCGGGCGGCCACAAACTCATGGGAGCGTGAGCGCTCTGCTGCCGATGCCCTCGCGCGCCAGGTCGCCGAGGCCGAGTGCTCCATCGGCGTCACCACCACTCCATCCCCAGTCGTCCACTACCCTGACTCCAGCGCGTCCACCTCCCACCAGGCTCACGGCACGGGCCCCCTGTACTCGGCGAGCGATCCGATGATTGCGCAGCTCCACTTCCAGGACGTTGGGGTCTAGAACCTCTGGCCTTGGTCCTACTCGCTCTCCGCCGGTACGCCCTCGATGACCACGTCCTCAATGGCGTCCCTGTTGCGGAGCAGGATATGGTCTGACAGCTTCTCGACACCATCGCGCTTTCCTGGATCTATGGGACCGTCTCCCTTGAGATCCGGGAGAACATCAAGACCCCTGGGGCACTGCCCGTCAGGCCTGGCTGGCGATCGAGCACCAGTTTCTCGGCAACACCGAGTCTTGTGGTCTCCAGCTCGATGCAGCTTTCCACCACCAGAAGCAGGATGGCCTCTCCATCGACGAGTACTGTCGCAAGATGAAGACCATGGCCAACGACATGTTTGTGCTTAGTGTCCTATGTGGTCTCGACCCCTCTTACGACAACCTATGGACATGGATCACTTGCTAGAAGCCCTTCCCCACCGACCTGGAGGTCCGGGACGACCTGCTCCTGGAGGATCTCACCCGGACCCACCGGGACACTTCGTCTTCCTCATCGACCGCACTCGTCGCCGCTCTGCCCACCTCCTCAACACCACCTGCCTCCTTGGCACCACTACCCTCCCTGACCCCACCTGCAAGCGGTGGGCGCCGATGGAGGCAGGTGGGCGGCGACAGCGAGCACCGGCGAAGGCAGGCGGCATGCGCCGAGAAGGCAGGTGGACGATGGGCACCGGCGGAAGCAGGGTCGATGGCGGCGTGCAAGCAACGACGGTGTGCAGGGAGAGGGAGAGAGAAGAAAAATTTGGCCTGACAAGCGGACTAGGCCTAGAAAGCGATGGTGTGCCAATTCAAGGTGTAGCCAAACAGACCAGGCCTAGAAAACGATTCAATTCAGCCCGTTTATAATGTGTTGTTTGTAGACCAAATCGGATGTGTTGAATCTTGTTGTTTTTTTTTTTGCGAATCACCACACAGTACAGACGCAGACGCTCACATACACGCACGCACATTTGGCCCTACAAACATACACACACAACCCAACCCCTATGAGCACCTCTGAAAAACTGGGCCGGTAAATCCTCCAAATTGACGAAGTCACCACAGACGCCTCGCTATCGACGGGCACGTCGCCTACTACTGAAAGAATAGCGCCGGTTAAATCCTAGAATAAATCCAGAAAAATGCGAGCACCAGTGCCGAGTTGGCAAGGTTTCTTGTGGTGGAACCAGCCCACCAGGGTTCGAGTCCTCTGAGAGAATCACTTCTCTGAATCAGAAAAAACTCTACCAAAGAGGCCTGTACTCTGTTCGATTTTGAGCGCCAACGGTTAGTTTTTCACGCACACTGGACCTGTCCTAGCAGCATTGAAAAAGAGCACAAGCAAATATGTGAACAGTGCAGGCATTCACATGCCAGTATGCCATGGGTCAAAATATTGATTATAGCAACACATTTACACAACATAGCATCAAAATAAACATTAGTACATAACAACTAATGGGTGCACCTTAAACATAGTTCCGAACACACAATACACCTGCATCCAGCAAGTCAAGAATTCTGAAAATGCAGAATACATCAGCTTTCAATTCCATCAGTAAAAAAAACAACTTAAAATGACATTTTGTTTCTTCCTCACATCATACAGCAATGCAATACAAATATCAAGTTCTTCATTCGAGCAAGAAACCTTGTCTTCACTCATGTGATCTCGACGGTTACCACAAAATGTCAATATTGTATAGCACCAATGTCGAGTAAACCTTGTCTGTCAAACCGCTCCACAGTAATACAATGCAAGTGGACACACAAAAAAAAAAATCAGCTTGCAAGTAGAGCACAAAAAAAGTGTTTCCTTCAGTTTTGAACGATCCTATGAACATGATACATGGATCAAACCTGGTTTTTAATTCATATGAAAATATCGCAAGGTCATTTTCTTTTCAGATATAAGCAATGATAAAGTTATTACAAAGAATAAACAGGCACAATATATTTGAGCTAGCTAAGTCTACTCTATACGTAGCCAATCCAGGTTATTTTTCTTTGTGATACAGAATCAGTAATCATGAAACAAAAACATGGAATTGCTTCCAGCTGTCTTTCACTAATTCATTGACTTTCATGTAATCACATCTACTGTTGTGGGTTCATGTGTTGTAGTATGATACTGTAGTAATTTGTATTCTTCATGGGATCATTTTTTGGGCAACTATCTGTTAAGAGGTACATATAGTATACTTTTACAAAATGACAATGTCGGAACAATATTTTCAAAAACACACACTTCAAATAAGATCTTTAGAGGAAGTTGAACAGTATACTACTTAACAATTTGACAAAAAAAACTTGGAAAAAGACAATTCCCTAGTGCACCAGTACTAAATTAGTAATTAACCAATATCTAGCATAATGCATGAGTTAGGAACAGCAAGGTTATTGTGCAACAGAAGTATGCTAGGTTTTACCTTTGTCTAGACATAGCGTATAACATTCAAAGGTCACCAAAACTGGCTGAAAAACAAAAGGTCACTGAAATCGGTGGCCAATCTCATGTTTGGTTGATAACCTAGTTTACAATTGAAAATTAAAGACAAATTAGTGTTGAAAAAATTGAGGTGAGAGCAAGAAACAAAATCATGTATCACATAAATATAGTATTTACCTGATTCTTGACCCCAATCCCGCAGGCAAATGAGTGACTCAACAGTCTGTATAGTCAATCTGCTACGGGAGTTGCCGGTAACTCTTTCTCCTGTATAGAAAACCGATTCGGATGCATATATAGATGCGGGTACTGCCAGCACATCCCGTGCTATGCGAGCAAGGGTAGGATAAACAGGTGAGTGCACCTTCCACCAATTTAATATGGCGAAGTCCTCAGATAGGAGGATTGGTCTCTCATTTAAGTATCTGTCTAGTTCTGTTAACACTTCCACATTGCTAATCAGATATTGACACCAGTCAGCAAACGGTTCAGTGTCTGCCATAGACATCTCCTGCTCATCTCCATGTTCTGTGTAGTCAACATTATAACCATTCAACTGAGAAGAATATTCGGCGTACAGGTCTCTTAATACTTTCTTCACTCTATGGAGACTTTTGCCTGCATCAGCCCCAAAGGCTTGCTTGAAACGGAACTCAACAAACATGTACTTGAACCTTGGATCAAATACAACAGGGAGAGATAGTGATATGTAAGATTTTTTCCAATATTTTTTAAACTTCCTCTTCATCCCTTTTATCATCTTTTGAACATCATTATCCACTTCAGAAACTTCTCGATCCAAGGTTGACTTGATTTTCCATATCTCATGAAAATAGAGGTTGGATGTAGGGCATGATGAGCAGGAAATAACCATAGTTGCATCATAGCAAACCTCCAACAATCTATAAACCACTCCCAACCTTTCCCACTCTTCAGAAGAGAGTGCATGTGTGTAATATGCATCCTGTAATGCTAATGAACCAAATGCCTGTTTGAACGTCAGAGCCATTTCAAGCAACCAATATGTTGAGTTCCAATGGGAGGGTGTATCCAAAGATGGCCACTCGTCATATGAAATGCCATCTTGCACAACAATTTTCTCAAAGATTTGCTCTCGGGATTTTGTTGACTGGATATACTTGACACTCTCGCGTATCTTGTCCACAATTGAATCTAGAAACTTTAGCCCATCACTAACTATGAGATTTATTATATGTGATGCACATTGGTTGTGCAGCAACTTCCCTTCAACAGGTAGAACCTTCTTTAGCAACAAGTTCTGCTTCAGCATGTCCACCATTGTTTCATTAGCTGCAGAATTACCTATTGTCATCCCAAATAATTTGTCTTCAATATTCCAATCCTGAATGCATCCGAGAACAGCATTGAAAATTGTCACACCATTAGGTGGAGCATCTACAATCAAGAACTTTATTATCCTCTTTTGCACTTTCCAATCAGCATTGATAAAGTGGCATGTGACACATGTATCCAGTAGTTTCATCCGTGTCAGCAGTCAGTGAAATCTTACAATCTAAACTCTTTAAGGCCTCCTGCACGATTAGCTTTTGTTCTTCAAAAGCTGCAATGCAGTCATTCCAAGCCATTTGGTAGTCTAGGGGAAATCCTGCGAACCAATGGAAGAAATTAGGTCTCAGGCTCTCAGCTTGATCTTTTTACTATTAAGCATAGTAAGCACTAAGTATGTGAGTTAACTGCAATTAAGCATCCAGCTAGAAAAGTTATTATTCACAAGCATACCTAACTTAGCAATATATTAGGGCACACAAACTAGAAAAGCTATTGTTCATGTATCTGAGAAAACTAGATAGAAAGTTAAACAACTCTACTGTGCCCTGTTTCGGTTCAAGAGGTGTGATAAACAGGTTGATAATTTACCGAACAGAATAAAATGACTTAATGACACATGTATCTTAGAATTTTTTTGGGTGGGTGGGTTGGGGGGGGGGGTGTTAAATTCACATATACTATATTTGAAATGATTATTTCATACTCATACAAAAGCTAGCTTGCTGCTGACTGTAGTGTCATAAATGAAACATCATAAGATGTTTAAACATATGGAAATAACCGTTACATCTATTTCCATAGCTTCATTGAACAATGTCGGCCAATTCTCATATCATATTCATTTCGCATTGGTGGAATAAATTAGTAAAAAAGTTATACTACTAAAGATGACCACAGTTGAGAGATAACAAAAACACAGCCATAGGTTGTAACAAAGACAGGAGAGAAATGACATCTACGTTTAAACTGTTAGCCAACACATCAGTAGCGCCATCTCAAGGTGTTATTCTACTATTCTGTTCGGGTTCATTGATCTCTTAAAATAAATGCATAGAGACAGGAATCTACCTTTGCTTGTATATAAACTTCTGTAGGGATGATAGGCACAGGTGGTCAAGAAATTCCGTTTCCCAAGGTTCCTAAACTTCATTGACTCAAGCTCGACCATGAAGCATCCAGCATCCGTCCTCAGAAAAATCACATTACCTTCTTCATCATACCCATGTATTATCATGTGCCCTCTCACATCTCTAGACAGCCCAGTGATCTCCTCCAGCTTAACAGTCTTCCACGGCACCCAAGTAGCAATACCATCATTAGCAACCTTCCTCTCCCACATGTCGAAGCTAAAGCATCTCAAAGCAGCAATGCCTAAACCACCATCCTCTGCTAATATGATTTGATAGTTGTGGCAATTAGTATCCATGTCTGGCAGAATGTCAAGTCTATCCAAGCTCTGTATACCCAAATCAAACTCAAGAATGCCACTTTCAATGTCCTCAAGCACCCAGTAGAGAGAACCCCCAATAAGGGTACTGGCGTCTATCGCGTTATCAGCATACCCAATAAGGTGAGATCACCCCATTGACGGGTCTGTGACGAGTAAACGCAGGCGAATGCTCGTCTCTCGTCATCGTCGATGCCAATCAGGACTATCTGGAACGGTCCCGTGTGGCACTCGCCGTGCTGCGCGTGGCCTTGCTCGCCGGCAGCGCAAAGCACCGCGCCATTGCAGACGTATTTCTTCTTGCCATCGAACTCCGATGGGGCGGCCACGCAACGGCGGTCACAGGTGGCCTGATCCCACACGAGGAACTCGCGACGCGTGTGGTTGAAGATGAGGACGCGGCCGTGGCGGACGCCGAGCAGGTCCCAAGTGTCATCCTTGTTCTGCCAGAGAGGGAAGCGCTGGTACGGGATGTCGTCGGGAGCCTCCAAGATAGAGCGGAAGAATGGGTAGCCGCTGGAGCCCATGAAGACGCCAAGGAGAGGGAGGCTCCGGTGACGGGCTCGGAATCGGCCGAGGAAGCCGGGGTCGGAGACAAGGCGGCGCCAGCTCCTGCAGACAGAGGAGACGCGGGGGAGGGTGGAGGGCTGGGGCGGGAGCCGAAGGAGAATGTCTGCGAGGAGATCTTCGTCTTCCCCGCGGAGGCGGCGCCGGTGAGCTGCATTGACGGCGGCGGCGAGTCATGTGGGGTTTGGGGCAGCCACCGGAACTCTTGGGCCAAGGAGTATGTTGGGCCATCTCTTGCATAATTGCATTCTCTGTGTGCCTATGTGTGTGACATGTAGCACGTTTTTGTTACTTTGCATTCACTGCTTGCTACTAATGCTACAAAAATTACTACTACTTAGCTACTACACATTAGAAAGGAAGTAACTTTGTTGGGCCATCTCTTGCATTCTCTGTGCCTATGTGTACGATATGTTGCACGATTGTTGCTTTGCAATTCACTGCTTGCTACGACATGTCTACATTAGATACGAAATAACTAGTCCCTCAAAAAAAAAAAAATATGAAGTAACTTTGTATTCTACAAATATTTCATAAGGTAACATTGCAGTCAATGAATATTAGAGTAAGTAACTTTGTAGTTTTCTAGCGTAGAAAATTGTTGGGGAGACGTCACGTCATCCCTCGAAGACAGAGTTCTCGGATTATCGGGTAAAGTCCTGTTCGGATTACAAACTAAACACTATTCATTCTAACTTTTCACTATTCAACTATTTACTTCTCTCACAGAATACTGTTCTCAGGACTTAGCTGCAGTAGATTTCTACCGTTACAGTGTTTTTTAGCCATCTGATTCGACTATTGGATTCGATCAGGCACGCTTGGTCCAAGTCTAGCTTCGAGAGGCCGAAGACCAAAAGGAGAACCAGGAACTACGCGAGGCTCGAGGTGGAACTTTGTTGACTGGACTCGGTGTGGGGGAAACATCGGCCGAGTCGAGGCTAGACAGTGAGGCTAACTGAAAGGAAGCGAAGCAAGGCACACAAGTCATTCGAAGGACGAAGGGTGTGTATAATTTAGGGAAAAACATTATAGATACCAAAAAACACTCTAGGTCGTGCTGAAAACTGTGTTCTGTGAGTGGGAGGAATGAGATGAATCAAAAGTGGGATGAATAGTGTTTTTGAAAAGTTAGGTGATCTAAATGCACCCGAAGTCATGACTTGTGTTGGCGGGAAGAAACGGTTGTCCTTTGTGTAATTGATAGCGGAATTTTGATGGAAAACAACGGTCAAACGCTTGATCGAAGTTTCAGCTCTATAAATATGAGATCTACGACCCCTTGTCGGGACATGTAATCAGAGAATAATCTAATACATCACACTGTTCATGATACAAAATTCCGTGTTACAACAAAATATTTTTTAATCCGCTGATATTTGAAAGAGCAACATTTTAGTTAATAAATGTCACTAGTACACAAAACATTTTACAAGATATTGCTAAATATTTTCTGAGGCGGTTACAAAAAATAACCGCCTCTGTTAATGCGAGTAATTAACTAAGGTGGTTACATTTATTTTTAGGATGCGGTTACATTTTTTATCGCCTCCTAAAATCGACTAACTGAACCAGTTATTGTAACACAACCACCTCTATTAAATGACCATTTTCAGAGACTGTTGTGTTATAATAACCGCCTCTGTTAATTGATTTTAGGAGGCGGTCAAATTTAACCACCTCCTAAAATGAATTATCAGCCTCTGTTAATGCATTCTGAAATTTCAAATTTGAGTTTTTTCAAATGACCTCCGATGGAGAAATGACCAATATGAAAGTTGTAGATCTCAAAAAGTTAATAACTTTGTAGTTGGCAACTTTTTTTATTGAAGTTATCTTGTCCACGAAAAGCACATTTGAATGTTCTTAAATTTGAAATTTAAATTTCACAAAAGACCTCAGATGGAGAAATGAACAATATGAAAGTTATAGATCTCGAAAAGTTGTAAACTCCGTAGCTGACAACATTTTTTTTACTACGTTTAGGCTGTCAAAAATGCAATTTACACTTAATTTGGTATAATATGGTAGGAATAAAACGTGATACGCGTGGAGAAGAGGTTGTGGGTTCGATTCTTGCCCGGCGCGAAGTGCTCAAATTTCTGTGAAATTTCCGCGAAAAAGCATGGCTTGGACAAGTCTGTTGGTGGCTGGCTAGTGGGGTTCTTCCCTAATTAAAAAATTTTCTGCTATTTTTTTCCACATTTTTTGTTTTCGGCTGGAACGATTAACTAAGTCCGTTATTGTAACACAACCGCCTCAGTTAATGATTAACTAACGCCTCTAAATCTTCTATTAATTGTGTCCCCAGCTAAGAGACAGTTGGGAAAACCGCCTTTGTTAATCTATTTTAACCGCCACAGTTAATAAATTTTTTAGTAGTGTGTTAGAAAAAATAACTCTAGTGAAACGTAACTTATTTTAAAATATCTTTATGATTCTTAACACAAGTTAACTTATTAATAACATAAATGTCCATTTTTCAATTTATATGATACAAAAATAACTATATCTTCTTTTAACAAAACACACTCGACTCAGATCTTGTTTTGGTGCAATTTTAAATTTTATTCAGATGTTTAATATTTGAATTTGATTTGCATGTGCCCATCCGTGTCGTTTTTCTCCTCTCATGTACATCTTCGGGTGCCCGGAAATCAGCCAGGCACCTCCTCCCTCCCCACGTGGGTACTTCACAAGGAAAAAAGCTAAGGATATAAAAATACTTAATTTACAAATTGAACACCAAAATAAATTTCTAATAGATCTTCAAAACTAGACCACTCGATCACGTTTAGACTAATTTTTTTAGAACATTTTTTTATATAGGTCGAACAATTCATCTCAACGCCGGACAAATCATTCCAATTCATAGAACAAAACATTATAAAGAATGAACAAAACTCTATACGAGTGAAACAAAACAGGTTGTTTAGATTGTTTGAATAGTAGTTATGAGACATTCCATGGTATTGCTTCATTATATTCCTTATGTGTAACTTTTGTTCCGTCCGTATGAATTTTTATTTTGTTAACACCAATTTTGGCTCACCCAAAATATATGTGCATTCATATCAATTAACAAAATACAACATATGGCTAAATTCCATCGAAATAAAAGTGGATAAATAATATAAGTATATCCATATTTCTACAATGGAAAAATGGATGTAAAATAATAATACCCGAGGAAATTAATATACTGAACGGTGCATCCGTACCTAAATGCGACATCCTCATGTAAAATACGCGGCCACCAGTGAGTGACGTGTTGATAAATGGAAAAGAAAGAGAAATTAGATAAGATGTGTTGACGTATTTTTTTGTCAACACACGAGAGCGGTAGATCGTACGGATCGCAAACGGATGGAATTGCTGCTGGGCGACAGGAGGTTAGACCGCATGTTTAGGGAGTCAGACCGCCTGTCACAGGGAGTTAGACCGCCCGTCACAAGGGGTCAGACCGCTTGTAGTAAAGGTGCCGCGTGATCGATTGTTCGATGGGTAACTACCACACTTACGTGGTGGTGAACGGATAAGTTTACAAGCAAACCAACAAAGAGATAACCAACACACTTTCATGGCGAAGAACGACTAGTTTACGAGCAAACAAGCAAAGGCCATCGATGCTCACGCCCGGGAGGGACCCCGTCAGGGCGTGGACGTCGCCGGACGTGCCCTAGGTCGACCAGCAAGCCTTAGGACGTCATCAATGGCCGTGGAGATCATGATTGACAGCAAGGGAGGTTGGAAAAGATTAGGGTAAAAGGTAAATATGTTTGTCGATTGGATTGGATTTCTCTTAATCGGCCATAGCCCTTTATATTCATAGGGTGGGGGAGGTCTGTACCCGTGGGGACTCCACCACAGATACAACTCTAATTCGGATTCGGACTGCTAACCTCCTGTACAGGCGGTCTAACCGGCTAGGTGCAGCACTGATTCTTGCCATACAGTGCCGGTCCTAACATTTTAGGGGCCCCGGGGAACTTAAAACCCGGGGCCTTTATCAATATTCATACTAAAAAATCTCCTTAATAGCTCATATGCTTCATAAAAGTTAATTCTTCATCGTAACTGGCATTTTCTTACTTGATTTTACCATGGCGCTCAGATGGTTAGTCTTACTTAAAAACGTGTCAATTGATCTTCTCTATGACTCTATAAACTCATCATCTACTCATTTTCTCATGCTCCTTTTCTGTGTGTCGGATAATTATTTTGTTGATGAAATGCTTTGTGTTAAAAAATTAATGGAAGGTTAATTATATACTCAATTTGTCAAGCATCAATGATTTAAAACAAAAATATCTACGTATATACTAGAGTTTAACCTCAATCAGTATCTCAACTCTTAGTTGTACGGACTCTATACGTAGTTAATAGTTATGCTGTAAACATATGGGTGAGGCCCTAGGGAACCGGGGGCCCGGGCGGGTTGCCCCTCTTGCCCCCCCTCAGGACCGGCCCTGTTGCCATAGCCATAACTTCCCCATCCGGACTCCAAATCGGGCGATCCACGTATGTATTTTGATCATCTTAACGAGGCCCACACAATGGTGGAGTCCAATTCATAACTGACCGGCTTGCTGCAACTTTTGGTCATCAACAAGATGTGCCATAATACATACGTGCACCCGGACACATGACGTGCACGTGCATAGTCGCTCAAGTTAAACTTGCTAGCGCCGTAGCGCCATATGTATACTTACGTATATGTGCCACGTCCCGAAATCACGGTACATACAGCCGTTAAAAATATCCGATTAATGAATAAATTAGTCAGATAAAAGAAAAGAAAACAAAGAAAAGGAAAAGAGGAGAAGACCACGTCCAACTGAAACCGCCAGGACCAAGTCTTTCATGTTACACGATCTGCAAGTGGCATGCGCGGGCAAAATCAGGCGCCAGCAGCGCTGCTAAACTGCAGTTAACGAGATTCAAAAATCAAACGCGAGCAGCGCCAACCTCACTTGAACTGCTCCTGCCGCGCTGCCTATAAATAGTTGCCCATCGGCCACAGAATCAAGCCCCCGCTCTCTCGCACCCTCGCTTCCCCCGCTCCCGCATACACACCGCCAGGCTGCTGCGCGAGACACCACCAAGATCACGCCGCCAGGCTGCTGCAACGCCATTCCTCCTTGATCCAAGCACCGGCGAGGAAGAAGAAGAGCAGGGCAGCGACTTGTCCAGTCGTTCGTCAAGAAGCTGATGCGTCGAGAGGCCCGGCAAGGTGAGGAGCTTGATGGCGTTCCTCTGATCTTCTTTTCCCTCTCATGTTATCTCGGCAAAGGTAAAAGGAGCCAGGAGGCACTGCCTTCGCTCATGGTAAAAAGACTGCAGTAGCAGCAACACCGTCCCCTAGGAGATCATGCTCTCTCGGTTATGGTCAAGAAGGGCCTGAAGGCCAGCCGGCAGCACCGCGCCTGTGCTCAGGTTCCGCTGCTCTGTTGATGAAAAGTCCTGCAGGTAGCGCACCGTGCCCATGCCTTTCCATGGCTCTTCAGTTTGCTGGTCCGGCAGGGAGCAGCAGTACTACACGGTATACTCCGGTTTGGATGTGATCTTCGGCTCCATCGGGTTGAGGTTCATAACAAATGAAATTGGTTTGGAGCATTGGATGCATAGAAGCTCCACTCCAGTTATGGTTCACGGTATGAAATGAGTTTGGAAGCCATGGGCTCCATCTCGTGTGGAACAAGACAGTTTGGATGCACAAAGACTCCATTCAATAAATGTTCATGGTATAAGAAATTAGGTGGTTACATGTTGATTTCACCCTGATTAAATTCATGGTCTCGGTTTCTTTCATGATCCAGCCGGAATAAATGAGATAAACGAGTCAATCTCCCGGCTATCATGCATAACACAAACGAAAAGGCTCAGATTAGGTGTTGCTGCACATGCATATGCAATTTGCATCACAATAGTCTGCATGCAGCCTATATAAAATGAAATGCAAAGGCTTATAGTAGATTGCATCCATAAATTAGCCGTGCATGGTTACATCATAAAATAAAATAAATAAAAACATACATGTTTCTCTTTCTGCCAAGCATCATGAGAAGCATCAACGTTGGCTAAATTAAAATTAAAATAAACTTCATCATGGCAGACCGCCAATACACAGGCATAAGCATCTCTGTCGGCAAAGCCAAATTATGTCAAATGGTGTTTCATGGTGTATCCATCGCATGAGCATCAGTACAACACCTATCAATAATCTAGTTGAAATAAATAAATATGCATGTGCAAAACATCAGCTCTCAGTGCTGTTATATTCACAAATAAGACTAGATTGCATCTACCACGTCATGAGCTATCCATTTAGTAAAATAATTTGTATTACATGAAAATCATGGCAAAACTCATATCTCATCTCTTGTCAACACAAAAAGGAGACAAATAGTAAAGAACAAATAAAGAATGCAAGTGAACCACGACAAATCTCTTGGTGTATTGCTCTGTATGGTTTCATTCTCCAATTAAATAAAAGGAGAAGTAAAGATAACCCTGGGATAAATACTTGCATCTCGGGTTTGTTTAATAAACTAGTGATAACTCATATATGTACGTCAAGTACATGCCAACCTCATCGTCCAAATAAACCTGCACTTGTGCATACACGCCATGCAGTCAAGTTTGAGTCAACAGCAAGCATCCATCCATGGAATCAAGAGTGTAGACCATAGGCTTCTTATTTTATTGTCATAGTCATGTAATAGGTAGCCATATGATATAATCTTCTTTTTATGTACCAATGTTGGAACTCTTAATCAAGGGTTTTCTCTGCGGAGATGTAATTAACATAATTTTATGAATATATAAGAATTATGGAAGTATATACTCGCAATACCTGATTCCTTTACTACGTCCCATTTAAAATTAAATTAAAATAAAACTTGTCTATGCTGACGTGGAGGCGGACCTTCGTCTGGACATTTCCCCGCCATCAATGCACGATCAGTACTGATCTGATACGAATTGCACTGAAGGGAGAAACACAGATTCGACTTTGCCGATCTTGAATCTTGATGCTAGTCTTGAACCTTGATGCCGAAACATGACGATTTGTGGATTAGCCGCCCGCCTGACCACCACTATGCCACAGAGTAAAATGATTTTTGAAAATGTGGTCCTTCGAATTCATTAGCGGATTCTCGATGCATATCCAACAGACGGCGCAAAAGTGTCGGCGAATTATGCTGACAAGGTCCTCGAGAGGGTATCCAGAGAGGGCGGTTTAGGGAGAAGTCGTCGAGAATCTAGAACTGAAGGTGACAAGAGATGATTTAGACAGGTTCAGGCCGCAATACGCGTAATACCCTACGTCCTGTTTGGTGTATATTGTATTGATTGATGTGTGATGCAATGCCTGACGGTGTTGCTTGATCGTCTAATCTAGACCCCTGCCCTCCTTCATATATCCAGAGGGCAAGGTTACATGGTAAGTCTCCTAGTTGGTTACAACTGAGGAGTCCTAGTAGGACAAGGTGTCATAGTAGGAGTCTAGCTTGCTTAGGGAATCCGGGGTTTATATACCCGTCAACAATAAAGAAAGTAGTAGGCAAAGTCTTACTATCGATTGTCAAGTCGACGCAGAGTGCCCCATGCCGGACAAATCTTCCCTTCGTAGTCCTTGAACATCATATCGGTCTTGATCAAGTCATCTTCTCCTTTGCCCATTTTGCAAAAAAACAGCATATGGCATCAAATTTACTGGAGCGCCACCATCAACCATCATCTTAGCCATAAGCTTACCATTAATATGTCATTTTAAGAACAATGGTTTCAAATGCCGATGCACTTCTTCTTCCGGCTTCTCAAAAGTGGCTTGCATTGGCTCCAAAGCCAATTGTGCCATCCTATCCTCAAGGTCAGATGTTTCCTCATCACTAGCCGATGCCATGAACTCTTTAGGCACAATAAATACCATATTAATATCGGCTGCTGATCCACCACTGCCCCCTTGATCACGATCTTGAGATACACGCCATGCTTGTGATTTGACTTTCTTTTTCTCCATGGCGCGTTGTTCTTCTTCTTACAGAATTTCAGTTTGCCTCATCCTCTGTAATCTTCTTCATTGAGACTTCGACAAGCCCTCTGGACACCATCTCAGTTGAGGTTCTTTAAATCGGTGGACTGTCTCTTTCTCAGAGCCTCTGAATATCTCATCTTCATTAGGAACACGCATCGGCCATTTCTTCCAAACGATTGCTCATCCAAGCTTTGCCTCCTAACCGATCATGCATATTCACTCTCTCCCCAAGCCTTTCATGAACTGGAGTACGCCGATAATCATCATATCTTCTGTCTCGAAAATTATTGCTCGACGCTCTCTATCATCAAAGCATGGTTTCTTGAATGATCGATTATCCTAGTAATGTCCATTGCATTCAGGACAATCGTCAGGGGACGGCATTTTAATCCCTTCTTCCTAGCAATACACGAAAAATGGACATCTCCAATGATCTTCATGTCTATGCATCATCTCCTCATGATGTCTTGCCATCTCTTGCCGACGCTGATATTTGCCAATCAGGAACTGGGAAGTTATTTTCCTCTGTGGAGCTCTGGAGTTTTCACCTTCTTCCAGCTTGCCTTTCTTCTTCAAATCGGCAGCAGTTACTTAAACTTTAGGATAAGTAGTTCCCTTATCTTTTGCCGATTTAGAAGTCAACACCTAGTTTGTAGTGCATTTCCTTTAGTTGGTTCCACCATATTAACAGGAAAAGGATGACCATCAATCTTCATCGGCTTGACAGGCTTTGTAGGCACTTCAAATTTCAGCTTGCCTTGTTCTGTAGCCGACTAGATCAGACAGCAAAATACCTTGCAATCATTAGTGTTATGAGAAGTAGCATTATGCCACTTATGGTATACTATCCTCTTCAACTCCTCTGCTGATGGTATATTATGATAAGCCGATAACTTGATCAGTCCTTCTTTCAATAATAAATCAAATATTTTATCAGCCTTTGTAACATCAAACCCAAATCTTCTGGGTTCCTTTTTGCCAAATGGACATGGAATCGGCTTTTTATTCTTTACCCATTTAGCCAAACTGATTTCATTTTCTTCATCCGATTCAGAGTCAGAAGAACACCCCAAATAATTCACTTTCTTCTGATAGCTTCTCTTCTGATAAAATGGATGAGCTTCCTGCCCTGAGAGCTTCTGAACTATATGGCTTAAACTTTCAAACTCCCGAGCATCATACTTCTCTTTAAAATATGGGAGCAGACCATGATACGCTACTTCAGCCATTTGAGCATCAGACAATGTCAAGTTGTAGCATTTATTTCTAGTATCTCTGAATCTCTGAATGAATTGTGCCACATGTTCATCATTCCTTTGCCGCAAGCTTGTCAGATCTGTAAGCGACTTCTCATGAATCCCAGCAAAGAAATACTGATGGAACTATTTTTTCTAAATCGGCCCAAGTTATAATAGAATTGGCTGGCAAAGTCAAGAACCAAGCAAAGGCCGATCTAGAGAGTGAACTCGAGAACAATCGGCCTCTTAGCGCATCATTAGAAGCAGCCTCTCCACACTGCACCAAGAATCGGTTCACATGCTCTACCATTGACACGTCATCCTGCCGTGAGAACTTGGTGAAATCCGGCACCTTATACCGATGAGGACAAGCTAACAAATCATATGCAGCTGGGTAAGGTGTCCGATACATCACATTCTGGACCTTGGGTTTCAAGCCGAATTGTTTTTGAATTACATCGGCTATTGTTGAAGACAAATCGACTTGATCAACCCTCTAAATTGGCTGCTCAAACCTTTGAGGAGCTGGTTGTGGATTTGGCTGTTGATCTTGGACTGGTGGCTGTTCTTGAGCTTGTGGATGAGGAGCTTCTGGATGCGCCAGGTTCTGCTGATTCTGTTGATAAATCGGCTGTTGTGCCGATTCTCCTTGTTGCTGCTGATAATGCAGCTGAGGTGCCGATCCTGGCTGCTGATGCTGATAACCAGTTTGAACTGGTGTCTCATTAACAGTAGCATGTGGCTCATTCTGAGTTTCAATCAGCCTTTCATGAGAAGCCGATTGATTGTTTCCTAATCCAGCATTAGGAACCAGGATTTGCTGAACTACTCCTCGATTATTATCCACCAGAGATCGACCAAGGAACCCACGAAGCAGTTACTTCAGAGTAGTTATAAGGATTGAACGGGGTTGGTCCAATATTTGGGATAAAAGAACTTGGTGGCATTCCCTGTAAGATTGTGTAGGATGCGTATAATGTGGTAGATGTATTGCATTGAGCCTCTAGGGGCGAATATATAGGAGTACAGAGTTTTGGAGGGCAAGGCACCTCCGTGGATACATATGGCAGTCCGGGACTCCATCATAACCTACCATCTATACTCTAACATCCAGTCGTAGCAGTAGCAACACGAACGGACACACTGGACAATGGAGAGAGATCCCCCCCGCAGTCGGATCGCCGGTGCGAATGCTTCGACTGGAGTAGCTCATGCAGATGATAGCCCCTTAGTGCCGAAGTAGCCAAAGTAGTCGAGGTGGACGTAATCGTAGCCGTGGAGGAGGGTTCGGGCGATCCTGACCCCAACGTGGCCGCCCGGGTGGCGTCGTATGGTCGACCGGAGACGTCGTATGGTTGACCGTAGACTGAGGTGCTGCGGGTATGCGGCAGCTTCTGGCGGCAAGTTCAGCAGGACGATGCGGCTGGATGGCGATGGCGATGGCGCAGCTTAAGAGCGCGGCTTACTGTCGTGCTTTAGCGCATCGGCGGCGGTGTCTGTGAGATTGCAGCATGAAGCACTCGGAGCAGAGGCGCTAAGTCGCCAACCGGCGGCGCTAGGGAGCGCCGAGTGGCCGATCGAGGCGTCTGAAGACGGTGGAGATGGTGTTGAGTCGCCGACCAACGACGTGGAGACTAGTGTATGAATGCTCTCTATGCACCGATGGCTTCGGCGATGAAGTTGTGAATATCGGAGCATTCTCAGTAGTATAATTAAATCGTGGAGGAGTCTTGGATAATGGCAAGGTTGTATAGACACCTCCTGTTGGAATCGATTGTGGAACCGATTGCCCTGCTACAAACGGCTGAGTAGCCGATTGTACTTGAGAAATCGGCAGAGATGCCGATGGAGCTGCGGTACTACTTGGAGCTGATGTACTGGTAGCCTGTGTAGTAGATGAGGTTGCAGCAGCTATTGTAGAAGGTGCAGATGCAGCTCCAGTAGAAGGAAACGCTTGCGAAGGCTGCTCAAAAGCTGGTCCTTTAAATCCCAGAATTCCTTCTTCACGCAATGTTCCCACCACAGCATTATAAACTGTATTGGTCGTCACTTCTGACTGATTAACCAGAGCATGATGTATAGCTTCATTAACCATGTCTTGTAACCTGCCCGGTTCTTCAGCGATAGTAATATTGGGAGGTGTAGGAAACTCTGTCTTCTTAACAGCCTCGCCTTTTTTTTGTAACACTGTATGACTTGAGGCATGTTAACCTGAAAGCTTCTATAGCTCTCTCCAAGTCAGTCCTTTGATCATCATTTAGATCATCCACGGTAGCTTCAATAATGTTCTCTGGACTGACTGCAGCGGTATCCTTGGGGTTCACCTTCGGATGCATGATGAACTTTCGTGTCACATCGGGCGTGCCAAAAGTATGTTGACACAAAAATCGGCAGAGACCTTCACGTACTAGCACACGAATAGGTGCAACCTTTCGATTTGGGGTGTGCCAGTCAATCTGACCTGTTGATTGACAAGGACACAAAAAAAGTTAAATACTAGAGCGTATCGGCTAGATTTCCGATTGGCTCCACAGGTAGAAATAGGCAAGGGGCTGTCCAATTTGGTAAACAAGAAATCGGCAAGGGCTGCCAATTTGATAAGAAATCGGCAAGGGATATAGATTTAATGCAAAGCTATGATAGATTACTAGAACGTAACCTAATAAGCTAAGCAAAGTAATACTTGGAACAGATCTAATCCGCTGTGATAACAGATGCAAATAGATAACAAAGTGTAAAGGCCGATCAAAGCATGTGCCAAGCTAGATAACCGTGATAAGAACTAGATGGAAGAAGATTAAACTTGCAAAACCTAGCTATTATCGATAATTGTTGAATAAATCTAAACGAAGCCACAACGATACACCCGGATGCTAAAGCTTAGATATTACTCGTTAAAAGCGGAACTTACAGGCAAGCATGGAGATCGAAGCGATGCAGCCCTAGCAACAACAGCTCACGTAAAAACCTTGGTTAGGTAAAAATAGCAAATGAGCACAAAATTTTCCTTCCAACAGATGCGCTAAAATCATTGGTTCTCTTTCTCGTTCGGCAACCCGTGAAAGACGGTAGGCAATTTTGCCGCAGCCCTGCCATTCGCTATCCCGGCTTCCTGCGCGCCTACTCCCGTTCCTGCACACGTGTCGCCCTCCCGTGTCCCGATTCGTCCTCTGACACCACTGCAAGGGGCTTGGATTGGCTCAGCAGCGCGACGGTCTGGGCTTGCTTGCCCGCACGACGCCGCTCGCGCCCGCGCGAGGTTGAGATGCAGCAGGATGGGTCGACCTCTTCCGTGTCAGCGGCGGAGACCAGAAGCGTGGACTTCTCAAAGCAGGCGGATGCCAGTTCGGCATGGCCGAGGTGAATCCAGATCAGCCCGATGTGACGCCAGCATCAAGGAGCAGCTCGGGCGCCACCTGCCAGATCTCCACCTCCGTGACCCTCCACGCGAGGGAGCTGTTGTTAGCGCGGTCAATGCACGCGTTCCAGAGGCGCATTCCTGCTGTTCCCCTCACGGTTCCCACCTCCGGTGTGCTATTGCTCCCTGTCGGTCCCTTCTCGGGCGAGCTGCTCCCATCTCCCAACTGCACGATGTTCGTGCCGGCGGAGGGAATGGACCTGCCCGGTGCAGCTACTCGGTCGGACTTGTTGGGATCTAGCGGAGGCGAGCTTGGCGCAGCTCCCGGCAGCATCTAGTGGTGGGCCGGCCTCGCCGGCAGCCGTCGCAGCAGCGGGTGGGCAGAGAAGGAGATGAGAGAGAAGAGTTGTGGGGCCCACGCGTCATTGAGTTGGAGAGAGGAGAGTTGAATATGAAGAGGGAGATTTGACTAGTCTGTTGGTTTCTCCACCATTGGAAATCTAAATAGTTAGCTAAATGACTAGTTAAATGAGAATTTGTCTAATGAGATTTAAAGAAGCTCTTGGAGATGCTCCAAAGAGGTTTCCCATCAATCCTGCATCTATGTCCCAAAATATACTTTCCTTAACCTGATATGTTCACCACCAACGACCTTACGCTAGATCTTAGGGACAAACATGACACTGAAACGTCATTGCCGACAAGCAAAAAATCAGGAACGTTGCAGAGCACCATTGACATACCACTAATGGAAACCGTTTTTTTCCTATTGGTGCCTATTTCCCCTGAGTGTTTTTTTTATACAGACAGGAGAAATCGTATTTCCCTAGCGGTTTTAAAAAACACACACAAAAAAGGCATAAGATCTTGCTATATGATGCTCCCATAGTAACTTGTTGCTATTGTTTTATATAGGGCAATGTATCCTATGAGAACTCAATTCCCGTGAGAACTATGAGAACTCACATCTGGACCATATGATCTTGATCCAAGGGGAAGGTGGGAAGGGGGATTTTAAAAGTATCATTAAGGGGGTGGTGATTTTGCAAATCCCCCCTCCCACCTCTCCCTGGCACCCCTTTGGATCAAGATCATATGGTCCAGATTTGAGTTCTCATAGTTCTCACGGGAACTGAGTTCTCACAGAATATGTTGCCTTTATATAGATCATCCACATTATAGTAGTATTTTAGAAAGAGTTTCTATGCATGTCATACACTTTGTTCACACATTATATTTGTGTACAAGAGCATGTTTTGATTATTTCTTTGGTTCCCTATGAAGCCTGGCTATTTACCATGTCAAGTTTTCTATCTGATTTGTATATGGTTGCAATATACTTGCAGAGACTCTATCGGAATGGAATGGAAATCATAAAATAATTCTTCCACCAATACTCAACAAGTCAAACTAAGTAATTGGTATGTTACTAAGGGCCATGGTGCCTTTGTGTTAGCATATGATTAGGAGTAGTAAATATAGGCTACTTACAAAACCAATTACATAGATGTACTATAAATTGCGAGACAAATCTATTAAGCCTAATTTTTATATCATTAGCATATATGATGGATTAGACAATGTCACCCATGTGACCCATTGCACCTCCATGTCAAGTGGTTGTCCCTAAATAGTAATTTGAGAGATGATGTATCTAAACACACCCTGTTGCCAAGTTATTGGTCTCAAGTGAGTAATTTGAGAGATCATGCAGCTAATAACTGCACCCTCTTGCCACGTTTCTATATGTTTCTAACTCAATATAAAGACATCTCAGGCTCTTTTGGTCCCCTCAACACAGCATGGTACAATAATGTAGTTAAGAAAAACACATCAACTTGGTAGTTCATTACGGCCCATTGTCGAAACCTCTATGTGATGATTCAAGAAATTTGTTGACGCAAAAACGTGTGTTGGAACTCACCCATAGTAGTTTCAGCTTGTTCTACAGTCAAAGTGCATAGGTTAATTAATTATCTATCATCGCAATTGAAGCCCAATCTGCGCTTGGAGCAAGAAGAAATCCACAGAGTTAACTTCAGTTTCCTGAATCCGGCAATCTTGGTGTACGTAGCTACTGCAGTACTGCAGAATCGACCCTAATAATATCCAACCCATTGTCCAACTCAATATATAGAGGAAATAGTGACCACAACTACACAATGGAGTCACTTCGAAGAAAAGTGAAAAAAAAAGACCTTCAAAAGTTTTTTTTCACTCAATCGAACGAGGGAACGGCCGTGCTGGGCAAATCCAACTCCAGCACCTCCGACTTGATAGCAACCTTGTGGTCATGCTTCTTTCTCCCGAAAATACCCCCAAAAAACCCAGTAGGGCCCGGGAGCTCCTGATCGACGATCGGGGGCAAGCCATCACCATCAGCCGGTGTTTCCATCACCGGCGGCAAGTACCCAGGCTGCGGCGGCGGCCGAAGGCTATCCAAGCGGTTGATCAATATCCCTGCGCCCTCGATGAGCGCGAGCAAGCCGGCACCCACGGCCGCAGACGCCGCCGAGGCCCGGAGCCCCCGCCGCAGCGCGAGGAGGCCCCCCGTGCTGGCACCGGCGGCGATGGAGTTCCACGGGTCCTCCTTGTTGCGCGCATAGACGAAGGCGCAGTCGAAGGTGGAGTAGAGGCCGCTCCAGACGGCGAAGCCTCCCGCCACGCCGGGCGCCGTCATGCGCATCGCCGTCGCCCCTCCGGCGAGGCGGTAGCCGCTCGGGGAGTTGTAGAGGCCCTTGGCGAAGTGGAACGCGCCACCGCCGAGAGCGCCCATCCCGAAGCCCCCGCCGATGTCTTCCACGATGCGGTCAGGGCACGGGTTCCGGCTCAGGTCGAGAGTGCCGCGGCTCATCGTGTCGATCGAGTAGGTCGTCTCCCCTCCCGGGTGTTGATTGTTCAACTACAATGGCTGCGGGTGGGGTGGGGACGACGCGGCTTGGAAGACACGTCGGCCACTATGTAAGAAAGCCTCATTGGAGACACTTATTTAGGGTAATAGGTGACGCGAGAAACCAGCGTCTCTAAGTTTTCGTCACTGATGTGAGTAACATAGGTGACGCGTATCGGCCGCGTCACTAATAAGTGTTAAAGGAGACGCGTAAACAGTAGACTCGTGTCTCCTATTATACCCAATTGGAGACACATCCAGGTAACCCGCGTCTCCAATTACCCTTATTAGAGACGTATTTTGCCAAGCTACGTCTCCAATGACTAATGATAAATTAAAGAAACAAAAAAAAGAAAATGGGGGACAAATACACGTTTTATTTATTAGATACATTACAAATACATATGTTTTATCCATTACATATTTATATACATCACACATCTCATGTTCTCGTGAGGTGAAATATCAAACTACTACTATGTTCTCAAGGGAAACTAGAATGATATGATATAGAAGAAAAGGTAGACCAAAGGCTGCCATGACCTTTACTGCTTGACTTTGAAATCTGAAATGAAAAGGAGCTCAAGACCATCAGTGAACAAGCTAATCAATTACTAAGTGAACGGCCAAATCAAGGTACAAAATGATTAGGCATAGTCTACAAAGCTATACAATATAAGTCAGTACCAGGAATTTTGCCTTGCTGAATGGGCTCCATGAATATAAGGGAAATAGCCACACATGACACAGGTCATTAGACAAGCATAGATGACTGTTTAGATGACAAATGCTTAGAAAAGATAATACCCAGATGTTAGTCTTTGAAACAAAATACTAAGATGCTCACAAATTTCATGGTTAAAATGATACAACACCATCAATCATATCAAGAAGTCATATACCGGATTTACAAAAGACATCACAATACACACATGCTGACCTGCACATATGACCAGAAAGCCCAAAGTTGCAGTTTCCTACTAGGCTCTAAGCACATTGCAATCACCATCTCCTGTAAACCAAATAAACAAGTCAAAAAATCAGTGGAGAATCTATTGTAAGACCTATAGCTGACATAATTACTAAGTTCCGTGTGCTGCTTTCTCTTTCATGATTTGGAAGGACTTCCTTCAATCTCCTACCTTATTTTCAGTGATTCCTAAGCCACTGATTTAAATTATGACAAGCTGAATCTAATGGCATTCTCCAAGAACTACACCTTAACTTTTCACTTTGAACTATGTTGGTGAGTACTACTTACTGGATGAGGATCACCTCATTGTTTGATCTAGAAGCCAAGATTTGTCCCATAACCATTCCTGCAAAGAGAATCACGGCTTAAAAGAAAGAAAAAGGGAGTAACAGAACATCCATTTTCCACTGAAAAAGGGAAAATATTGTACTGACCTAAAAGGCACCAAGATATACTAATGGGAGGAGCTATAGATGTTGCAGTAACAGTCAATGAAAAGAAATAAGAGGTGCCAATAATAATGGGAGTTGCAGATGTTGCAGTAACAGTCAATGAACTAAATGCTGGAGCATCTACAGGAGCTGCTGCAACATGCAACAATGAAACAAACAAGGACCATGAGGATGACATTAGTAGTACAAATACAAGTTCCATCGGGATAGCAACAGATTATAATTGTACTGCTTTTACTTGACAACATCTTAGCTCATGTATCGACCCAACATATTCCAATTTCTTACTGTTATGTATGTTGGGAATTTTAAAGGTCAACCTCGTGTTAGAATAATGATGCTACTAGTTCAAACATCTGGCCATCCCATAACTTAACTCTCCTACAGGTTTGAATCTGAAATCACTTGTGTAAAATACTTTTTGCAATATTTATACAGTTCCACTCCGATTCATAGTAAATATTTTATATTTATGTGACATTGTTATTGGGCAAAAGTTTGGCCACGCCAAGGTAACTCTTTCTTGTGTGTAAGTTTTAAAACAGCCATGTACATCACCATCAAAAAATAATCCTTCTGGAACTAGTAGTGAAAAACATCTCGTGGAATTACTGAAAATAATAACTATGAACATACCATTGAAGAAGCATTCATCCCATCAGATCGAGGACTCAGTTGATACATTGGTGATGACCTGGTGAGGGGCGAGACTGAGGTGTGCGGCGCTAGGCCCATGGCCAACAGCGAGGCTGTGAGGGAGTGAAGTGCTCCGTCCCCATGGCCAACAGCGAGGCCGTGAGGGAGTGAAGTGATCCGTCCCCATGGCCGCGAGACCAACGTTTGGGTTCTGTTGCCGCGCAGGTGGTGGTGTGTGGGAGAGGGGAGCGGCGGGTGGATCTGAGGAGCTGGATTGAGATTGAAGAGGGGAGGGAGAGACAATGGAGAGAGTCGAGCCACACCATAGGCTGTAGCCGCCGTCGCCGGGGTGGAGGGATGACGGAAAAAAAGGAAAATTGAATTGGTACGCAAACATAACGGGTGGCATGGTGGGTAATTTTGTCTAAGTTTTGCTCCCACACGACATAGGAGACGCGTTTTCAGTACCCGCGTCTCCTTTTTCACTCCACAAAGGAGACGCGTATTTATTATCCACGTCTCCGATTACTATCGAACTTAAAAGAGACGCGGATTTACAATACGCGTCTCCTATGTTGATACATAAGAGACGCAGGTTCTTATATGAGTTTTAGACATTATATGAGTTTTAGACAGATATATAGGAGACGTGGATTGTTGACACGCGTCTCCTTTTATGTCATTAGAGACGCGGTTTATTTTCGTGTCTCTTGTAATGTCTTTTTTAGCAGTATCTTACATAGTGGGCGTCGATGATGGGAAGACGAAGACCACAGGGGGTTCGGGGTTGTTCTTGTAGCGATCGGTATTGGGCGGGGCCCTTTTGCAATTCCTTTTTCTTTTGTTTGATGATGAGGAGGAGACTGGGATCGTTTCGATTTACCTTAGGCTCCAAACTAGGAGCATACAGAGTTTCGACTGATGCCGTTTAGGTGATGTTTTAATTTGATAAGTATATGGATCGGTAATGATGTTTAGTACTAACCGATCTTGCCAAGAATCTCGATTGATGATTCGAAAATCACAGTAGCTAGTTAGTAGATACATGCGCAGCAACAAAAAGAAATTATTGAAACAAAAAAACAATCTCTTCAGCGGACCATTGTCTACTTCCATTGAGAGCGAGATCCACGAACATATCGAATCCAGACAAAGCAAGAGCAGACGGGGACCCAGCAGCATGCAGGTGACCTTGCGGTTTCTGTGGATAGCACCATCGCCTTCTCCTTCAATTCACTGTCATGTTCTTTCTTCCTCGGATAGTCAGATCTAGGTGTGCGTGCGTGTGAAGAGTGATTTGTTTTCGGAGAGATGGATGAGAAAAGAACAATCTGATGAGGCTCACCGTGGGTTGTGGGCTTCTGGCTGATCACTCGTAGGCGCCGGTGGACTGCGGATGACAAGAGAGGAGACGATGTCCATATTTGATAACACCAGGGTTGTTGACGCCTTTTATGGTCAACACACGAGAGCGCTAGATCGTTCGGATCGCAAACGGATCGAATTGCTGCTGGGCGACAGGAGGTTAGACCGCCTGTAGGGAGTCAGACCGCCTGTCACAGGAGGTCAGACCGCCCGTTATAGGGAGTCAGACCGCCCGTAGCTGAGACGCCATGAGATCGATCGTTCGATGGATAAATACCACACTTACGTGGTGGTGGACGGCTAGGTTTACGAGCAAACCAACAAAGAGATAACTAACGCACTTTCGTGGCGAAGAACGACTAGTTTACGAGCAAACTAGCAAAGACCGTCGATGCTCACACCTGGGAGGGACCCCGTTAGGGCGTGGACGTCGCCGGACGTGCCCTAGGTCGACCAGCAAGCCTTAGGACGCCATCAATGGCCATGGAGATCACGATGGACAGCAACGGAGATTGGAAAAGATTAGGGTTTGAGGATAAAAGTAAAAGTGAGTTTCGATTGGATTGGATACCTCTCTATCGGCCAAAGCTTGGGGAGGTATGTACCCGTGCGGAGTCAATTACATAAGAAAATTCCGTCAAATACAACTCTAATTCGGATTAGGACTGCCACAGGCGGTCTAACCCTCTGTACAGGTGGTCTAACCGGCTGGGTGCAGCACTGATTCTTGCCAGAGCCATAACTCTCACATCCGGACTCCAAATCGGACGATCCACATATGCATTTTGATCATCTCGACGAGGCCCATGCAATGGTGGAGTCCAATTCATATTTTGAGCAATTTCATACAGGCGGTTAGACTGGCCCTACAGGCGGTCAGACCTCCTGTCGTTTTGCCGGATCGGCTACAGGGCACAATCGGCCAAGCCTGATCGGCTTGCTATAACCTTTAGCGTCAACATATGCCCCTCTATTTCTTGGTAAAGCTTTGCGTATCAAAAAACATTTGTCATAATTCAAATTGCATAGGAGCAATGTCGAGCACACGTGCATCAAACATGCTTCTCTCATCTTGTGTGAGTCAAATCAGCCTGAGTACACATTATCTCCGCTGTGTTTTCTGAACATATTAGAAGATCATTCTCACACATGTAAGCTATTGTGAATGCATAAAGCGACCAAATTGCAATAATGCCAATTGGTCTTTGCAACACATCTCAAATTGAGCATGAAGAAAGACATAACATCTCAATAGCATTCACAAATCACTTTAACCATATGAAGTGAAATGAATAATCAGCCGAAAAGTAAATATGACAAAATTACCTTGAAACCGGTAAAGGCCAGATTACTCTTGCATCCTTCTTTGCTTGTTTCCATCATGTCTTTTGATGCATCTTGAATTATGAAAATATTCAACAACTTTTTCCACCTACTTCCTTCGGCCTTACCAAGTTATAAAACTCCAATAGCCGAAGTAGTGGACTCTTCGTTTGAACCTGCCCAATAGCGGTATGACCGGATGTCAATAGCGGTTGGACCAGCACATCTAGAATAAGCCCTCTAATTTTGCTAAACATCGATCTTTTCTCATAAAAATGCCTGACTCGATGCTCGCTATTCTAGAGCTACAATTCTGAATATTGATGTCTTGAAACATGATAAATAATAAAGATGAAATCATTCACTAGAAATTTACGATGAAAACATCTAATTACTCATTTAAATATAAACACTTGCCGCACCACCGACAATGAGTCATTATGTAATCAGATATACTTTTCACCCATGGATGCAAAATCTTTAGCCCGAATATGAAATTCCACATTCAGCTGATCATTAATGCATAACACTTAAATCGGCTAAATATTTCAAAGCATCATTATTTAGTGAAATAAAAACAGTAGCATTGTCTCTTTCTTTAAACACTGTGCAAGCCGATTTAGTAAATGTAAACTCCACGGTGAAAAACTACTCATTTTCTAATACTTTTCCCCCCGAGTATTAAATCCACACAAGTAACCGCTCATCGGGAAACTTCCCACTTTAGGGCGACGATCAAAGGTGCTCATTGGCCGTATATGTTGCCAAGAACAATATAAAATATGATCCATATGAATTCATCCATAAGAGTATGCACAACTGTAACACCCTAAAATTGCCCTATTTAAAATTTAGTAATTAAATTACTTTTTATATTCATCATTAATATAGGAATAATAATTTTTTTGAAGAATTAAAAGCAAATATAGGGAATAGAAACATTATTGTTACATTCATGCTGGTGCATTTATTTTTGATTGTTGATTTCAAATGAGAGTTTGAATAAAAGGAAAACCTTTCTCTTTCTCTCTCTCATTTCAGCCCAGCCAGCCCAACTCTCTTCCTCCCTTTTCCCTTCGCGCAGCCCAGCTAGGCCCAACACGCGCCAACCAGCCCACTCCGCCTCCCCCTCACTCCACTGGCCGACAGGTGGGGTCCACTTATCATCCCCCACCTCCCAGCGCAGCCGAGCCCGACACGAGCTCGAACCCGAGCTCGAGTCCGGGTCGCGCACGATCCCGCGCCACCTTTCCCTCTGCTTGGCACGCACGCCAAGGAGCCCAGGGCCTCTTTATAAGCGCCGCCACCCCTCGCCTGGCCCCTACCCAAAACCCTAGCCACCACAGACCCCTACGCAGCGCCGCCGCTGCCAAACCCTAGCCGAGCCGCCGCGCCGCCAATTCGTCGCCTCACCGCCCCATTGTCGACGAGATCGGGTCTAGGAGCTTTGCCAGGTATAGAGGAGCACGGTGAGCCCCTAAACCCCCCCTCTCTCGCTCTGTAGCGCTTGCGCAAGCTCGCCGTCGATCCCTGTCCGCCACCGCTCGTCGCCAGCCACCGGCGTCCCTCAATCCTCCAGCACAACCCCCAAAACGGGTTCGCCACCTTCTTCTCTCTCTCCTGGGCCAAACGCGGCGATGTTTGGTGCCCTGTTGTGCCGGGCTCGCTCAACTCCGGCGAGGTCCCGCCGCGGAGCCGGCCGCGCCACCGCAGTCCGGCGACCCAGATAACCCAAACCCATCAGCGCCGTCTAGATCAGATCCAACGGCCCAGATTCAACCCGGCATCGAGTCAGCCTAGGTCAAACCGGCCGCCGTGGCGTTTTTGCAAAAGAGCCCTGCAGTTTTTGGAAATCAACCCGCGGTCCAGCGTAGTTCAAAAATAATTAGATTTAGGTCATTTTTCTTTCGGTTTAGCCCTTGCGCTTTTGAAAAATAGTGGCCGCCGTCCTGAGTGGCAATTTTACCCTAAGTCCTTGGGTTTTTATACAAAATTATGTTTTAGGTCCCTGGTTTCTTTCAAAAACACCTCTGGAAGCCTAAAAGTCTCACCAGCAAGCCCCTAGAGCCCGTTTTAAGCGTAGTTTCTTCGTTTTAACTCTGATTTGAGTGATTTTTGCGCTCACGTGTTCGTAGTGAAGCGTACAGTAATTCTAAAGTCTTCTTTTCATCTTTTGTTTATGTTTGGTATACTGTTCTAATTAAATACCTTGTTTGCATGATGTGTGGATGCTTGTGTGGTGATCGATGTGAGTAGTTGACGAGCCGTTCGAGTTCGCCAACGATCCCGTTCCCGAAGAGCAGGTGCAGCAGCAGTTCGCTAAGGAAGGCAAGTATAACACGAACAATCCTTGATTATCTATACACCATTTAATCATATATTCATATGCATGTGTCTAATATTGATATACTCTAAGGATATTTCTAGTCTTTACCTTATTCCTTGTTTACCCGGGATATATATGCATTATGGTTAGTATTTGCTATGCACTACAAACCAACATTTATTTAATTGTCAATATTGAATTAATGGTTCACTTTAATGATGACTAAAAGATGCTTTTTAGCAACATGATTCGGGGAACTAGAGTATGTGCTTTGTGCTTTGTTCTAGTGTCTCCATAAGGTTTGGTCTAGGGAATTAGACCATGTGCTTCGTGCTTTATTCAAATGTCTCTCCGTAAGGTCGGGTTCTTAAAGCGGCAACCCAAGAACTTGTTCGCCGCCGTTGGAACTGTAATGGCTCTGGTCTTGGATAATTAGCTTGTACGTCTCTAGCTCGCCAGTGGTTACCGAAAGGCGTATGTGGGGAGCATGGGTGAGAGTATAGTTTGATCCATCGAGGACGGATTTATCCGTTGGCTATGTCTCGTTAGGCAAAGTCCCGTGATGTAAGCGCCTGATGTATGGCTGCTTCACACGTTTCGATGATTGCGCTCTCGCTCTGGACGCCATTGACCCCCTCACGTTGCGCCCTGAGCGTACGTCAATCTCGATGCCTTGCGTTATGCTGCCTATGTTGAACCAAAACGGCTACTGTGCTTGTTAGGGTGTTTTGTGAAAGTCCTCGTAGCATAAGTTCTTTTGGATTTATGTGACCAGTGGGTATAGGGCGAAACCTCTGCGGAGTGTTAAATCTATCATGATAGCCGTGCTCATGGTTACGAGCGGCCTGGATCCTTTTTATTAGAAGATGATGTTGAAATTGATGTTGGAATATTCTATAATTATTTATACATTATTATTAATGGGTTTATACTTGGGTTCTACTCATTTGTAGTAAATTGGATGATACTAAAATGAAACTACTAAAAGTGCTAATGCAGTTTAACCGTGTCAAGCCTTTTGTTCTTGCATAACCCGTGCTATACTTGTTAAGTAAGATGGTTTACTTACACTTGTAACTATTCAACAAAATCCTAGAAGGGTAACATATGGAGCATTGAATGATCAGTCGCTTGCTGAGTTTCTAGAGATTCTGCCGTACTTCTAGCTGTGTTCAACCAGTCGGTGTCCCTGTGGACTTGAGGCTCTACTAGTTTGAAACGTTTAATAATATTAAGACTTCCACTGCGTTATTTGTTTAAGACTATGTCTTGTGTTAAATTCTGATGTAAACTATTTTATTCGAGCATTGTGTTCTTTGTGATTCAATATTTGTAATCTATATGTGTTCTGTGGACATCCTGGACACACATATGGAAGCATTCGGATTTCTTGGAAATTTGGGTGTTACAAAGTTGGTATCAGAGCCGTGCTGTCTGTAGGAACACAACATAGATAGAACGGTCGATTAGATTTTGCTTAATCCTTGCTCTTTTGTTATCTTCTACCTTGGAGTTGAGTTACTATTGAAAAATGGTGTTCTATCCTGATGTGGACTAGGGTTCCCGATCTTCCGAAAGGTTCAGATAAACGACGATTTTGGCGGAGTCGCGACACAAATCGATCCGGCTTCCGAACAACACGTCCTGAACCCCGCAATCGCAGCACCACGTCTCCTCAGGTTATCGACCTAAGTCGACCTCGCCCAGAAGGCTAATCCTTGCCTGCGAATCGAAGAACACAAGCAAGAACACAGAAAGATGCAACACAATTGCAGATGAATGATTAATCTCACGAGTTGGGGTCTCACAAACCGATGACGGCGAAACTGTTCTAGACAGATTAATCTAAGCAAAACCCAAACCCTAACAAGGGCGACGGCTACTGATATATAGAGGTTAGGGTCGTGGTCGACCCCCTGCACGCGCCCCTAATGGGCTCAACGAAGATACACGGCCCAAAGGCCAAATATCGGTGACACAGCACCGGGACAGATTCTGGACGCCATCTTCCTCGGACGATTCCCGTCGACTCAGAGTGAATTTGGGCCTGGTTCTGGTTCCATTGGAAGCTCTATAAAATCTTCTTTCCAACCATATGTGGATCGTCGAAATCCGAGTCCGTATGCTGCCTGGGCGTCCGTTTTACTCCAGACTGTTCCTGGACTCCGAGTTGGACCCGAAGTCGAGTTGTAATGGAACTCCACGATGCTTGGCCGACCCGTGGCTGTTCCCCACGCCTCCAAGCCTCCCTCCATGTGTCTCCTTGTCTTCTCCTTGGTTCCTAACAACATTATAAACAATAGGTAGCGATCTATTCTCAAATCTATTAAAAGGAACACTTAGAAGCGAGCTCACCTCTAAATTTAATTGTCGCGCACGAGCTCTTGTGATTGGACCTTGAATGAAAGGCGTAGGCATGTCATGTGCATCCGAATGAGTGATGTCCTCATCATCCTCCCCCTCTTGAATTGGAGTCGTCCTCGACTCAAGTGCACCTTCTTCTCCAAAATAAGGCCTCAAATCTGAAATGTTAAATGTAGGACTAACCCCGAACTCGGGAGGCAACTCAAGTTTATATGCATTATCATTAATCTTCTCAATTATTTTAAAAGGGCCATCAGCTCTAGGCATTAACTTGGACTTTCTTAAATCTGGAAAACGTTCTTTTCTCAAATGCAACCACACTAAATCACCCGGTTCAAGTTTAACTTCTCGCTTACCTTTACTACCAGCAAGTCTATATTTTTCAGTCATCTTTTCAATGTTGTGCTTAGTTGTTTCATGAATTTTTAAAATAAATTCAGCACGTTCTGTAGCATCACTATGAATTCTTTCACTAGTAGGCAAAGGAAGAATATCAATAGGAGCACGGGGATTGAAACCATACACTACCTGAAAAGGACTTACCTTAGTGGTGGAATGTGTTGCCCGATTGTATGCAAACTCCACATGAGGCAAACATTCTTCCCACATCTTCAAATTCTTCTTCAAAACAGCCCTCAACATTGTGCCCAATGTGCGATTGACAACCTCAGTTTGACCATCAGTTTGCGGATGACAAGTGGTAGAAAATAATAATTTTGTACCCAACTTGTTCCACAAAGTACGCCAGAAGTGACTCAAAAATTTAGCATCACGATCTGAAACAATAGTAGAAGGCATACCATGCAAACGTACAATCTCTTTGAAAAAGAGGTCAGCAATATGAACAGCATCATCACTCTTATGACATGGTATGAAATGTGCCATTTTAGAAAAACGATCCACCACAACAAAAATGCTATCCCTCCCCCCTCTTAGTCCTAGGCAATCCCAAAACAAAGTCCATAGAAATATCCGCCCAAGGAATAGAAGGAATAGGAAGAGGCATATATAGACCATGTGGATTCAACCGAGACTTAGCTTTTTGACATGTAGCACAGCGACTAACGAACCGCTCAACGTCTCTCCTCATGTGTGGCCAAAAGAAATGTGCAGCCAAAACGTCCACTGTCTTCTTAGCACCAAAGTGTCCCATCAATCCGCCTCCATGCGCTTCCTGTATCAACAACAAACGAACGGAACCAACTGGAATGCATAGACGGTTAGCTCTAAACACAAAGCCATCATTTATCACATACTTGTTCCATGTACGTCCCTCTTTACAATTCAGCAACACATCTTTGAATTCAGAATCAAGCTCATATTGTTCTTTTATAGCATCAAGACCAAATATCCTACAATCAAGTTGAGACAGCAAAGTGTATCTTCTAGACAAAGCATCGGCAATGACATTATCCTTCCCTTTCTTATGTTTAATAATGTAAGGAAAAGACTCAATGAATTCAACCCACTTAGCATGTCTAGTGTTCAGATTATTTTGAGAACGAATATACTTAAGCGATTCATGATCAGAATGAATAACAAATTCTTTAGGCCACAAATAATGACGCCACGTCTGTAAAGAACGTACAAGTGCATACAATTCTTTATCATACGTAGAGTAACTCAGTGTAGGACCATGCAATTTTTCGCTAAAGTAAGCAACGGGTTTACCATCTTGCATCAAAACACCACCAATGCCAACTCCACTCGCGTCACATTCAAGCTCAAAGGTCTTACCAAAATTTGGAAGTTGCAGCAATGGTGCTTGTGTAAGCTTGTTCTTCAAAGTAACAAAGGCCTTCTCTTGTGTTGTTCCCCAATGAAACACCACACCTTTCTTCGTCAACTCATGCAATGGTGCAGCGATGGTGCTGAAATCTTTGACGAAGCGGCGGTAGAAACCTGCAAGACCAAGAAAACTCCTCACCTGTGTGATGTTGCTCTGATACCAACTGATGTGGACTAGGGTTCCCGATCTTCCGAAAGGTTCAGATAAACGACGATTTTGGCGGAGTCGCGACACAAATCGATCCGGCTTCCGAACAACACGTCCTGAACCCCGCAATCGCAGCACCACGTCTCCTCAGGTTATCGACCTAAGTCGACCTCGCCCAGAAGGCTAATCCTTGCCTGCGAATCGAAGAACACAAGCAAGAACACAGAAAGATGCAACACAATTGCAGATGAATGATTAATCTCACGAGTTGGGGTCTCACAAACCGATGACGGCGAAACTGTTCTAGACAGATTAATCTAAGCAAAACCCAAACCCTAACAAGGGCGACGGCTACTGATATATAGAGGTTAGGGTCATGGTCGACCCCCTGCACGCGCCCCTAATGGGCTCAACGAAGATACACGGCCCAAAGGCCAAATATCGGTGACACAGCACCGGGAAATATTCTGGACGCCACCTTCCTCGGACGATTCCCGTCGACTCAGAGTGAATTTGGGCCTGGTTCTGGTTCCATTGGAAGCTCTATAAAATCTTCTTTCCAACCATATGTGGATCGTCGAAATCCGAGTCCGTATGCGGTCTGGGCGTCCGTTTTACTCCAGACTGTTCCTGGACTCCGAGTTGGACCCGAAGTCGAGTTGTAATGGAACTCCACGATGCTTGGCCGACCCGTGGCTGTTCCCCACGCCTCCAAGCCTCCCTCCATGCGTCTCCTTGTCTTCTCCTTGGTTCCTAACAACATTATAAACAATAGGTAGCGATCTATTCTCAAATCTATTAAAAGGAACACTTAGAAGCGAGCTCACCTCTAAATTTAATTGTCGCGCACGAGCTCTTGTGATTGGACCTTGAATGAAAGGCGTAGGCATGTCATGTGCATCCGAATGAGTGATGTCCTCATCATATCCTACCTCTGTCCATTGTGAAAAAGTTTCTAACTTTTGTCTACTCGTTCATCTTGTTTCTATAGCTGGCTCGCACGAGGCTGACCCCCTGCAGGCCCAAGATGTCGGAACTCCCGTACCGCGTCGTAGAGTACCCACTGAAGAGGCAGAACTCGGACACCTACAGGGACTGGGTGCAGATGCGCAAGCAACAGGAGCCTCAGAGACAGCAGGTCGCAGAGGAGCCACAACAGGAGCATGAAGAGGAGGAACCCGAGGAGCGAGAGCCTGAGACTTTGGAGTCCGCAGTAGGAGAGCAAGAAGACCAGATGGTGGCCGCAACTGATGATGAAGAGATGGACGCCGACACTGGAGATGCGTCTGATGATGATGAAGTGCCCCGGAGCCCTACACCTGTCCTGTCGCCGTGCCAGATAGCTCCACGCACGCCCCGGTGGATCATCTACAAGTTCGTCCAGGATGGGGGCGACCACTTTTACCACAATAGGCTTCTCCGAGTGCTTCGTACCCGCTACCGCTTCGGTCGTGTTGGAGTGGAGCACCGCAGTGAGTGGTGGACACACGTTCTCTACCGCAGCTTCTGGAGGACCTCAGTGCACGTGAGGGTGACCGATGAGGTGGCAAGGGCTGCTCGCGAGATATCGGTTCACTACGCTATGTCTGACCGTGATACCCAGGAGGCAGGGATTGCTGGTGCTGCACGCCAAGCCGACCACATCCACCATCACAAGTGCTTCGCCAAGATCAAGGATGAGCCAAAGAGGTACCACCCCCACCGCAAGAGTGGTGCCACAGCTTGCACCATTGCGTCTACCGCTAACATTCAAGACCCCCAGCTTGCTTCTACAGTGGCGCTTGTGGCTACTCTCAACATAGAGTTTGATGTTGTGTCTGATGAGAATGCCATGCTGAGGAGGAAGCTCACCGCCATACATGAGAAGAATGAGGAGCTGCAGCACCAGTTAGGAGGACCCGCACCCCGTAGCCCAGAGTACCATGGAGAGTCACCACAGTGCAGGAGGCCACGCTCCAACTCCCATGCCGCCCACACCACTGTCGACCCCTAGATGCTTCTATGAAGTTGTAATAGGGATCGAGTAGTACGTTTTGAGTAAAAAAAAAGAGTCGAGTCTTAGTGTGTCGAGTCGTGTGTGAACCATGTCTTTAAATGCTTGGATGATTTATTATTATGCTTATGTGTGATTTGGATCTTTGTAATGATTGTGATGAGCATGGATGAAAGTCTGCAATCATCTAGTATTGGATTAAGGTATAAGGTATTAAATGAATAAATAGTTGGATTCTTAATCTCCTTTGCACATCATCTATTATCTTTCCTATCGCCTGAGTACCTTATCTTGTCAGTGGTTTGCTTCTGTTCTTGGCACTGGTTTAGACATGACTGTGAATGTGAATGTTGGGGTTTTGATCAGTGATTGTTTAATAATGACATATGGTTGGGACAAGAGAATCGTCGGGTGCTGGCAACCAGAACTAGAACCAGCCGACCACCATGGAGGATCTGGTCCGCATGCAAACGCAGACGATGCAGCAGTTGACTCAGGCCATAGCCTTGATGCAGCAGAATCTGCAGAACCCACCTGTCCACCCGCCTTCCCAGCCCATCAGGGACAAGAGGGGAGAATTCTTGAAGGGGCGCCCACCAAAGTTCTCCCGCGCCAAGGACCCGATGGAAGCTGAAGACTGGATCAAGGCAGTGGAGAGACAGCTCGACATTGCTCAGTGTGATGACAGGGAGAAGGTGCTCTACGCCTCAGGACAGTTTGAAGGAGCCGCTCTAGACTGGTGGGAGGCGTACCAATATGCGCAACCCAATCGCAACCAGATCACCTGGCAACAGTTCAGTGACGACTTCCGTGCTCACCATGTACCTGAGGGACTGATGATCCTGAAGAAGGAGTTCCTAGCTCTGACGCAGGAAGGAATGAGTGTCACTGCCTATCGTGACAAGTTCCTTGAGCTGGCCCGCTACGCACCAGATGAGGTGTCAACAGACCGGAAGAGGCAGACTCGCTTCCGGGGTGGACTCCAGAATGCCTTGCAGCTGCAGTTGATGTGCATCACCTTTGCAACCTTTGGTGAGTTGGTTGATGGTGCTTAGATGGTGGAGCACAAGCGCCGTGAGATAGAGGACAAGAAGAGGAGAATCATGAGCCAGTAGTCCGGCAGCAATGTCCGTTCCCACTACAATCCCCCGCAAGTCAATCAGCAGCGCACTCAGGGACAGTCAAGCCTTCTGAATCGCAGCCAGAACCAGCAGCGTCCCTAGTATCCACCACCACCACAGCAGCAGCAGTGCTACCAGAACGTGCAGCAGAACACTCAGGCTTCACGCACCACCCAGGCTAACACCATTCCTATCGGCCCAAGGGCGTGCTACCACTGTGGTGAACAGGGACACTATGCTAACTCTTGTCCCCGGAGGGTCCAGAATTCCACTGGTCAGAATAACAACCAGAAGACAGGACCACAACTAGCTCAGAATGGGAATCAGCAGCAGGCACAGGGAAATCGTGGCCAGTAGAACTACGCCAAGGGCAGGCTCAACCATGTGGGAGCAGAAATTGCAGAAGAAGCCACAGATGTGGTAGTCGGTACATTTCCAGTCAACTCACAACCTGCTACAGTTTTGTTTGATTCTGGAGCTTCGCATGCTTTTACATGTGCTGAATTTGTGAATAAAACTTGATGCTTATGCAACCTATGGGGAATACCATGTTGATTAACTCACCGGGGGGAGAACTTCGGGCCACATTACGTTGTCCTAATGTAGCAGTTAACACAAGGGGGGTAGACTTCTTAGCACACCTTATAGTCCTAAACTCTATCGGGATGGATCTGATCTTGGGAATGAGCTGGCTAGCAAAGTACGATGTAGTCATACAGTGTTCTAAGCGTGCAGTTCAGTTAGTGGCTCCATCAGGGGAGAAGATTGAGTATCAGGCAACCAAATCCACAGAGCCCGGTTAGGTCAATCATGCTGAAGGCACAGAGTTGAAGGACATTCGAGTGGTGAACGAGTATCTAGATGTGTTCCCAGATGAATTGCCAGGTATGCCTCCGGAATGTGAAGTTGAATTTGTTATTGAACTTATGCCTGGAACAGCACCCATAGCTAAAAGACCATATGGAATGGGGGTAAAAGAATTAGAGAAACTTAAAGAAGAATTGAGGGCTTTACTAGCTAAGGGGTATATCCATCCTGGCTCTTCGCCTTGGGGAGCTCCAGTGTTGTTTGTTGATAAGAAAGACGGGACACAGAGGATGTGCATAGACTATCGAGCCCTCAATGAGGTCACAATCAAGAACAAGTATCCACTGCCAAGGATCGATGGTCTCTTTGACCAGTTGAGGGGAGCTTGTGTGTTCTCCAAGATCGATCTCAGATCGGGCTATCATCAGATGAGAATTCGGGTGACAGATATTCTCAAGACAGCTTTCACTACTCGGTATGGCTTGTATGAGTTCACAGTTATGTCCTTTGGGTTGACTAATGCACCGGCCTACTTCATGTATTTGATGAACAGTGTGTTCATGGATTACCTTGACAAGTTCGTCGTAGTGTTCATTGATGATATTCTGGTTTTCTCCAAGAATGAGGAGGAACACGAAGAACACTTGAGGTTAGGGATGCGAGGCTCAGGGAGCACCAATTGTATGCTAAGTTGAGCAAGTGTGAATTCTGGCTGAAGGAGGTATCATTCTTGGGGCATGTGTTGTCGAATGGAGGTGTAACAGTTGATCCGAAGAAGGTCAGAGATGTGTTGAATTGGGTACCGCCGCAGAATGTCAGTGAGATCAGGAGTTTCCTCGGAATGGCAGGCTACTATCGGCGTTTTATTGAGGGATTCTCTAAGATTGTCAAGCCCTTGACATCATTGCTTGAGAAGAATGCTAAGTTCATGTGGACACCGCAGTGCCAAGCCAGCTTTGAAGAGTTGAAGAAAAGGTTGACCACTACACCAGTATTGGTATTGCCAGATGTTACTAAGAACTTCTCAGTCTATTGTGATGCGTCTCGTCAAGGATTGGGATGTGTACTCATGCAGGAGGGCAGAGTTGTGGCATATGCATCCAGACAGTTGAGGAGACATGAGCTGAATTACCCAACACATGATCTGGAGTTGGCAGCTGTGGTTCACGCATTGAAGATCTGGAGGCATTATTTGATTGGGCACAAGTGTGATATCTATACCGACCACAAGAGCCTTTAGTATGTGTTCACACAATCCGAGTTGAACATGAGGCAACGTCGTTGGCTTGAGAAAATCAATGACTGTGAGGTGGAGATTCATTACCATCCAGGGAAGGCTAACTTGGTGGCTGATGCTTTGAGTAGGAAGAGTTATGTGAATGTGCTGACGAGTCAGAATTTGCCAGAAGAGCTTAGCTGGGAATTCGAACACTTGAAGTTGGGTATGGTAGCCAACGTGACTGAGCTAGAAGTGGAGCCAACTCTTGAATAGGAGATCCGAAAAGGTCAATTGGAGGATGAGGAAATCAAGGAATTGATTAAGAAGGTTGGGACCGATAAAGCACCAGGATTTCGATTGGATGATCAAGGAACAGTGTGGTACGGTAACAGAATAGTGGTGCCATATCAGCAGCATATCAAGGATGTTATCTTATGAGAGGCACAGGAGTCAGCATATTCCATTCACCCGGGAAGTACCAAGATGTACTTGGACCTCAAGGAAAGATTTTGGTGGTATGGTTTGAAGCGAGATGTTGCAGCACACGTAGCTCTTTGCAATGTATGTCAGAGAGTCAAGGCCGAACATCAGAGACCGGCAGGTTTGCTTCAGCCTATGAAAATATCAGAGTGGAAATGGGAAAAAGTGGGTATGGACTTTATAACAAGACTGCCCCGCACACAGAAAGGTTATGACTCTATATGGGTGATCGTGGACCGGCTTACGAATGTGGCTCACTTCATTCCGGTGAAGACTACTTATTCATGTGCCAAACTAGCAGAGTTGTACATGGGGCGGATTGTATGTTTGCATGGGGTACCAAAGAAGACAGTGTCAGACCGAGGCAGTCAGTTCACGTCACACTTTTGGCGCAAGTTACATGAGTCCATGGATACTAAGCTTCACTTCAGTACAGCTTACCATCCGCAGACAGAGAGGGCAAATCAGATACTGGAGGATATGTTGAGGGCATGTGCCTTACAGTATGGGAACAGTTGGGAGAAAAGTTTGTGCTATGCAGAGTTCTCGTATAACAATAGCTACCAACAGAGTCTCAAGATATCACCGTTTGAGGCTTTGTATGGAAGGAAGTGCAGGATACCGTTGTTCTGGAATCAGACTGGAGAAGGTAAAGTATTTGGACCTAAGGTCTTGAAGCAGGCAGAAGAGCAAGTGCAGGTTATCAGGTAGAATCTGAGGGCAGCTCAGACACGGTAGAAAAGTTATGCAGATGTAAGGCGTCGAGATCTCAGCTTCGAAATTGGCTACTTCGTTTATCTCAAGGTGTCACCGATGAGGGGTGTGAAAAGATTCAATGTCAAAGGCAAGTTAGCACCTCGATACATTGGACCTTTCAAGATTTTGGAATGGAGAGGTGAAGTGGCTTATCAACTAGAGTTACCAGAGAGATTGGCAGGTGTGCATGATGTGTTTCATGTGTCACAACTGAAAAAGTTCTTACGGGTGCTAGAGGAACAGATTCCGCTAGAGGACTTGAATGTGCAGGAGGACCTTACCTATGAGGAGTATCCGGTCAAGGTCTTAGAAGAGTCCGAGAGGGTCACCAGAAACAAAGTGATACATATGTGCAAGGTTCAGTGGAATCGTCATATAGAGGATGAGGCAACTTGGGAACGGGAGGATGATCTCAAGGCAGAATATCCACATCTCTTCCAATACACGTCCGAATCTTGAGGACGAGATTCATCATAAGGGGGGTAGGTTTGTAACACCCTAAAATTGCCCTATTTAAAATTTAGTAATTAAATTACTTTTTATATTCAAGTGCTCATCATTAATATAGGAATAATAAAATTTTTGAAGAATTAAAAGCAAATATAGGAAATAATAATATAGAGAATTAAAAGCAAATATAGGGAATTAAAAGCAAGCTCGCCGTCGATCCCCGTCCGCCGCCGCTCGTCGCTAGCCGCCGACGTCCCTCAATCCTCGAGCACAACCCCCAAAACGGGTTCGCCACCTTCTCTCTCACCCGGGCCAAACGCGGCGAGGTTTGGTGCCCTGTAGCGCCGGGCTCGCTCAACTCCGGCGAGGTCCCGCCGCGAAGCCGGCCGCGCCGCCGCAGTCCGGCGACCCAGATAACCCAAACCCACCAGCGCCGTCTAGATCAGATCCAACGGCCCAGATTCAACCCGCATCGAGTCAGCCTAGGTCAAACCGCCGCCGTGGGCGTTTTTGCAAAAGAGCCCCTGTAGTGTTTGGAAATCAACCCGTGGTCCAGCGTAGTTCAAAAATAATTAGATTTAGGTCCTTTTTCTTTTGGTTTAGCCCCTGTGCTTTTGAAAAATAGTGGCCACCGTCCTGAGTGGCAATTTGACCCATAAGCCCTTGGGTTTTTATACAAAATTATGTTTCAGATCCCTGGTTTCTTTCAAAAACACCCCTGGAAGCCTACAAGTCTCACCAGCAAGCCCCTAGAGCCTGTTTTAAGTGTAGTTTCTTCGTTTTAACTCCGATTTGAGTGATTTTCGCGCTCACGTGTTCGTAGTGAAGTGTACAGTAATTCTAAAGCCTTATTTTTATCTTTTGTTTATGTTTGGTGTACTGTTCTAATTAAATACCTTGTTTGCATGTATGTGTGGATGCTTGTGTGGTGATCGATGTGAGTAGTTGACGAGCCGTTCGAGTTCGCCGACGATCCCGTTCCCGGAGAGCAGGTGCAAGAGTAGTTCGCTGAGGAAGGCAAGTATAACACGGACAATCCTTGATTACCTATACACCATTTAATCATATATTCATATGCATGTGTCTAATATTGATATACTCTAAGGATATTTCTAGTCTTTACCTTATTCCTTGTTTACCCAGGATATATATGCATTATGGTTAGTATTTGCTATGTGCTACAACCAACATTTATTTTATTGTCAATATTGAATTAATGGTTCACTTCAATGATGACTAAAAGATGCTTTTTAGCAACATGATTCGTTGAACTAGAGCATGTGCTTCATGCTTTGTTCTAGTGTCTCCATAAGGTTTGGTCTAGGGAATTAGAGCATGTGCTTCATGCTTTATTCTAAAGTGTCTCCGTAAGGTCTGGTTCTTAAAGCGGCAACCCAGGAACTTGTTCGCCGCCGTTGGAACTATAATGACTCTTGGCGGACTACTCCGAAATTATTCCAAGTTAAGTACCCATGGACCACTAATCAAGCAGTCAGGCACTTAATCCAGAATAAGCTGGAGCGCCGTCGGATTATACCCGATTAACCACGTACTTTTACGATCGAAACAACACGCGCGCCCACACGAAGGTGAGTCCCAGAAATTACAACATTCCACAAATTCAGCTTACATAAATAGTATCATCAAATTATTACAAACCAAGTTCGAATTTCAAATCAAAGTGCGAGAGTTCATTGCAGCGGAAAATTAAAACTAACGACGATACATAGCAACACCACGATGAAGCCGACCATGGTGCTACTCCTCCCGATCCTCGTAAGAGGACGGAACCCACTTGACATGCCAGCCAGGAGGAACCTGGGTAGGCCAAGTGATGGAATCCACTGCCACATCTATAACAGTACCTAAAATAAATAGCCACAAGCAAGGCTAAGTATACTAATACTCAGCAAGGCTTACCCATCGGGTGAAAACTACCTCACCGACTTCTAGACATGAGTGGCTTTTGGCTGGTGGGTTTGTTTTGCCAGAAAGCTACTAAGAGTGCATCCTTACTTTCATGATTTTAGCATCAAATTCTAGTAGTGTTAACCATTCTTGATTAGCATCCTCTCTAAGCATACAAGTGGTGCAATCCAATTTAGTACATACAACAAGTTCATCATCCTCATAGTTCCACTTGTTACTCAATGCAGCAAAACGGTCAAGCAGTCTCATTAACCACGAGAAGCGGACAGTTCGAACCGAATTTTGCTACCTGGCCAGGGAAACCCAATACACACGGATAATGCTCTCTATAAAAGGCACAAGCACTTCCCAACCTTTCCCATCAATCCACAATTCAGCGTCGGGTCCACTCCCTTAGGATAAAGGTTTACCGCTTCACTCACGGCATCACGCATATATCCACATGTGTACGGCAAGGGAAACAAAATATTTCCAAGGAGAGATGGCTATCTGTCCTAGCTGCTTCAATCTGGTACTGGGCTTACCGATTCACATAGGTCGGCATGCGTGTGGTACGTTCAAAAATTTGACACACAGAACCACACGTTTCAACCTTAATCCAATTATCATACACGGACGGGAGATCTACACATTCCATCCCGCCCGTCCATCCTTATGATTCCAACATAAGTAAAGACAAGCAACTCCTATATCTCGCGAGTGACAGGAAATCACTTGACTTGTAACGGTCCTAAAGGCATTGCTCTATCGACCCCATCATACTAGTATTTTAAGACATGGTACTAGAATCATGCAACTAGGGTATTCATGCAACTCCTTGAACGTAAATGCACAAGCATAAATAATTCATAGTTGCACAAATTAAAGCTAGGCTATGCTTCGGGGCTTGCCTTCTTGAGCTAAAACACTGTCAGGCTCCTGGTCGATCACGACGACGTCGGCACCACCCTCGGGGACTTCTTCGTTGATGGGGACGAGGTTGTAGGTGCCGTCAGCGAGAGCGCCTTCTACATGAGATGCACAACTTTAATGTGGCTGCCTAAGTGATCTAAAGCAAGGCCATGAAGGCCATATGCACCTAGACATACTATTGAGCTATACTTTCTTCACAAAGTTAGTGTGACATCCCCTATTAAGCATGTTTTAGAGTTATGGTGAGGATGGAGGAAGAGTTGAGCTTAAAAGAAAAGAGAAAAGAGAAAAGAGTCCCTTAAGCAAACTCTTGACCAAAAGTCAACTAAGTTGCTAAACTTTGAATTTTTGGAAGACAAGAATTTCTAAATTTGGTTCATAAGATAAGCAACTTGGGTGTCCAAAGATGGTGGGTAAACTTGTTGAATTGATGCTGCAATTAAATGGAAGAAAGAAATGGAAAAAGGGCACTGTTCACCGTCTGACAACAGCACTTGGCTGTTTTCGGTTTTCACTGGTTGAGCATAATGAGCGGCTATCTTTGGGGTGTTATAACGGTCGATCTATGGGTTTTAGGACTTGTGTGCTTAAAACAAAGTTGTAAAGGGAAGTATTTGGGACAACTTTTGTTTTTGGGTCAGACTCAGAAGATGGCTGGATTCAGGAGAAAACCGCAGAAGAAAATGGTTCAGAAGCTGTTTACAGTTAAATTCAGTAAACTGTCGGCTGAACTGAATTTGTGCCATTTGAGCTTGAATTTGAAGTTTTCTGCAAAAACTTCCATCTAGGAAGTTGTTCGTATGAATGTGAATTTCAATATTGTTGTTGACACATGATGCATGTTCTATTCAAAATTTGAGAGTAATTTGAGAAATTCAGTTAGCAGCTCTGAATTTGAAATGTGTCAAATCAGAAACTTTGAGGCTCGAATTGGACCTCAGTCCTTGCTCAAATGAAGTAAGTGTCAACAAGTGAAATGCAATTCAATGATCCAGCTACAAGTTTGATGTTGGGAGTTTTGGAAGTTCCAGTGTACTTTTCGGAGAATTTTGGAGTGCAACATCGCTGTTTTGAAGCTGTTGAAAGGGGAAAAGTGACATCGGCAGCAGCTGGCAGCGGCCGCCGCCGGCGCCAGGTCGGTTCACCGGCCACGCGTCGAAGCCGCTCGGGGACAGCTCAGTGAAAGGCGCAGTAGGAGGTGGCAAGCAACGGCAGCAGCTGTCCGCGGTTAAAGCGTCGTCGACGGTTTCGCTTCCTCCTCTTTCACCGCGGCCTCCTCTGCTTTTCACCATGGCCGCCGGCTAACCGTCGTTCGCTCGCCGCCATCCGACCCTCCCCGTCCAGTTCCCCTCCATCAAAAGTTTCGCCTTCATCTCCTCTCTCGTCCCTGCTAGCTCTCGTCCTTCCTCCACCGCTCCGCAGCCCCGCGCAGCTCGGTTTCCCAGCTCACCGTCGCCGCCTCGCCGGGGTAAGAGCCGTTCTTCGTGGTGGTGCTGTTACCGTCGATTTGGCTGGGGTTTGAGAGTGCAGCAAGGTTGCTCTTAGGTCAAGAAGTGGGTTTGGGGGCTTAGTTGGTCGGGCGCGACGTTCCTCGGGTTGGGAACGCCGTTCGCCACCGTGGCGCTCTCCCGCCATGGCCGCCGCGCGTGAGCCGCCTCGCTCGGGCTTTATCCGGCCAAGTTGTTGCGCGGGCTAGATGTGTCTAGGTCTGCTGGTGTTCACGGGGTGGATGTTGTTCGCCGTCTCACCTTGGCCGCGCTACTAGGCTCTCGCCATGGTTCTCGCCGCGCGCGCTCCCGCCATGGCTGGCGTGAGGCGCTAGCGTGCGTAGCGCCGCGTGGGCTGGCTTGGCGTGCGCACAAGGCGTCTTAGGTCTTAGTGTTTCTCGCGAGCCTGTTGTGGAACCTGTTGGCGCGGTGAGCTCGCCGGAGCGTGGTGCGCCGACGAGCATCGCCGCCGGGCCGCCTAGGACCTAGGATTAGGACTTGCCGTGGGAGTTTAGGGCTAGAATGGGTCCGCAGTCGTGTGGGGTGGCTGTTAGGCTAGCCGTTGTCGTCGGGGGACCCCGCCGCCGGCGAGAGGGCGTGGGTCAACTCCGGCGGGGCTCGGTCCATGCCGGAGCTCTGTTCCGCGTGGGTAGGGACCTCGGGGTAGAAGAGAAAGAAGTCGAGAGGGTTTTTGCAAGAAAGCCAAATAGGTTTTAGAATTAGATTTAATTTATGTTTCCCACTGTTTTAATTATAGAAAATCAAGGAAAAATCAGAAAAATGTGAAATAAATTTTTATAGCTTTCTTAGATTTTCCTTTATTCTATAAAAATACCAAACTTTTAAATTTGTGCTGTTTAGAATTTAATAATAGCATCATTCTTGGGAATTTAATTGCTAAAAATATTTAGCATAATTATAAAAGTATTTAAAAATATGATCCATGTTTTACAAGCACACTTAAAAAGAGAAGAGGGGTTTTGGATTTTAGGAAAATGATTGTAGTACACTTAATAACTCTTCTTTAATAAATGTAAAAGAAATAAGGACTATTTCACCTAGGCAAAAATGACAACCTTTTCTATAGTAAAGGATGGGTAGTTGGGTTGGCTTGCAACTTTATCGAGAGATGAAGTTTTGTGTGCTACGTTTTAAAACTGTTGCATCTCTAATCCCTGACTTACATTGCATGTTAGAATCTGAAGCCTCGGAAGTGGAGTACGTGGAACTTCCCAAAGAACAAGTTCACTACAAGGAAGTTCAGGTGATCGCTCCGGAGTCTCAAGAAGTCACTGAAACCGCTAACCCTTTTGAGACTCAAGGCAAGCCCCGGACCATCTCTACCTACATACTTCATAAAGTTCACGAGTCCAAATATTATGCCTTTGTGTGCATTAGGTTAGGAGTTGAATGAAAACCCTTGACGCATGAAATACTCCTTGGTAGAACTACATTTGCTTGCTAGGAAATAATTTGATTAGAAATATCCACTTAGCTATGCTTAGCAAGGATAAATAAAATATGATGATCTAGGCTCTCACTAATCATAGATGAATCATGGAAGGCTTAATATGGAAAGAAAGTGGACAGAGGTGATAGAATGGATTGAGGTGAACTCGATCCTTAGTTCTGCCTACTAGTTGAAGTGACTAAGGACCGATCCGTTGTTTAAAAGTTTGATCAAGTGATTCTACCTGGTTTCTTACTGGGTTATGGGACCAGTAAAGCCAATTAGATTAGCTGGCTCGTTGATTGGAAATATCGCTTACCCGTGCTTGATGGGTGGGAGAAAGGCGGGACCGTAACCAGTAACTCATGGGGTGGTCGCTAGACGTGGGACCCACGTGGGGGTGCGTTCCCGGGTTCGAGTAAGGATATTTCCGGTCTTTGGTCCAACTGATTGAAAGGTTGTTGCGAGCAGCCGACGCAGCTGTATGTGACTGGGTGCTAGGTATCTCCTGCAGGATGTAAATTGATTTGGATCGCCACAACTCTTGGTTATGAGTGCACTTGATCAGGTGTTAAACATCGTAGAGGAAACAAGTTGAATGTTATATGTGGTTGATTAAAAATGCTATTTGAACCTAGCATCACATGTATGAAAAAGTGTTTTGAAATTTAGTTAAATTGGTAATTAATTAATTGAGTTAAAAACTACCAATAAGGACCAACCATTAGTAAGCTTTTCTGCAAGGAGTTGAGTCAGCCAAATAACCACTTCAAGGCCAAATCATCTATCCTTGAGAGTCTTTTCTTTGGTAAGGCGGGTAAGCCTTCCTGAGTACGTTCGTACTCAGGGTTCTTTCCTTTTTGTTTTCCAGAGGATGCTCCACAGCAGGAAGGCGGGGAGGAGAACCAGAAGCCCTAGAGCATCGGTGGTCCCGGATGTCTCTAGACGAATAAAGTACCCTTAGGTTGTAATATAACTTTTAGTTGTCTATCCCAGTTTGTATTAAGATCTTAGTACTATGACTTGCATCTAAGGTGGCTTCAAAACTCGGTGTGTAATAATTCGTACCTTTCCGTATTTATGTAAAAAGGTAATGCCTGTTGTGTTTACCCCAACTGAGTGATGATCCTGAGCTATGGTTGGATGAAAGTTGTCAGTGGATGAATCGGGATGTCCCGGGGACACTCGACGGACTACCGGGTTTAAACTGTTTGAAGTGCGTACTGTTATGATACTGATTTAGGGTGATTAAGCGCACTTGAGCCAATTTAAATTGGATGGTTCTGTCACAGCTGGTATCAGAGCCATAGGTTGAGATAACCAAGAGGTGTTGCTACTTTAAAAAAAAACTTTAGGGACCCTATTTTATATTATAAAAAGGTTATGTCGTTAGGTGGCAGTAGTCTAATGTTTGTTGTTTTGCAGATGCTGACTGTGTAGCATACCGTTAGATACGGTAGAGTTATAATTAGGGAGAGCTATACGGTGCCACCAAATTTTTATATGTGTGGGATATGTGTGTGTGAGGGCGTAGAAAAACGCTGCATCATGTGCATTGCATGTTTTCAAAACTTTTCTTTGGGGGTTTTAGTGTGTACCGTTGTTGACTCTGCTGTCTTGGCAGATGGAGACCATGGAGCACACGGACCAGGATGGCTGGACCCAGGGATGTTACCATGATCGGCCTGGGTTCACTCGAGTTCTTTGGCAGATCTTGCAGGAAAAGGGCTTTGAGCAGCCGCCGCTATACTCCTGGAAGCAGTTTGATACTCTACAGCAGGTAGGGTGCACTGTGTATCTGCACATTCCAGAGTTAGAGGCTCATGCAAAGTGGAAGCTGGATGAGACTCGAGTTCAGGGTTTTGAGTTTGAGGACACTGTTCAGACAACAACCTTGGCAGCTCTCACTGACCTGTGCCAGAAGAATAAGTTTGAAATTGGTGCCAGCTCCGCCAGATTCTTTCCCCTGCAGGATCAGGAGGATGGGACTTGGAAGCGGCGAGTCAAAGCTTTGAGGAACAAGTCAAGGCTAGAGAGTGATGTGGTTGCAGCATCTTCGGTAGATTACATGGTGTCCATGTTCAACCTCCTTCAGATATGCCAGAAGAGCTATCAGCGACAGAGGGAGAAGAACACGGATTTCAAGATGAAGATGTTGGGAATGAAGTCTGGTCTGGAAGAGGCTCAGCGGGCTATGTATGATAGGGAGCATGAGATGGAAAGGTCTATGAGGGACCTAGCTCGTAAAATTGATGAGAAAGATGCTGAGCTACAACATCTTAAGGAAGTTGGGGCAGAGACTACAGCTGCACATCGGGAAGCTATAGGAGTTAACACTCGTGAGTTGCAGGCCTGGATCTCAATCCAGCAAGATGAGATTGTGGCTCTTAGGATAGCTTTGGAGCAATATGAGCACTTGGTAGCAGCGGCAAATCAACCTAATGAAGCACCACCAGCTCCAGTTGAGGATGAACCTCTAGCTCATGAGGGGGCAGATGAAGTGGTGGATAAAGTGGGCATGGAGCCTGCTTTAGCTGCACCACCTGCACCAGAGGATGCACAGTTTGCGGATGAAGTTCTTGAAGGTCTTGAAGGCTTTGAGTTTGAGGTTGAGGAGCACAATGAAGCCTTACCGGAGAATCCAAATGCGTTTGCTTGGGCTAATGCAAATGCTGATGGGTTCAATCCTGAAGGGCTTGGGCCAGTGGAATTCCATCCAGTGGTGGTGGATGATGATAGTGAGGAAGAAGATCCTAGTGAGATTCAGGGAGAGTCCAGTGTGACCTCAGTCACCAGTTCCCCATCTTCTTCGACTTCGTCGTCGGCCTCTAGTGCGATTCAGTCCGATGGCAGTGAGAACTCTGTCAACCAGCCAGCTCCGATGGAGGGGGCCGGTTGAAGAAGACATCAGGGTTGTGTTCCTTGGGGTTGTGTGAGGTTGAGAGCAAAACTGTTTTGTGCATTTGTATATATGACTAGCATGGTAGTACTTGGAACTTTGGGCTTGTAAGCTATGTGTATATATGTGGGTGGCTTTAGCTTGAAAGATCTAACTCCTAGTGAGATGTATATGTTCTGGTGTGGTGTTGGTGGAACCACTGCCTTGTGAATAAATAAGAATGTGACATATGCTAGTTTGTTTGCATATGTGTGTGGGTGTTTAAGAAGGAAGTTTTACTTGTTCTACCGTAATATTTGATAAATCCGTAAGTGGACGTTAATGCTCTCTTTGCTGAACTTTTGTAGAATGGCCAATCAAAGGGATCAGCAGACTAGCTCGGGTGCAGATCCAAATGCTCCATCGGGGCCTCCTACCTTAACAGACGCGTTTGCTCACATCATCAACTCCGGGACTGAGCAGACTCGGCTGCTAAATTTGATTGCTCAAAACTTGGGTAATCGTCTATCCGGAAGGCAAGCTGGGCATCAGGGGGTTACATACTCTCAATTCCTGGAGACACATCCCCCAATCTTCAGTCATGCTGAACATCCGCTCGAAGCTCGTGAATGGATCCAGACTCTGGAGCAGAAGTTCCGTGTTATTCCTCAGTGTACTGAAGCGCAGAAAGTGGAGTTCGCAGGTGTTGACGGCCATTATGACACCTTGTGACCGTCAACATTTCAGATACAATGAGAACTTTGCATAATGTTCCATGTATATTTTGCTTATATTTAACAAATTCCACAAGTTTTGGTGAAGTTGTGAATGCAGGGACACGTGGCAGAAAATAGGACAAAAACAGGCAAAAAGCCTGGCCGACCGGCCAAGTCCTGGCCGGCCGGCCAGACATCTTGGCCATATGCCAAGTCACTGATCCAGGAGCAAACTAGCACACATGCAAGGCATCGAAGCCATTCATCCAATGACGGTTTGATCAAAGGGCCCGAAAGGCACATCACATGGATTAGAGGGCCCACCTGCATGCCTTAACTGCCAGGCAGTTAATGACCGTCATAACTACCGACACCAGGAGGCAATCTAGAGCGTTGCTGCGAAAGGCGGTGCCAGATGGCGACCAACCCTGGCCGATCGGCCAGGATCAGGCCGAACGGCCGGCCACCGGCTCCGCTCAAGGCGCTCTTCTGAGGACGGTTGCATGCTGAGCTAACTTAACCGCCAAGATGCTCAACCGACCTGCTCAAGCTATAAAAGGAGGCCTCCACTTCACTTCTCAACACACACCAAGAAGGAGCTTCTCTACTTTTTATATTTTCTAGAGTAGATTAGGGTTGGGAGTTAGAGTTGAGTCGAGCTTGCCTCGAGGTTCCGGAGTCTCTCGGAGATCGGGTAAAGTTCTTGTATCTTTTCTTTATACTTTGAGTATTCCCTTATCAATATAGTTATCTTCTTTACTTTATCGGTTAAGGTTTCCTTTCCTGCTTTCCTTAGTTTATCTAGGAAAGTAGTGTGATCCTTTCAATGCATAACCTTTAGATTCAGTTAGAGTCTAGTTAGTTTGTCAGGCTTTTACCTTACGGGTTTCTCGCCCGGACTAGGAGATTTAGTCGTCTCCTAGGTTGAGGGGGGTTTCTTGTGAAGGCCTCACAAGAAATCCTAGCATCGAACCCAGACGTGGTGTTTGGTTAGGTGTTAGCTAGAATTGTGTTCCACCCCACGGAAAGAGAGTGGTAGGCGGCAAGTGGTGACAGCCTTGTCTGTCCTTTGTGCGACCACAACATTCGGGTGTTTTCATAGTAGTAGTTGCAGGTTGCCTTTAGGTCCCCCTTCTATCCCGTCTGGACCTTTCCTCTTCCAGCCGCCGAAGTAAGCTCTTTTCCCTGACAGCTAGGTAGAGTTCTAGTCTAGATCTTTAGAGGCTTTCTGATACGTTTAGGAGTGTCTTAGGAATCCTTTCTCACTCGTTGCTCTCCCAGCTTCTTTTCTATCTCTAAGTGTAGAAGTCTCCTGTGTCGCTGGTCATTTTGACCTTCTATCTAGCTTACCTTTTTAGATAAGCTAAGGCATTTAGGGCAGCCACCTATCATATCTTTGCGCCCCAGTTATCTCCCCTAAGATAGTTGGTGTATAATTCTAGAACGTGTTCCTGATATAATGTCTCAATATCACTTTAACCAAAGAGCTTCCCCGTGGAAATTTATGATACCATGGAATACTCCAAGGTGAAGTGCTACATGGTCATTCTGTGCGCTTGCAGAATATCTTATTCTATAGGGCAAGAGTTTCCCACTGGCTTTCTAACGCTATAATTCCAGTGACGTTAAGAAGTGCCAACAAGCATTTGATGAGCACTACTTCTCGAGAATCGCCATTCGTCTTGTCAACAGCTGGGTTGCAACTGCAGGGACCTGCTGGTACTTGGTGGGCTAGTTTCTTGTCCCAACAGCCGGCCGGAGGAGAGCTGAATTGGGAAGATTTCAAAACGGTTTTCTGTGCTCATTTTATTCCCGATGGAATTCTGAAGATGAAGTTTAAGGCTGCAACAGGGCAACAAGAGTGTGCTGGAATATACCCGTGACTTTGATCATTTGGCTCAGTACGCTCCTGAACATGTGGATAGTGAGACCAAGAAGAGGGATTGCTATCTCCGAGGGCTTAATGTCAGAATGCAGGAGAAGTTGGTCACCTGCACCCGGCATAGCTATGGCGAGGCAGTGAGTATGGCTATCTCGGCTGAGGCAAAGATGAAAGCCTTGGATGAATCTCTCAGGCGTGAAGAAGCTCTTAAGAGGAAGAACCCTCCCATTGGAGCCTCGAGCAGTGTTCCACCGCGTTACAAGGTGGTTTATCGTGGGCCACCTCGTCCGGCTTTCCGCGCTCCACAGCAACAACCTCTGCAGCAATCGTGGGTGGTGAAGAGTCCTTATAATGCACTTCGCCCAGATAACCCTCAGCCACAAGGTAACCGTTATCCAGCAGCGCCAGGTAACAAGCAGCCATGTTACAATTGTGGACAAGCTGGACATTTTGCTCGAGATTGCCGCCTTCCCAAGCAAGTTGGCAATCAGAATGTCAAAGCACAAACTTCGGGGCAAGGTGTTGGCCAGAAGTTTGCCAGGAAGAAGATCTTTAATACCAAGACCAGGAGGGTCCATTATATGAATGTTGAAAAAATACCGGAGGGAGAACCGGTCATGGCTGGTACGTTTTCTCTTAACAATCAACCCGCCATTGTTCTGTTTGATTCTGGTGCTTCGCATACTTTCATAAGTAAGGCTTTTGTGGAGAAACACCAGGTAGCCACCAGGGTGTGATAGAATCCACGGGGGCAAAGCAAACTACTAATCTAGTGGCTAATGATGTGGCTTTGAGTTTAGAGGGGCACATGGTTAATGTTTTACCTTTAGTTCTTGAAGATTAAGGGATTGATATCATTTTGGGGATGAATTGGATGACCCAGAACAAAGTGTTGATAGATACGGGATCTCGGTAAATTTGCTTTAATAATGCCCTTGGTCATAATGTGAAGATCACTTTACCTGCCCACCAAACTTTAGATTGGATGGTCAGGAAGACGAGAGCAGTGACTCTAGAGTCAATACATGTGGTTAATGAATTCCCGGATGTCTTTCCGGAGGATTTACCGGGGTTACCACCAGTTAGAGACGTGGAGTTTACTATTAAGCTTGAGCCGGGAACAACTTCTATATCTAGAAGACCTTATAGAATGCCACCTAAAGAACTAGCAGAACTGAAAGTGCAATTGCAGGAGTTGCTAGATAAAGGTTTCATTCGGCCCAGTGCATCTCCGTGGGGTTGTCCGGCTATATTTGTGAAAAAGAAAGATCATACCTTAAGGTTATGTGTTGATTACCGTCCCTTGAATGCGGTAACCATTAAGAACAAATATCCTTTACCCCGGATTGATTTGCTGTTCGATCAATTGGCTGGAGCAAAAGTCTTTTCTAAAATTGATCTCCGGTCAGGGTATCATCAGATACGGATTAAGCGGAAGATATCCCTAAAACAGCTTTCTCCACTAGATATGGTCTCTATGAATATCTGGTGATGTCCTTTGGGTTAACGAATGCCCCAGCGCATTTCATGTACTTGATGAACACCGTGTTTATGCCAGAACTAGATAAATTTGTAGTGGTGTTGTCGGTGCCTGATTTGGTCGCACCGGAACCGACAAGTGATTGCGATGCTAATCACCCGTTTTCCTGATGGCGAGAGTGTGAGACAGAGGTTTTATCCTGGTTCCGGCCACTGGGCCGTACGTCCAGCGGTGGTGCTATGCACCGGGTTTGCGTGTTGCCTGTAGTAGGGGTTTACAAGCAACGTGGGAGAAGGAGAAGAGCTCCTAAGTCCCAGGCTATGGTGTATGTATTCGTGAGTCTTGTGCTCTCTACGGGTCTTGCGTGATTTCTTCCTTGCCCTTTGCATGGGCTGCCCTCCCCCTTTTATAGACCAAGAGGGAGGGGTGCGTGTACATGTGTTTGTCGTGGTGTGCCCTGTCATCCATACCGCACTGTATGCGACCGGGAATCGCGCCTTCCAACTATGCTGACGGTATGGCAGTGCTGACGTATGTACTTCCTTCTCGTGAAAGTCCACGGCGTCGAGGGTGGTTCCTTGCGCACGAGTTTCCCTGCTCTCCTTCGAGGCTGCCTTCGAGGGTGGCCGCGCGTCCGTCGGGGAGCAAAGTCAAAAGAGTGGTTGGCACAGTGCTGCTGGCATGAATAGGTCGGGCGTACATCATGGCGCTCAGAGTTCACTGTGGTGATTGGATTTGACCGATGTCTTCTCAGGAGAGTTGGTGATGGCGTGGAGCAGTGATCCTGCTTTTTGACCGCGTCATGACGATTCTGCCAGGATGTAGCGTGCTGGGCGTTGCTTCCCGTTGGGGCAGGCTCGAGCTTGGATGGCAAGCTCGAGCTGGCCGATCCTCGATCGAGACGGAGAATGCCCCTTCGGGGGCGGGGGTCGCCCTCGAGGCCAGCGTGCCTCGAACGAGACGGAAAACACCCGTTTGTGGCTTGCCTCGAGCCGGATGGGTCCCGAGGACCTGTTGCGATGGTGGGCTTCTGCTGGGCCGCGGCGCCTGGTTGATGCTGTCGTGGGCCTTGACGCCAAGTGGCTTTGGGCCTAGATTGGGGTACCCCTTTTGTAGGTACCCGACAGTAGCCCCCGAGCCTTCTCAGGGATGAGGGTTAACCCTGTGAAGGCTGGAGTTCGCCGAGGCTTTCGAGGCCTTCGTTTCTCCGTGGTTTCCGAGAATCCGTGGGGGCACGCTGGCGCACCCGCGGGTGTAGCCCCCGAGGCCTTGGGAGAGTGGTTAACACTCTCTCAAGGTCTCAGCGTGACGTGCAGAGCACCCGCAGCTTTCTCAGGCATAGGTTCGTCCACTACTCCCGAGGTAGGGGAGATTTTGAGCTTTTCGTCGTGCCTCGCGCTCCCTGTCCGAGGGCGCTGAGGAGGAGGCGACCCGTGCTTCCCTCGATGGGATCGAGCCACGGATGCCCGGTTGAGCTGGTAGCGGGTGGTTCGAGCGGACGTCCATGCCCCATTCGATAGGGGTTGGCTCGCGGTCATAGGACACGCCCGTAGAAGCCTTCCGCAGAGTATGCTAGACGAGGCTCGACCTCATTCGATAGAGGTCGAGGGCTCGATGCTCCCCCTCGAGGGGTCCCTCGGTCCAGGCACTCCGCCGGGCCTCGAACATAACCGGTAGGCTTCCTCGAGCGTTCGAGCTTCGAGGGGGCCGTCGATTATCCCTGACTCGGTCGATCTGAGGCCCTTGTCGAAACCCTTCGTGGGCCCAAGGTTCGAACCCCTGATCAGTAGCATGATGGCTTCTTCACGTCGAGGAGGAAGCATCGAGCGTCGTTCCAAGACCCCGCTCCGCGCGGGGTGTCGAGGCTTTTCAAGACCTCTTTCCCTCGAGTGGGTACCTTCGAGCTTTCGAGCTTCGAGGTCCCTTCTTCGAGGGTTGGCGTTTTGAATGCGCCCTCGTTCTTTGCGAGTCATGATGACCGCAGCGAAAGTTTCGCGATTTCGTGCGATCGTGGGGGAAGTGGGCGCGTTTTCTTAGGCGAGACGTGCGGGCGCAGTTCGACACGACCGCACGTTCTGCCGCGCCAGACCCCTCGATTTTTACGGCGTAGTTACTCATTGCGCGGTTGACGCGGGCCGCGCCGCTACGTCTCCCGGAGTGGGCTCAGCTGTCAGCCTCGGGGCTGTCACGTCAAGGCGGGAGTCCCGCCGTGCTCTGCTCCGCGGAGGGAGTATAAATAGCAGGGCGGTGCCCATGCTAAGGGTACGCTCCCTTAGCATTTGCTTTCGCCTCCAGCATCCTTTGCCTTAGCTTTCGCTCTCAGCCCTCGCCCTCTTCTTCTTCCTCCGTTCGTGCCCCTCTTCGCTGCCATGGCTCAAAACGTCCAGTACGTTGATCCCGCGCCGTGGAAGGCATCCAACGCCACCAAGCACTGCTTGGACGGCCTGGTGGAGGTCGGGGTGCTGCCGCCCAACGTTGCCAGCGAGCCACCCATCTGGATCTCGCCGGGGGCCGCCACGGAGCCTGAGCCACCGCAGGGCTACGTCGTCAGCTTCGCTCGTTTCCACGAGCGGGGCTTTGGAGTCCCGGTGGGTCGGTTTATGCGAGCATTGTGTGCCCACTACAAGGTGGAGCTGCACAATTTCTCGCCGAACGCAATCTCGCAGGCGGCGGTCTTCGTCGCCGTCTGCGAAGGATATCTTGGCATCGAGGCCCATTGGGAACTTTGGTGCCACCTCTTCTCCGGCGAGCTTTTCTCGGAGTTCGTCTCTAGGGGGGTTCGTCGCCCGGCTCGCGCCGGTGGCCTGACGATTCAAGTCCGGAAGGGCCGCAGGGACCTCTACATCCCGAGCTCCATGGTTACCAACAACCAGGACTGGGATAAGGGGTGGTTCTACCTCCGTAACGACGGAGGATACCTGCCGCCCTACACCGGCCTGCTTTTGACGGAGAAGCCGCTGGAATGGCACTTCGGCGTTTCGCCGAAGTCGAAGAAGGACAAGCTCGAGCCGCTGGTGGACGCGCTCCAGCGGCTCTCGAGGCTTGGCCTCACCGCGGGCACGGTCGTCGCCAACTTCCATCGGCGGCGCGTGCTTCCCCTCATGCGGCGGAGGCTCGCGCTGTACGAGATGAAGCCTGGCGCCGACCTCACCGGCACGGTGATGGCGGCGGAGCCGTTGCCCGTTGCCACCGCCGTGCAGCGGGCGCGGCGCACCGTCGACAAGCTGGTCGACGACCCGTGGACGGTGCCGATGCGGCCCGATGATGGCTTCGTGAGCCTGGTGAGTGACCCTCGATTTCTGTCTTTGCTTTTTTGGTTTTGTTTTTGTGTTTCTGACCCGCAAATGGCGCGCCGCAGGGTCTTTCGCGTGGCTTCTACTCCAAGCCGTCAACCGCGCCTTCGCCGAGAAGGCGAAGGCGGCCAAGGCTCGGAAGGAGGCTCGCTCGCAGCGCAAGGAGCGGAAGCGGAAGAAGCTCGAGGCGGAGAACCGCGAGCGGGAGAGGCGCGGGCTCTCGCCGATTCCTGCGCCAGAGTCCTCCACGGATCCCGAGGGATCTGATGCGGACGGCGGGGCGAGGAGCCCGTCTCCGTTCGAGCTTCGCGTTGGCGGGCCCGCCCCTGCGGCGGTGTCTGGGGGCGGTGACGAAGTGGTCATCGATCTCGAGACTCCGCCCTCGACCGCGGTTCCCGCTGTCGAGGCTCCGTTGGGGGCGGCCGCGGTTGTTCCCGAGGGAACCCAGGGCGGCGAAGCTCCTCCCTCGACCGCGGGGCCCTCCTCTGAGGCTCCATCGGAGGCAGCACCGGCTGCCCTCGAGGAAACTCAGGGTGGAGGCGAAGCCCCCAAGCGGTCGGGCGTCGTCGAGGAGGCCCCGGCGCGGCCGAGCGCCGTCGAGGAGGCCCCGGCGCGGTCGAGCGCCGTCGAGGGGGCCCCGGCGCGTGGGTCGGAGGTGGAGGTCCCCCAAGCAGAGCCCGTCGACTCTGCGAGGAGTGAGGAGGCCTCGAGGGAAGCCCCCCAGGGGGAGACCGTCGTCTCTACGGGGGACGAAGCCTCGAGGGCGACTCCTCGAGGGGAGACCGTCGCGGCCACGGGAGGCGAGGTCCCGGGGGTAGCTCCCGCTCCGACTTCGAGGACGAAACGGAAGCTTCCGTTCGTGCGGTGAGCTTTCTTCGTTGCTTTCTTCACGTTGGTGTTTCGCCTTGGCCTCTGACTGAGTTTTTTCGTGTCGCAGTCGATCCGGGGGGCGGAGTACGCCTTCCCTCGCGCCGACCAAGGCCCTCAAGGTTGGGCCTAGCTCGACGCCGCACCCGCCCTCGCCTCTCCTGGGCCCGACGAACGAAGTCGTGCAGGACTTCGTTGCGTTCTTTGATGCCCAGGTGGGGCTGCAGGGCGGGCAGCAGCCGCGCGAGGATGCGCCTCCGGTCCTCGAGGGGCCAAGGGCGCCTCAGCTCCTCGAGGGCCCGGTCGAGGCCCACGTCGAGGTGGCTCGGCCCGAGGGAGCCAACCCCGCGCCCGAGGAGGCTCTTCGGGTCGAGGAGCAGTCTGCGGCGCCCGTGGAGGCGGACGCCGCGGTGGTCCCTCCGCATGAGGGGGGAGAAAGTCGGACCCACGGTGGCGGGTTCCCCCACCTGTCAGAGCTGGCGGAGGCTCTGGGGGCTGGGGCCCCCGTAGCGCAGAGACGTGAGGGTGGCGGGGCCGCGCCATCGACCCTCATCACGGCTCAGCCAGGGCCCTCGGCGGTCTGGTCCTACGAGGCGCATGCCCGTGGACACGCGGAGGCGTGGCAGGCCCGCAGCGTGCTGCCCCAGCTGTTCGTGGATGAAGCTGTGGCGGAGGAGACTCTGTGGGAGGTCCAGTCGACACACGGCTTGGACGTTCGAAGGGCGCTGCTGGACATCCTCCGTCATCACGATGATGCCGGCCAGGTCTTCCAGGTGCGCCTTTGTGAAGGTGGTATTTCTGCCATGCTTTATTTTTTCAAAGAAGGCTTATCCCTTTTTCTTTCCGCAGCAACTCCGCAGGCAGGAGACCGAGAAGAACGATCAGATCGCGGAGTTGACGCTGGAGCTCCGCCGCTTGTCCGGGGCGCTCGAGGCTCGAGACCGCCAGCTGGACGGGCTTCGAGGTGCTCGGGACCGGGCCCTCGACCAGGTTCAGAAGAAGGGCGAGGTCATCGTTGCCCTCGAAGGCTCGGTCCGCGAGCTTCGCGAGCAGCTCGCGAACCGCCAGACCTGGCTGGAGAACGAGCAGGCTGCGCGTCACGCGGCGGAGCTCGCGGTTGGGGATGAGCGGCGTCTCACGGTCGAGGCTCGCGACCAGCTCGAGCGGGAGCAGGCTGCTCGAGCCGCGGTGGAGGCGCAGGCTGGAAAGGTGGAGCAACGGGCCCAGCAGGCGGAGAGGGTCCTCGAGGCTGCTCAGGGACAGATCGAGGGTAAACTGACTTGGCTCGAGATCTGACCCCTTTCGCTTGTTATTTTTTTCGTTTCTGACTGACTTCGTTGGTGCAGCATTGAAGCAAGCGCTTCAGGCCGAGACCGAGTCGAAGGAGGCCGTGCTGGTGGCGCAGGTGGAGACCCAGCGCGAGCTCGACGAGCTCGTGCAGGCGGCCTCGGCCGCCTGCAGCGAGATTGCTGGTCCTGGCCTGCAGTCAGGAAGCACCCTCGCGAGCCGCGTTCGGGCGCTCGGGGGCCACGTCGTCTCGCGCGTGAAGGAGGCCCTTCTGCTCGGGGTTCGGAAGGCGCTTGGAGTGGTCACGACCCACTACCAGGCGGATCTTTCGAAGCTCGCTGCGGGGTACGTTATCGCCGACGACCTCAACGACGAGCAGGCGATGGCGGCGATGGAGGAGGCCGACGCTGCTGCCGACGGGACGGCTCGAGTGCTCGCCGGCCACTTCGAGGGCATCCTCTTCCCCGGCGAAGACGGCGGTGGCTGGGACGACCTTGGCGGCGGGGGTGAACCCTGAAAGCTTCGGGCCATCGAGCCCAAAAATAAAGAATTAGTTCGTAGAGTCTTTTAGCCTTTTTCTTTTTTATTCATGTAAGACTAAAATGCTTGTTGAACTTCGTTTGTTTCGTGACGTTTGATTCTTGATGTGATGTCTCTGCGACGTATGTTAGTCCAATGCTTGTGCTTCGAGAGGAAAGCGTCGCTAGGATAGTTCGAACGTGAATGACTTAGGCGGAGGGAAGTGAGGTGTTGCCGTAGCCTCGAGGCGTGGGCGAACACTCGGCTCAGGCGACCCTGCCCTTGTCCGTTTCACGCCTAGCGGGTTTCCTTCGAGGTTTCGCAAAGGAAAAAATTTGAAAAGTGACGATTTTTTCGGGAGTTAGCCCCCATGTAGCCCCCGAGGGAGGGATGATTCTACCGAGGGTAGAGCCAAGCCTTCCTCGAAGCTCGAAAGGAAATAAAAGTTCGTTTTATTTTCTTCCAAACAGCGGAGGTATGAAAATCGACACTTGATTCAAAAAGACTTGTACGAAACTAGAGAAAGTACAAAGATTTCGAGGGCCGTGAGGCCGCTCTAGGGATAGAAGCGACGTAGCTGTTGGATGTTCCAGGCGTTCGTGAGGACGTTCCCTTCCTCGTCAGCTAGCTTGTACGTTCCGGGCTTGAGGACCTCGGCTACGATGAACGGCCCCTCCCACGGGGGTGAGAGCTTGTGCCGCCCTCGGTTGTCCTGTCGAAGCCTCAATACGAGGTCTCCTTTGCAGAGATCTCGGTGCCGGATCCTTCGAGCTTGATGTCGACGCAGACTCTGTTGGTACCTCGCCGAGTGCAGTAGAGCCACGTCCCGAGCCTCGTCGACTTGGTCGAGCGAGTCCTCTCGAGCTTGGCAGTTCCGCTGCTCCTGGTATGCTCGGAGCCTAGGGGACCCATATTCCAAATCCGTGGGGAGGATGGCCTCTGCCCCAAAGACGAGGAAGTATGGGGAGAACCCCGTTGCTCTGCTTGGTGTCGTTCTCAGACTCCAAATCACCGATGGTAGCTCTTGCACCCACTTGTGTCCGAACTTCTTCAGCTTGTTGTGAATTCTGGGCTTTAGGCCTTGTAGAATCATGCCGTTGGCACGCTCTACTTGGCCGTTGGTCTGTGGGTGAGCCACTGCTGACCAATCCACTCGGATGTGGAAATCGTCGCAGAACTTCAAAAATTTCTTTCCTGTGAACTGCGTACCGTTGTCGGTGATGATGGAGTTGGGAACGCCGAACCGATGTATTATGTCGGTGAAAAAGAGCACCGCCTGCTCAGACTTGATCCTACTGATGGGTCGAGCCTCGATCCATTTGGAGAACTTGTCGATTGCCACCAGTAAGTGCGTGAAGCCCCCGGGCGCTTTTGCCATTGGCCCGACAAGGTCGAGGCCCCATACAGCGAAAGGCCACGTAATGGGGATAGTCTGCAGCGCCTGAGCGGGTAGGTGCGTCTTGCGCGCGTAGAACTGGCACCCTTCGCAGGTTCGTACCACTTCCGTGGCGTCTGCCACGGCGGTGGGCCAGTAGAAGCCTTGTCGAAAGGCGTTTCCTACGAGCGTTCGTGGGGCGGCGTGGTGTCCGCACACGCCTGCGTGGATATCGAGGATAAGCTGTTTTCCTTCGGGTATCGGTATGCAGCGTTGCAAGACCCCCGAGGCTCCTCGTCGGTAAAGTTCCCCTTCGATGATGAGGAACCGCTTAGCTTTCCTTGCTATGCGCCTTGCCTCCGTTCGATCGTTAGGCAAGACGCCTCCGTCGAGCCAATCGAGGTACGGGCTCCGCCAATCTCGAGGCGTCGGAACCTCGTCGATTTCCATTGCCTCCGCCTCATCCTCGTCCCCCGAGCAGGCTTCGTACCCCATAGGCTCATCCTCGTCTGCCAGGAGCTCCGCGCCCGCGGGATCGAGGGTGGACGCCTGGGTGTCGGGCGCGGTTGAGGCTTTGGTCGAGGCTGCGAGGATGATTGAGGGTACGTTGACGTCCTTGGCAAAGACGTTCGGGGGAACGGTGGCTCGCCCCGACGCGATCTTCGCCAACTCGTCGGCTTCCTCATTATACCTTCGCGCGATGTGGTGGAGCTCGAGGCCGTCGAACTTGTCTTCGAGCTTTCGTACCGCCTGGCAGTACGCCGCCATTTTTTCGTCATGGCAGCTCGATTCCTTCATCACCTGATCGACGACCAGTTGTGAATCGCCGCGAATGTCGAGGCGCTTAATGCCGAGCTCGAGCGCGATTTTCAAGCCGGCAAGGAGCGCTTCGTATTCTGCCATGTTGTTCGACGCGTGGAAGTTGAGTCGCACGACGTATCGAAGGTGCTCTCCGCGGGGTGAGATGAAGAGCAGGCCGGCACCGGCGCCGGTCTTCATCACCGACCCATCGAAGTACATCTCCCAGCAGTCGAGGCTGGCCTTCGAAGGGGGAAGCTGGGTGTCGGTCCACTCGGCCACGAAGTCGGCCAAAGTCTGGGACTTAATGGCCTTTCTCGGGGCGTAGGTGAGGGTCTCCCCCATCAGCTCTGTCGACCATTTCGAGATTCGCCCGGAAACTTCGCGATTCTAGATGATTTCGCCCAGGGGAAAGGATGATACCACGGTCACTGGGTGGGCCTTGAAATAGTGTCGTAGCTTGCGTCGAGCTAGCACGATGGCGTAGATCAACTTCTGGATGTGGGGATACCTCGTCTTGGTCTCAGATAGGACCTCGCTAATGTAGTACACCGGTCGCTGGACCGGTAGAGAATGTCCTTCCTCGCTCCTTTCTACTACTATGACCGCGCTTACGACCTGGGTTGTTGCCGCGACGTAGAGGAGGAGAGGCTCGCCCTCTTTAGGTGAGGTAAGGATCGGCGTGTTCGTTAACGCTGTTTTGAGTCGGTCGAGAGCTTCCTGAGCCTCCGCGGTCCAGGTGAAGTGCTCTGACTTCCTCAAGAGTCGATACAGAGGCAGCCCCTTCTCTCCGAGACGAGAGATGAAGCGGCTTAGGGATGCTAGGCATCCCATTACCCTCTGCACGCCCTTTAAGTCGCGGATCGGTTCCATCTGTTGGATGGCCGTGACTTTCTCGGGTTTGGGTTCGATGCCTCGTTCAGAGACAATGAAGCCCAGAAGCATCCCTCGAGGCACACCGAAAACGCACTTTTCGGGGTTGAGTCTTACTCCGTGCGCCCTGAGGCAGCTAAACACGACCTCGAGGTCGCGTACCAGGTCGTCCGCCTTCCTGGTTTTTACGACGATGTCGTCTACGTACGCTTCTACGATACGACCTATATGATCCCCGAAAACGTGGAGCATACAGCGTTGATACGTGGCCCCGGCGTTTCGAAGGCCGAAGGGCATCGTAACGTAGCAGTACATGCCGAAAGGAGTGATAAAGGAAGTCGCGAGCTGGTCGGACTCCTTCATCTTGATCTGATGGTAACCGGAATACGCATCAAGGAAACATAAAAGTTCGCACCCCGTTGTGGAATCCACGATTTGGTCGATACGTGGTAAAGGAAATGGGACTTTTGGACATGCTTTATTTAAGCTGGTGTAATCTACACACATCCTCCACTTCCCACTTTTCTTTTTTACAAGCACAGGATTTGCTAACCACTCGGGATAAAACACTTCCTTGATGAATCCGGCCTCCAAAAGCTTGCGTACCTCCTCACCGATCGCCCATCGTTTCACTTCGTCGAAACGGCGGAGACGTTGCTTGACCGGCTTGGAGTGGGGGCGGATATCAAGAGAGTGCTCGGCGACCTCCCTCGGAATGCCTGGCATGTCCGAGAGGCTCCACGCGAAGATGTCTGCGTGAGCGCGGAGACAGTCGACGAGCACCACTTCCTATTTGTCGCTGAGGGAGGAGCTGATCCTCAACACCTTGCCGTCGGGGCTGTTAGGGTCGAGGGGAACAGTCTTGGTGTCCTCAGCGGGCGCGAAGCTCCCCTGCTGCCGTTCGTTGGCGTCAGGGAGCGTGTTGACGATCGCTTCGACGTCTGCCACGAGGGTCTCATCGAGGGCAAGAGCCTCCGCGAGCTCGATGCTCTCGATGTCGCACACGTAGGCGTGCTCGACCGTCGGGCCGACCGTGATGACTCCGTGAGGCCCTGGCATCTTCAGCTTGAGGTAGGTGTAGTTCGGGATGGCCATGAATGTAACACCCTAAAAATGGCCCTATTTAAAAATTAGTAATTAATTGGTTTTTATATTGAAGTGCTCATAATTAATATAGGGAAATAAAAATTTTGAATAAATAAAAGCAAATATAGGAAATAGAAACATTATTGTTGCATTCATGCTGGTGCATTTATTTTTGATTGTTGAATTCAAATTTGAATTTGAATTCAAGTGAGTGTTTGAATAAAAGAAAAACCTTTTCTTTTTCTCTCTCTTTTTCTTTCTCTTTTTCAGCCCAGCCGGCCCACTCCTCCTCTCTTTCTTTTCTTTTTTTTCGCGCGGCCCATCTTTTTCCTTCTCTCGCGCGGCCCAGCAGAGCCAGCCCAGCGCGCAGCCCGGCCCAGTCGTCCGTTTTTCCCCTCCCCTCTCTCTTCCGCTGCGCTGACAGCCTGGCCCCATCTGTAGGCGCGCGCTCCTCCTCCGCCGCAGCCGCTGACCGCCTGGGCCCACGCGTCAGTCGCGTCTTCCTCCTCTCGCCGTGGGCGAGCCAAACTCTTCCGCGCCGCCGCCGCCGTGCTGCACCGGGACTCTCCGGCTTGGAGCGCACGCCGAGGTCTCCACCGCCCCTATATAAGTCGCCGCCAGCCCCCTTGAGCCACAATCTCCAACCCTAGCCGCCATCCAAGCTCGCAGCGCCGCGAAACCCTAGCCGCGCCGCCGCCAACGCTTAGGGCTCGCTCCATGGCCGCATTGTCGCCGAGAGCTTGCCCCGAAGCTTCTCCGTGTGGTAAGCAACACGCCGAGACCCTAAACCCCGTCCCTCTCGCTCTCCCGCGCTTGCTCGAGCTCGTCGGAGTCGTCGAGTCACCGCCGTGCGTCGCCGGCCTCCCCCGTTGCCCAATCCCCGCTCTAAACCCCCAAAATCGACTCCCCGTCGTCTCCTCTCCCTCTAGGACCAAACGCGGCGAGAAACCGAGCATCCTAGCCCCCACCCGAGCCATCTCCGGCGAGGTCGCCGCCGCGCGCCGCCGCGAGCCACTGTGCTCCGGTGAGCCGAGAGCCCGATCTGTTTTGAGCCGTTCAGATCCAATCCGACGGCCAGATCTAAAAGCCGTTTTAAACCGAGCCGGTTCCCATAAACCGCGGTTCAGCCGGTCCACGGTTCGGTCCACGGTGACTTCAGCCCACGTCAGCAACCAGCCGCCGCCGCGCCTGTTTTGCAAAAGAGCCCCTGCAGTTTTTGAAAATGAACCCGCGGTCCAGCGCAGTTCAAAAGTATTTACAACTAAATCCTTTTTCTTTCGGTTTAGCCCCTGTCCTTTTGAAAAATCATGCCGCCGTCCTAGATGGCAGTTTTACACCGCAGACCTTCTGTTTTTATACAAAATTACGTTTTAGGTCCCTGGTTTCTTTCAAAAACACCCCTGGAAGCCTAAAACCTTTACCAGCAAGCCCCTAGAGCCCGTTTTTAGCGTAGTTTCTCCGTTTCAACTCCGATTTGAGTGATTTTCGCGCTCATGTGTCCGTAGTGAAGCGTAGAGTAGTTCTAAAACCTTCTTTTCATCTTTTGTTTATGTTTGGTGTACTGTTCTAATTAAATATCTTGTTTGCATGTATGTGTGGATGCTTGTGTGGTGATCGATGTGAGTAGTTGCCGAGCCGTTTGAGTTTGCCGACGATCCCGTTCTCGAAGACCAAGTGCAGCAACAGTTCTCTGAGGAAGGCAAGTATAACACGGACCATCCTTGTTACCTATACACCATTTAATCACCCAAACTCATGTGCATGTGTCTAATATTGTTAAACCCTAAGGATGTTCCTAGTCTTTACCTTACTCCTTGTTTACCCGGGGTTATATGCATTATGGCTAGTCTATGCTACGCGCTGCAACCAACATTTATTTTTATGTTAATACTGAACTAATGGTTCACTTCAATGATGGTTAAAAGATGCTTTTTAGCAACATGGTTCGGGGAACTAGAGCATGTGCTGTGTGCTTTGTTCTAGTGTCTCTATAAGGTTTGATCTAGGGAATTAGAGCATGTGCTTTGTGCTTTGTTCTAATGTCTCTCCATAAGGTCCGGTTCTTAAAGCGACAACCCAGGAACCTGTTCGCCGCCGTTGGAACTATAATGGCTCTGGTCTTGGATAATTAACTTGTACGTCTCTAGCTCGCCAGTGGTTACCGAAAGGCGTATGTGGGGTGCATGGGTGAGAGTATAGTTTGATCCATCGAGGACGGTTTTATCCGTTGGCTATGCCCCGTTAGGCAAAGTCCCGTGATGTAAGCGCCCGATGTACGGCAGCTTCACACGTTGCGATGATTGCGCTCTCGCTCTGGACGCCATTGACCCCCTCACGTTGCGCCCTGAGCGTACGTCAATCTCGATGCCTTGGGTTATGCTGCCTATGTTGAACCAAAACGGCTACTGTGCTTGTTAGGGTGTTTTGTGAAAGTCCTCGTAACATAAGTTCTTTTGGATTTATGTGACCGGCGGGTAAAGGGCGAAACCTCTGCAGAGTGTTGATCTATCATGATAGCCGTGCTCACGGATACGAGCGGCCTGGATCCTTTTTGATTAGAAGATGATATTAGTGGTTGATGTTGGTTTGTTCTATAATCACTTATACCTTATTAATGGGCTTATACTTGGGATTCTACTCATTTGTAGTAAATTGGATGATAATAAAATGAAACAACTAAAAGTGCTACTGCAGTTCAACCGTGTCAAGCCTTTTGTCCTTGCATAACCCGTGTTATACTTGTTAAGTAAGATGGTTTACTTACACTTGCAAATATTCAACAAAATCCCGGATGGGTAACAGATGGAGCAGTGAATGATCAGTCGCTTGCTGAGTTTCCGGAGGATCTGCCGTACTTCTAAGCTGTGTTCAACCAGTCGGTGGTCCCTGTGGATTTGGAGCTCTACGTAGTTAAGACGTTTAATAGTATTAAGTCTTCCGCTGTATTATTTGTTTAAGATTATGTCTTGTGTTAAACTCTGATATAAACTATTTTATTCGAGCATTGTGTTCTCTGTGATTCAATATTTGTAATCTATATGTGTTCTGTGGACATCCTGGGCACACATATGGAAGCATTCGGATTTCTTGGAAATCTGGGTGTTACAAAGTTGGTATCAGAGCCGTGCTGACTGTAGGATCACAGCCTAGATAGAACGGTCGATCAGAACTTGCTTAATTCTTGCTCTAAAAATTACTTTACATCCTAGAGTTGAGTTTCTGTTGAAAAATGGTGTTCTATTCTACCTCTGTTCTTTTTGAAAACTTTCTAAGCTTTAAAACTAAGGCCCTCCTCTAGTTTTCACTTCCATAGATGGCTCGACAGAGATAGATAGTCCGTAGGAGCACTGATGGCTACCTTCCACCCCGCATCAATGAGTACCCGTTGGAGGCACGCAACCTGGACGCCTACAAGGAGCTTCTTAGGCAGGAGGCCGAAGGAGGAAACCCCGAGGAGATGCAGCACCCTAGCTCGCCGCACCACCATCGACCCTAAATGCTAATAGAGATCAAATAGAACGTTTTTGAGTCAAAACTAGTCTAAGAGTGCCGAGTCTTGTGTGAACCTTGTCCTTGAATGCTTGAATGAATTGTCATTATGCTTATGTGTGGTTTGGATCTTTGTAATGTTTCTGATGAGCGTGGACGAAAGTCTGCAATCATCTAGTATTGGATTAAGGTATAAGGATTTTATAATGAATAAATAGTTAGGTTCCTTATCTCCTGTGCACACCATCTACCACTTTCTCTGTTCTCTGGGTTCCTTATCTTGTCAGTTCAGTGGACCTTCTTCAGTTTATCAGGACTAGCTCTGAGTTTTTGTGAGGAGTATGGCAGGGACCATAAGGGGGGTAGACTTTTTAGCACACCCTATAGTCCTAAACTCTATCTGGAGGGATCTGATTTTGGGAATGAGCTGGCTAGCAAAATACGAAGCAGTCATACAGTGTTCTAAGCGTGCAGTTCAGTTAGTGGCTCCATGAGGAGAGAAGATTGAGTATCAGGCAATTAAGTCCTCAGAGACTGGTCAAGGTTTTGGAGGAATCAGAGAGGGTCACCAAGAACAAGGTGATACGCATGTGCAAGGTTCAGTGGAAACGTCACTTAGAAGGTGAAGCAATTTGAGAAAGAAAGGATGGCCTCAAGGCAGAATATCCATATCTCTTCCAATCCACGTCCGAATCTCGGGGACGAGATTCATTTTAAGGGGGGTAGAATTGTAACACCCTAAAAATGGCCCTATTTAAAAATTAGTAATTAATTGGTTTTTATATTGAAGTGCTCATAATTAATATAGGGAAATAAAAATTTTGAATAAATAAAAGCAAATATAGGAAATAGAAACATTATTGTTGCATTCATGCTGGTGCATTTATTTTTGATTGTTGAATTCAAATTTGAATTTGAATTCAAGTGAGTGTTTGAATAAAAGAAAAACCTTTTCTTTTTCTCTCTCTTTTTCTTTCTCTTTTTCAGCCCAGCCGGCCCACTCCTCCTCTCTTTCTTTTCTTTTTTTCGCGCGGCCCATCTTTTCCTTCTCTCGCGCGGCCCAGCAGAGCCAGCCCAGCGCGCAGCCCGGCCCAGTCGTCCGTTTTTCCCCTCCCCTCTCTCTTCCGCTGCGCTGACAGCCTGGCCCCATCTGTAGGCGCGCGCTCCTCCTCCGCCGCAGCCGCTGACCGCCTGGGCCCACGCGTCAGTCGCGTCTTCCTCCTCTCGCCGTGGGCGAGCCAAACTCTTCCGCGCCGCCGCCGCCGTGCTGCACCGGGACTCTCCGGCTTGGAGCGCACGCCGAGGTCTCCACCGCCCCTATATAAGTCGCCGCCAGCCCCCTTGAGCCACAATCTCCAACCCTAGCCGCCATCCAAGCTCGCAGCGCCGCGAAACCCTAGCCGCGCCGCCGCCAACGCTTAGGGCTCGCTCCATGGCCGCATTGTCGCCGAGAGCTTGCCCCGAAGCTTCTCCGTGTGGTAAGCAACACGCCGAGACCCTAAACCCCGTCCCTCTCGCTCTCCCGCGCTTGCTCGAGCTCGTCGGAGTCGTCGAGTCACCGCCGTGCGTCGCCGGCCTCCCCCGTTGCCCAATCCCCGCTCTAAACCCCCAAAATCGACTCCCCGTCGTCTCCTCTCCCTCTAGGACCAAACGCGGCGAGAAACCGAGCATCCTAGCCCCCACCCGAGCCATCTCCGGCGAGGTCGCCGCCGCGCGCCGCCGCGAGCCGCTGTGCTCCGGTGAGCCGAGAGCCCGATCTGTTTTGAGCCGTTCAGATCCAATCCGACGGCCAGATCTAAAAGCCGTTTTAAACCGAGCCGGTTCCCATAAACCGCGGTTCAGCCGGTCCACGGTTCGGTCCACGGTGACTTCAGCCCACGTCAGCAACCAGCCGCCGCCGCGCCTGTTTTGCAAAAGAGCCCCTGCAGTTTTTGAAAATCAACCCGCGGTCCAGCGCAGTTCAAAAGTATTTACAACTAAATCCTTTTTCTTTCGGTTTAGCCCCTGTCCTTTTGAAAAATCATGCCGCCGTCCTAGATGGCAGTTTTACACCGCAGACCTTCTGTTTTTATACAAAATTACGTTTTAGGTCCCTGGTTTCTTTCAAAAACACCCCTGGAAGCCTAAAACCTTTACCAGCAAGCCCCTAGAGCCCGTTTTTAGCGTAGTTTCTCCGTTTCAACTCCGATTTGAGTGATTTTCGCGCTCATGTGTCCGTAGTGAAGCGTAGAGTAGTTCTAAAACCTTCTTTTCATCTTTTGTTTATGTTTGGTGTACTGTTCTAATTAAATATCTTGTTTGCATGTATGTGTGGATGCTTGTGTGGTGATCGATGTGAGTAGTTGCCGAGCCGTTTGAGTTTGCCGACGATCCCGTTCTCGAAGACCAAGTGCAGCAACAGTTCTCTGAGGAAGGCAAGTATAACACGGACCATCCTTGTTACCTATACACCATTTAATCACCCAAACTCATGTGCATGTGTCTAATATTGTTAAACCCTAAGGATGTTCCTAGTCTTTACCTTACTCCTTGTTTACCCGGGGTTATATGCATTATGGCTAGTCTATGCTACGCGCTGCAACCAACATTTATTTTTATGTTAATACTGAACTAATGGTTCACTTCAATGATGGTTAAAAGATGCTTTTTAGCAACATGGTTCGGGGAACTAGAGCATGTGCTGTGTGCTTTGTTCTAGTGTCTCTATAAGGTTTGATCTAGGGAATTAGAGCATGTGCTTTGTGCTTTGTTCTAATGTCTCTCCATAAGGTCCGGTTCTTAAAGCGACAACCCAGGAACCTGTTCGCCGCCGTTGGAACTATAATGGCTCTGGTCTTGGATAATTAACTTGTACGTCTCTAGCTCGCCAGTGGTTACCGAAAGGCGTATGTGGGGTGCATGGGTGAGAGTATAGTTTGATCCATCGAGGACGGTTTTATCCGTTGGCTATGCCCCGTTAGGCAAAGTCCCGTGATGTAAGCGCCCGATGTACGGCAGCTTCACACGTTGCGATGATTGCGCTCTCGCTCTGGACGCCATTGACCCCCTCACGTTGCGCCCTGAGCGTACGTCAATCTCGATGCCTTGGGTTATGCTGCCTATGTTGAACCAAAACGGCTACTGTGCTTGTTAGGGTGTTTTGTGAAAGTCCTCGTAACATAAGTTCTTTTGGATTTATGTGACCGGCGGGTAAAGGGCGAAACCTCTGCAGAGTGTTGATCTATCATGATAGCCGTGCTCACGGATACGAGCGGCCTGGATCCTTTTTGATTAGAAGATGATATTAGTGGTTGATGTTGGTTTGTTCTATAATCACTTATACCTTATTAATGGGCTTATACTTGGGATTCTACTCATTTGTAGTAAATTGGATGATAATAAAATGAAACAACTAAAAGTGCTACTGCAGTTCAACCGTGTCAAGCCTTTTGTCCTTGCATAACCCGTGTTATACTTGTTAAGTAAGATGGTTTACTTACACTTGCAAATATTCAACAAAATCCCGGATGGGTAACAGATGGAGCAGTGAATGATCAGTCGCTTGCTGAGTTTCCGGAGGATCTGCCGTACTTCTAAGCTGTGTTCAACCAGTCGGTGGTCCCTGTGGATTTGGAGCTCTACGTAGTTAAGACGTTTAATAGTATTAAGTCTTCCGCTGTATTATTTGTTTAAGATTATGTCTTGTGTTAAACTCTGATATAAACTATTTTATTCGAGCATTGTGTTCTCTGTGATTCAATATTTGTAATCTATATGTGTTCTGTGGACATCCTGGGCACACATATGGAAGCATTCGGATTTCTTGGAAATCTGGGTGTTACAAAGTTGGTATCAGAGCCGTGCTGACTGTAGGATCACAGCCTAGATAGAACGGTCGATCAGAACTTGCTTAATTCTTGCTCTAAAAATTACTTTACATCCTAGAGTTGAGTTTCTGTTGAAAAATGGTGTTCTATTCTACCTCTGTTCTTTTTGAAAACTTTCTAAGCTTTAAAACTAAGGCCCTCCTCTAGTTTTCACTTCCATAGATGGCTCGACAGAGATAGATAGTCCGTAGGAGCACTGATGGCTACCTTCCACCCCGCATCAATGAGTACCCGTTGGAGGCACGCAACCTGGACGCCTACAAGGAGCTTCTTAGGCAGGAGGCCGAAGGAGGAAACCCCGAGGAGATGCAGCACCCTAGCTCGCCGCACCACCATCGACCCTAAATGCTAATAGAGATCAAATAGAACGTTTTTGAGTCAAAACTAGTCTAAGAGTGCCGAGTCTTGTGTGAACCTTGTCCTTGAATGCTTGAATGAATTGTCATTATGCTTATGTGTGGTTTGGATCTTTGTAATGTTTCTGATGAGCGTGGACGAAAGTCTGCAATCATCTAGTATTGGATTAAGGTATAAGGATTTTATAATGAATAAATAGTTGGGTTCCTTATCTCCTGTGCACACCATCTACCACTTTCTCTGTTCTCTGGGTTCCTTATCTTGTCAGTTCAGTGGACCTTCTTCAGTTTATCAGGACTAGCTCTGAGTTTTTGTGAGGAGTATGGCAGGGACCATAAGGGGGGTAGACTTTTTAGCACACCCTATAGTCCTAAACTCTATCTGGAGGGATCTGATTTTGGGAATGAGCTGGCTAGCAAAATACGAAGCAGTCATACAGTGTTCTAAGCGTGCAGTTCAGTTAGTGGCTCCATGAGGAGAGAAGATTGAGTATCAGGCAATTAAGTCCTCAGAGACTGGTCAAGGTTTTGGAGGAATCAGAGAGGGTCACCAGGAACAAGGTGATACGCATGTGCAAGGTTCAGTGGAAACGTCACTTAGAAGGTGAAGCAATTTGAGAAAGAAAGGATGGCCTCAAGGCAGAATATCCATATCTCTTCCAATCCACGTCCGAATCTCGGGGACGAGATTCATTTTAAGGGGGGTAGAATTGTAACACCCTAAAAATGGCCCTATTTAAAAATTAGTAATTAATTGGTTTTTATATTGAAGTGCTCATAATTAATATAGGGAAATAAAAATTTTGAATAAATAAAAGCAAATATAGGAAATAGAAACATTATTGTTGCATTCATGCTGGTGCATTTATTTTTGATTGTTGAATTCAAATTTGAATTTGAATTCAAGTGAGTGTTTGAATAAAAGAAAAACCTTTTCTTTTTCTCTCTCTTTTTCTTTCTCTTTTTCAGCCCAGCCGGCCCACTCCTCCTCTCTTTCTTTTCTTTTTTTTCGCGCGGCCCATCTTTTTCCTTCTCTCGCGCGGCCCAGCAGAGCCAGCCCAGCGCGCAGCCCGGCCCAGTCGTCCGTTTTTCCCCTCCCCTCTCTCTTCCGCTGCGCTGACAGCCTGGCCCCATCTGTAGGCGCGCGCTCCTCCTCCGCCGCAGCCGCTGACCGCCTGGGCCCACGCGTCAGTCGCGTCTTCCTCCTCTCGCCGTGGGTGAGCCAAACTCTTCCGCGCCGCCGCCGCCGTGCTGCACCGGGACTCTCCGGCTTGGAGCGCACGCCGAGGTCTCCACCGCCCCTATATAAGTCGCCGCCAGCCCCCTTGAGCCACAATCTCCAACCCTAGCCGCCATCCAAGCTCGCAGCGCCGCGAAACCCTAGCCGCGCCGCCGCCAACGCTTAGGGCTCGCTCCATGGCCGCATTGTCGCCGAGAGCTTGCCCCGAAGCTTCTCCGTGTGGTAAGCAACACGCCGAGACCCTAAACCCCGTCCCTCTCGCTCTCCCGCGCTTGCTCGAGCTCGTCGGAGTCGTCGAGTCACCGCCGTGCGTCGCCGGCCTCCCCCGTTGCCCAATCCCCGCTCTAAACCCCCAAAATCGACTCCCCGTCGTCTCCTCTCCCTCTAGGACCAAACGCGGCGAGAAACCGAGCATCCTAGCCCCCACCCGAGCCATCTCCGGCGAGGTCGCCGCCGCGCGTCGCCGCGAGCCGCTGTGCTCCGGTGAGCCGAGAGCCCGATCTGTTTTGAGCCGTTCAGATCCAATCCGACGGCCAGATCTAAAAGCCGTTTTAAACCGAGCCGGTTCCCATAAACCGCGGTTCAGCCGGTCCACGGTTCGGTCCACGGTGACTTCAGCCCACGTCAGCAACCAGCCGCCGCCGCGCCTGTTTTGCAAAAGAGCCCCTGCGGTTTTTGAAAATCAACCCGCGGTCCAGCGCAGTTCAAAAGTATTTACAACTAAATCCTTTTTCTTTCGGTTTAGCCCCTGTCCTTTTGAAAAATCATGCCGCCGTCCTAGATGGCAGTTTTACACCGCAGACCTTCTGTTTTTATACAAAATTACGTTTTAGGTCCCTGGTTTCTTTCAAAAACACCCCTGGAAGCCTAAAACCTTTACCAGCAAGCCCCTAGAGCCCGTTTTTAGCGTAGTTTCTCCGTTTCAACTCCGATTTGAGTGATTTTCGCGCTCATGTGTCCGTAGTGAAGCGTAGAGTAGTTCTAAAACCTTCTTTTCATCTTTTGTTTATGTTTGGTGTACTGTTCTAATTAAATATCTTGTTTGCATGTATGTGTGGATGCTTGTGTGGTGATCGATGTGAGTAGTTGCCGAGCCGTTTGAGTTTGCCGACGATCCCGTTCTCGAAGACCAAGTGCAGCAACAGTTCTCTGAGGAAGGCAAGTATAACACGGACCATCCTTGTTACCTATACACCATTTAATCACCCAAACTCATGTGCATGTGTCTAATATTGTTAAACCCTAAGGATGTTCCTAGTCTTTACCTTACTCCTTGTTTACCCGGGGTTATATGCATTATGGCTAGTCTATGCTACGCGCTGCAACCAACATTTATTTTTATGTTAATACTGAACTAATGGTTCACTTCAATGATGGTTAAAAGATGCTTTTTAGCAACATGGTTCGGGGAACTAGAGCATGTGCTGTGTGCTTTGTTCTAGTGTCTCTATAAGGTTTGATCTAGGGAATTAGAGCATGTGCTTTGTGCTTTGTTCTAATGTCTCTCCATAAGGTCCGGTTCTTAAAGCGACAACCCAGGAACCTGTTCGCCGCCGTTGGAACTATAATGGCTCTGGTCTTGGATAATTAACTTGTACGTCTCTAGCTCGCCAGTGGTTACCGAAAGGCGTATGTGGGGTGCATGGGTGAGAGTATAGTTTGATCCATCGAGGACGGTTTTATCCGTTGGCTATGCCCCGTTAGGCAAAGTCCCGTGATGTAAGCGCCCGATGTACGGCAGCTTCACACGTTGCGATGATTGCGCTCTCGCTCTGGACGCCATTGACCCCCTCACGTTGCGCCCTGAGCGTACGTCAATCTCGATGCCTTGGGTTATGCTGCCTATGTTGAACCAAAACGGCTACTGTGCTTGTTAGGGTGTTTTGTGAAAGTCCTCGTAACATAAGTTCTTTTGGATTTATGTGACCGGCGGGTAAAGGGCGAAACCTCTGCAGAGTGTTGATCTATCATGATAGCCGTGCTCACGGATACGAGCGGCCTGGATCCTTTTTGATTAGAAGATGATATTAGTGGTTGATGTTGGTTTGTTCTATAATCACTTATACCTTATTAATGGGCTTATACTTGGGATTCTACTCATTTGTAGTAAATTTGATGATAATAAAATGAAACAACTAAAAGTGCTACTGCAGTTCAACCGTGTCAAGCCTTTTGTCCTTGCATAACCCGTGTTATACTTGTTAAGTAAGATGGTTTACTTACACTTGCAAATATTCAACAAAATCCCGGATGGGTAACAGATGGAGCAGTGAATGATCAGTCGCTTGCTGAGTTTCCGGAGGATCTGCCGTACTTCTAAGCTGTGTTCAACCAGTCGGTGGTCCCTGTGGATTTGGAGCTCTACGTAGTTAAGACGTTTAATAGTATTAAGTCTTCCGCTGTATTATTTGTTTAAGATTATGTCTTGTGTTAAACTCTGATATAAACTATTTTATTCGAGCATTGTGTTCTCTGTGATTCAATATTTGTAATCTATATGTGTTCTGTGGACATCCTGGGCACACATATGGAAGCATTCGGATTTCTTGGAAATCTGGGTGTTACAAAGTTGGTATCAGAGCCGTGCTGACTGTAGGATCACAGCCTAGATAGAACGGTCGATCAGAACTTGCTTAATTCTTGCTCTAAAAATTACTTTACATCCTAGAGTTGAGTTTCTGTTGAAAAATGGTGTTCTATTCTACCTCTGTTCTTTTTGAAAACTTTCTAAGCTTTAAAACTAAGGCCCTCCTCTAGTTTTCACTTCCATAGATGGCTCGACAGAGATAGATAGTCCGTAGGAGCACTGATGGCTACCTTCCACCCCGCATCAATGAGTACCCGTTGGAGGCACGCAACCTGGACGCCTACAAGGAGCTTCTTAGGCAGGAGGCCGAAGGAGGAAACCCCGAGGAGATGCAGCACCCTAGCTCGCCGCACCACCATCGACCCTAAATGCTAATAGAGATCAAATAGAACGTTTTTGAGTCAAAACTAGTCTAAGAGTGCCGAGTCTTGTGTGAACCTTGTCCTTGAATGCTTGAATGAATTGTCATTATGCTTATGTGTGGTTTGGATCTTTGTAATGTTTCTGATGAGCGTGGACGAAAGTCTGCAATCATCTAGTATTGGATTAAGGTATAAGGATTTTATAATGAATAAATAGTTGGGTTCCTTATCTCCTGTGCACACCATCTACCACTTTCTCTGTTCTCTGGGTTCCTTATCTTGTCAGTTCAGTGGACCTTCTTCAGTTTATCAGGACTAGCTCTGAGTTTTTGTGAGGAGTATGGCAGGGACCATAAGGGGGGTAGACTTTTTAGCACACCCTATAGTCCTAAACTCTATCTGGAGGGATCTGATTTTGGGAATGAGCTGGCTAGCAAAATACGAAGCAGTCATACAGTGTTCTAAGCGTGCAGTTCAGTTAGTGGCTCCATGAGGAGAGAAGATTGAGTATCAGGCAATTAAGTCCTCAGAGACTGGTCAAGGTTTTGGAGGAATCAGAGAGGGTCACCAGGAACAAGGTGATACGCATGTGCAAGGTTCAGTGGAAACGTCACTTAGAAGGTGAAGCAATTTGAGAAAGAAAGGATGGCCTCAAGGCAGAATATCCATATCTCTTCCAATCCACGTCCGAATCTCGGGGACGAGATTCATTTTAAGGGGGGTAGAATTGTAACACCCTAAAAATGGCCCTATTTAAAAATTAGTAATTAATTGGTTTTTATATTGAAGTGCTCATAATTAATATAGGGAAATAAAAATTTTGAATAAATAAAAGCAAATATAGGAAATAGAAACATTATTGTTGCATTCATGCTGGTGCATTTATTTTTGATTGTTGAATTCAAATTTGAATTTGAATTCAAGTGAGTGTTTGAATAAAAGAAAAACCTTTTCTTTTTCTCTCTCTTTTTCTTTCTCTTTTTCAGCCCAGCCGGCCCACTCCTCCTCTCTTTCTTTTCTTTTTTTTCGCGCGGCCCATCTTTTTCCTTCTCTCGCGCGGCCCAGCAGAGCCAGCCCAGCGCGCAGCCCGGCCCAGTCGTCCGTTTTTCCCCTCCCCTCTCTCTTCCGCTGCGCTGACAGCCTGGCCCCATCTGTAGGCGCGCGCTCCTCCTCCGCCGCAGCCGCTGACCGCCTGGGCCCACGCGTCAGTCGCGTCTTCCTCCTCTCGCCGTGGGCGAGCCAAACTCTTCCGCGCCGCCGCCGCCGTGCTGCACCGGGACTCTCCGGCTTGGAGCGCACGCCGAGGTCTCCACCGCCCCTATATAAGTCGCCGCCAGCCCCCTTGAGCCACAATCTCCAACCCTAGCCGCCATCCAAGCTCGCAGCGCCGCGAAACCCTAGCCGCGCCGCCGCCAACGCTTAGGGCTCGCTCCATGGCCGCATTGTCGCCGAGAGCTTGCCCCGAAGCTTCTCCGTGTGGTAAGCAACACGCCGAGACCCTAAACCCCGTCCCTCTCGCTCTCCCGCGCTTGCTCGAGCTCGTCGGAGTCGTCGAGTCACCGCCGTGCGTCGCCGGCCTCCCCCGTTGCCCAATCCCCGCTCTAAACCCCCAAAATCGACTCCCCGTCGTCTCCTCTCCCTCTAGGACCAAACGCGGCGAGAAACCGAGCATCCTAGCCCCCACCCGAGCCATCTCCGGCGAGGTCGCCGCCGCGCGCCGCCGCGAGCCGCTGTGCTCCGGTGAGCCGAGAGCCCGATCTGTTTTGAGCCGTTCAGATCCAATCCGACGGCCAGATCTAAAAGCCGTTTTAAACCGAGCCGGTTCCCATAAACCGCGGTTCAGCCGGTCCACGGTTCGGTCCACGGTGACTTCAGCCCACGTCAGCAACCAGCCGCCGCCGCGCCTGTTTTGCAAAAGAGCCCCTGCAGTTTTTGAAAATCAACCCGCGGTCCAGCGCAGTTCAAAAGTATTTACAACTAAATCCTTTTTCTTTCGGTTTAGCCCCTGTCCTTTTGAAAAATCATGCCGCCGTCCTAGATGGCAGTTTTACACCGCAGACCTTCTGTTTTTATACAAAATTACGTTTTAGGTCCCTGGTTTCTTTCAAAAACACCCCTGGAAGCCTAAAACCTTTACCAGCAAGCCCCTAGAGCCCGTTTTTAGCGTAGTTTCTCCGTTTCAACTCCGATTTGAGTGATTTTCGCGCTCATGTGTCCGTAGTGAAGCGTAGAGTAGTTCTAAAACCTTCTTTTCATCTTTTGTTTATGTTTGGTGTACTGTTCTAATTAAATATCTTGTTTGCATGAATGTGTGGATGCTTGTGTGGTGATCGATGTGAGTAGTTGCCGAGCCGTTTGAGTTTGCCGACGATCCCGTTCTCGAAGACCAAGTGCAGCAACAGTTCTCTGAGGAAGGCAAGTATAACACGGACCATCCTTGTTACCTATACACCATTTAATCACCCAAACTCATGTGCATGTGTCTAATATTGTTAAACCCTAAGGATGTTCCTAGTCTTTACCTTACTCCTTGTTTACCCGGGGTTATATGCATTATGGCTAGTCTATGCTACGCGCTGCAACCAACATTTATTTTTATGTTAATACTGAACTAATGGTTCACTTCAATGATGGTTAAAAGATGCTTTTTAGCAACATGGTTCGGGGAACTAGAGCATGTGCTGTGTGCTTTGTTCTAGTGTCTCTATAAGGTTTGATCTAGGGAATTAGAGCATGTGCTTTGTGCTTTGTTCTAATGTCTCTCCATAAGGTCCGGTTCTTAAAGCGACAACCCAGGAACCTGTTCGCCGCCGTTGGAACTATAATGGCTCTGGTCTTGGATAATTAACTTGTACGTCTCTAGCTCGCCAGTGGTTACCGAAAGGCGTATGTGGGGTGCATGGGTGAGAGTATAGTTTGATCCATCGAGGACGGTTTTATCCGTTGGCTATGCCCCGTTAGGCAAAGTCCCGTGATGTAAGCGCCCGATGTACGGCAGCTTCACACGTTGCGATGATTGCGCTCTCGCTCTGGACGCCATTGACCCCCTCACGTTGCGCCCTGAGCGTACGTCAATCTCGATGCCTTGGGTTATGCTGCCTATGTTGAACCAAAACGGCTACTGTGCTTGTTAGGGTGTTTTGTGAAAGTCCTCGTAACATAAGTTCTTTTGGATTTATGTGACCGGCGGGTAAAGGGCGAAACCTCTGCAGAGTGTTGATCTATCATGATAGCCGTGCTCACGGATACGAGCGGCCTGGATCCTTTTTGATTAGAAGATGATATTAGTGGTTGATGTTGGTTTGTTCTATAATCACTTATACCTTATTAATGGGCTTATACTTGGGATTCTACTCATTTGTAGTAAATTGGATGATAATAAAATGAAACAACTAAAAGTGCTACTGCAGTTCAACCGTGTCAAGCCTTTTGTCCTTGCATAACCCGTGTTATACTTGTTAAGTAAGATGGTTTACTTACACTTGCAAATATTCAACAAAATCCCGGATGGGTAACAGATGGAGCAGTGAATGATCAGTCGCTTGCTGAGTTTCCGGAGGATCTGCCGTACTTCTAAGCTGTGTTCAACCAGTCGGTGGTCCCTGTGGATTTGGAGCTCTACGTAGTTAAGACGTTTAATAGTATTAAGTCTTCCGCTGTATTATTTGTTTAAGATTATGTCTTGTGTTAAACTCTGATATAAACTATTTTATTCGAGCATTGTGTTCTCTGTGATTCAATATTTGTAATCTATATGTGTTCTGTGGACATCCTGGGCACACATATGGAAGCATTCGGATTTCTTGGAAATCTGGGTGTTACAAAGAACTTCGCGTAGCATGGCCTCCCCAAGATGGCGTGGTAGGCTCCCTTGAAGCCCACGACCTCGAAGGTGAGCACTTCCTTACGGAAGTTCGCCGGGGTTCCGAAACAGACAGGCAGGTCGATCTGCCCGAGGGTTTGGACACGCTTTCCAGGCGCGACCCCATGGAAGGAGGACTTGTTGGGCCGCAGCTCGCTGGTGCTGATCCCCATAAGCTCCAAGGTTGGAGCGTACAGGATGTTGAGGCTGCTGCCGCCATCCATGAGCACTTTGGAGAAGCGCGTGTTGCCGATGACGGGGTCGACGACGAGAGGGTACTGCCCGGGGTTCGGGATATGGTCGGGATGGTCTTCGCGACCAAAAGAGATGGTCTCCGACGACCAGTCGAGGTATGAGGGGGTCGCTGGCTGGGCCAGCATGACCTCCCTACGCTCCCTTCTTCGCTGTCGAGGCTTCAGGTTAGCCGCGGGACCTCCCGTGATGAAGAACACGTGTTCCACCTCGGGGTATCCGTCATCGTCCTTGGCGCCGCCATCCTTGGGCGGACCGGCATCCTTTCGAGGGATGCGGTTATAGAACTTCCGCAGCATCTCACACTGCTCGAGGGTGTGAGCGACCGCGGTCTTGTGGTAAGGGCATGGCTTCTTGAGGTGGTCGTCGAAGACACCCCCACCACGCGGGGGACCTCGAGGTCCCTTGTGGTTGGGATCGACTGCGAGGGCCTCGTCCTCGACGTCACCCGTCCCGCGAGGGGCTCGGGGCTTCTTCCCCTTCTTGCCGTGTTTTCGCTTCTTCGAGGGGCCTTTCGCCTTGTCGTCCTCCGCGGACGCTTCCTCGGGGCGTTTGCCCTTCTTGTCATTGAAGATGGCGTTGGCCGCCTCCTCCCCCGATGCGTACTTCGAGGCTATCTCGAATAGTCGGTTCGCATCGGGGGGTGGGCTCCTCCCCAACTTGCACACCAGGCTGTAGCAGGTGGTGCTCTCGAGGAAGGAGTGGATGATCTGGTGGTCGGAGATGTTGGGGAGCTCGGTGCAGCGCTTGGAGAAGCGCCGGATGAAATCCCTCAACGATTCACCAGGTTTCTGCCTGCACCCTCGAAGATCCCACGTGTTTCCAGGGCGTACGTAGGTGCCCTGGAAATTCCCCACGAAGGTCTCGACCAAATCGTCCCAGTTACGGATCCGGTTCGGGGGCAGGTGCTCGAGCCATGTCCGCGCGGAATCTGCCAGATGGAGTGGCAGATTGCGGATGATCATGGCGTCGTCTGTGGCGCCGCCGAGCTGGCACGCTAGGCGGTAGTCATTGAGCCATACCTTGGGGTCTGTTTCCCCAGAGTACTTGGTGATGGTGGTTGGCTGTCGGAATCGAGGGGGAATCGGGGCGGTGCGGATGTTGTAGCTGAACACCCGCGTGCCTGCAGGCTCTGGGGCTGCATCCCGGTTCCACCCATCGTTGGTGCGTCCAAGCTGGTTGGCCCGGGCTTCCTCTCGCCGCCTGATTTCGTTCAGGGTGTTGCGAGCGTCGCCATCATCTTCCGCGCCACGGGTGTCCCGTAGGCGTGACCTCGTGGGTTGCTTCGCTGGAAGCGTTCGTGCTTCGAGCGCGCGTGGCTCGCTAGCGTGGCGTCGCGCCGTGTCGCGGCGGGAGTTGCCCCGAGATTGTGCTCGTGCCCTGCCGTTGGGCCGGGGCGAGCGTACCGAGGATTCCCCTCCTCGTTCGCCCTTCGAGGCTGTGGAGCGTCGAAGGCGGGAGGCCGAACTCTCGGCGTGTTGTCGTGCGGCGGTCTCGACCAGTTTTTGGGCCTCGAGGTGCAACTTTCTCCCCTCGGGGGTTGCTGCCTCCGGCATGGCTCGAAGCAGCGCCGCCGCTGCGATGAGCTTCTGGCTTGTCCTGGGAGCGAGCTCGTCATCTCCGCCCTCAGCAAGGATGCGGGCCTGAGCCACTCGTCCTGCCTGTCGGGCGTCGGTGCCGAGCTCATTGCCTTGCTTGGCTGGCTCGAGATCGGAGCGCGCTGGTGGCGAGGCGTCGCCACTAGCCCGCGATCGGTGGCGCGGATCTTGCTCGTCCTCGGAAGGAAAGTGATCCGATGAATCCGATGGCTGCGCGCCTATCGGATCTACGCCATCATCGTCGCCTTGGTCGTCACCTCCGCCTCCGTCACCGGACGTCGATCCCTCGCTGAGTTGCCCGTCGTTGATGACGAAACACTCCCTGGTTGGGTCATACTCATCATTGGAATATCCGAAGCAGTAATCCGGCGCTGTTTGAAAGGCAATGAAGGCCTCTGGGTCGCGGAGACCCGAGTAATCCCAACCAGGGTAACCACGCATAGATGCGTGTTCATCATCGAACCCCGTGCGGGGATCGCCAGGCGATGGATCGGCGAAATCTTGCTCGGAGACTTGGTGGCAACCAGGTTGGTTGCGATACGCACTCATCGTGGTGCGGATGGAGGAGGCGTACGCATCTGCGGAGTTGCGTAGCCCGTAGGGATAGGAATGCGCCGTCGTAGCGCGAGATGCGGACATGGGCTCTGGGAGGAAGGGTGCGACCCTCTCCCGTGACCCTGACCGCAGAACGTCCCCTTCCCACGCGGGATGGGGGTCGCCGACGTCGGCGGCGCGCCTTGCAGCGTGCGTTCGCCGTGCGCGAGGTCCAGGACGACTCCGCCGTCGCGGTGCCGCCGGAGGCTGGTGATGAGAGTCCGGTTGGTCGCTGGGATCCTCCTGGAGGATGCGCATGCGATAATCATCGCCACGCGTCTGGAACCGCAGGCTCCCAAACCGGATCTCTAGCCCTGCTGGGAGCAGATTGCTCTCGCCCAGCGGGGGCCGTTCCTCGCCGGAGTTCGCCATCGGAATGTGGGTAGCGCAGCGCTGGTCCCCTACCTGGCGCGCCAACTGTCGGTGCCTGATTTGGTCGCACCGGAACCGACAAGTGATTGCGATGCTAATCACCCGTTTTCCTGATGGCGAGAGTGTGAGACAGAGGTTTTATCCTGGTTCCGGCCACTGGGCCGTACGTCCAGCGGTGGTGCTATGCACCGGGTTTGCGTGTTGCCTGTAGTAGGGGTTTACAAGCAACGTGGGAGAAGGAGAAGAGCTCCTAAGTCCCAGGCTATGGTGTATGTATTCGTGAGTCTTGTGCTCTCTACGGGTCTTGCGTGATTTCTTCCTTGCCCTTTGCATGGGCTGCCCTCCCCCTTTTATAGACCAAGAGGGAGGGGTGCGTGTACATGTGTTTGTCGTGGTGTGCCCTGTCGTCCATACCGCACTGTATGCGACCGGGAATCGCGCCTTCCAACTATGCTGACGGTATGGCAGTGCTGACGTATGTACTTCCTTCTCGTGAAAGTCCACGGCGTCGAGGGTGGTTCCTTGCGCACGAGTTTCCCTGCTCTCCTTCGAGGCTGCCTTCGAGGGTGGCCGCGCGTCCGTCGGGGAGCAAAGTCAAAAGAGTGGTTGGCACAGTGCTGCTGGCATGAATAGGTCGGGCGTACATCATGGCGCTCAGAGTTCACTGTGGTGATTGGATTTGACCGATGTCTTCTCAGGAGAGTTGGTGATGGCGTGGAGCAGTGATCCTGCTTTTTGACCGCGTCATGACGATTCTGCCAGGATGCAGCGTGCTGGGCGTTGCTTCCCGTTGGGGCAGGCTCGAGCTTGGATGGCAAGCTCGAGCTGGCCGATCCTCGATCGAGACGGAGAATGCCCCTTCGGGGGCGGGGGTCGCCCTCGAGGCCAGCGTGCCTCGAACGAGACGGAAAACACCCGTTTGTGGCTTGCCTCGAGCCGGATGGGTCCCGAGGACCTGTTGCGATGGTGGGCTTCTGCTGGGCCGCGGCGCCTGGTTGATGCTGTCGTGGGCCTTGACGCCAAGTGGCTTTGGGCCTAGATTGGGGTACCCCTTTTGTAGGTACCCGACAGGTGTTCATAGATGATATCTTGGTTTTCTCCAAAAGTGAGGAAGAGCATGCAGAGCATTTGCGTATTGTTCTGCAAAGGCTGAGGGATCATAAGTTGTATGCAAAGCTAAGTAAGTGTGAGTTTTGGTTGAAAAAGGTACCTTTCTTGGGCCATGTTTTATCGGCGGATGGTGTGGAAGTCGACCCAAGTAAGGTTGAAGATGTATTGAATTGGCAACCACCGCAATCTGTGACAAAAGTTAGGAGTTTTCTAGGAATGGCCGGTTATTATCGGAGGTTCATTCTAGATTTCTCCAAAATAGCCAAACCTTTAACTGAGTTACTTAAAAAGGAAAATAAGTTTGAGTGGAAGGCTCAATGTGATGAAGCATTCCAGAAGTTAAAGAAGTTGCTGACCACTGCTCCAGTCCTTGCTCAACCTGACATCGAGAAGCCTTTTGATACTTATTGTGATGCTTCCGGTAAAGGTTTGGGCTGTGTTTTAATGCAAGAGGGTAGAGTCATTGCTTATGCCTCAAGGCAGTTGAAACGGCATGAAGAGAATTACCCCACCCATGATTTAGAACTTGCTGCCGTAGTGCATGCTCTTAAGATATGGCGACACTATCTATTGGGAAGTGTGTGTCGTATCTATTCTGACCATAAAAGCTTAAAGTATATTTTTACTCAATCTGAGTTAAACATGAGGCAATGAAGGTGGTTGGAGTTGATTAAAGATTATAATTTGGATATTCACTACCATCCGGGCAAGGCTAACGTGGTAGCCGATGCTTTGAGCAGAAAGGCCCAATGTCATTGTTTGACAGTTCATAGAAGGGCAAAAACCTTATGTCAAGGGATGGAAGAAATGGGAATCGAATTGGTTGTGCAAGGCTCTGTAAGAAATATCGTGATTCCTGATGCTTTGAAGGAGCAAATTGAAAGGGCCCAATTAAAGGATAAGAAAATGAATATCCTTAAGAAGCTTATAGCCGAAGGAGAAACAGTATGTTTTACTCAAGATGAGAATGGGATCTTTTATTTCAGGAATAGGATTGTGGTGCCAAAAGATAGGGAGTTGAGGAGGAAGATTTTGGATGAAGCCCATTTATCAAGGTACTCTATTCATCCTGGGAGTACAAAGATGTATCATGACTTGAAACAAAGAGTATGGTGGACTCGAATGAAAAGGAAAATTGCTTGTTACGTATCAAGATGTGATACATGCCGAAGTGTGAAGCTTATCACTTAGAAAGCTGTCGGGTTTTTACAACCTTTGAATATCCCTGTATGGAAATGGGAGGATATATCCATGGATTTTATTGTGGGCTTACCTACCACCTCTAAAGGATACAATTCCATCTGGGTCATTGTTGATCGGTTAACTAAATCAGCTCACTTCATACCGGTCAAGACTACATATCTTTCGAAGAAATATGCAGAGTTGTTTTTAGAGCGGATCGTGTCATTGCACGGGGTACCCAAAACCATTACTTCTGATAGGGGCTCCCAGTTTGTATCTCGGTTTTGGGAACAATTAAATCAAGTGATGGGTACCACCTTAATCCGAAGTTCCGCTTATCATCCACAAACTGGAGGGCAGACGGAACGAGTCAACCAAATCCTGGAAGACATGTTGAGAGCATGTGTGTTGACGTTCTCTAAGAAATGGGATGAATGCTTGCATTTGGCCGAATTCTCTTATAACAATAGCTATCAGGCCAGTATTCGTATGGCACCCTTCGAGGCTTTGTATGGTCGGAGGTGTCGAACACCTTTGAATTGGACTGAGGTGGGGAAAGGTTTACTTTTGGGCCTGATCTTGTTAAAAAAGCCGAGCAAAAAGTTGCTCAGATTCATGAACATCTGAGGATTGCTCAATCCCGACAAAAGAGTTATGCTGATAAGAGAAGAAGGCCTTTGCTTTTCAAAGTAGGAGATTACGCCTACCTTCATGTATCTCCTATGAAAGGACTTCAAAGGTTTGGAGTGAAAGGGAAATTAGCTCCAAGGTATGTTGGTCCTTATGAAATTTTGGAGCGAAAAGGTCCCGTGGCTTATAAGCTGGCTTTGAGTAACCAGTTGGCGACTGTGCATGACGTGTTTCATGTATCCCAGCTCAAGAAGTGTCTACAAATGCCGGAAAAGGTTATAGATGACACTCAAGTGAAATTGAGTCCCGATATGACTTATGAAGAAAAGCCAGTTCGAATTTTGGATGAAAAGACTCGAGATACCCGAGCTAGAAGTATTAAGTTCTATAAGGTGCAATGGAGTAATCATACTCCCGAAGAGGCTACTTCGGAACAAGAGACATATTTAGTTTCTAAGTATCCCGAATTGTTCAAGTGAGTAACCGCGAGATCCTTGTACATATGTAAGATGAACTTGATGCTTTTCCGTTCCTTTATGAAGTAAGTGGAAATTTTGAGTAATGACACATTATCCTTTCCATTTGTCAAACTCGAGCTTTACCACTACTTGAATCTCGGGACGAGATTCTTTTAAGGGGGAAGGGCAGTGACATCCCCTATTAAGCATGTGTTAGAGTTATGGTGAGGATGGAGGGAGAGTTGAGCTTAAAAGAAAGAGAAAAGAGAAAAGAGTCCCTTAAGCAAACTCTTGACCAAAAGTCAACTAAGTTGCTAAACTTTGAATTTTTGGAAGACAAGAATTTCTAAATTTGGTTCATAAGATAAGCAACTTGGGTGTCCAAAGATGGTGGGTAAACTTGTTGAATTGATGCTGCAATTAAATGGAAGAAAGAAATGGAGAAAGGGCACTGTTCACCGTCCGACAACAGCACTTGGCTGTTTTCGGTTTTCACTGGTTGAGCATAATGAGCGGCTATCTTTGGGGTGTTATAACGGTCGATATGTGGGTTTTATGACTTGGATGCTTAAAGCAAAGTTGTAAAGGGAAGGATTTAGGACAACTTTTGTTTTTGGGTCAGACTCAGAAGATGGCTGGATTCAGGAGAAAACCGCAGAAGAAAATGGTTCAGAAGGTGTTTACAGTTAAATTCAGTAAACTGTCGGCTGAACTGAATTTGTGCCATTTGAGCTTGAATTTGAAGTTTTCTGCAAAAAATTCCATCTAGGAAGTTGTTCGTCTGAATGTGAATTTCAATCTTGTTGTTGACACCTGATGCATGTTCTATTCAAATTTTGAGAGTAATTTGAGAAACTCAGTTAGCAGCTCTGAATTTGAAATGTGTCAGATCAGAAAATTTGAGGCTCGAATTGGACCTCAATCCTTGCTCAAATGAAGTAAGTGTCAACAAGTGAAATGCAATTCAATGATCCAGCTACAAGTTTGATGTTGGGAGTTTTGGAAGTTTCAGTGTACTTTTCGGAGAATTTTGGAGTGCAACATCGCTGTTTTGAAGCTGTTGAAAGGGGAAAAGTGACGTCGGCAGCAGCTGGCAGCGGCCGGCGGCGGCGCCAGGTCAGTTCACCGGCCACGCGTCGAAGCCGCTCAGGGACAGCTCGGTGAAAGGCGCAGCAGGAGGTGGCAAGCAACGGCAGCAGCTGTCCGCGGTTAAAGCGTCGTCGACGGTTTCGCTTCCTCCTCTTTCACCGCGGCCTCCTCTGCTTTTCACCATGGCCGCCGGCTAACCGTCGTTCGCTCGCCGCCATCCGACCCTCCCCGTCCAGTTCCCCTCCATCAAAAGTTTCGCCTTCATCTCCTCTCTCGTCCCCGCTAGCTCTCGTCCTTCCTCCACCGCTCCACAGCCCCGCGCAGCTCGGTTTCCCAGCTCACCGTCGCCGCCTCGCCGGGGTAAGAGCCGTTCTTCGTGGTGGTGCTGTTACCGTCGGTTTGGCCGGGGTTTGAGAGTGCAGCAAGGTTGCTCTTAGGTCAAGAAGTGGGTTTGGGGGCTTAGTTGGTCGGGCGCGACGTTCCTCGGGTTGGGAACGCCGTTCGCCGCCGTGGCGCTCTCCCGCCATGGCCGCCGCGCGTGAGCCGCCTCGCTCGGGCTTTCTCCGGCCAAGCTGTTGCGCGCGCTAGATGTGTCTAGGTCTGCTGGTGCTCAAGGGGTGGATGTTGTTCGCCGTCTCACCTTGGCTGCGCTACTAGGCTCTCGCCATGGTTCTCGCCGCGCGCGCGTGAGCCGCCTCGCTCGGGCTTTCTCCGGCCGAGCTGTTGCGCGCGCTAGATGTGTCTAGGTCTGCTGGTGCTCACGGGGTGGATGTTGTTCGCCGTCTCACCTTGGCTGCGCTACTAGGCTCTCGCCATGGTTCTCGCCGCGCGCGCTCCCGCCATGGCTGGCGTGAGGCGCTAGCGCGCGTAGCGCCGCGTGGGCTGGCTTGGCGTGCGCACAAGGCGTAAGGTCTTAGTGTTTCTCGCGAGCCTGTTGTGGAACCTGTTGGGGCGGTGAGCTCGCCGGAGCGTGGTGCGCCGACGAGTGTCGCCGCCGGGCCGCCTAGGACCTAGGATTAGGACTTGCCGCGGGAGTTTAGGGCTAGAATGGGTCCGCAGTGGTGTGGGGTGGCCGTTAGGCTAGCCGTTGTCGTCGGGGGACCCCGCCGCCGGCGAGAGGGCGTGGGTCAACTCCGGCGGGGCTCGGTCCAGGCCGGAGCTCTGTTCCGCGTGGGTAGGGACCTCAGGGTAGAAGAGAAAGAAGCCAAGGGGGGTTTTTGCAAGAAAGCCAAATAGGTTTTAGAATTAGATTTAATTTATGTTTCCCACTGTTTTAATTATAGAAAATCAAGGAAAAATCAGAAAAATGTGAAATAAATTTTTATAGCTTTCTTAGATTTTCCTTTATTCTATAAAAATACCAAACTTTTAAATTTGTGCTGTTTAGAATTTAATAATAGCATCATTCTTGGGAATTTAATTGCTAAAAATATTTAGCATAATTATAAAAGTATTTAAAAATATGATCCATGTTTTACAAGCACACTTAAAAAGAGAAGAGGGGTTTTGGATTTTAGGAAAATGATTGTAGTACACTTAATAACTCTTCTTTAATAAATGTAAAAGAAATAAGGACTATTTCACCTAGGCAAAAATGACAACCTTTTCTATAGTAAAGGATGGGTAGTTGGGTTGGCTTGCAACTTTATCGAGAGATGAAGTTTTGTGTGCTACGTTTTAAAACTGTTGCATCTCTAATCCCTGACTTACATTGCATGTTAGAATCTGAAGCCTCGGAAGTGGAGTACGTGGAACTTCCCGAAGAACAAGTTCACTACAAGGAAGTTCTGGTGATCGCTCCGGAGTCTCAAGAAGTCACTGAAACCGCTAACCCTTTTGAGACTCAAGGCAAGCCCCGGAGCATCTCTACCTACATATTTCATAAAGTTCACGAGTCAAAATATTATGCCTTTGTGTGCATTAGGTTAGGAGTTGAATGAAAACCCTTGACGCATGAAATACTCCTTGGTAGAACTACCTTTGCTTGCTAGGAAATAATTTGATTAGAAATATCCACTTAGCTATGCTTAGCAAGGATAAATAAAATATGATGAACTAGGCTCTCACTAATCATAGATGAATCATGGAAGGCTTAATATGGATAGAAAGTGGGCAGAGGTGATAGAATGGATTGAGGTGAACTCAATCCTTAGTTCTGCCTACTAGTTGAAGGGACTAAGGACCGATCCATTGTTCAAAAGTTTGATCAAGTGATTCTACCTGGTTTCTTACTGGGTTATGGGACTAGTAAAGCCAATTAGATTAGCTGGCTCGTTGATTGGAAATATCGCTTACCCGTGCTTGCTGGGTCGGAGAAAGGCGGGACCGTAACCCGTAACTCACTGGGTGGTCGCCAGACGTGGGACCCACGTGGGGGTGCGTTCCCAGGTTCGAGTAACGATATTTCCGGTCTTTGGTCCAACTGATTGAAAGGTTGTTATGAGCAGCCGGCGCAGCTGTACGTGACTGGGTGCTAGGTATCTCCTGCAAGATGTAAATGGATCCGGATCGCCACAACTCTTGGTTATGAGTGCACTTGATCAGGTGTTAAACATCGTAGAGGAAACAAGTTGAATGTTATATGTGGTTGATTCAAAAATGTTGTTTGAACCTAGCATCACATGTATGAAAAAGTGTTTTGAAATTTAGTTAAATTGGTAATTACTTAATTGAGTTAAAAACTACCAATAAGGACCAACCATTAGTAAGCTTTTCCACAAGGAGTTGAGTCAGCCAAATAACCACTTCAAGGCCAAATCATCTATCCTTGAGAGTCTTTTCTTTGGTAAGGCGGGTAAGCCTTGCTGAGTACCTTCGTACTCAGGGTTCTTTCCTTTTTGTTTTCCAGAGGATGCTCCACAGCAGGAAGGCGGGGAGGAGAACCAGAAGCCCTAGAGCATCGTTGGTCCCGGATGTCTCTAGACGAATAAAGTACCCTTGCATTGTAATATAACTTTTAGCTGCCTATCCCAGTTTGTATTAAGATCTTAGTACTATGACTTGCATCTAAGGTGGCTTCAAAACTCGGTTTGTAATAATTCGTACCTTTCCGTATTTATGTAAAAAGGTAATGCCTGTTGTGTTTACCCCAACTGAGTGATGATCCTGAGCTATGGTTGGATGAAAGTTGTCAGTGGATGAATCGGGATGTCCCGGGGACACTCGACGGACTACCGGGTTTAAACTGTTTGAAGTGCGTACTGTTATGATCCTGATTTAGGGAAATTAAGCGCACTTGAGCCATTTTAAATTGGACGGTTCTGCCACAGTTAGAGAAGGTGTGTGATGGAAATTTTTATGCCTTTACAATGGTGATTGTGTACACATATAAAACAATTCAAATTATTATTTTTAAGCAAGGGTGCAGTTCTGGATTTTCAGACTTTAGATGCTCCACATTTACTCCAATTGACAAAGTGATCTATTTCTTTTTATAAACTCAATTCTACTCTAGTTTCTTCTCATTTTTGTTTCTCTGTTTCTGTTCATCCTTTTTATCCATAAACTTTATGACAACTACTGGAGTATAAGAGTTAGGCTCACTCCAAAATTTAGCCAAAACTGAGCTACACAGAATTTATTAAAAATGCAACAAGTTGCTGCTCAAGGAATCAAGATTAATTCATATAAAATCAAAACTACTTCCAAAACCGAAGATTTGTTTACCAGAGCTATACATGAGTGAAATAAAGGCTCTGACCAAGTGGTGGCTAAAAATAACCCTTGGACAGCCCTCAATAATTGTCTATCCGAAAACCAACATCTATTTATTTGCTAGTCTAAACAGGGTCAAAATTAAGTTTAGCATTTTTACCACATGTGCAAACAAGTTTCTAGACATCTGGTGAAAGATGGTGATTTTTTGCTGCATAGATTATTTTTAATAATTGCAGAACTAAACTAGAACAGGAATCACAAAATAAATCATAACTGAAGCTACAGTCCATATTTTTAGGTCTCCTTTGGACACAAAGCGTCTATAGGTATCACAAGCAACATATACAAAAGTGTTGAAAATATAGTAGTTTCATTTTAGTATCATCCAATTTACTACAATGAGTAGAACCCAAGTATAAACCCATTAATAATAATGTATAAATAATTATAGAATATTCCAACATTAATTTCAACATCATCTTCTAATAAAAAAGGATCCAGGCCGCTCGTAACCATGAGCACGACTATCATGATAGATTTAACACTCTGCAGAGGTTTTGCCCTTTACCCGCTGGTCACATAAATCGAATAGAACTTATGCTACGAGGACTTTCACAAAACACCCTAACAAGCATAGTAGCCGTTTTGGTTCAACATAGGCAGCATAACCCAAGGCATCGAGATTGACGTACGCTCAGGGCGCAACGTGAGGGGGTCAATGGCGTCCAGAGCGAGAGCGCAATCATCGTAACGTGTGAAGCAGCCGTATATCGGGCGCTTACATCACGGGAATTTGCCTAACGAGACATAGCCAACGGATAAATCCATCCTCGATGGATCAAACTATACTCTCACACATGCTCCCCACATACGCCTTTCGGTAACCACTGGCGAGCTAGAGACGTACAAGCTAATTATCCAAGACCAGAGCTGTGACATCCCTGATGTTTAGTACAAAACACAATTAAAACAGGATAAAAGGGTAGCAATGGTGGCAGCACACATAATTTTACCAAAATTCGAAATTTAAATTTCAAACTAGGCCTTTTTGACACCCAACTGAAATTTCAAGAATTTTGTACTATACTTAAAAATCTCCAAAAATAAAAGTTGTTTGTCATCACAAATAAGGCCTAGTCACTTTTGGAGACTTTTTCAAATTTTGTAGTTAAGCCCCTCAAAAACTCGAAAAACCATGCTGAACGCCTGTTCGAAAATGGCTTGTTTGAGCTTGAAAAATTTGAAATTTCAGGTTCACCCCAAAAAGAAAGTTGTGTCCCATATTTCAAACTCCAACTTTTGTGTTTGCACTTTTTGAAGTGTAGTTTAAATTTCGGAGTTAAACCCATTGAACCGGGGATGCTCCACGGGCGTCGCGACAAGCGCTCTGTCCAGGCCGGTAGTGGCCGCCAGCGGCCGCCACGTGGCCGGCGAGCGGTGGCGACCTTGCCTGGCTGGCCAAAGCCGCGGCAGCCGCGTCTTACTTCCCCGCACATACGCCAGCGTCCACGCCCGGTTGATTCTTGCGTGCTGTCAGCGTCGCCGCGCGGCGTGCCATCATGGCGGCCGAGCTCTCCACTGGCCGCGGCGAGCCGAGCTTCCCAGCGGCCGGATTCGCACCCGCTTCATGCCAAACAGCAACACCAGAGGATCTTCACTCGCCCACGCCGCGATCTTCCTTCCCCAACCCGCGGCCGCGCTCTGCCCGAGTTGTCAGAGCCATCAATGGCGGCTCCGACGGCCTGAGCTCGCATGCACGCTATCCCCGAGCTGCCCAGCCCAATCTAGCTGCCCAAAACTCTCCCAAGCAACTCTCGTTTCCATCCTCGCCCAGTGCCCTGCCTTTCTCCTCCTCCTCAAGCTTCCTCACCCATTCTTCCACCTCCGGCCGCCGTGAACCGAGCTCGAGCTCGTGCCGCCGCAAGCCAAAATCCCCCACGTTCCCTCCACGAAACCCAAATCCACTGCACCCATAGCTCACCCACTCTCTTAGCTAGCCCCTCGAGCCATCCCCAACCAAAACCGAGCACTACTCGCCGGGAATCGAAGAGATTTCTCACCGTTCCTCCATTTCCGCCCCTGAGCTCCACCTCCACGCCGAGCCCTATTTTCCGGCCATTCCCGTTGCCGCCAAACACCTCGACGAGCTCCGCCTCAGCCCGGTGAAGCTCTCAAGCCAAGCCACGCACCGCCTCGACCCCCGCAGCCGGTTACCGACGTCACCGGAGCATGCCGCTTCGCCGCTCACCGTCGATGAGCCTCGCCACTAAACCACCGGCCTCGAGACCTACCCCAAACGACTCGCGGTGAGCCCCTCGTCCTTTCCCCCAACTTTCCCACGCGCTAGTTCGCCGTCTCCTCGCCGGCGCAACAACGCCGACGAGCCAAGAACCTAGATGCGTTCCCCTTTTTAGTTCTAGGGTCCTCCATGAAAGTTTTAGGGGTGTGTTTGTAAAGTTTTAAAAGGTTTAGAGTCCCCGGCGTAAAAGAGATTCTTAAACCTAGATCCATTTTTCCGAGATATTGTAAAATCCACTAAAAAATATAGAAAAGTCAGAAAAATGCACAAAAATACTCCCTGGACTCGTGAGATTGTAAACTCCAATCTCATTTTGGCATGTATACACTTTTGGTGAATAGTTTGTGAAATTCAAACTCTGTTTTTAGATTCTTGTGCACCATTTCAAATCCTAAACTCTTCTGGAGCTGAACTTTGGATATGTTGCTTGTGATAACTATAGACGCTTTGTGTGCAAAGGAGACCTAAAAATATGGACTTTAGCTTCAGTTATGATTATTTTGTGATTCTTGTTCTAGTTTAGTTCTGCAATTATTAAAAATGCAGCCAAAAGCACCATCTTTCACCACAGGTCTAGAAACTTGTTTGCACATGTGGTAAAAATGCTAAACTTAATTTTGACCCTGTTTAGACTAACAAATAAATAGATGTTGGTTTTCGGATAGAAAATTATTGAGGGCTGTCCAAGGGTTATTTTTAGTCACCACTTGGTCAGAGCCTTTCTTTCACTCATGTATAGCTATGGTAAAGAAATCTTCTGTTTTGGAAGTAGTTTTGATTTTATATGAATTAATCTTGATTCCTTGAGCAGCAACTTGTTCCATTTTTAATAAATTCTGTGTAGCTCAGTTTTGGCTAAATTTTGGAGTGAGCCTAACTCTTATACTCCAGTAGCTGTCATAAAGTTTATGGATAAAAAGGATGATCAGAAATAGAAAAAAAAATAAGAAGAAACTAGAGTAGAATTGAGTTTATAAAAAGAAATAGATCACTTTGTCAATTGGAGTAAATGTGGAGCATGTAAAGTCTAACAATCCAGAACTGCACCCTTGCTTAAAAATAATAATTTGAATTGTTTTATATGTGTACACAATCACCATTATAAGGGCATAAAAATTTTCATCACACACCTGCTCTAATTTTGTGAAGAAAAGTATAGCTCAATAGTATGACTAGGTGAATATGGCCTTCAAGGCCTTGCTTTTAGATCACTTAGGCAGCCACATTAAAGTTGTGCATCTCATGTAGAAGGCGCTCTCGCTGACGGCACCTACAACCTCGTCCCCATCAACGAAGAAGAAGTCCCCGAGGGAGGTGCCGACGTCGTCGTGATCGACCAGGAGCCTGACAGTGTTTTAGCTCAAGAAGGCAAGCCCCGGAGCATAACCTAGCTTTAAATTGTGCAACTATGAATTATTTATACTTGTGCATTTACGTTCAAGGAGTTATATGAATACCCTAGTTGCACGATTCTAGTACCATGTCTTGAAATACTAGTATGATAGGGTCGATAGAGCAATGCCTTTAGGACCGTTACAAGTCGAGTGATTTCCTGTCACTCGCGAGACATAGGAGTTGCTTGTCTTTACTTATGTTGGAATCATAAGGATGGACGGGCGGGATGGTATGTGTAGATTTCCCGTCCGTATATGATAATTAGATTAAGGTCGAAACGTGTGGTTTTGTGTGTCAAGTTTTTGAACGTACCACGCACATGCCGAGCTATGGGAATCGGTAAGCCCGGTACCAGATTGATTCAGCTAGGACCAATAGCCATCTCTCCTTGGAAATATTTTTCCCTTACCGTACATATGTGGATATATGCGTGATTCCGTGAGTGAAGCGGTAAACCTTTATCCTAAGGGAATGGACCCGGTGCCGAATTGTGGATTGATGGGAAAGGTTGGGAAGTGCTTGTACCTTTTATAGCAAGCATTATCCGTGTGTGTTGGGTTTCCCCTGGCCATGTAGCAAAATTCGGTTCGAACTGTCCGCTTCTCGTGGTTAATGAGACTGCTTGACCGCTGTGCTGCATTAAGTAACAAGTGGAACCATGAGGATGATGAACTTGTTGTATGTACTAAATTGGATTGCACCACTTGTATGCTTAGAGAGGATGCTAATCTAGAATAGTTAACACACCTAGAATTTGATGCTAAAATCATGAAAGTAAGGATGCACTCTTAGTAGCTTTCTGGCAAAACAAACCTACCAGCCAAAAGCCACTCATGTCTAGAAGTCGGTGAGGTAGTTTTCACACGACGGGTAAGCCTTGCTGAGTATTAGTATACTCAGCCTTGCTTGTGGCTATTTATTTCAGGTACTGTTATGGATGTGGCAGTGGATTCCATCACTTGGCCTACCCAGGTTCCTCCTGGCTGGCATGTCGAGTGGGTCCAGTCCTCTTCCGAGGATCGGGAGGAGTAGCACCATGGCCGGCTTCATCGTGGTGTTGCTATGTATCGTCGTTAGTGTAATTTTCCGTTGCAATGAACTCTCATACTTTTATTGAAAGTCGAACTTGGTTTGTGATAGCTTGATGAGCCTATTTATGTAAGCTGAATTTGTAGAATGTTGTAAATTCTGGGACTCACCTTCGTGTGCACGCTTGTTGTTTCGATCATGAAAGTACGTGGTCAATCGGGTATAATCCGACTGCGCTCCAGCTTATTCCGGATCAAGTGCCTGACTGCTTGATTAGTGGTCCATGGGTACTTAACTTGGAATAATTTTGGAGTGGTCCGCCACAGCTCCGAGGCGCAGACCTCCACCAGGCGGGTCGAGACCCTGGAGGCTGCCCTGTCCACGGCGCACAAGTCCTTGGAGGAGAAGGACTCGGAGATCGAGGGTATGTTCTCCCTCACCTTCTCTCGCTCAGCTTCCCTTATCGTATGTTTGCCCGTGGCCTAACCATTGTCTTGTTCCTTGGCAGCGCTCAAGTCCCGCGTGGCAGATGGGATCACCCATTGCAACACGCTGCTGTCGCGCTTCGGGATGTTGCGTGACGCGGCGGGGGCGGTCCTGTTGAAGCTCGGGTTCCCTCTGTCTGAGGACAATGAGCGGCTCCCGGGGATCTCCACCGCGCGGCGGAGTGCTGCAGAGAGCTGCGCGCCATGGCCGTCTCGATGCTGGACGCACTCGAGGTGCCAATGAGCGGCGATCCAGCGCGTCTCCCGCCAGAGCTCGACCACGTCCCTGCGCGCATCGGGGCCCTCGCCAAGCAGTCGCTGGTGCACAGCGTCCAGGAGGCCTTCACGCTGGTGCGCTCCCACTACGATGGGATCCGCTTCGACAGGATGGCCGCTGGCTTCCCCAACGACTTCACCTCGGAAGCCCTGGACGCCATGGCCGAGGAACTCAGGGCTCCCGCGGAGCAATTCGCCAACGGCCTGGCGCCTGCGACCGACGCGGAGGGTAACCCGGTGGACGGCACCGACCCCAACCAGGCCCTCTGAAAATATATTTTTTTATTTCTGCTGTTACTGCCATGCCCTCGCGTAGAGGGACTTAAACTTTGAACTTCTGGGGGGTTCCGCATCGATGGGGCTCCCATACTTTGAACATCTATAATAATTAGTTTACTTCTCTTCTTTTTCGTCGTCTCTTTTTTTTTGGCCCCGTACGCGTGGGCTTTTATTTGTTTTTCTTATGGCTATGCCCCTGCCAGCCCCTGAGTGGGGTCTGCCTTCTAGTTTCTTCGCAAACTGGTTGGGAGGCACCACTTGAGACGGCCTTTACGGGGTTAACTTTGTTTCTTGGTAATTCTTGGTTACCGATCGGGCCTTTGAGCCTTTAAACTTTGGCTGTGAGGCGGGCAAGGCAAACCCTATGGTTCTACCGAGCCCCCGAGCGTTTGAGCTTGGCTATGAAGTGGGCAAGGCAAACCCGATGGTTCTGCCAAGCCCCCGAGCCCTCGAGCCCTTGAGCTTTGGCTGCGAGGTGGGCAAGGCGAACCCAATGGTTCTGCCGAGCCCCCGAGCCCTCGAGCCCTTGAGCTGTGGCTGCGAGGTGGGCAAGGCGAACCCGATGGTTCTGCCGAGCCCCCGAGCCCTTGAGCTTTGGCTGCAAGGTGGGCAAGGCGAATCCAATGGTTCTGCCGAGCCCCCCGAGCCTTTGAGCTCTATTGTGAGATGACTTTGGGAGGCTGAATCTTTAAGGCTCCAAGGCCATCGGGTCCAGATCTGAGCCTCGCACTCGTGGAGGATCTGAGTACCGAGCGGTCTCTTAGACAAATTATCTTCGAGCCTCCGAGCCTCTACGTGAAGTCTCCCTCACCGTGGTTGGGCGCAGCCCAACGCCCGGTTGTTGACCCCTGCAAAAGGATAGACCCAATAGGTCAAAAACATAGTTTGTTTCTTCCATCTGAGCTGCGTTGCTGGAATGCTTCTGTGCATTCCCGGCCTGATTCGTGTCAAAAGGGTCCCCCGGTCTGGTTGTGTTCGTTTGGGTACGTTGGCAGGGTCGGCCATCTGGCTCGGCAACCGTGCGATCCGTAGCCGCGAGGGCATAGGCCGTCGCAACGCAGCTACGCCAGACGTCCCTGCCTACCCTTTCAACAGCGCCGGGATCTCCTTAGAATCATAGGGCCGAATAACAGATAGAAAGCTCAAAAGAAATGACAATGAATTTAATCAGAAAAAATAGGACTGTAGAGGGTTCACTTATCTGGCTCGCTGGAGGCCAGGGGGAGGGCTTCCGTGGCCCCCCCCCCTATCGGGCCTTCCATCGCGCGACGAGGAGTTGATGCAGCACCGTGAGCTTGAGGCTGGTATGAGGACGTTGTCACGACCAAGGGCTCGCGGTTACTGTAGCTTTGAAGGTTATGCGGTCGACGATAGTGCCCCCAGAGACGGGGCTCCATCGGTTGGGCGGCGGCCTCTACCTCCGGGGCATTTCCACCGAGTGGTTCGCCCATGGATGAACTGCTTTTAAGTTGTGCAGCTCCTCCCTCCGCCAGCGATGTGGTACTAGAAATGGATACCATTCGCCATCGGAGTCTTCCCATAAAAGGAAAGGACTAGACCGCGCTTAGTCCCAGCCCAATTTTGGTTTCGGCCTTTTGGGCCTTTCTCCCTAAGAGGGTCCTCGCCGAACCTCTCATGTTAACAGGGTGCAGCCGACCCCTCCGTGGGGTCGGGCGGGTTGGGATCATACCCGCTGCCCCCCTCCGTGGGTGGTCATGGGTAGAAGCGTCGGAGCTGCTCAATGTTCCAGGCGTTGGAAATGTGGGTTCCATCCGGCATTGCCAGCTTATAAGAACCCGGGCGGAGGACCCGTACTACGGTGTAGGGCCCTTCCCAAGGAGGTGAAAGCTTGGTGAAGCCACGGCGATCTTGGGCTAGCCTCAAGACCAGGTCGCCCACTTGAAATGCGCGGCCACGCACTCGCTGCGCGTGATAGCGCCTCAAGCCTTGCTGGTACTTGGCCGAGTGCGCCACCGCTACTTCTCGAGCTTCCTCCAACTGGTCCGCGGCGTTCTCGAGGTTGGTCGCATTCGCTTCCTCGTCGAAGGCTTGAACCCTTGGGGAGCCATAGTCTACGTCCGTGGGGAGGATCGCCTCAGACCCGTAGACTATGTAGAACGGGGAGAAACTCGTGCCGCAGGTCGGAGTTGTGCGCAGACTCCACAGGACGGAGGGCAGCTCCTCCACCCACTTGGCGCCGAGCTTGTGAATGCGCTTGTCCAATCGGTTGAATATCCACGGCTTCAACCCTTGCAGGATCATGCCGTTGGCGCGCTCGACCTGCCCATTTGTGCGTGGGTGAGCGACTGCCGCCCATGGCACCTCGATCCCATAGTTGTCGCAGAAACGGGTGAACTTCTTCCCTGTGAACTGAGTTCCGTTGTCGGTGATAATGGTGTTGGGAACACCAAACCAGCACAGGATGTCACGGAAGAAGCGGACGGCTTGCTCTGATGTGATCTCCGTTAAAGGGCGCGCTTCAATCCACTTTGTGAATTTGTCAACGGCGACAAACATGTGGGTGTAACCCCCGGGCGCTCTTGGCAGTGATCCGACCATGTCCAACCCCCAGACCGCGAATGGCCAGGTGATGGGTATGGTCTGAAGCGCCTGGGCTGGTAAATGTGTCTTCTTGGCGTAGAACTGGCAGCCTTCGCATGTTCGCACGATTCGCTCGGCATCTGTGATGGCTGTGAGCCAGTAGAATCCTTGCCTGAAGGCCGACCCTACCAATGACCGGGGCGCCGCGTGGTGGCCGCACACTCCACCGTGGGTGTCCCTCAGCAGCGATCTCCCTTCTTCATCGAGGATACAGCACTGAAGAACACCATTGTGGCCCCGGTGGTACAGGTTGCCCTCAATTATCCTATAGAACTTGGCCCTTCGGACGAGGCATCGAGCTTCTGTTAGTCCAGCTGGGAGGGCCCCATCGACGAGCAAGCTTAAGAAGGGTGTGCGCCGATCCCTCTCTGGCTCAGGTGGGTCTTCCAAAGGCTGCTCTTCCTCGAGGTCCGGCCCTTCGTCAGGGTCGGATACGATGGCCGCCACTACCCTCGTCTGGTCGGGACTTCCCTCGGGGCCGAACAACTGCTTGGGGTTCAGCCCCAAGGAAGGTGCTCCATCATTGAAGTTCACTGACGGCTGGTGCTGGTCGTCTGCGAACACGCCCGGTGGGATTGGCTGTCGCCAGGATGCAAGCTTGGTTAGCTCATCGGCCGCCTTGTTGTACTTCCGCCGGAGATGGACGAAGCCCAAGCCTTTGAAGTTTTCTTGCGCTCTGCGTGCCGCTTCATAGTAGACCGCCAGCTTCGGATTGTAGCACTTGGCGTCACCGTTGAACTGATCAACCACGAGCTGAGAGTCACCGCGAGCCTCCAGCCTATGGATGCCCAGCTCCTTGGCTATCCGCAGCCCAGCAAGCAGAGCTTCGTACTCCGCCATGTTGTTCGACGCAGGGAAGTGTAGACGTATGGCGTAACGCATCATCACCCCCATAGGAGAGATGAAGACGACCCCCACCCCCGACCAGGTTTGATTCTGAGCTCCATCGAAGTGAAGTACCCAGTATTCGGGGTCAGCCAGGGCTGGGGGGAGCTGTGTCTCTGTCCATTCAGCAACAAAGTCCGCAAGGACCTCAGACTTGATTGCTGACCTTGGCACGTAAGAGATGTCGTAGCCCATGAGCTCGAGGGACCACTTGGCGATTCTCCCCGCCGCCTCCCTGTTGTTGATCACCTCTCCTAACGCGTGCTTCGTGAAGACGGTGACACGATGGGCGTCAAAGTAGTGTCCGAGCTTGCGCTTGGCGATGAGGATGGCGTAGATCATCTTCTGGATGTGGAGATAGCGCGTCTTCGACTCGGTCAACACCTCGCTGATGTAATAGACCGGGTGCTGTATCTTCAGGGCGTCCCTTCGTCCTCGCGTTCCACCACGAGAACAGCGGTCACCACCTGAGTGGTTGTTGACGGCCATTATGACACCTTGTGACCGTCAACATTTCAGATAAAAGGAGAACTTTGCACAATGTTCCATGTATATTTTGCTTATATTTAACAAATTCCACAAGTTTTGGTGAAGTTGTGAATGCAGGGATACATGGCAGACAATAGGACAAAAATGGGCAAAAAGCTTGGCCGACCGGCCAAGTCCTGACCGGCCGGCCAGACATCTCGGCCAAATGACAAGTCACTGATCCAGGAGCAAACTAGCACACATGCAAAGCATCCAAGCCATTCATCCAATGATGATTTGATCAAAGGGCCCAAAAGACACATCACATGGATTAGAGGGCCCACTTGCATGCCTTAACTGCCAGGCAGTTAATAACTGTCATAACTACTGACACTAGGAGGCAATCCAGAGCGTTGCTGCGAAAGGCGGTGCCAGATGGTGACCAACCCTGGCCGATCGGCCAGGAACCGGCCGAACGGCCGGCCATCAACTCCGTTCAAGGCGCTTTTTTGAGGACGGTTGCATGCTGAGCTAACTTAACCGCCAAGATGCTCAACCGACCTGCTCAAGCTATAAAAGGAGGCCTCCACTTCACTTCTCAAGACACACCAAGAAGGAGCTTCTCTACTTTTTATATTTTCTAGAGTAGATTAGAGTTGGGATTTAGAGTTGAGTCGAGCTTGCCTCGAGGTTCCGAAGTCTCTCGGAGATCGGGTAAAGTTCTTGTATCTTTTCTTTATACTTCGAATATTTCCTTTATCAATATAGTTATCTTCTTTACTTTATCGGTTAAGCTTTCCTTTCCTGCTTTCCTTAGTTGATCTAGGAAAGTAGTGTGATCCTTTCATTTCATAACCTTTAGATTCAGTTAGAGTCTAGTTAGTTTGTCAGGCTTTTACCTTACGGGTTTCTCGCCCGGACTAGGAGATTTAGCCGTCTCCTAGGTAGAGGGGGGTTTCTTGTGAAGGCCTCACAAGAAATCCTAGCATCGAACCCAGACGTGGTGTTTGGTTAGGTGTTAGCTAGAATTGTGTTGCACCCCATGGAAAGAGAGTGGTAGGCGGCAAGTGGTGACAGCCTTGTCCGTCCTTTGTGCGACCACAACTTTTGGGTGTTTTCATAGCAGTAGTTGTAGGTTGCCGTTAGGTCCCCCTTCTATCCCGTCTGGACCTTTCCTCTTCTAGCCGCCGAAGTAAGCTCTTTTCCCTGATAGCTAGGTAGAGTTCTAGTCTAGATCTTTAGAGGCTTTCTGATAAGTTTAGGAGTGTCTTAGGAATCCTTTCTCGCTCGTTGCTCTCCCAGCTTCTTTTCTATCTCTAAGTGTAGAAGTCTCCTGTGTCGCTGGTCATTTTGACCTTCTATCTAGCTTACCTTTTAGATAAGCTAAGTCATTTAGGGTAGCCACCTATCATATCTTTGCGCCCCAGTTATCTCCCCTAAGATAGTTGGTGTATATTTCTAGAATGTGTTCCTGGTATAATTTCTCAATATCACTTTAACCAAAGAGCTTCCCCGTGGAAATTTACGACACCCTGGAATACTCCTAGGTGAAGTGCTACACGGTCATTCTGTGCGCTTGCAGAATATTTTATTCTATAGGGCAAGAGTTTCCCACTGGCTTTCTAATGGCACAATTCCAGTGACGTTAAGAAGTGCCAACAAGCTTTTCTGGCGCCGTTGCCGGGGAAGCAATTGGCTAAAGTATATTGTTGAATTAAATTTTTGAAGACATTTCTAGTCTTATCACCACTACTCTTAGTACGCTTACCACTGCTCTCTTTGTCTTTGTGATTATTTTGCAGAGTAGTGCATGACCGGTTTCGACCTACCTTCAAACTTTGATCCTAATCCAGAGCGTATTGGACGGGTCGTGAGATGCAGAGTCATCCCACACCAGAGAAAGCTCAATGATAGTCACAGTTGCTCAGCTCCACCACCAAACCCCATGGCTCCCACCAAGACCCTCCGTCAGTTCTCTGCCCCATCAAGCAGCAGCTTTCCAGGCCTTGAGGATAATGGGAACCAAGGTGGAAATGGTTTCGAATTGAAGACTGGCCTCATCAACATGGTTCAGGCCAATCAATTCTGTGGGAAGGCGTCAGAGGACGCCAACGTTCACCTTAAGACGTTCCTTGAAGTGAGTAGCACCATCGATCCCAAAGGTTCTACTATGGATTCTATTCGGTTGCGTTTGTTTCCGTTTTCGCTACTTGGGAAGGCGAAATTATGGTTCTACACCAGCAAGGCCTCCTTCAATAATGTTTGGCAGACCTGCGTCGACGCATTTCTGACCAAATATTTTCTGGTGAGCAAAACCAATGTTTACCGAGGGAAGATATCAGGTTTCCAGCAACAGGAATATAAAACTGTTTCGGAAACTTGGGAGCGTCTGCAAGAGTATATTGCAGCATGCCCACATCATGGCCTGGAAGAATGGCTGGTCACCCAGACTTTCTTCCACGGGTTGAACAAGAGATCTCAAGAACATCTTGATGCAGCAGCAGGAGGATCATTTCTCTCGCTGGAAGTGCCAGGAGCAAAGGCTCTAATGGAGAAAATCGCCTCCAACCAAAGTTGGAAGGGAGATAGGCAGTCAGCCCGTACCAGAGGAGTTCATCAAGTCGACTCCATCGACATGCTGGCTGCTAAGATGGACATTCTTATGAAGAAGTTGGAATCTCCTACCCAGGAGATGGCGCAGATTGCGGGTTCACGAATCACATGTGAGACATGTGGTGACACCGGACACTCGGGCTATAGTTGCCCGAGCACTCAAGAGGGAGCGAACTTCATCGGGAATGGGAATCCCAATGCAGGCTTCCGCCCCCAGCAAGGTTGGACCTCCAAGCCCAACCTCCCCTTCGGCCAACAGCAAGGCAATTCATTCTACAACAGTAATTCTTCTCCTACTTTGAAAGATATATGGTATGGCCAAAAACAAATTAATGATAGCATCAGTAAAAAGTTTCTTGCTACTGATAAAGTCTTAGAGTCTATGGCCACCCAAATGGAGGGATTTAATTCTATTGTTAAAAACCAATTGAGTTTTAATAAAATGATGGAAACTCAAATTGCTCAATTGGCTGCATCTTGTCCTAATACTAATGCGGGAAAACTTCCTGGGCAACCGGAAGCACCCCATAAAGAAAGTGTTAGTGCTGGGGACTGGAAAGTCCACACGGGATCCCCCCACCTAAAGATGCAGGTACTCAGCGGGAAGCCGTACCCGCTAGGAATACTAAGCCAGAAGCCGAGGAAGAGGAGGGCAAGGAACCAACCGAAGCTACCCAGGAAGAGACCAGTGAAGTCCCACGGGCTTCAAAGGAGTACTATGACACGACTGCCTTACCGTTTCCGGAACGGAGAAGGAAGCCGGTGGCCGACGAACAATTCGGCAAATTCGTCGAGGTAATTAAGAAGCTTTATGTCAATATACCGCTTCTTGACGCTATGCAGGTACCCACCTACGCAAAATACCTGAAGGACATTCTTGGGAGCAAGAGGTCCTTGCCTGCCACCAAGATGGTACGCCTGACGGAAGAGTGTAGCTCAGCTATACTCGATCCTCTCCCTGAGAAAAAGAAGGATCCAGGACACCCCACTATCTCATGCTCGATCGGGAACCAACACTTCAACCGTGCCTTGTGCGACTTGGGAGCAAGTGCCAGCGTCATGCCCAAGGTAGTTTATGATAAACTTAACCATCATGCGCTTGCTCCTACTGCCATGTGTTTGCAGCTGGCGGATCAATCGATTCGCTACCCAGCGGGAATTGCGGAGGATATCCCAGTCAAGATTCGGGACTTCTTCGTTCCCGTAGACTTCGTCGTTATCGACATGGGAGTTGACACCGAGACGCCTCTCATATTGGGAAGACCGTTCTTGAGCACTGCAAGAGCAAACATCAATGTTGGGGCTGGAGAAATCTTGCTCAACATCAATGGCCAGAAGGAGAAATTCACCTTTAAGCCAAAGGTGGAACAATGTGCCCAAGTCAAGGCAGTCGCACGGAAGCCGACCAAGAGAGGGCGAGGAAATCTATCAATCCCGACCATAGACGAAATAATCATGACGCTTGAGGCGTTACAATTATACAAAGCCACCAAAAGCCACAATCGGAAACACGCAATACGTAGGATCCAACGCAAGAACGCTCTGGAGTCAGAACAAGAAGACAAGGTCGATCCACCTCCGATCATCCGAAAGGAAGGGCAGAAGAAGACACCACTTTCTGAACCATCAGGAGGTGAGAATCCACCTACTGAGTCATCAGGAGGTGATCAAGCTCAACAGCTTACAAGTCCTGCTCAGGACAGGAAAGACGAGCCCTGGCCATAAGGTACGTGGCAGTTATCCATTCATGCATTCGCATATAGGATAGTTTATTTTTGTGCATTTACTTTCCCTTTTCATTCACTCATGGCATATTTAAATTCTTGCAAATTTATTTTGTGCATTATTTCCTTTGATTCACTGCATATAAAAAAGCTTCCCACTGGCTTTCTAACGGCATAATTTATTTTGTGCATTATTTCATTCTTGCAGAATATTTTATTCTATAGGGCAAGAGTTTCCCACTGGCTTTCTAACGGCATAATTCCAGTGACGTTAAGAAGTGCCAATAGTGGTCGCCGCCACGTACAGGAGCAGGTGTTCCCCCTCGCGTGGGGGCACTAGGACAGGTGGCTTGGTGAGCATGTGCTTGAGCTGGTCGAGTGCATGCTGGGCCTTCGCGCTCCACTCGAAGCGGTCGTCCCTCTTCATGAGCTTGTAGAGAGGAAGGCCCCGCTCACCCAAGCGTGCTACGAACCGTCCTAGCACGGCGAGGCAACCTGTCAGCTTCTGGACATCCTTGATGGAGCTGAGCGGTCCCATGTTGGTGATGGCTGCATCTTCTCAGGGTTCGCCTCAATGCCCCTGACGGAGACGACGAATCCCAGGAGGAGGCCCTTTGAGACCCCGAATATGCATTTCTCTGGATTGAGTTTTACGCGGTTCACCCGCAGGCGATCGAATGTGGCTTCCAAGTCTTGGACTAGATCGTCAGCTCGCTTGGATTTGACTACGATGTCATCCACGTAGACCTCAATGGTTCGCCCGACGAGGTCTCCTAGGCACTGGTTCATGCAACGTTGAAACGTTGCACCAGCATTCTTTAGCCCGAAGGCCATCGTGGTGTAACAGAATACACCGCAAGGGATCACGAAGGAAGTGGCCAATTGATCAGATTCTTTGAGCGCGATCTGGTGGTACCCAGAGTAGGTGTCAAGGAAACATAGGGCTTCACACCCTGCTGTAGAATCTACGACCTGATCGATGTGAGGGAGGGGAGAGGGAAACTTTTCGCAAGCTTTATTGAGACTAGTGTAGTCGATACACATTCTCCATTTCCCATTCTTTTTCTTGACTAGTACAGGATTTGCCAACCACTCTGGGTAGCGTACCTCACTAATGAACCCTGCATCTAACAACTTGGCTACTTCTTCGATGATGATCTTTCGCTTGAACTCATTGCAGCGCCTTATGGGATGCCTGACAGGCTTCGCGCCTTTGCGAATGTCCAAGGAATGCTCGGCGATTTCCCGGGGGATTCCTGGCATATCTACGGGAACCCATGCGAACATGCTGATGTTTGCCTAGAGGCAGTCGACGAGCGCGCTTTCCTATTTCTCTGTGAGGGTGGAGGAGATTATGACCGTCTTGCTCCCGGAGCCCTGGGGGTCAAGGAGCACCTTCTTTGTGTCGCTCGATGGCTAGAACTGCCTCTCCACCTCCAGCTCGAGCATCGCCCTCTTGCGTGCGGGGCCATCATCATCCCTGCCGTCGTGCGCTTCCCGACCCTCAGGAGTGGAGGTTAGAACCGCCATGGCGTCGACCGCCGCTTGAGAGACGACAAGCTCCTTGGAAGCCTCCACGGTCACCTTGGCCTTGGCGAGACACGACAAGAGCTGCCGCCAGTGCGCAGCTCTCCTTCTCGCATTCGTACGCCACCTGGGGGGATGTTCCTACCACAATGACGCTGTTGGGACCCGGCATCTTGAGCTTGAGGCAGACGTCGTTTGGGACGGCCATGAACTTAGCGTAGCACGGCCTGCCCAGGATAGCATGGTAGGAGCCGTCGAAGTCCACCATTTCGAAACAGAGCGTCTCGGTGCGGAAATTCTCCCGATCTCCGAAGGTGACCAGGAGGGTGATCTGTCCCAACGGGAAAGCCTCCTTCCCCGGGACTACTCCGTAGAAGGGAGCCCATTCCGAGCGCACGTGGGATCTCGGGACACCCAAGGCATCCAGTGTGCTTGCGTATAGGATGTTGAGGCCGCTCCCTCTTTCCATCAACACCTTGGAGACGCGCTTCCTCCCGATTATCGGAGCCACGACCAAAGGAAGCTTCCCCGGATGCGGGACGTACTTCGGGTGGTCGGACCTCTGGGTGCGTCGCTTTGACGCCTGCGCCTCTGGGCCTCCGAAGATCATGAGGCACTCGTCGAGTTCGGGAAACGAGTCGGTCGCCGCCCCCTTCCCTTGTGGATGAGGGGTCGGGCTGACCCCATCTAGCCTGCCCATGAGGAATTTCCTCATCAGTCCGCACTGGCGGTACTTGTGCTTGACGGGGGTCGCATGGTTTGGGAACGGACCCTCGAGCAGCTGCTCGAAATAGTCGGGGGTCTAGCCCTCATTGGGTCGTCACCCCCGGGGTCGGTCGTCTTGTCTCTGACCTTGTGGCACCCGTCCTTGGGGTCGGGAGGGTTTGGGGTCTGCGACGGCGACGAACTCGACCCTCCTTTACTTCTTCTTCTTCTTCTTATCACGATAGTCCGACGGCCCTGCCTCGTCGGCAGTCTCTCCGCGCTTCTTTTTCCCTCCGTCTTTGGGAAAATGCGCCAGCACGGCTTCCTCTCCCTGCGCTTCCTCAGTGGCTATGTCGAAGACCTCCTTGATCATCTTCGGGCACTCCCTGCCGATCCGGTTGACCAAGGGTCGGCTCTTGGTGCCTCCCATCAGTGCAGCGATGGCATCGGCATCAGTGGCGTCTGGGAGGCTGTTGTACTGTCGTGAGAACTAGCGCAGGTAATCGCGCAGGGTCTCCCCATGCTTCTGCTTGCACCTTTTGAGGTCCCAGACCTTGCCCGGGCGTGCACAGGTGCCCAGGAAGTTCCTGACTAAAATACTCCTCAGATCTGCCCAGCTTCGGATCTTTCCGTTCGGCAAGCGCTCGAGCCATGCGTGGGCTGGCTCCGCCAAGTACAGGGGGAGGTTGCGTATAATGACTTTGTCATCGAAAGCTCCACCCGCTCGGCACGCGAGCCGGAAGTCATCCAGCCAGATCGAAGGGTCTGTCTCTCCATCGTACTTGCTGAAGTTAGTGGGGAGACGGAACCGCGGAGGAATTGTGACGGTACGAATCTCGTGATAGAAGGCAGCCGGGCCGGGGCAATCGGAGTCGGAGTTCGAGTCCCAATCTTCCTCCATCTCGATGTGCGCCTCGCGCCGACGGTGCCTGATGCGTGGGACACGATCTTCCGGCTCTTTCGACTTGTCCCGGCGTCGAGCCTCGATGGTGTGTCGTACGTCACGATCAGGACCCAGCCGGTCCTGAACCTTCACGGCGTCCGTGTTTGGGGCGTTCCGTCGTGAGGCGTCGGCTGGCCTTTTCCTGTCGACGGGACTAGGAGAACACGAGTTTCCAGTGGATTGCCGCCTTCTTCCCATGGAGCTCGCCGCCTGCCGCACCACGGCGCGCTCAAGGAGCATTCTCAGCCCGTTCTGGACTCAGCGTTCCTCTGGGGTGGACGGCTGTGGCAGCTGCCGGCTGAGCAGCGTAGCCGCTGCGATGCACTGGCTCGCCCGATCGAAAAGAGGGTAGCCATCGGCGTTGGTCTCGATCCTCTGGCCCACCTAATGGGCCCGCGCCCGAGCCGACCGCTCCATGTTCGCGTCGAGCTGAGCCTGCTCTATCTCGATGGCGAGCTGCATGTCCTCCAGCTCTTGTTGCTTTGCCGCGATCTGCTCCGGCGTGAGCCGGATCTCGGCCCCGTTCGCCCCGTTCGTCGCGTCGTCCGGGGGAACCACGGTGAAACACTCCCGCGTGGGACAGTGCGTGCCCATCCTCGGGGGGATGTGCACTTCCAGATTCTCCTCCCGTCCTGGCTCGCTCAGGCTGGTCATGGCGCTCGAGGCCGAGTGGCGCCCCAAGATGCCTTCGTACCGTAGCAGGCGCACCCTGGCGTGCGCCCTTTCGAGGCCTTTCCAAGCCTGGCGTCGCGCCGAGTCGGAGGAAGTTTGTGACGCGTTCTTCAGCCCAAAAGATAAGGCTGACGCCTCGCCTTTTCGTGAGCTCACGTCGACCTTCTTGGTCACTCGGCTTTTGGAGCCGCGTGACGGAGACGAACCCAAACGCTTCATCTGGAGCGCTTGGGTTGCATTGTCGCTCTCGCCAAGACGGTGCACAATCCACTCGCGCCCCACCCTGGACACTGCGATGGAGTTCCGAGAGACGATGCTCACGGCCTGCGTGGCCGTCGCGACCCCTTCCGAGGCGGCCGTGGACACTGCGGGCCACCACAGGGGACTTGTCCCGCGCAGGCGGCCGGGCAGTCGGGGTTGTCGATGAGGACGAGGCGGAGCGCACCACCGTGAGCGTTCGGCGTCTCGTTCATGAGGAACTCGAGGCTGCCGAAGTGGATGGTCGCGCCCAACCTAAACTGATGGTCACCAGAACCAGCCATCTCGCACCGCGTGTTGATGAAGACGTAGACGTGCGCAGGCCCCTACCTAGCGCGCCAACTGTCGGCGAGTGGCACACGGGGTACCTAACACCGGTGAGTGTCGATCACAGAACACGCACGTCTCGGTGAAGAATGGTTCAAGAGACGCAAGATAGAGGATTTATACTGGTTCGGGAGTGATCCCTACGTCCAGTGCAACGGGCTCCTGATTGTATTGCTCTCTTGGCGGCGGATTACAACGAAGGCCGGTTCAAGCCTTGTGTGTGGAATGTGCGTGTAGGGGAGTAAGTGCTCTAGAGATCGAGAGTCCAGAAATTGGAATCGGTCCTCTTTGCAGGGGGACGCCCTCCTCTTTTATAGCTCAAGAGGAGGGCAGCTTTACAATGTTGTTTTACCTATCTACCCTCGAAGGCCGGATGCCCCGGACGGTTGCCCGCTGTCAGCCTAGTGCGTCTTGACGACCCCTTCCTTGGTTGCCGCGTGTCCTTCACCTTCCCTCCGGCAGCTTCGCGGTAGCTTCCTTCTTAGCCGCTAGCGCAGCAGAGCACATGCAGCTACCTTTTCCCTAGCGCAGGGCTGCAGATCAGCTTTTTCAGTTGGCAGGCGGGCAGGTGATGTCGGGTGTCGGTCGGGAGAAGGCGTAGGCCGTATGCCTTCTCCTTCACAAGCCAGATTTGACTTGAGGAGGGTCTCCGGGACTCCCCCCTTTTCCGCCGTGCGTGCTCATCGATGGACGGGACCCTTCGAGAGGGTCTGCCCTTCCGACCCAAAGGGTCGGGGGTCAGGCGAGACGGATGTGCCCGACCCCTTCCAACCCCTGGCCGTCTGGAGGGGACCGGGATCGGACGAGACGGGGGCTTATATCCCCACGCTTCCCGGGTCCTTTGTAGGTCGGGCGAGACGGAGCCTTCCGACCAGTCGAAACTAGCGCTGCGAGGGTCTTCCTTCATTCGTGCGTTGTTCGCAGGCGCCCTGACAATGGCCCCCCTAATCCATGACCCCCACAACAACAATTTGGTGGAAACCCACCATAATATAAAGATCCATATGGCAACAAAGGATCAAAATAAGAATATAAGGGATAACCATGCATACCATAGGATGAATTCCATGACATTGGCATATATGGCATTTGAAAATCAAATGGATGATGCAATGACCAATAATTTCGATGATTTGGTGCAAACCTTGTATTTGAAGATCGTCTCTCGGACCCATGCCATACCCTTCTTTGTCAACTCTTGATTGCTAAGCTTTTGTAGGTTCTTCCCTTGCCAATTTGATAAATGACGTGAGCGTCCTGATTTTGTTTCAGTTTTGGACAGCAACACCTCATTCTTACCTTTTGGCTTCTTCACCTTCTTTTGTTCAGATTTGTCACTTGGAGGATCAATAGCAATTTTTTCCTCTCCTTTACCATCACTAGCCAAAGTGCCTGACACATTAATCGGCTCTTCACTAACTGAATTCAGATATGAACTTTCATCGCGGTCATCCTTTTTCACCACATAAACTTGCTTGACAACCTTTTTCTTGTTTCAATCTCTAGACCGATCTTTTTTATCAAAACGGTCATTTTGTCAACATACGGTTGCCTAGCACATGATGGTCCTCTTGGAGCTGCATACTCTACATGATATGGTCTGAAATATGGAGAGGAGTATGTGTCCATGAATAATCCCACCTCCATGATGAATAAGAATAAAAATTGGCGGGATGTGAAGCATATAGAATTGGCATTGATGGCCCTGAAAAAGAATATGATGCTGCTGAACGGAAACTCCTTCTTTGCCAATTCCAATTCCCATAAGTACGTTTAGGAGGCAATCTTGATGATTTAACATCACTTGACCGATTAGCACGCTTGGCCTCATTATCTTTTTTATATTTAGCCAGAAGTTCATTGAAAGTGAACTTCAGCCTTTTGCCCTTGTGCTTAACACGGCCTTTACCTCCATCCACTTTAGGATGTTCAAATTTAGACATAGGTGAATTTCTTAGACCTGAACCGACCTGATCAATTTTGAAGATCGGTCTTCCTTCTTGGTGACAGGCGGTCAGACCCCCTGTCGCAGGCGGTCTAACCTTACAGCCGGTCAGACCCCCTGTCGCAGGCGGTCTGACCTCCTGTTCCAGCACAGCTAAAGTAACAGGATCTTGATCCAATGGAGAAAAATTCATTTGCCCCCAGTAACCTCTGTAATTTTAATAGGTTCATCGTCCTCAATAGTTGCGTGAACTTTCAAATCATGGACGATGTCCTTCTCATCACTTGGGAGCTTTGAATCTTTCTCTTTGTCAATTGAAATAGGATCCTCATATAAATCGGTTACCTTCAACCGATTTACTGACCATTTGCCATCAAGACCAATTGAAGGCAACTAGTCATCCTCTTGTGTTGGAGAAAATCTCAATCGTCCAATGTTAATGGCCGATTGTATGAATTGACGAAACATATTGCAATCACTAGTATTATGACCAAAAGAATTATGCAACTTGCAATATTTTTGACTCTCTAACTCAAAAGATGATGGAATAACTTTGTGATCAAATAGCTTAATAAGATTGTTCTCTAGCAAGATATCAGATAAATCATCATACCAAGTTAAATCAAAGGTATACTTGATTTTCTCTACATGATGCTTTTGTGGAGAACGTTTTAAGGCCAAGCAAATGAATGGTTCAGATTTACTCTCGACCCATTAGGCTATACCTTTCTTTACACTTCTCATAGCCGATGCTTTGGGATTAATTAAAAAATCAACATCGGCCTTCACAATGCTTTTAGTTTTCTTTTCTTAAACCCAGAACGACCACAAGCAAACAATGTAGAAAAAAACATTGGCCATAATGATGGTGAAAATTTAAATGCCAAAATATCGTTGTTGTCGGCCTTCCTAATCTTTACAATACAATGACCGATACAATCTGAACTCATGCTACTTTTAACAAGTAAATTATTCTCCTCAATCGTTCTCTTAGAAATATTCATGATAGAATCACTAATAGATGAATCAGTTAAAGAGACATGATCTGATTGGGAATTACTTGTAAAGCATACCTTTTCAAATATGTTGGTGAGGCGTGGAACTTTGATGTAGATGGTGTCATACTTCTTCTCTTGATGACAACCCACACCCACATCCTGCATAAGCCGGTCAGACCGGCTGTTACAACTGGTCAGACCGGTGTTCCCAGGGCTGCTGAAAAACACCTTGTGTCGATATGCCAATGCCTCTTCCTTGGTTCCAGACCCATGATGATTAATGTCATTAGCGGGTCCTGGTTTAGCCTGAAGTTGTTGCTTATTTGTGATGTGAGAACCAATAGATAAACACACAACAACTTCGGCTTTAGAAAAATAAAAAAATAGTTGTTTTCTTAGTCTTGTCATTATTTTGTACAGCCAAACTTGTCTCCTTTGGTAGAACAAATTCAGACCGTTTGGTTGTTGCAATAACTGAACTATTGTTCAAATCTGAATTATTCTCCTTTTCTTTATTCATTCGGTTTTGAGCCACTTCAGCTCTAATGTGAACTTGAGCAACCGAATAATAATCACAGTTGTTGATTTTCTCTCTAATAGAAGATTTTAAACCTTTAAAATATAAACCAGCAAGGTCAACCTCGGAAATCGACAAATTAGAGCAACAATTTTTAATTTCTTTGAATCGTCTTGAGTATTGACTAACCGATTCACCTTCGCCCTGCTGAATATTATAAAGGTATATAGTGTATGATGTTTGAGAATAACTGGCCGGATAGCTAGAATTAGCGTGGCCAATCTTCTCATTCACCGGCAAGTTTTGTGAATTTGCAGCCGATGAATCAAGAAATGAAACACTTTGTTGAACATTACTAGAATTACCAATATGCGGTGTTCCATAAAAACTGGCCAAACTCACCGTGTTAGCTTGGCCTTGATAATCACTCATCGGGCTCTTAACTTGTTGTACAGCCGATGCGTGAGAATGAATAGGTGCATGTTGTATGTTGCTAGTAGCATCGCAATTTAAAGCATGCATATTATTTGACAATGGCCTTTGAGCATAACATTCAGAATTATAATTTGCATAAGTGGAACAATCTGAATAATTATTAGCCGATGCAATATGCCTACTATTATCACATCTAGTAACATCAATATGAGGATTCATGGTACTGCAAAATAACTATTAGACATAGGCAATGTATTTGCAATTTGTACCTTGGGCTGGTCGTAGTAATATTGTTGTGGAACATAAGAATAACCCGTCATAATTGGTCTTGATGCTCCTGACCTTGTAATAAATAAATCCAGATATTTTTAATGATCCAAGCAACCAATGACCAATACTTTGATTCTTTTCTACTCTACAATCTGCAGTAGGAAGCAAGCAAAATAAAATGTAATCGACTTGGGCAGCCTGATCCAAAGTTACTGAGTATAGATGCAATCGGTCCACAACTACCAGATCCAACTATAATGGCGAATCAAAGCAGTAGATAAATTAAGTATATGGCAAGGGATTGATAGAACGGTCTGAGCAACCTGATCTTCCTTCCCCAGCGGAGTCACCAAAATGTGTTGACGCCTTTTATGGTCAACACACGAGAGTGTTAGATCGCGCGGATCGCAAATGGATCGAATTGCTGCTGGGCGACAGGAGGTTAGACCACCTGTACAAGGAGTCAGACCGCTTGTCACAAGGGTCAGACCGTCCGTTACAGGTAGTCAGACCGCCCGTAGCTGAGACACCATGAGATCGATCGTTCGATGGATAAATACCAAACTTACCTGGTGGTGGACGGCTAGGTTTACGAGCAAACCAACAAAGAGATAACCAACGCATTTTCGTGGCGAAGAACGACTAGTTTACGAGCAAACTAGCAAAGGTCGTCGATGCTCACACCAGGGAGGGACCCCGTCAGGGCGTGGACGTCGCCGGACGTGCCCTAGGTCGACCAGCAAGCCTTAGGACGCTATCAATGGCCGTGGAGATCACAATGGACAGCAAGGGAGATTGGAAAAGATTAGGGTTTGAGGATAAAAGTAAAAGTGAGTTTCGATTGGATTGGATACCTCTCTGTCGGCCATAGCCCTTTATATTTATAGGGTGGGGAGGTCTGTACCCATGGGGAGTCAATTACATAAGAAAATCCCGTCAAATACATCTCTAATTCGGATTAGGACTGCCACAGGCGGTCTAACCCCCTGTACAGGCGGTCTAACCGGCTGGGTGCAGCACTGATTCTTGCCCTCTCTCATCCGGACTCCAAATCGGGCGATCCACATATGCATTTTGATCATCTCATCGTGGCCCATGCAATGGTGGAGTCCAATTCATATTTTGAGCACTTCCATACAGGCGGTTAGACCGGCCCCTACAGACGGTCAGACCTCGTGTCGTTTTGCCGGATCGGCTACAGGACACAACCGGCCAAGCCTAATCGGCTTGCTGTAACTTTTGGTTGTCAACAGGGGCGTATCAACTTTATGAAAGTTTGTATTCATTTACAGTGTGATTGCATCATAGGAGTACCGAAACAAACAACATGTAACATGATCGTTTCATTTTTAATGGAAGGCACGAGACAGTGCCTAATTCATTGATAAAGAGAGTTTACAACCAGCTAGCCGGTAGAAAAGAAAATAATAATTACACTTAGCTATATCATTGGCCCCTGCTGCTACCCACATTACCGCCTCCTCTTTTATCGTGGACATGATTGCAGGTGCCGACTTATCATGATGTCTGAAGACCCTCGCGTTATGCTCCTTCCAAATTTCGCATTCACCAAAATGGTTAGGCTGCGTGCAGTCCCTTGTGGGATCCCAGGTGAGGTCGTAATATTTGCCCAACACTCAATACCAGTGGTGCTCTGTCGCCATTGTGCTGGGGCAAGGCTTGGCTGTGTGCAGTCTATGTGGCAATTTGCGACCATACTCTCCGGCAAAGTCGGCATTCTGCGAGCTAAGTGGTGTGCTGTCTCCATCCCACATCTGCACAGAGGGTACGTTGGACTATGGTACGTACAACCTCGTTGTTGCAGTATGTCCGACGACCATATTCTATTTTGATTGAAGAATGAGCCAAGCAAAGATCTGCATTTCAGTGGCGCCCGTGTGACCCATATGCTGCCGAATTTCGGTTCTTCAGAGCACCCTAGAAATTGTGCTTTGTAGGCTGATTTTGCTGAATATTGGACATCTTGGGTGAGCTTCCAAGTGATGTTATCCGCTTGTGCAGGTTGCAGCTGGAAGTCTTCTATCAAGCTCCAGACCGTGAAGAACTCTTGCAGGAGTACTGTGTTGAAGCAGAAGCGATAGTTTAGGTCTCTAATCCAATTTCTGTTTTGGAGAGCCTGAGCCACTGTTTTGTTTTTCCTTTTTGTTCTCTGAAAGAGTTGAGACCTGACAGCCTTTAGTCTCCTTCCCTGAAGCCATGCATCCTTCCAAAACAGGGTTCTCTAACCGGTTAACACGTGTATATTTTTGCATGCAGCAAATAGGAGGCGCATGTAACGTGATCGGCTGCCCTATATAATCAAATGCTGTTACACTTACCTGAACCAAAACACTACCTAATTTGTCAAGCCTACCTACCTAACTGCGAGTATCTTAGAACATCTTTTTTTTTCGTTTTCGCGTACAGATGGGACTGCCATGCATGGTTCTTGTTCCCACTCCAATATCATCTTTTTGTGTAGTCCGTCAACAATTTACTCAGCCACTCGATGGCTGGTGCCTCAACACATTATTCTCACTAACAAGTATTATGAGGATTCACAAAATTGCTTCCTTGGTAATAGAGTTATAACGTTGGAATTTTGAAGTTTCAATTCTTATTTAGTAATTTTTAACAAACAAATATTCCAACTTTCAAAACATACTAACAATTGGCAATAAAATAGAATACATAATTATTTCAAATATCGGTTGAAGCTGGAGAATGAACTAAAGAAGGGGAGAAAGTAAGGAACAAGCAAGTTAAAAATCAAACCATTAGGCAATTTTCGATGGTATATTGCTACAACTAAATCTTTCTATATTATATGTTTAAGTGCATCTTCCAATGCTACGGATCCAACTTTTCCTATAGATATTTAATGAAGGTTCTAGATAAAAAGATCTTTTTAAAAATATCATCATCCCTACTTAAAAAGAAATTGATCTTATTCAAACATGGTATTATAAAAGTACTAGTTAGTCTTGCATATGGGTATCCTCGCTGCATTGTGATCCATTAAATTTTTTTATGAAGACAACTAACTAGTCACTTCCTTATCACTAAAGTTTAGTAGTTGTCATAATATCTTCCAAAATATAGAACGAACCATATAACATATACTTTAGTAAAAAAATTTATATTCTTTAGTATATCTAGGATTGTTAGTATTAATAAATTGTTAAAATTAATGAAAAAGTCATGCAATAGAACATTTAGAAATAAAATTAAGAATGTATGTACACCTATTTATATAATCCTGCGTCCGCTAGTGCGAGTACCTTCATAACCTTCAGTAGACATCTATGGAACAGACACTTTGATATATTAGAATGGATAGGGGAGACCCTGAGAATTGTGCTCGCGCCTGCTCGGGCCAGTAATAATTCTAGGCTATGTGCCCATAAAGATAAATTCTACCATGTTAGTAATGTATGGAGAACCATTGTACCTTTCGTCTCTTCATCTTATAAACGATCAAGAAGGTTTTCAAACAACGGAAGGCTATAGTGATGCACATTTTTTTTCATGAGTTCCTTATGATCTAAGCAAACAAAAGAGAAGATCTAAGCATTGTAGTATTTGTAGCGACAAACAACTTTCTGAGAAGCATAACATGGTGCCCTTTCCGAATACCTTGAGTTAAGTTTGTGGTGCACAGACTATTAAGTACCATAAGATTATGTAGCACTGCATTAAAAAGGATATGGTTCTAGGATTTTGCGGCATTTTAACTATGTGAGATGCAACATATTGAATAACCTTCCATTGTGGTTCCTCCATCTGATCTAATGGAGGAGACCACGATCATATCCATTCACCTAATGAGTAATGACCAATGTCAAGGAATCATAACTATTGCATTTTAATTACATAAGATAATGATGAAAAAGTATATTACTGTATCTTTCTATGGGCATCTATCATAATCATATCCTTGATGTTTAATGGATGATCCACTCTTTCGGAAAAAAGTAATTCAACATTTTCAGTCAATGTAAAAGAGAAGTCTCTCACAGTTTACCATATCTGACATAAATTCAATTGTTCTCTTTATGCCCAAAATCTTTCGGCCTCTTATGACTGTAACAGAACTTCATTCTTTCTTGCATATACACACAACAACAACTAGGCGATAATTGGCGCTGTTGTTCTCCTTGATTCTTCATATTATCCAAAACAGTTGACATCAACCACAAATACAAGAATAATTTGCTATTCTTTTTTTTTTTTGCACACTCTTTTGACTATACACATCCAATTCATAACATCCCTTTTCAATCCATAAAAAAGTAAAGGATCCATCCACTAATATAGGTCTAAGTAGATCCTAGAATTCTTCAGAATTTCCAAACACTACAACAAAACAGGTGAAATGTGTTTTTTGGGGATCAAAATATGTGTCATGCATTGTCCAAATTTTCCATAAAATTATTTTTCCTAGTAGTGGTGCCTATGAAAAACCCGTTAAGTTTTGAGTTTTATCACCAACTACTGCTACAACTACAACTATGCCTTTTGTCAAGCAAGGTGGGGTAGGTTGAGTTTTATCACAAAATTAATTAAAATTTTCACATTTAGTTCATTGCTCGCCATTTTTTCTGTAACATTGCTCATTAGTAGATGCCATATAAAGGTGATGTTTGAACTTGATTGACGCAGGCCCTTCAAATAATCACATGGTGTGAAGAAGTGGATAATTAACTCATCCTTAAATATGACATACATGATTTGTTGAAGTCCTTTCAAATCACTTGGCATGTATTTTCTGATGTAAGATATGCCATGTTCTACAAGAAAATCAAGCTGGCAATGACAATGAAATGGGAATGCAATGCATATTTTACCAAAATGATAAATGCCATATATTCTGAAGGAGAGTTACAGTTACTCCTGTCTTTCTCTCATGCTTGCCACTACTGAATTTAGGAAGAACTGGAGTTAAAACTTTGTGTGATGGCATTAATCCAACAATTCATTTTACTAAATAATATTGCATTAGCATTTATAACAATTTCCATCTTAATGATTTTGAATTGTTGTTTGTAACCCATCAAACCATTAATGAGAACATGAACTCACCGGAGTTGGAGATCTCCCTATTAAGTTACTTGTTGGATTCCATTGATATAACCTTATTTATTTCTTCTTTTTTGGCGTCCTTTCTTCCCATAACTTTCTTTTTCAATTTGTGATGGCTCTCAATTAAGCTAAATCAAGAATACTCTAGTGGCGGATTATTTGTTTAGATTTGTAGCAGATAGAAATTACAAGCGATTAGTAGCGGATAATAATAACCCGACGTCATATGAGTCTTGTGGTGGTTAATGAGTGTAGTGAAACTAGGAGAGCCAATGCGTAGCTGCCATCAGCTTGTCCCTTTACAGTTGCCCTTTTAGTCTATTTATAGCCTTCCCCAGGAGCTTTTCTCGAGAGACTTAGACTTGTAGTGTGAATGCGGTACGTTCCTGTCTGGGCACCACCCATCGCAATTGGCCTCTTTTGACTTGCCCAGTTGCCCGGAACCTATCGTGTGGGCTCAGATCCTTCTTCTCTCGGGATGCTCCTCGGGTATAGAACTGCAAGCATCATGTTTGCCATCTGCTATGCTAGCTGTCCTGCAGGGTCCCATCGTCTTCAAACCCCACGATGTAGTGGTAGGACCCGCTCACGCCACCCGTCGTCACTGGACGAGAATATTGTTCTCTCGGGATGCTCCTAGGGTATAGAACCACAAGAATCATGTTTGCAATCTACTACACTAGCTGTCCTGCAGGGTCCCATCGTCTTCAAACCCCATGATGTAGTGGCAGGACCCGCTCACACCGCCCGTCGTCAGTGGACGAGAAGTGACCAATTTGAGCATCCTCCTCTGGCTGCGCTGCTATCGCTGCTTAAGTACCATCCCATAATCATTATTACGGGTAAGGCATGTGTCATGGGGCCGGTTTTGACGCCAGCAGAGCACCTGTTTTACCGTGCCATTAGGGCATGCTTCTTTCACCACGAAGGGGGGCCATCAGGTGACGGTTAATATTTCCCGGAGTCTTCTAGAACACAGGCTAGACCACTTCTCCCCCTGGACCGTGATCAGCCTGCCTAATTTACAGGCCTTTGGGCTGTCCTTTCCCTTTGCAGGGGGAGCTGTTTCCCGGACAACATATCTTCTGAAAGGTTTTTGCTTACCTATCTTCCAATGTTTGAGATCTGCACATAACAAAACAAACGGAGTAGAACATATGTCACCTTTCGGTTGGTACTCAAGCACTGGTGGGAGGCGCTCTGGATTATCTGACTTGCTGAAGCAAAGTCAGAGGTCTACAATAACCATGCCTTTCGCTAATTCTGAGCTGTTTGGACACAAATTTTTATCTCATATTTCCTTCAAACCATAAATGCATTTCATATTTCATTTGAACCATGGTGTTATTTAAAATTGTTGCAAAAAATTAAGATCCAATATTCATATATTTTCATATATTTTTTGAAATTAACATTTACAATGTAATGATTCAACATGATTTATATGTTGTAACAATATTTTTATCAGAATGTTGAATTATTCTATTGAAATTCTTAAACGGAGTTGAATAAATATTGAATCTGGTATTTTAAACATTGATTGCATTAAGCATATTGCTTACTTAGCTATGGTTGAAAGGAGAAGAAAACAGGCATACCTACCCTGCACAACCACACCTTGCCTGTTCTTGCTATAACATCATTGGATTAGATGGGCAACATAGAGTAGCTTTGGGCCATGATGGCAGAGTAGGGGAGCAAGGATATTTGCATGGGGTATGCCAAACCAAAATGTTTATATGCAAACCTGTAAAATCCATTTGACAAATTGGTATCGAATATATGAATCAATTTGCAATTCTATCTTAAGAAAATCGCATAATGCATAAAGCATAAGTGATCGACCACTAATTTTGGGGATAACAGTAAAGCTAGGGTTAGGGATTTTGAGGAAATCTAGAGAAAATGTAGGCGACTCACCAGGGTGTAGCTGATTGGGCGCCTAGGTACAGACCGCACGATCATGCGGCGTGCACAGTGCACTGGGGCGCAGGCGGGGGACGTCGATGGGCAGCGCTAGGGACATGACCGCAGCGGTGCCAGGGCACGCCGTCAGCGTGCTGCCTCCTGGTCACCGGTTGGCAGTCACCGTTGGCTTCAAATATCGGCATGTCAGGCTCGCTTTGATGGGACGTTTTTTTTTAAACTAGTAACCCTTGTTGGGCTAGTCCTAGAGTATGAAACTGCAGCCCACTGAATCTGCACCACCCCTGTAGGCTACTTGTCCTTCAACATTGCGGGGTCACCAGCCAATGTGTCCATGAGATAGAATAAAAAAAACTACAATCTATGTCACTTGGGAGGATATGGGACCAGCAAGTTAGAGATGGCAAATTCTAGGAGAGTGCGCACTTGCCGCTTGCATGCACGCTAGCTTGTGCGTTTTCTCAGTTCTCTATCCTCCACGTAGGAGTAATTCCGACATGAGCTAGCGAATTCTACTGTGTTGGAGGAAGCCTAAGGGCAATGATGGCAGGTCAGGGTGGCAACGGGCACGGGGCTAGGGGGAATCATCGTCTCCGCCCCGTTCCTGAAGCTAGCTATGTCCCCGTCCCGGCCCCGTTAAGACTTTCGGGGCAAAAACCTTCTGCGTCCCTGTTCCCTATTGAGGCCCCATGGGGATCAGCTACTGAAGGAGAAAATCCCTTCAACATGATTTCAATGCAAGCATTCAAATATAGGCAACAAAAAACAGCAAACAACAAAGTAACCACCAAAGTACCATCCAGAATCCAAGGATGAGCATACAGCCATTCAAGAGTGCAAGTACAAGTAGAGTTACTATTACAATGCCAAATTGTCTTATCTAGATAAGTTGCAACGTCCAGCAACAAAAGAAAGTAATCAACACATGACTACATGGGCAATCAACACTTGAGCTTGAATTAAACTTTGATTGCTTTGCTGGAGCCATGTCTTGTCTTCTGCTCTCCTCAGTCAATGACAGTAGTCTCATAGTCCTTCAAGCAAAATGATAAAAGCAACAACAGTAAGGAAGAAGTTATATGACTCATCATTGAGCTAACTGTAAGGAAAAATGATTAAAAAAATAGTGCAAGATGGCCACAATGCAGACTGATTACCCTTCCACTAGTACTATATGTTGATTCAAATGCAACAGTTGTGATAGGAATAGGCAAAATATCCCGAGCAATGGACTGCAATGTAGGATCCTTAATCTCTCCATACTTCCACCAGTTGATTATATTGATTTCTTGTGTTCTAGGCAACAACAGCGTTGACATGAGAGGAAGCTTTGACAGGCTGTGAAGACATATACTAATGAAAAAAATGGAGAATAGTTCATCATCTTCCCCACTTGTATCAACAACAACAGCAACACTGTTTGTGTGCAACACTTGAAGTAGCAACATCTTGTGTGGCTTGCTGGTATTGAAGAACTAGAGTCAGCATGTTCCTAACCTTTTCTACCTCAGCCTTACTTTATCTACCCCATAAGCAAAGGAAAAGAAGACATTGATCAGCATCTGCAGTTTGAATCTAGGATCTAGAGCAGCAGCCATTGCCATAAAACCATGCACATGTGTCCAATATTTGTCAAATTTCTCCTTTATCAGCACTGACATCTCTACAATGCGAGGATGATTAATAGTATGCCATTTTTTAATTACCAGATAAACACCACAAATTTTGGGAAAGAACAAGTTTGATGTAGGATAATTAGTGCCAGAAAACAACTTAGAAATATCATAAAATAACCTCAACCTTGAACAAGTTTCCTTAGCAAAGAGCCATCATTAGCAGTTGGTCACATACGAGTGAACAACTTCTCAGCAATGCTAGACGCTGAAAAACACCGCGATAGTCTAGTGCAGCGCTAAGCATGATGAAGGTGGAATTCCATCTAGTCGTACAGTCAAGACCTATCTTTTTTGTATATGGAATGCTCAAGGTGGAGGCCATATTCTCAAATTTCTCATGCCTTTTAGGAGTGGCACACCAGAAACCAACACTATCATGAACCTTGTCTATCCCTTTCTCCATAATTCTCATTCCATCCTGAACTATCAGGTTCAATATATGAGCGGCACATTGCTTATGTAGCAAAGAACCATCAACAAGTGGCAACTTATGGTGCATTTTCACCATCATGCTACCATTAGCGGAGCAATTGTCAAGGGTTACAGTAGAACTAAAAAAATAAAGGCCAAGAGAGTCTTAGTACTCCAATCTAAAACAACTACAATAGCTGGCAAGCAGAAGAGAGGGGATTCTTCATGAACTTACCAAGGAACGACGGATGGGGCGAGCAGGAAACAATGGACAACAGGACATGGTGAGCAGGAACCGATGGGCGGGGTAGGCTGGTGAGCACCTAACACGTGTAGGAACCGACATGTGGGCGATTGGGGAGGTGCCGACAACGTCCTCACATAGGAGCCTTAAATGCTCAGGGGCCGGGACGACAGGGCTCCTTGCGGTCGTGCTTCCTCTTGGGTGGCGATGATAGGCATGAGAGGAAAGGATGGTAGGTCTAGGGTTTGCAGTGAACTAATATTATATATGTGGTGAGTGGATTGCTTGTTGGGCCTTTCATGGCTAGCATGTATGTGGGCTTTTCTGATTTTTTGGCCACCCACGGATCCCTATGGGGCAAATCTGACCCCGCCCCATTTGCTTAATGGGGCCTCGCCCCACTAGCCCCACGGGGAAATTGCCCCCCTTCCCCACTAGAAACCGGGTACACACCCCCCACGGGAAAAATTGCCACACTTAGTGACAGGTATTTCGTATAAAGTTTCGAAACACAAACAGATATATACTCACCTCCACCAAAAACACTTACATTACATCATGCCCACTAGTTTCTGAGTAGGGAATTGTTCAAAAAAAAAGTAGGGGCCAGTTCTATTTTGGGGAGTTTTGGTTTCTACCCTTAACTCACAAATAATGAGCACTATATCTGAGCCCCTACTTTTATCTGAGCTGCTACTATATCTCAGGTTGGGATAGTAGTAGAGGAGTTTCTATGGCCTCTACATCGATCTCACCGACCGCCCCCTAGACGACCATATGTGTGGGAGTGTGGATTCTCATTATTCTCACAAAGGTATCATCATGCCTGCTCGCACTTCTCCAGCTAAACGGTGTGGCCCCCATGTGGGACCCATGACCAAGTGCCTCATGGCCGGGCTAGCAATGGAGGAGGCTATGTAGCCTATGCATAGGTCTCACCGGTCGTCCCGACAACCATGAGCACAATAGTGTGGATCTTATGGGAAATCACTACTAGAAAGAGCATTTTGTCCTACGATATTTTAACCACCAGATTAAGCCCAACCGATGATAATTTTTTTTATGACCGGTTCGAATGAAACTGTTCACCATCGGTTCCAACCATGAACTTGTGGTGAAAGCGATATTAATTTTACCCACAGGTTCATATTGGTGATAGGGGGAGTTAAAACAGGTGGCTAATTAATAGTAGAAAAAATTTGTAACTCAATCATATTAAGTCGAATGAATACATATTTTATATTAAAAGTATTGGCCTCCATGAGATCTACAACTTGGCAGTTAATATTTTTTCATTCAAAATTATTTAGATGCCTAAAAATTTGAAATACTATCAAACAATAAACATCAAATTTTAGTACTCGACTAGAACTATAGCGTTATAATTGATAATCTTTTTATTTGAAATTAGTTAGATGTTTCAACACAATATATAATATCCGAAAGAATTAATATAAAAGAATGATATCCATTTCTTGCTCACAAGTGAATGTAAGTGAGGGTATAGTGTAGTGGTAATGGAGGCTCGCGTGCGACCCATGAGGACACGAGTTCAAATCACGGATATCACATATATAATTTGCATAGAGAGTGAAAATATTGTGGCTGTTAGATTAGATATTCTGATAGCATGTGGTGACCGCTCGGGTAAATTTCTTTTTGCTGGTTTAGGAACATTTTCTAAAGTTTAAAAAATATTTCCACAATAGGTTCGAGCCACCAACCATGAAACAAAACATCATTTTCATTGCCCGGCCCAAACTGGTGGTGAAAATAATGTTTTCACACCACCGACTTTTTGCCTACAGGGGCAAAGCCGCCCGCGAAAATAGGTTTCACCGTCATTCACTAGTATTACCTATAATTTTCATGTAAAGTTTATTTTTATATTATTTAATATGAAAGAGTTACAAATATTTTTTGTACTAATAATTCGCCGTTTGTTTTCACTCTCATATCACCACCAGTTTGCATTACGAACCGGTGGAAAATCAATATCGCTTTCACTGCCAGTTCAACATTAGAACTGAAGGTAAAAGTACATTTTCACAAGTTGGTGCCAAACCAATGGTAAAAACGGCATGAGGAAAAATGCTTTTTCTAGTAGTAGGACAAGGCAGTATCTTGGCGAGCTACATGGTGAGGTGGATGCCGATACCACCTTTATTCAAGGCTTCAAGCCACATCCTTTAATGTGCACCACACCTTTAGCCTTTAGGAGGGTGAATCGGGCCACGCCATGGCACATGAGTCAGGAGATAGGAACGGGCATCCGGAAGGCCGCCGGAGCTCGAGAACTAGCTTGCAGGGATTTCCGAGTGGCGTGGGAGTGGAGGCGGATCAAGGATGCCGGCGGACTGGATGCAGGACAATGGGCTGGTGGATTCCCAGGATCCTACATGGCCAAGCGCTGGTAGGGAGGAGCACGTGGTGATTGGGAACTGAGCAGGAGGAAGCATGCCCGTGCCCTTAGAGGATCTACTGGAATTGCTCTTAAGTCTTAACACCACTGGTAGCCCAGTCTAGGCTGCTGCAAAATGTTCCTCTTCCATCAAATCGTTGCTGAAAGGAAATTCATGGCCATAACACGCAGAGCTGATATACCATGTAAAGTGGGTGTTATCGTGTGGCACTGGCAGGCATCATTAACACACACACACACCAACACACACACCGGAAGCGTAAAACCTGTATCGATGGAAAAACTACAGGAAATAGTTTATCAATTCGAGATACATAAAGCTGCGCAGAACCATGGCACCATTATCTGTCATGACCTTGCCATAAAACCATCCTATGAAAATTTAGTAATGACAATAATAAAGTAGTTTATCATGAAGGGAATAATAATCAGCAAACGCAAAGCGAATTCCCGAAAGTCCTCATTGTATTCCTGAAAGCCATTTCTTCATCTGGGTAACATGAACAAGCTCTAGGTACCTGCACAACAAACAATCTTAACAGTCAAACTACATATTGTTGTAAAAAAAAATCTAATATCTCAAATATTTTGCATTTGGATTAAACAGGAAACATTGAATTCATAGTGTGGTATTTGTCTCCAAGATCAAATTCTTCTCTGCATTATCAGACAGTGAGACAGTACAAACATTGGAGACAAAGAACAGCATCTAGGTAATTCACTGGCTGAGTAATTCACGGCCATAACAGACAGAGCAGTTAGCTCTGTCAAAAACTTGAGATTTGCAAATTTTCCATGAACCTTGAAATCAACATTGCTGTAAAAATTGGGTTGCCATAAGATCCATGGAACATTGAGATTCAATAGTTTCACCCACCAGTACTCACTTCCAGTCAGCATACGACTGTGGTTGTACAATAAAATAACTAAAATTGGAAGGAATATTTGAAGGAAGATATGCATGCATAACAAAACTAGAACTTCATGCTTCTTATGTAATGTCAACAAGATCATTGTCTCCGGCAAGTGGCCTATGCCACAAGAAACAAAGACATTCTAAAACAGTAACAATTTTCATGCTGTGACAGATTTTTTATGAACCAACGCAAATATATGATTTAATTGACAAAATAGTTTTTCTTTATACACTATATGTAATAAATAATAAAACCATTTCTATTATCGAATGCAATATGTTGATAAACCAAAATATACACTATTTGACAGACAAAATCCATTCTATTAAACAAGTATTACAAAATAACTTCCTGTATTTCTGGCTATAATTGCACATGTTAAATATTTGAATGGATGAGACAAATAGTAGCCAACGTTTGGGGTGGTCGTGTTTGTCTTAGGCCTTGTTCGGTTAGGACTAGACTGAATCCGGGCCGGGAATGATAGATGTAATAAGAAATTTATGTTGAGTACAATAAGATACCTAGATTCATTCCGGGCCCTAAACTAACTTACTCATGATAGATGCATCAAGAGGCCCTAAACTAACTTACTCCGGAATTTATTTCGGGTCAAAAACTAATTTACTCATGATAGATACAAATAGAGACCCGGAATTATTCCACACCTCTTGACTAGAGGATTTATTTCTGGTCTTTTGGTGTCACTATTGTGAGTAAATTAACTCTTGACCTGGAATGAATCTCGGCCTTTTATTGTACTTATCATATTATTTTCTTGTTATATTTGTGATTCCCGGCCCGGATTGAATCCGATGGAACTGAACAAGCCCTTAGGTGGTTGTGATGTTATCTGATTATTAGATTGGGTAATGAATCTTGTTTGATGTTGTTTGTTTTCTTCCTCGGTTATTCCGTTGCAGCTTTAACTGATACAATCCTTCGTGAACGTGATACCCCTCCCAATGCAGTGTGATAAGATACGCAGGCAGAAAATTAGTGCAACCAAACAAAGAGTGGTATTGTCGTTGCACCAGCAGATACACTGCAATCTTATATGTTTTCATTTGAGTTACCCTTCTGGAACCAAAATAAATGGCACCTGCGATGTTTACAAACTTTGTTGAATCAATAATTGACCATGCCCCGTGAAGGTGACTCCACTCTCGGCAAAAATTTAAACATCAGATCATTGTCTTAATGCTACCTACCATTCACGAATACATCACCATTGGAATATATGAACATGCCCTCTCCTCGCATTCTGTCCCCTGTGGCTGGTGCTGCAAATGAATCGGATATTATTAGCACCATATTTGTTTTTTTATATTGTTCTGAAGTTGGATATTTTTTGGATACAAATACGAATGCAGATACTCCTGATCACAGCCAGATGTGATAATATCGGTACTGATCATTTTTCGGATATTGAGCAAAAGATACATATTGCTCATACTATATCCGAAGCCCATATCCAGATAAACTATATCCGAATTCATACCAATTTTCGTTATCCTATAATTCTAATGGAATCAATATTTGACCCTCTTCAGTCGGTTGTCCAATCCGCTCCATTTGTAACCCTACTCGTGGTCCTGCCCCACCCTTTCCTGTCAGGGCTTGTAATATGATCAATAGACTCTGATTGCCTCATCAACCTTGTCGACTCATCAACCCAATTCTCTTTTGATGTTTCTCAATTCTTGGAGAGCTGTAGCTCCATTGAGTTTTGAGTTAATGCATATGCTAGCTATTTACAAGAAAATTGGACCAAAGATAGTACGCACAGATCATATACTTCATGTATACAACATGCTCATTGCCATGGTCAATTTGGTGCCCATATCAATTTGGTGGTGGTCAGTGTTGTCTTTTACAGGAAAACTTAAGTAATATTAGATATACAAGGTTTCTGATAGGATTAGCCACCGATTCAATTGGCACTTGTGAGTTGTCTTTACCAAATGTGCAATTGTTACTAATCGATAGGACATGGAAAACCACATGTAAGCTGGTAAAAGAAGTGTCGTCGAAGCATGGAATGGGCTAAGATATTTAACTTACAAAAAATAGGACATGGGTGCCTAGGTAAAATTTGCAACTACAAAAAAAAAATCAATAGCATTTTGTAAACCCCATTACAGTCAATTTGATCATTTAGTGCAAACTACGGATATCAGCTTCACCCAGCACAAGTATATTATTAAATGCTTCAAAACCCCAATGGGCACGAGTGACAAAACGAGTAAGAAAGCAGACAAATTTTACTTCAATAAAATGCCATACATTTTCAAAATTAGAAAAACGATCAGTGAGTTACTGAGCGAGTAGAATTAGTTCTCCCACACAATAGTGCATTGGGATCTCAATGATACTGTACTATAACTTTGTTCAGCATAGGAATATATCACCCACTACTATTACAAGAATTATGTTATGAAAACATTGTTAAGTGAAAAATACACACTGAAAAATTATTCAATCTAAATTCCTACAGCACTGTACGTAAAATGCAAGCAAATATCACATTAGATAAGGTACGATACTGCTGCTTTTGCAATATTAGAAAGATTAATTACATAGCCTGGTCTTATACAAGGGGAGGATTCAGCGGTGGATCAGACGGGGAGAAGAAGATGTTAGCCCCCTGCCCCCCCCCCACCATATGGGACGGCTGCAGGGTCTGGTCCTAATGAGCAAAGGAACCTGGATGAAAGGGATGCCATGCAAAAACATACATATCTGAATAGATCTAAGCAATCCAAAAATAGATGATTCCTGTGAGATCACTAGCGTAGGAACGGACAGCTGCCAAAGAAAGTTCTGCATACATATAGTAGATTAAGGGAGCATTGCTCAAGGAAACAGGAATAGATCCTTCGAGTAGTCGGCTAATAAGAACAATAAGCACATGATTAATTGGTTCATAAAGAGTTGTGCTACAGGAGAATTGTGGATTCCCTCATCACTTCAGAAATAGAAAAAAAGGATCACGCACAAAAATGTTAAACTAAAAAGGCATTATGGATAAAATTTCACATACATATCTCATTACCTTATCAATATCAGCACAACACGGTCCCATATTTGATCACAACCATTTTATGCTTTGTTCACATCTTCTTCTCCATCATTTCCAGCCTCATCAATGTGAATGCCTAGAGCTATAAAGAAAGGTTCTCGAAAAAGTGCAAATAATTACAGTGTAGCAACATTTTGATTATTGATTTACTCCTTCCATTCCAAAATATTAGTCATTTTGAATGTCATTGTGAGTGTCTAAATTCATGGCATCTTCTATGAACCTAGACATATTCTTGTCTAGATTCATATCATTTTTAATGAATCTGGTAAAAAGTCAGTATGACTAATAATTTGGAATGAAGGGAGTAGTAATTATCTAACTCAGAACGCACATGCAATATATTTGACTGAGCACATAAAATGCTACCGCAAACTTTTCTAAATTGGGCTTTATTATACGACCTGATCTCAAGTGAATACAACAAATATCCAAGTAAGTGAACTCAACAAATAGCAATCAAACTTATTCTATTAATTAACTTGACTAAAAAAGATCAAGTAGATGGCTTACTGTCTTCTTTGCCACTAACGGATTTGCATGTTGCAGTAACCTCACTACTAGAACTCCCGAGGCCTTCGTTACATGATAAAATGATAATTTTAGCTTCATAAATATGAACATAGAGTAAATAAGGTATTGAATAAGATCATACAGATCATAATTATCTCTATAGCACGGAAATGAGGTAATTAGCTTTAATATTTTATAAATTTTCAAAGTAATTAGGAACACATTGTTATCAGTTACTCGAAGCAGGTATATTACTGTAACCAAACTGATAGTTCAGTTATTTCTGAAAATAATCACCCAATATCATCTGTCTATACTGTAATACAATCCATGCTAGCATATATAGAGGCCCATAGACTATAATAATAAATTTGAGTGCTATCTTCAATATTTATATCCATGTACAAATGTATGGAGGTGCATATCATAAACGACAGTTTGATAGCCCTATTCCAAGTCGTCTTAATATCCAATAGGTAAGCCCACTATATGTCGATCGCTGAGATCATCAAGCAACAAATCAAGCCATTCCAAATAATAAATAACCAGCATAAAGGTAAATGAAGCCATGCATTCAATCCACCTATTATTGAATATTTATTCCCTTTTTGCTATTTACCTGGGGTATAGAAACTCATAAACGGGTGTGGTACTCTGCAGCCCATTTTCTTGGAGTACCTTGAACTGCAATGTTTCAAGATGGACCATGTAGATGACCCCACCATTTGACAGTTTAAACATCACCTTGTTATCTTCATCGACCCCTATTATACTTAAGGGCCATTGCACATTTGTAGCATCGCTCCTTGGCTTGAGCGAAAGAAGATCGCTCAGTTCAACAGTATTCTTAAGGACCCATTTGGTAACACCTTCACCATTGGTTATCATATCCCATACATGGACACTGAAGCCTACTAGAATGATCAAGCTAAGGTCATAACAAAGTACGGTAGTTAAACAAGTAATGTGATGGTAGGTCTATAACATCTAGGGTTTGCCTATGCATATCAAATTTAAGGATGTCACCCAGTCCGCCTAGCAGTGGTACCCAGTAAAAAGAATTCTGGACCAGGCAACTTTGGCAATCAGGTGAAACAGTCACCGTATGCTCCTGCTCGTGCTGCGGTAATGATATGGGATTGCCCCATGTTCTTGTCTCTGATGAGTAAATACATGCAAAAAGTCTTTTTCTGTTCCAGCCAAGAAAGACCACCTGGAAAGGGTCTGAGTGGCAACCCCCAAGCACATAGCCATTCTCACGAGCAGCAGAGGCAACTGAACCATTCGCAACTAAAGCATTATTTTCCTTGAACGACGGATTAAAAGCCACGTGATGGTGATCACCAGTGATGGAATCCCACACACCGAAACAACTATTTCTGATGTTGAAGAAAAGAACAAGGCCATGGCGACATTCAAGGATTATGGCACCCTCCTGGACCGGCAAGGTGAAGCATAAGCAGAGATGCAGTTGGGTGGATGTAGCGCAGGCATGAATTCAATCTTTCCATTGTTTTCTTTACGGGAAAAGAGAAACCAAGGAGAGGGGCCTTCTTGTGGTGCGCCCGGAAGCGGCGGTGGAAATGCGGATCGGAGACAATGCGGCGCCACAGCGTGCAGACTGGTAAGGTACGGGGGAGAGAGGATGGCAGCGGCGGGAGACGGAGGAGGACATCACCGAGGATATTCTCGTCTTCCAGTGGGAGATGAGGCCGTCGCCAGACCACAATTCGCTGGGGAAGAAATGGATACTTAGCAAGCCATGTCTAGGGTTTGGGGCAGCATAAAGGATCTGGAAAGACGAGGAGAAACCAACCTGCGTGAGGAGGGGATGCGCCCGAGCCCGAGGATGAAACCATATCGCAGGAGTGCCAGAGACACGGCAGCAGATCGGCAGGGTGGCCAGGCGGCGCGTCTGCTGGCCGGGATGGAGGTCGACGAGGAGGGGATCTGCTGGGTCACGACACCCTAGCAATCATGAGAAGAAGGCTCCCGTCGGCCCCTGCAGTGGATTGGATGGATCACAGGGTGACGTCTAGACTAAGAGGTCAGCAGTGACATCAGCATATTAGACCCAGAGGCGGCGCGTCTGCTGGCTAGTATAGAGGTCGACGAGGAGGGGACCTGCTGGGTCACGAGACCAAGACGACTGATTAAGTACAGTGGTGCCGTGCAGCGTGGGTCCAGTAGACCCTGACGCTGGGGCGGTGGTCGGCTGTGAGATCAGCATCTCGGAAACGGCTAGTCACTTTTTTTATTAATGAAATGATGAGGGAATAAAATTCTACCTTTTGTAGCGACTACATTAAAATGTGAGACTAAAATCTTCAAAAAAACAAAAAGCTGAAGCAGTGATGGAAGGTAGGATTACATGAAATTTCAACTCATAATTAGAATAATCCCATGAGCAAAACCTATGTTTAAGGGCATAATGATATTTGTAAATTATGCTCACCTAGACCACTATCGGATTCAGGCATACGCTATAGCACAATATTGCTTCAGCAATGACTGTGTATGCTAATAAATAATAATTCACTAATGAGAACTGATTCAAGAAATTATAAAACCTAGAAATATTGCAAACATTGGTTCAAGCAAATACCTTGGAGGAGGTGGCGGACGGGTGGGTGGATGACGGTGGACGGCAGGCTCGGCTGGGGAGGGCGGTGGTGGCCAGTGTCGGCGGAGATGGGTGGCGCGGCGAGCGGGGGCAATAACCGCAAGCGACATGCTTAGGCGACGATGGGGTGGCAGTCCAGTGAGCTTGGGCCGCAGTCGGGTGAGGCGGCGGCTTGGCGAGCAACCACCGGCGGCGAGCCGGCGCAGCGGCAGATGACGTACGGTTGAGCTATTGGATGGAAATGGTAGAAGCCAAGCGTTCTATAAGCTGTATAAGGGACTAAGGGTCATTTGCTGAGTGCACCGAATCAAGCACTCGGCAAATCTGGGGCACACCGCAAAGCAACTGTTTGCTTAGTGCTCGGCAAATCTCCGATAGCTCTGTATTTGTCAGCAACGATTGCCAACCCACCATCTGGAGGAACTTATACCATACCTCACGACTATAAATACAAGTGAGAAGTAGATGGTTGATTGATTCAGGGTGCTGTCCACAGAAGATGCAATCATCATCATTCTGCAAATTGTGCCTCTTTTGCCTCTCTGCAGTCCAGCAGCGATCATGCAATCCAAGCGAAACAAAGATTTTGCATTTTCCGGGGCTCTTTTCTTGTGGAGGACGACTTTATAGCTCCAGCAACGGCCTCCTGGCTGATGAAGTAAGCTATATATGCTGATGCCGTGGAATACCAGCCATCCCCTGTCCATTTCCAAATCAGTCTGTCTTGACAGTCCTCCTCCAGCCAGATCAATCTGATCAACTCTCATATATATCTAGATATTCTAGTATTACTAATACTGTCAGAGCTCCTGTAATGTCTTACACACGTCTGTTGTCTTGTAACCCTTCTCACACAGTTTGTATTTTCCTGATCCTTGGACCAACAGCCTGCACTAGGCATGGGGCTAATTGGGGCCAACAATCGTACGGTGTTGATCTCAGTCGCATGCTTTGTCCGGATACGAATACAGATATTTATTTTTTTTTTCGGATCGGATTCGGATACGGTCAACAAAATATGTTGGATATATATCGGATATATTGATATACATTACATATCTGCAATAGTCATTCAACTTTTGTTATGCGGATATGGATACGGTCAGATATTTATTTTCTGGTTCCGGATACGGACTGTACCATTTAAGGTATGAGGGCTTTAGGTCAGTCGGTCGGATGAGAAATATCCATACCAATTTCATGCCTACTGATATCCACATCTCTTCAGTTTCATTTTATGCAGCTGTGAGCAAAATTAAAATATTTTAGCACCCTTATGGCCATATAAGGGACAAAATATATATCCTTATTAATCATTGGACAAAAAAAATCCTTTTTTAGTCATGGGCATGAACAGCACAGGAACTACAAAAACAAACATGGCTTCTTCGGCGTAAAACATTACCTATGGACGAAAAAATATTCAGGTATTAAAAAACATTACATATGGCGTAATCCTTATGCAATATGTTACTTCCATTCCATCAATATTTTTGGTACTTCCGTCCAAAGTACACATTGACGTAGTACGCACAAGAGCAAACGGAACCTTCCACTATTTTTTCTCTAATAACCTGACATGAAAATTTTCAGAACATATGAAAGCCTTTTCCCCATCGTCCCAGCGACGAATAAACTCTATCAATATCACAATTGAAGAAACCACTGCAGACTCTGGTTGTTAGCCAATGTCTAACCCTCATGAAGTTAGAAGCATCTATGCATAAGGATATGGTGAACAAAATAAATATTCAAGCAGACAGTTTATAACAAATTCATTTGAAGAAAACATGATATGCCTCTGACGTTTGAATCCGGAGATAAGGATTTGAAGGAAGATATGCATGCATAACAAAACTAGAACTTCATGCTTCTTATATAATGTCAACAAGATCATTGTCTCCGGCAAGTGGCCTATGCCACAAGAAACAAAGACATTCTAGTGACAGATTTTTTATGAACCAACGCAGATATATGATTTAATTGACAAAATAGTTTTTTTATACACTATATGTAATAAATAATAAAACCATTTCTATTATCGAATGCAATATGTTGATAAACCAAAATATACACTATTTGACAGACAAAATCCATTCTATTAAACAAGTATTACAAAATAACTTCCTGTATTTCTGGCTATAATTGCACATGTTAAATATTTGAATGGATGAGACAAATAGTAGCCAACGTTTGGGGTGGTCGTGTTTGTCTTAGGCCTTGTTCGGTTAGGACTGGACTCAATCCGGGCCGGGAATGATAGATGTAATAAGAAATTTATGCTGAGTACAATAAGACACCTAGATTCATTCCGGGCCCTAAACTAACTTACTCATGATAGATGCATCAAGAGGCCTGGATTGATTTCACACCTCTTGACTAATGGATTGATTCCGGCTCTTTTGGTGCACCCATCATGAGTAAATTTGTTTCTAACAGGAATTAAGCTGGGTCTCTTATTATACTAATCATAGATTTTTTGTTACATTTATCATTCCCGGCGCGGATTGAATTCGGTCCTAACCGAACAATACCTTAGGGCTTGTTCGTTTCCATCGAATTCAATCCGGGCCGGGAATGATAGATATAGCAAGAAATTCATCATATGTAAAGCTAGAGTCCGGGATTTATTCCGGGTCAAAAACTAATTTACTCATGATAGATACAAATAGAGACCCGGAATTATTCCACACCTCTTGACTAGAGGATTCATTTCCGGTCTTTTGGTGTCACTATTGTGAGTAAATTAGCTCTTGACCTGGAATGAATCCCGGCCTTTTGTTGTACTTATCATATAATTTTCTTGTTATATTTATCATTCCCGGCCCGGATTGAATCCGATGGAACCGAACAAGCCCTTAGGTGGTTGTGATGTTATCTGATTATTAGATTGGGTAATGAATCTTGTTTGATGTTGTTTGTTTTCTTCCTCGGTTATTCGGTCGCAGCTTTAACTGATACAATCCTTCGTGAACGTGATACCCCTCCCAATGCAGTGTGATAAGATACGCAGGCAGAAAATTAGTGCAACCAAACAAAGAGTGGTATTGTCGTTTCACCAGCAGATACACTGCAATCTTATATGTTTTCATTTGAGTTAACCTTCAGGAACCAAAATAAATGGCACCTGCGATGTTTACAAACTTTGTTGAATCAATAATTGACCATGCCCCGTGAAGGTGACTCCACTCTCGGCAAAAATTTAAACATCAGATCATTGTCTTAATGCTACCTACCATTCACGAATACATCACCATTGGACATCATTTTCCGTAGACAGGCTTGGAAGTCTGCTAGAACGAGGAAACCAAGGCCACAACATCTACATGCATTATAATATTTAATTGGCACTTGCAGCAAAAAGTATTTAGACCTTAAGGTTACATCTATGCATGGTAGATTGGTTGAGCTGGCCTAAATCCAATTCAATGATGGCACTCCACTTTAAACTAAGCAACCAGTCTATCGAACTCCAGGTAAGGATAGTGCAAGCAGCTGCAAGATTCAGGGCCAATGCACATTATTGAGATGAGATATGCCGCCACCATTTTCACATTCTCGCTGTATAGGTGAAAATCATTCTGCTTACCTACTGATAACACACCTTGAAGGAGTCAGTCATGCAAAGACTAAAAGCTGGAGTTCAAACCAACCGATAACACAAACACCATAGGAAATGTATACATTATAATCCAATTATAAAACAGATATACCAGTTGTGATACTATCATACTATGAGTTTATGACCATCAAAATAAGAGCTCTTTTACAATGATTGGCAAGTACCACTATACTATCAGGATATAGAATCCAACGGTGGGAAATATGTCTAGTACCTAAAAGTACCCATCCAAAAGTACCAAAAAGTATCAAAATTGTGGGACCAAGTATGTAAGGAAAATGGCCCTAGGCCATAGTTTGTGATTTTGGCGATTGATTGACAACATAACCAATGGGACTAACAATTTGTCTAGATGATATTTGTAGATATTTCTAGGTCCCAAGGATACTTTGGAAGCCATCCAAATGCTTATATAACCAATATCCAAATTGAAGCCATCCAATTCACATAGAAAAGTGTTGTAATCCAAGGCTTTTAGTCTTGCGAGACCCTCCAACTGAGTTTGTGGAGAGGCCGTCGGTGCTTGTGCAAGGGAGGAGAGACCCTTGGAGTTTGGCCGAAGCTCTACCAAGGGAGCATCTGGGGAGGGACGAGCGGAGACCCACTTGCGCGTGGGGAAGTCCCTTGGTTACCCATGGAGTTACTCGACCGGGGAGTTTATGCCCTTGCGCGGGCATTCCCTTTGAGAGGGGCTCCAACAATGAGGATTAGTGGAAAGCTCGTGAGCTTTCCGATACCTCGGTAAAAATCGCCGTGTCGGGAGTTTGATCTTCTCTACCCTTTAAGCTTCCGCATTTCATACTTGCACTACTTTCCGCATTTACCTTTCCTAGACTTGCCATGCTAGTATAGGATTGGACCTAGGGTGCAAAACTTTGTAGCGGTAGAGATAGCAACACATAGAGAAAACCTAGAGCACATTTAGATAGAAATTGAAATAGGTTTTTATGTGTGCTTGAAGCCTTAGTTTTTAGAGACACTTAATTCACCCCCCCCCCGCTCTTAGGGTGTCACGGTCCCTTCAACAAGTACCAGAAAATAGTCGTAGCTATTTATTTATTTTTTTTCGAAATTTTAGTTAAAAGTACCGGTAAGTACCAGGAAAAGTACTTAAGGTACCTACAAGTACCTGGTAGTACCAGCTGGTACTTACCAATCATTATAAAAAAGTACAATAAATAAAATTAGCCAAAGTAGGTAGCCAAATCCTTCAATGTTGAAAGAGCATCTAGGCCCCTAATTTGGTTTTGGCGATTAATAACAACATAATCATTACGACTAACAAGTGTTTTGCAGAGGCAAAGTTTAAGTTAGTGCAATGATGGGCTTTCACGGTATTCTTGGCCCCCATCATTTGAGAATGATTATATTGGCGTTGCTCGAAGATTAAGGATAAGCTACTTCTAAGTGCCGTTTGGATGATGAGAGACACTTAGAGTAGTTTAGGTCTTTGTTTTCCTTTGGCCGTACTATTAAGGGGGGTCGAGGATTGGTAGCATGACCTAAGCAAGACTAGAAGTTAGAAGTGGTGCACACTTGTGAAATCTAGTGCTAGGTAGCTGCTTTGAAGCCCTTGAGAAGTTAAGAAACTCAAAGATGTTGAATTGGACGAGTTTTGATCTCGAAAGATAAGAAGACTGCACAAAACTCAGTGGCATCGATTATTTCGACGGGGTGCTGAGGCACCATCGAATTAGTTGATGACCTATGGTTTTCTCACACAGACACTGGCACAGCTCTCTGAGTCACGTCGACTCATTCGATGGTGTGACCATCGAATTAGTCGATGGCCCTCTGTTCCACCCAGATGGTGGTGCAGTGTTCTGTGTAGCATCGACTGATTCGACGGTTTACCCATCGAATTAGTCGACGGTGCGTGAAGATGTGAAGACGCCAGAGTGCATGGCTCCGAGTAGCGTCGATTGATTCGATGGCTGTAGCTCGAATGAGTCGATGGTCTCTGATCTTTGTGAAGATTTTGTGGCGCATGACTCTGGGTCGCATCGACTGATTTGACGGTGCAAGCGTCGAAATTAGTCGATGAGGGAACTAGCCGTTGCACTGTTCAAAGTTTGAATGGAAAGCGGGCGTCGACTGATTCGACGGTGTCACACCGAATTAGTCGACGGCTCTGCGAATTGCATAACGGTTGGTTTTTGAGTGGGGCTATTTATACCCCTTAGCTCACTCCTTGAAGACTCTCTTGCCACACGAAAATCACTGTTCATCCAGCTGCTGTTGGGAAGTGCTAGAGGGCAAGAGAGGCACTTGGTTTGATTGGTGTTCTTGGTCTTGTGAAGATTAAGGACTCTCTTTAGTGCTTGAGAGTAGCAAGTGTGTATCCATCTAGCTCTTGCTCTAGTGTAGGTCAAGTGAAGATCTTTGACTTGTTACTCTTGGTGATTCGGCATCACCTAGACGGCTTGGTGGTGTTGATCTTGGGAGCTCACGTGGAGATTGTGTGAAGCCCCAAGAAGGTGTACACGGTTTGGAATCCACCGCCCTGGAGTGGGAAATAGATATCCCCTACGAGAGCACATGATCCTTGCGCGGATCAAGGGGGAGCTATACCTTTGCGCGGGTGCTCCAACGAGGACTAGGGGGAGTTGCCGACTCCTCGATACCTCGGGAAAAATCGTCTTCCTACTCTTCTCTTTACTTTGAGCAAGTTTACTTTCCGCATTTCCTTTCTTAGACTTGCCATGTTAGAATAGGATTGGACCTAGGTTGCTAAACTCTTTTCAACACTAGCTAGGCACAAACCACACTTGTAGGCACATGGGGTGAATTGGCTTATTGGATAGGGTTGTTTTATTACTTAAAATTTTGTACAAGCCTAATTCAACCCCCCTCTTAGGCATCTTGATCCTTTCAAATGTCCACTTCATAGCTTTCATCAACAGACGCAATATACTGTTGCTCATTCCCTACATGGATATTACCATATAGAGGCAACAACAAATGGATAGAGCCAATAACATCAAGCCATTTATGCATCTGGGCAACCATAAATAACTCCAGACTCAATACAAATATATGAATATTATATCACTCAAACTAAATTGTACTAATCAATGTTTCAGAAGTGAAAATATCATATCTAAGAAACTTGCATCCGGTTAAAAGAGTAGACGTTACTCCTAGGTGTCCTCCAAGCAATATTAGAGAGAAGCAATGTTTACTGTTTCAAAATTAGAGGTGGCCGTCCGCGCGTGGAGCGCGAGGGACGACACGCCGGGCCATCCCCCTAGCCTGCGGCCTCAAGCATGCTGGGCGGGGTGCTGGGCTAGGATGTGGCCATTTTCTTTGTAAATAAATTATTCATGATTGATCTGGTCAATCCTTCGCGTGCTGAAAATCAAATCGAATTCATGTCTTGTTTGAGTCAGTGAAGCGTATGTTTTATTGTTCTTAATTTGATTGTTGTGGTGGAATCGGAGCTTGGTAGTTGAGACGGTGGTTGAGGTGTAGCTGTAGGTGGGGGCAAGCTGGTAGGAAGTAGCACGGGGTGGGGGGCTATTTTTTATTTTCTATTAACCCTTTTAGTCTCGGTTGGTAATACCAACTAGGACTAAAAATGATGTTTAGTCTTGGTTACACATCCGAGACTAAAGATAGGGACCTTTTGCCCCGGCTATCTAGTCCCGTTTGGTGTTCGCGAGCTATAGGTCTTCCCTTTTGGGACTATAGACCCCTTCCACGGTAGTGGGAGTAGAAAGGAGATCCATGCACAGAGATGCCTGGGACTTTATAGAAAAAGGGCAGGCATGGTTACAGGCATCAAGTGATCAATAAAAAATGCTGTTGCTCATCAGTGACGTCATCCCAAACCAATGAAGCTTGGCAGCCCAGGCTAGGGCATGGACATGGGAGGCCAAGCATTGTACCACTCGAGCCTTGAGGCAATCCACGGAAGGGTTCGTTTCGAAAAGAGTAATGAAATGGAATGGAGTAGATTGAGCAAAAATATTATTATATAACTAATATCCTCTCCAGTCCCTCTCATTCCACTCCAGTACAAGCACGCAGGAAGTCAATTCGTGATTCTGCAGAAGTGACTGAGGCTGAAGAAGCACAAGTGTGGGGGCTTCAGATGTTGCTAACCATGATTTAAGTGTGCAAACAATATTAGAATTAATTAAGAATGATAATGAATTTGGTGGCGATTAAACGTGACAATGTTGCTGTTTGCAGTGACCATCCACATTCTCATTGTCATTGCATACTTCTAAATGCCTAAATTGTCCAGGAACAGAATAATCAGTAACTTTAAGATGAAGAACTAAAAAAGCCTCTGATTCCTAGAGTTCCCATTCGAGCTAAAAATGGTGGACAAAACTTCAGGGCATACTAGATGCAGTAACTAAATATAAAAGCAATACGTAAAGGATTAACGGCAACATCTGGAGTTAATGAATAACACAACAGAAATACAATAGCAAAGGTACACAGTACATATAGTGATATAAGAAATGCATACAGATGTTCTGGAGCACAAACAGGGTACCACATAATTTAACACTAGTAACCTCACATTATTATCAATAGAGAGAATTGTAAAGTAGAGAACTGTTTGATGAAAACCTAATGACAACAGAGCCACACTGACAAGTCTTGGCATCTGGCATGCGCCCCGAACACAAACTCACTGTTACAAAGGCCAAAAAAATTAAAGTTACTATATATCACAAAGTTGCATCTGGTTCAAATAGTAAAAGTTAAATCCATAGTGAAGGATTATTCCAAGCACTAGTAGACAAAAAGATGTATCGGACAGAAAATAACGTAGAAGAACAGTTCAATTGCACCAACTAAAATATGATCTCAGTATTGAATAAAAGGGAATCAATAGCATAAGAAGGGCAATTATGACATTGCTCTGTTTTGGCTACAAGTAAAATTTAAGGAGTAAAATACATTTTTATGTACCCCACCCGTCTAAAGATATCATTCGGGTCCTTAAACTCTCAAAGTGAATTTTAAGACCCTGAATCAAGCTCCAAGCAAATTATGCACTATCACTATCGTAACATGGTTGTGAAGACGATGAGAAAGCAAGAGATAAGTTTCAAGATTTGTGTCATTTTCTAAAAGTTTATGAACTCGAATGAAGCCCAAGTACAAGTTTGAGGGCCTAAATATGCACTTTGTGAGTTTAGGGCCCAAATGATGACACCTTGGAATATGTTTGGAGACCTGAAAATATATTATGGAAGTTTAGCGACCAAATGACACCACATGACAAGCTAATGGGCCGTCGGTGTATTTTACCCTAATTTAAGCAATTGGACAACCAGGTAGGCCAAAGAATAACATATCTTGGCACAAGCATATAGTAATAATTATCCCATTCTATCATTCGTCATGACATAATATAAATTTTTCAGACAATGATAGCAGAGCGTTTTTTTCATTTTTATCATCAGTTAGTGGTATCAAATATGTGTACTACTAAAATTGGGAAAAATGATTTCATAGCAACGTTTTCTTTTCAGGAGAAACCATGTTGAAAATATTAATAGAAAGAGTAATTTTTTAATCTGTGAAGCACATGATTATTTGGAAAATAATGTGTTTCACATCTCAGATATTGCGTTACCATTCCATCATAGCACGCCAGTAGCACATTCTCGACATTCTTTTATGCCCCAGGAATGTTTTGATCTTCAGCATCATGTCTGGTCTTAATACGCGTACCTATCAGCATGAAAAGCTGAAACAAATGAAGGTTTACCATATGGATAGCAGGATAGAGCCACAGTATACATTAAAAATAATAAAGAATGGTATACAATAAGAAATTCAGTTTCTAATTAGGATACAGTAATAAACAAAACCACATCTGTTATTAAAAGCAATACAGTATATCTTATATTGGGAATTATTGCCAGGATCTTGAATGGATAAAAAAATATGCGGCAAAACAAATAAATCAACTCTGCAATAAAAAAATTGATTGCAGCTATCCAGGAATTTTATAAGCTTTTCTACGAAAGACCATTATAACAAACTCCTGAACGCGTGTGACCGTGTCTTGATCCTTCTTGAAGCCCTTCAAAAACTCGCTCTGGAGATACGCTAAAGTCATCAAATACTTCTGGCGTCCTTCCTCATCGAGATCTTTTATGTTAGCAGGAATATCATCTTGATCGATCTTGGATCCCATCGGGCTAGGGTTGAGTAGAACGGTTATAAAAACCAGATCTTCTTCCCCAGCGGAGTCGCCAAAATATGTTGACGCACTTTTGGTCAACACACGAAAGCGCTAGATCGTGCGGTCGTCGAATTCTCCTCGACGGAGCTCCTGAGAGCAGCCGGTCAGACCGCCTGTCAGGGCCGGAAAGACCGCCTATAGCACAGGCGCCGTGAAAGCCTACGATCACAACCTCGAGAGGGACCCCGTCGGAGGCTGCGAACCTAGGGTTGTTCTAAGGTCGGTAAGGCCACTTAGAACGTCCTAAAACGTCGCGGAGACGAAGAAGAAAAGCAAAAGGGTTGGAAAAGCTAGGGTTTGGAGATAAAAAGTAAGACAATTTTTTGTACGATTGGGTAGATGTCCTCAATCGGCCACGACCCTTCATAATATAGGGTGGGGAGGTCTTGTCCCATGGGGAGTCAATTCCATAATGAAGTCCCATCAAAATACAACTTCAATTTGGATTAGAACTGCTACGGGCGGTCTGACCTCCTGTACCGGCGGTCTAACCGCCTGGGCCCGGGGTTGACCCTTGACAGAGTTATAACTCCCTCATCCGGAGTCCAAATCAGACGATCCACATATGCATTTTGACCTTCTCGACGAGCCCTACGCAATGGTGGAGTCAAAATCATATTTTGAGCACTTTCCTACAGGCGGTCTAGACCGGCTGTACAGGCGGCCAGACCGCCTGGCCCATTGCCAGACCGGCTACAGGGTACAGCCGGTCAGACCGCTTGTTACAGACGGTTAGACTGGCTGTTAAGCCAGATCGGTATTCATGCCATTTTTGGTCGTCAACACTTACTTATGTTCAATTTTTCTCTCATTGAGAAACAAAATACGAAAATTATGATAAACCAAAAGAGGAAGTCAATCCAGGCCTTGCGCAGCACAATTCCCTCATAGACAGGCAAAGTAAGAAATCAATTGGAGCTCTAAGAAATATTTCTCTCTGCTTTATTTTCAATCGTAGATTAGGATGATATATATATTTTTGTGTACATATATATTAGCAATTTAGAAATTGTTAAGTTGTTCGGGGAAGCATATTGTATAGGAACTAAGAGCATCTCTAGTAGATTATTCATTCTATATAATATTTGTACATCTGCTGCAACAGTGAATATCGAAAATGTAAAAATAGTTGCTAGCAAGAGAGGGAAAATATTTTGGTATAATAGTATATAAGTAATCTACTTGAGACACTCTAACGTGTAAAAGAGTCGTGTATTCCCAACCTAGTGCAAGATGTTGCAGTGATTCAAGAGCACTTGGCATGTGAACTGCAAGATTTCCCTTTCAAATACTCTTTGAGATTGCAGATCAACATCCTGGTTGGAAGGCAAACATCATGAGGCACACCAGCAGGGCAGTTTAGGACCAGTTTGTACTTCCTGACATGGTCAATGCTTAATTGAAAAGGCTCACCAAGGCCCTGCAATCATGGAGTCAAAAGCAAGTACGGCATATCAAAACACAAATGGGGATAGCTCGAGAGATTTTGCATCGACTGGAGATTGCACAAGATAGCCGTGTGCTGACCCCAGAGGAGGATTGGCTACGATGTGAAGCTAAGAGGCATTGCATGGTGCTGTCCTCTCTATCAAGAACAATGGCTCGGTTAAGGTCACGGATTAATTTCCTAAAAGAAGGGGATGCAAATACAGCTTTGTTTCACAACCACACCAGATTCAGAAAAAAGAAAAATTTTATACCCAAGCTCATGCAGAACGGGGAGGTGGCCACTACTCAGGAGGATAAACAGGCAGTCTTCCTTGATTACTTTGAAGGTCTAATTGGTACTCCACTCGCTAGAACCTCTACCTTAGATTTGGATTTCTTCCACCGAGAGGGATTAGATTTGTCTAGTTTGTAAGATCCTATAACTGAGGAGGAGGTCTGGCAAACCATCAAAAATCTTCCGGCTGACAGGGCACCGGGACCAGATGGGTACACTGGGAGGTTCTACAAGTCTTGCTGGCAGATAATAAAACCGGAATTTTTATGGCAGCAATACTCACCTTGCAGCAAGGAGATGCGAGGAAATTATGGCTTCTTAATTCAGCATACCTCACACTAATACCGAAAAAGGAGGAAGCAATGCAGCCATTGGAGGTCAAACCTATTAGCCTGGTGCACAGCTTTGCAAAACTTGTCACTAAGATTTTGGCAAACAGTCTGGCGCCAATGCTCAAGGAACTGGTGGCTACCAATCAGAGTGCTTTTGTGCAAGGTAGATGCATCCATGATAATTATATGTTGGTTCAGCAAACCATTAAATTACTACACAAAAGGAAGATACCCAGCATTTTTCTGAAGCTTGATATTTCAAAAGCCTTCGATTCGGTTTCTTGGTCGTTTATGATGGAGGTGTTAAAGTACTTGGGTTTTGGACCTTCCTAGTGTGATTTGATCTCTCGGCTCCTCACAACTGCTTCGACTAGAATTTTGGTTAATGGTGAACCGGGAGAAGCTATCCGACATCAGCGAGGACTCCGACAGAGGGATCCTCTATCACCCATGCTATTTATCTTGGTTATGGATGTTCTAAACAGCCTATTCACTAAGGCTGGAGAGCTTCGGCTGCTGCAGCCACTTACAAGAGGAAACACCGGACAACGGATCTCTTTGTATGCGGATAATGTTGCTTTATTCATTCGGCCAAATGAGGAAGAGATGAACCTGACCACACAGGTTTTGGAGGTGTTTGGGGAAGCCTCAGGACTATATACAAACTTTCAGAAAAGTTGTGCCATTCCAATACGATGTGGAGAAAATGAAACCGCAGCCATTTCTTCTTCGATGACCTGCACAATTGCTGAATTCCCATGCACCTAATTGGGGCTTCCAATTTCTGACAAGAAACTGAGGAAAGCAGACCTATTACCCTGGATAGAGAAAATTGGTGACAAGTTGCCTAGCTGGAAGGCTAACTTGATGAATATGGCTGGTCGAGCTACATGGGTAAGATTTGTGCTTTCAGCTCTTCCTATTCATGTGCTGATCGCAATGAACGTCCCTAAATGGTTTATCAAGGCGATCAACAAGTTTCGAAGGGCATTCCTATGGAAAGGAAGGCGGGAAGTCCAGGGTGGCTGCTGCCTGGTGGCATGGGAAAAGGTGCAGAGGCCCCTAGAATTTGGCGGTTTGGGAATTCTGAATTTAGAAGTAATGGGTTGGGCATTGCAGGTGAGATGGCTTTGGCTTCGGAAAACTGATTCTGCCAAACAGTGGTTGTCTGGACATCCCCACACATCCCAACGTGCTGGCACTGTTTCAGATTGCGGTACAAACAACAATTGGCAATGGAGCGTCCACTAAGTTTTGGAAAGATAAGTGGATACATGGTAGCTCCATCAGCGACCTTGCACCATCATTGGTGGCTGCTGTCCCGATTTGCACTCGCAACAAACGTCTAGTAGCTGAAGCTTTGTTTGATCTCAATTGGACACATGACATACAGGGTGGGCTATCGATGGTCGGTCAGTATGAAATGTTTCATCTATCAGATATTTTATCTGAATTTGCACTAACTCAGGAAGAAGACTCTCATTATTGGAGATTGGATGCTTCAGGGCAGTACACAGCAAAATCAGCGTACATGTCCTTCTTCAATCGATCAATTACCTTTGAACCTTGGAGAAGGATATGAAAATCCTGGCCACCACCTAAATGTAAAATCTTTCTGTGGTTGGTGGTGAGAAACAAATGTTGGACAGCTGACCGTTTGGCAAAAAGAAATCTTCCTCACCCTGATCGCTGTCTACTGTGTGACCAGGAAGCTGAAGATATTCAACATATACTCACAACCTGTGTATTTGCTAGGGAGTTCTTGTTTGGTATCTTAGCAAAATATGGATGTCAGCTTTGTGTTCCCTCTCAGCTGGAACTCTCTTTCTCAGATTGGTGGAGGAAAAGTGCCAAGAAGATACAGAAAGATGAGAGAAAAGGGTTTAACACTTTAGTGGTGTTGGGGGCCTGGCTACTATGGAAACATCGGAATGCCTATGTCTTCGAGGGGGTTAGTCCAAGTCTGAACATTTTGCTGCAATCCTTCCAGGATGAACATCAGATGTGGTGCCTTGCAGGTGCTCGGAGCCTTCGCTCCTTGAGTGTCGGTCATGATACCGGGCTAGGCTAAAGTCTAGTGTAGTCCAGACTTGGTCTAGTCCAAGTGTATTAGGTTTTAAAACACCATAGTTTTGTTGCTAAGCCCCTCACAACTCGGCTAAGAGTGAGGTGTGCTATATGTAAGGAGCCGACCTTTTCTCTCTATTAATACAAAGATACGTAGCTCTCCTGCGTATTCGAGAAAAAAAAATGCTTGTCTATCTAACTAAGGCCATTGAACATTAATGTTCTGCCATGCGTTAAAGTAAATTATACAATTTGATTGCGGTTCCTTTTTAGTGGAAGGAAAAAGGCTGAAAGGCGATGATTATTGATTGTCTGGGCTAAAGTGCATGGTCTAATGAACTGGATTTTTTATGAAAAAGGAAAATATTCCAGCGTCTAAGCCCCACACAGCCATTGTTTAACAATATTTACAACTCGTAGGCTGATCACAAATAAAAGAAAAAAGTGCATGCAAACGAGAAGAATAAAACAAAAGAAAATTTTATTATTGCTTCTCCATCCATTCTTGGCGAATATATCTAAGGCGACCACCTCCAACGCCTTGCTTGCCAATCGAACGATCTTTTGTGTCTTTACGCTGTAATAGAGACCAAAACCAAAGCCAATAGGCTCCCAGCTGTAAACAACTTGTATCAAGGGAATGTTTTTTTTCTCAAAAACCAAATCATTACATAATACCTGCAACCCCAACAAAAATCAAATCTATGTCCTTTTTCATACCCATTAACCAGTAGCTATATTGACCCCTCTCCAAATTATCTTAGCATATTTACACGTAAACTTAATTTTTAGATGGATCTTTGTCTTCCAAATAAATTTACTGTTGAAAAGGTGTCCTAGCTTATGAGATATTGATACATATATCTAGATGTAAAATTGCCATTTGTGTGTAAGTCCCCGGTAAAAATTTCCCTCCCATCAGAAAGTTGATAAGAAGCTATTTTAGCTAGTAGGTTATGCCAGACAGTTAGTTTATCTCGAACCAAAGGTCTTCTAAGAGAGAGATTCCATGGTGTTTGATTCAAAACATTTGCCAGTGTTATGGGATAATAAACTATATTATATAGGGTCAGAAATTGTTCGTTAAGTGATTTAGAACCAACCCAAATGTCTTCCAGAATCAGTATGTGTCCCATCTTATATCTTGAAGGTTCTGCAACCTAAAAATTGTTCCCTTACCTTTAGCAAACCTTTCCAGAAATGTGAATCTCCGTGTTTAACTGTAACTTAAAAAATACACTTCAAACTTAGATATTTATTCCTAAGAAAAGAATGACATGTGCCATCCTCATTCAACAATTTAAATAACCATTTGTTGATTAGACATTTATTTTTGACCCAGAGATTAGCTATTCCTAAATCTCCTTGATCTTTAGGGCAGCACAAAATATCCCATTTGGCTAGGCTATATTTTCGTTCATTATTACTGTCTTGCCAAAAGAATCTAGAATGATACATATCTAGTCTTTTAATAACTCCTTTAGGAATTTCAAAAAAGGACATCATGAACACGGGGAGGCTAGTTAGGGTTGAAGTCAGAGGCACCCAACGATGGGTTAAAGTCGTTCCGTGCACACACCCCTTCACTCTTCCTTCCTCCTTCCCCACAACCACCCCCATGGCCACCCTCCTTTGGAGCTTCTCCAAGTTGGTGATGTTCTACTCCAACTCGGCTAACACTGGATCAGACCTATCCCATCCCAGATCTAAGAGCATATCCAAGAGTGCCCAATAAACCTTCTGTTGACGTGAAAAATCAACACTCAGGCTTGAGGGTATCGTCGACCAAGCCCGAACCGTCAACCTTCGGGGACTGAGGCGTGCCAGTAAATCTGACTAGTTGATTGGCAAAGAAACAAGAAAATATAAAATACAAGAGCGTATCGGGTGTACCTCCGAATCTCTCTCATAGGTCGTATCGGCTAGCTGAGCCGATATAGAAAAACGTCAGATCAGATAAGGCAACTGATCTAATTGGACCACGGCCTGGAACAACCGCTGTGGTGCAAAGCAATGTAAAAGCTACGAATGTGTAACTTAAACAAAACTACACGTCCAACACTTGAAACAGATCTAATCGGCCAGTTGATGATTATGATAATAAAATAAGATAAATAGCCAATCAAAAGTATTCCAAGCTGGATAAGTGTGATAAAAGCTAAAAACAAAATATAAACCTATTGATCTAGCAGATATAGATAAGCTGTGAATATATCGAGACGAGACAACAGCGGTGCGCCCGGAAGCCAAAGCCTAGATGTTATTCAATAACTGTTGAATAAACTAGAAGAAGCCGCAGTGATACGCCCGGTAGCTAAATCCTAGGTTACTCGATAAACGAAAACTTACTAGCAGAACCAAGTCGCTTGAACAACTCGAAAGAAGTCGCCGTAAAAGAAAAAGAAAAAGAAAAAGTGAAGCCGCCGAAAAATGAAAGGAGTTTGAGTTAAGATATTTATTTGATAATGGTGTGTACAGTCTTTCCAGACGGCCAGGCCTCGCAGGGCTACTATTTATATCCTAAGCTACGATTGCTAACATTCTAAAAAAAATAACCTAGGATTGCTAACCGATCACTGCCGATACAATCTTGGCAAAAAAAGAATATCTAAGCAAACTAAAATTAAGATAGACGGACTCACATTAACCGACCACTGCCAATATTTTTTTCTTTATTTTTTTGGCTCGAAACCAGTTAGTACCGGCTGGTACCAGCAGGTAACCAGTTAATTGGCGGACCCCGCCGACCCTGCGGCCCCGTTAGTACCGGTTGTTGCAGCCGGTACTAACGGGGCTGCCTATTTAATACTGGAAGCTCGGTACCGGGCGTATAACCAATACTAACACGGCTTTACACCCGGTACTAATGCTAGGTTCTCCAGTAGCGTAATGCAGTCCCTGCCGAAGCTTCTCTGTCCGACCCGCTCGTACGCACAAAAGGTGCACACGTTGTTACCTCAGTCTTCTTTTCTCACATGGTAACTTCAATTATTCTATTCAGTAGTCACCACTTAAACGTGATGGACTTGTCCTCCTTGAATATACCTCACCTGGTGCGGTGGTGCGTGAGCAGGTGGGCCAGAGCCAGTCACCCGGCCGTCTCGAGGTGCCGCAGGAAGTCCAACAGTCCAGCTCCGTGGCAGAACGTGAAGAGTTTATATGACAAACAGCAAGTATTGGAGGAGTCGAGCCAAACTGGAATCAGGCAACGTGTATTAGTTGCAGGAGAGCATGTATTCGAGGCGGACCTTTTTTTTAGCAAAGTAATCGAGGCAGAATGTGAGAGCGGCGGAGGCAAGCGTAGATGTCTTGGCGATGTCCGGTTACAGGGACAGCTAATATCTATGGTGGTATGGTATGCTATAGGTAGGTAATTGTAGAGTGTGAAATATTTTTTCAAAAAGACTTGAATGAATGTGTTCCTTTTAGTTAGATAGCACTAGTGGAGAACAGAGCTTTAGTACCGAGCGCAAAGCCGGTTTAGTAGCGGTTATGTGCCCGGTACCGAGCTCCCGGTACTAATAGGGGGCAGCCTATTAGTACCGGCTAGTGTAGCCGGTACTAACGGACGTCATTTAGTACCGGCTGGTAATACCAGCCGGTACAAACGACCGGCCACGCGGCACGACCACGCACCATGCGCATGCGTTTTGTACCGGCTGGTGTTACCAGCCGGTACTAACGTAATGCCACGCGGCAACAAAACGGGCGCTTTGGGCCCAGTTCATTTAGTACCGACTGGTGTTACCAGCCGGTACTAATGTTCCAGCCCGTCTTTTTTTTCGTTTTATAAGTTCCTGTTTTTGTTTATTTTTAGTTTTTTTTTCATGTTACGTTCCTATACGCAGTAGTGGTTCCTACGTGTATTCTCGTACTTATAAGATTAGCATAATTGAAGCAATATATATATAACCATATCCACCTCATTACCATATCCACCTCATAATCCGCCTATAGTCGCCATACCCACGCCGTAATCCGCCTCATTCCACAGACATACTCCCCAATCCTACCTTGACCTGACGACCTGGGTGCGAGCTGGTATCAGAGCCGTAGGTGCTCCGATCTCCCCAAGCCATCTTCTCCGAACGGGGGGAGAGGGTGTGGTAGTACGCCGTAGTCACGGAAGATCCCTTAGGTTGTTGGTACGCCGAAGTCGCGGAAGATCCTTGTTCCTAGAGTTTGCCTCGACCCGTTAGCCTTGTTAGCCGAAGGAAGGCGTTGTTGGCGTTGAAACGTTGGACTAGGGCCTCTGAAAAAGGAACTGGTTGATCTTAATTGTGGGCTTTTCCTGCCATTGGACTGGAAACCATCTATCCTATAGGTTTGATCTTAATTGTGAGAGAGTTGCTCTCTGCCGTTGGACTACTGGAAACTACCTATCCAAACTCCTTTGTCTTCGTATAAGATGTCTTGGTTAGTGAGGTCGCTTATTGCTTCTGACAAGTCTCTTACTTCTTGTAGCAGCAATAGGTCGATTAAGACTATGTCTGTGAAAAATGCATCTTCTGTTTGTTTTGAGGATATTGAAAAAAGCATTGCTAATTGGAAAATCCTTAAAATAAATATTAAGGAAATTTATCATGTAGGAACTTTCTCTCTTTGTTCTGATTATTACATTAAAACCATTGAAAAAACATGTCGCATTAGTTCTATGCACGAAACTCTACATCTTATCTCTGGAAAAGAAATAAATGCCATAAGAGCTAAACCCCAGTATCATTATCTACATTTTGGTTTGGTTCAAATAGCCATTAGATCCTTAACAAGAAAAGGGTTAAATGTATCTGTCTTGGCCTATCTTAGAGATTGCAGAAACAAACGGTTTCAAGATTCCCTACTTGGGATGATTGAGGCTAGCCTGAGTAACGGACCAGTATTTTTTAACACATTTCCTGATTTCTCGGTATCTTTATCCGACTCAAATATTCATAAGACTCTTACCCTGAACCTACAAACATCCGGATTTGATCTTGAACCAGGAAGTGAAAATATTTCTGTAACCTACAGAATATACTACAAAGCCATGAGTTCTTTGGCCCCTTGTGCAAAGAAAAATACACCCAAAGGCCTAAGTACGTTTCTCCAAGCCAATCCCAGAAACAACATTATTACACCAAAAACTCTGAAATGGAATGAGATAAAACTCCTAGAAAAATGGACCCTTACACAAGCTGTAGAACCACAAAACCTTGAGCAAACCGAGGTCCAATCTGTCACAGAAACTCCTGATGGAGATGTTGAAGTCACCTTCTCTTCAAAAAGAAAGGTCTTCATCCAATCCAGACCATCTGTTAGTATGGACAATAGGCCCCATATAAGAACACATAATATTGTCTATGCCACATATGACGATAATTCCTATGAACCATCTATATCTTACTTCGAAATCAATATTATTGAAGTTGATGACCCAGATTGCAGAACAGACTATGTCATTGTTCTGGAAGAAGATGATTTTCAAATAGATAAAAAACTTCTCCTGGCAGAAATAGGTCTCCCAAAAAATAAGCCCAAAAAGGAAAGATATTTTAAAAATATAGACCGACCTTTCAGGCTTAAAATTAGAGAAGTATGGCACAAAGAGATGATTGAGAAAAAAACAAATATATTCTTCTTTGACTGGTATCAAAATAGCCATATCAGACACTTTGAAGAATTCTTCAAACCAGGTTCTCATAAAAAAGATAAGAATAAACCAATCACTGATAATGACAAAATTGCCATGATAAAAAGGGTCTCTAAAGATTGGAAGACTACTAGTGGGAAGAATGTAGCATCTATCCATCCACCTTTTGAGTCTATTCAATTGGAAGTCAATGCAAAAGGAGAAAGTACTAAAGCTTGCCCACTCAAAAACATATCTAAAACCACACATGGAGAGCCTGTAAAAGTGGAACATATAGGTCCCCTTGTAGAGCAACAAAACTTTTCAAATATATCTTTAGATGCCATTGGACAACAAACAGACCGGATAGAAGCTATTCTCATGGATGGAACCAAGCCGAACAAATGTGAAGTAAAGGTAAACTTTCCGTCAAACTCTCAATCTGATATTCCCAACACACAAATAGTAATTCCACCATTTGTTCCCCAAATGTCTTCTACTAACATTAAGCTTGGAAAACAAAAGGCCATGGGATCCTCTATATCTGAAGAATTAATTAGTGAATTGTCCAACAAATTAGGAAATCTAAAGGTCAATAAGAATGTTAACCAAATTACTGATGAAGATGAGATAAATAAAATTAGATCTTCCAAAACTACTACACAGACAACTATGACAAGAAACTATTATCCTAGGCCAACCTATGCAAACCTTCAATTTGAAGAAATGCCCCACATAGCTAACACGACGTGTTTTAATGGGAAAGAAATAGTTGAATGGAATCTTGATGGATTTGCAGAATATCAAATATTCAATATGTGTCATCAAATGATTACGTATGCCAATGCTTGCATAGCAAATGGAAACAAAGAAAAGGAAACCGCAAACATGATTATTATAGGCCTTTCTGGACAATTAAGGGGTTGGTGGGATCACTATCTAAATGAAACCCAAAGACAAACCATAATTGATGCTGTTAAAATAGATAATAGTGGTAAACCAATTGTTTTAACAAATAATCAAGGGCAATCCTTAGGAACTATATCAGATGCTATCTCAACTCTCCTTTACAATATAGTTTACCATTTCGCTGGGAATTATCAAGATATCTATGAGAAAAATAGAGAACAACTAATTTACTTAAGATATAAAACCATGTCAGATTTCAGATGGTACAAGGATTCTTTTCTATCAAAGTTATACACTCTTCCAGATCCTAATCAAGATTTTTGGAAAGAAAAATATATATCAGGTTTGCCTCCCTTGTTTGCAGAAAAAGTAAGAAATTCTCTAAGAAAAGAAGGGGAAGGGAGTATAAATTATCAAGACCTAGATATAGGAAAGATAACTCAAAAAGTTCAAATGGTAGGAGTTGAGTTATGTAATGACTTAAAAATTAAAGAACAACTAAAACATCAAAGGGCTATAGGAAAAAGGGAGTTAGGAGATTTTTGCTATCAATTTGGCTTCCAAGATCCTTATGAAAATAGAAAAACAAAATCACATTGGAAGCATAGACATAATTATGAGACTAATAGAAGGGCAAAACGACCTATTAGAAGAAAGAGTTATAACAAAGAAAGTACCTCTAGGCCATTTAAAAAGGACACTAAGCAAAATGATCTAATCTGCTTCAAGTGCGGGCAAAGGGGACACAAAACTACCCAATGCTTCAAAGCAAAAATAAAGCAAGAAATCCAAGCTTTGCTCATGCTATGAAGTAAATTGTTGTGAAGATTCTAAATCCAAGCTTTGCTCATGCTATGAAGCAAGAAATCCATATTCTGAAAATATAAAAGAAAAATTGGGTCACATTCTAAATCCCATAGTGACACTAGCTCTGATAATGAGAATCTCTCTGAAGTAAATTGTTGTGAAGATAGTGAATGCTCATGCTATGAACAAGATCTCTCTGAAGAAGAATCTGAAGAAAACATCCTAGTTGTAACTGATCTAGAACAATTTGTGTTGGATACTTTTGATACTGTACAAGACCCATAAGAAAAAGAAATTATCCTTGAAAAATTCTTATCTAGGATAAAAAATAACAAAGATAAGTTGGTAAGGGAAATTCAAAAGAAGAAATATTGTTCAGCAGATGAGGTCTTTAAAAGATTTGAAGATCTGAAGATGAAAAATAAACAGATGAACCTTGACGATCTCTCAAAAGAATATAACCACATGAAAGAAGAAATAAGAGATCTCAAAAGAAGAGTCCAGACCTTAGATTCTTGTGAAAGACTAGGAGACGAAGATGAAGAAAATGAGCCTCAAGATGATGAAGTGGTTGGCTCCATAGAAAGATACTTCAAGCAAAAATGGTATACTGAGGTTTTATATAAATTTTATGATGGGTTTAGCTTCAAATATAACACTCTACTAGATTCTGGAGCCGATGTAAACTGCATACAGCAAGATATTATCCCACTCAGGTACTTTCAAAGATCTACACATAGAGTTCACTCCGCGGAAGGTAACCAAATGAAAGTAAACTATAAAATTCCTGAAGTTAATATTTGCTTTGGAGATGTTCAAATTAAAACAACATTTTTGTTGGTTGAAAATTTAAAACAAGACGTTATCCTTGGAACACCCTTCCTTTCTTTAATCCGACCCTTTGTTGTTACAGAGGAAGGAATTCAATTCCAAATAGAAGGGAAAGAAGTAAATCTATCTTTCTCATCAAAGCTTGAAAGATCAAGGCTCAACCAAATTTCAGAATTCATTCACTCAAAAAAATATATCAATGAGTTATCATCGAACAAAATCCTGACCCAAGATTACCACAATAAGAGTCTTACCAAGATAACCATTCAAGAAGGTAAATTAATAAATACCTTTTTACCGATGATACTAATGAAAGGGATTCTCTTGATGCAGCAATATTTAGAAATGGCCCCTCCTTTTTGTACAAAAGTCTCATACAGATGAGTACTTGGAGGCTGCCGATGCTTCCAGATGGAGATCGTGAATGTTTCAACCATAATTTTAAGGTGAGTGATATGCAACAAGGGTTGATAAACCTACTCTGGCAAGTAAAAGCTAAAAGAGATAAAGCTCATGCACTAAATGGGCTAGCTTATTATTTCAAAAATATGGGCAAAGATCCTGCAATAGGAAAATTTCTTTGCACACGAGATATACTTCCTGTCCTGCAAGAAGAAGCTTCAAAATTATCAGATAATCTTGCCTCGAGCAAGTATCCAGATGACTATCCTGAAAAGGGGTCCTCAAACTTATCAGATACAAAGGAAGCATCATGGGATGGACCTAGAATATGTGAAGAAAATTATATTTCCAAAAAAGGAAGAGGATACTCGGAATTACCTGATAATCCTGAGCCAAAATTATTGGATCACGAGATATGTGATTCTGAAATAAGATCTCCAAAGATATTCCGATCTCAACAATCAGATGTGTTCCCCACAAAAAATCCAAAGAAAACCACAGATGCATCCACCCAAACCATGTATGACAAAAAACACAAGTCAGATCCACATATCTCTACCACCCCATACGAACTACTCATTCCAAGATTGAGCTTCAAAACTGAGCAAACTCTCGCAGTTTTGACCAAAGACCTTGTTAACCTAATCTGGGAAAAATATCAACACAGGCAGATGGAAATATTTCATAGCCTTCAAGATTAGTTCCTAAACCTATACACCGGGAATGATAAAAATTAAGGGATAACTGTCAACTTCCATATTTTCCCATTCATCTACCTTGATACTAAATTGATCATTCAGCCACGACACAAATATATCATCCTCAGGGCAGATATAAATCTAAAGCATTTCAGAAACTTGAAGACGTACTCTACAGAAGAAATCTCCTTGCAAACGATCATAGATCAGTGTTTGGTCCACACTATATATGGATCAATGGAGGAAATTTTCCATTCTGATCTTGGAACTGCTATTAAAGAAGCTTGCAGAAGGCTTTATTATATTAAGGGAAGATTCAGAATAATGTTCTACTCTTCACCACCAAAGTTTACTCCAGCAGTAAGACCAGCAATGCATGACGTCTATGTCACCAAGGGATGTTACACCTTTCCCAAGGTAGGATATTATGTAACAGACCAGAAATTTTGGTTGTTTGAAAAATTTGAATTTCAAAATTTTTTTGTGTGAATATGAAAAACTCTCTTGAAAATAATAAGAGTGCCATCTTTCTTCCCTAAATTCTTAGAAGCAATTAATTTTATTTCATTTTTACTAAGGACAATTATGGTCGAGTGACAATTTGAGTTTATTTTGGATTTTATTTGGATTTTATTTGTGTGTGTTTAGAATTTGAAATCAGATTCAAATTCAAAACTAAATCTAACTCTAACCTATCTAGTTTGGGCCCTAACCTAACTTACCAGCCCACACAAGCACAAGCTCGGCCCACCTTCTCTCCCTCTCCTCTCTCTCGCGCGCAGTCCACAAGGCCCAGCTCGCTCGCTCTCTCTCTCCCTCTCACTGGCCAGTGGGGCCCGCCTGTCGGCGCCGCCCTTCCCCGCGCGCCTGCCTCTTCGCTCTCTCGCTATCGTGCTGGGCCCACTGCCTAGCTAAACCCCTTCCTCTCGCCACGCTCACACGATGCGCGTGAGCTGCGACGCTGGCCGCACCGCTCTCGCTTGGCCACGCCTTCCCCACTCCGCGACAAAAGCCGCCGCCACCCCCTCCTCGCGTGCGCCTCACGCGCACCCCGCGAAAACAAACCCTAGCTCACCCGTGAACCCTAGCCGCACCCACCATCGATGCTCGCCGCGTGTCCCCGCGGCGCGAAGCCCCAATCCTCGACGTCCGTGCCATGGCACCCACCACGCGACCTCCCAAACCCTAGCCGCCGCCCTATAAAAACCCCCTGGCCGCCTCCAATCGAAACCCTAGGCCACAATTGGGGATTTCCCCCAAGCCGCCGCCACCACCAGTGGAAGAGAAGGAGGAGGAAGAGGAGAGGAAGAAGGAAGGGGGGAGAAGAAGGAGGCCGCCACGACGAGGAGGAGCACCTCGCCGTCAAGGACGTCGCCCACCGCGAGCTGCTCGTCTACCTCCTCGACGCCAAGCACAACCAAGCCAGAGAGGAAGAAGCAGAACACCGACGTCGACCACGCCAAGCAGAACCGCGAGCCGACGCTGCCGTACCATGCCATCTACCTTGCCGGCGTACCGCGAGTCTTCTCCGGGCCAGCGACGACTCCACCAACGCCCCTAGGTGAGCCAAGCCCAAACCTTTCCTCCCTTGCCCTCTTTTCCACGGTGGGTCGCCGTTCAAGCCGTAGAAGCACCGCCCGCACCCATCCCCTCTGTAAGCCGGTCTTCGGGCCGTGCATCTTCTTGCAGGGACCCCGCAGCCAAAGCCGTCGCCTTGACCCCTATCGTCGCGCCTCGCCGCCTTGCCTCGCCGTCGTGGCCGCCATGGCAGGCGGAGAGCGCCGGTGTTCGCCTTGCTCCGCCATGGGCTTGGGCTACCAAGGCCCACGCTCACACACGCTTGCACATGCGCACCACACTCCACACGCACGCACACGCTCTGGGCGCACGAACGCACGCACGGCACCGCTCGCCGGCGTTTGGTTTTGCCATTGCGGCAATTCACCGAACACCTGGTCGGTGTTCAGGCAGGGCATGCACACGCACCCACACACGCTCGGCCACACCGGCGCCAGCCGCACGGGATCAGTGCGCAGCCGCACCAGATCCTGCGGCTAGGCTGCCGCGCCTGGGCCGCTCTTGGGCTGCTTTTGGCCCATGAGCCGAGCTGAGCCGAGCCGACCAGGCCTGACCCTGGGGGCCCACCTGTCGGTGGCTGACCCCCACTGACACCTGGGCCCCACCGCTGACTGGTAGGACCCACTGACCTGTTGACCGGCCAACGTTGACCGTTGACCAGTCAACGCTGACGTCAGCAGGGCCCACTGCTGACGCCATCACACGGTGGACCCTATGCTGACGTCGACATGACGTCATGCTGACGTCAGCATGCCGCGTTTCACCCTCTGGTATTATCTGGAATTTTCCTTTTTCAATTAATCATTTAACATTTTCAAAAAATGGTTTAAACTTAGAAAATTCATAACTAATTCATTTTAACTCAGAAAAATATGAAACCACTTTCTAAATTTCTCTAAAAATCTGAGTAACATTTTAAAAATGAAGTTGAAGTTATTTGGAGTCTTTTGCTAGTATTTTTGGATCTTATTTGCAAATAGGACCTTAGACTTTATCGTTTTCGCGTGATCAGGATCCGCTGCTGAGGAACCAGTCTACGAGGAGGAGAACGACTATGTCGACGACTCGAACTCACCAGGTTCACGCCTGACTGCCTATTTGTTTACCTATAGGCATTGCTATGCTAGATACGCTAGCACTTTGCATGATATGATGAGCTTGATTGAGCCTTGCACTGCCCTGTTATTATCGTATACCTTGCTATACCTATATATATATACTTGTCATTATGCCTTGTTGTGAGACGATGAGTTGCATGCTGTGTGCGGGAACTTGTGGTAGATACTCTTGGCGTGTGTGGGGTAAAAATGGGAAGGTGATGTGATTTTGACCTTAGATGTTCGTTGCCAGTGCGGGTAGATAAACCCAACCTATGCTTTCGAGGTATAGCTGGGGGGACGCTTCTGGGCGGACCCCATCTAGTGCCTGTTGTGGGCACATGGTTGAGACTTGGATGAGATTTGGAGCTAGGAGTATGGCGGTTACCTGAGATGGTAACGGTTCACGGACCACCGCATCGCAATGCGGAGGATACGTTTTTGGGATGATGACACTCGTACCGGCACATAAACCTTGTTGACTGCTTCGTACTCACTGTACCGTACGCACCAGCTTGCTTATAATGGGATGAGTAACAGCTAGCCTAGTATAGGGTGGCACCCGGACTGTAGGCGGTCACAAGTGCGTGACAAAGTGTTAGGGAATTGGGTTAGGAGCCTCTTTTTTCCGATTGATGGAAAATCCCCGAGTGGCTCCGGTGGACCATTATCACAGCTCTCGGAGCCGACGTTAGCGTGCCGACGCATCCAGATCTGAGGGACACAGGAGGGTGCCATCCTCGCTAGGGACACACTAGTTGTGGGCTGTGTCTCAAGTTGGTTGCAGCCAGCTAGCAGCCCGAGTTGGGTACAGGCGTACAACCTCTGCAGAGTGTTTTTAATCTATATGTATAGCCGTGGTCTCGGCCATGGATACCGCAGTGTACTACACGCCAGTCAGCCATTGTTTTGGGATCTGTTTCTCTCCCCCTATAGGTGAGTGAGTGAGGGCGTGGGTGCAGTCGGGGAGAGGGAGGTACAGCTCCGCTTCCCTGGTGATCTGATTGTGCCTATTGAGATACCGAGGTTGGAAGCCCGTGCACCGACCGAGAGTGAAGGTGTGTGTGTTATGAGGTGGTTGCCACCGGGAACCCGTCGTGTGATGGGACTAGCCCGGGGACAGATATGTGGGATATGGTGGGATGAAATTATATTTATATTTGCCGCTATGCATAGGCAACCCTCAGCCTCTTTCCTTGTTATTATTGTTATCCCCTTAGATGATAGGCCACTTAAAGCTTGCATACAGTCGGTGACGTGAGCCTGTTCCAATCCTTTGTGAACAGATTATGAGTACACAGGTGGAGACGCCGAGTTCGACAACAACTTCGACGGGTGGTATGACTAGGCTGTGATCTACGCTCAAGTGCAGCCTGTGGAGATGGAGCCCCGAGAAGACGAAGGATCGTCTGCCAGCTTCCGTACCACTAGAATTTCATTTTTGTCGCTACTTTAGCCCTGCGTGGCAAATAATCGAACCCTTGATGGGAATGTAATAATTAATGACTCTGTTATGTTTTCATTGGTTCGGATATGATATTACATTGTTTCGAGCTCTGTACGTGATAGCTACTGATCCAGGGACTATCACAAGGGTACAGGGATCTGGTTTCTCGTAATTGAAAAACCGGGTCGTTACATATTATGACCTTGGTCAAGAATTTACAGAAATGCTCTCTGAAGATACTAATCATGATAACTGGAGGATCTTTAATGAAGCTAAAGATCTTGAGGGGAGTGTAAGATTTGATCCTTCATATCACATGGTTTTTCAAAACAAAATCAAGAGAATTTCTCCTAGAACATCAAAACACTATATCCAGATGTGTCAGAAGACTAATCAAACCAGATTACGGCAAAGAAACACAGCTACACAAAGAATATCGGCAATTTATGAGCTGGAAAGAAATATGGCAGCCTGATGAGATTGATGGCACTGATGGGCCACCTATGATAGACTATGATGATGAAGATTAAAGAAAAACACAAGACACTATTTAAAGCACTATTGCAGATGGACGACACTATTGAAGATTGAACTACCTTTATGATAGTCAAAAATAAAATTATGAGATTCTTTCCAAAAATCAAAAAGAGAAATGATAATACCAAAAAGAAGTCAAAAAGAACATTATCAAGATGCCATCCACCTTGAGATAGTCAAAAAGAAGAATAATACCAATGGGGAGTCAAAAGGTAGCATTATTTCCACCATGAAGACTACTCTTGCCATCCCTATATAAGGAGAAGAAGAGGCATGAAGGAGGGATCATCAATCAACACACACCGCTACACTCCACCTCACTTCACACCTCTCCACTGCAGCCATCACCACTCTTAAGTGTTGTAGTATCAAGTGTGCTATGTACTAAATAAAAGACTCGCATCCGAGTCTCTGTGAGTGTTAGTAAGTGTCTAATGAGAGTCTAGTAAATCAAGTCCTTGTACATGTGTGTCAAGAGCCTGGTGTACTACTCAGAAGATTCAACCTTCTGACTATCAAGGTACCTAATATAAACCAGGACTATGTTATGTTAAATTCTTCATACTTCTTCTATGATTAAAACCCCAAAAATATTTCTTTCTATCCATAGTTTGTTGTATGTTGTTTTCTATCTATATTGATTTTTAGTCTTGTTCATGTTCCTACTAGTTTGTTTATGTATCTCTATACTTGTGTTGCATGCCATATAGATCTTGCATACCATATCCACCTCATAATCCGCCTATAGTCGCCATACCCACGCCGCAATCCGCCTCATTCCACAGACATACTCCCCAATCCTACCTTGACCAGACCACCTGGGTGCGAGCTGGTATGTATGTATGTATGTATATATATATGTGCATAACCCGATGTATTACATACATAAGTCATTTATCGAAATGTTTAAAATTAAGGCCACGCTTTGTCTTCGTCTTGGATTCCTACATGCGGTATGTTGAAGGATCCATCGTTGTGGAATTCGCGTTTAGGGTCAATGACCTCATCTATCAGGAATCCGCAAAGTTGTTCTTGTACGGCCTTGATTCTGTTCGTAGGGAGGAGGCATTCTTCCATACGCCATTGCTGTCAGATTTAAAAAATATATTAAATATATCTATATACAAGTCTTATGATTGAATTTGATCATATGCCTGACATACCTCGAATTCATCTGGCTTCATTGCGCCCGTCGGTCGTACAAACCGGTGAATAAACTCATGCACATAGTAGCCACACAAGTTATTCCCGTGCTCCTGTCTCATACACTTAAGTGGAATGCAAAAGTGTTATTAAAAATAGCTATTGCGTATAAAGAGATGTCAATAATGACGCGAAATGTTATAATTGAGTTGTTACGAGGGCTTACGGCCGGGGCGGCGGCGGCGGTTCCGACGACGACGAGAAGGCGGATGCGGCGGCGACGAGGTGGCGGCGCAGGAGAACGAGCTCGGAGGCGGCGACGAGGTGGCGGAGGCGGCGATGAGGAGGCGGCGACGAGGTGGCGGAGGCGGCGATGAGGAGGCGGCGGCGAGCTCGCGGAGGAGGATGAGGCCGGCAACGGCGGAGGAGCTCGGCGGCGGCGCAGCAGGACGAGCTCGGAGGCGAGGCCGGCGGCGGAGGAGGAGCTCGACGCGGTGGCTGGAACGGCGACGAGGAGGAGGCGGTGACGACGAGGGCTAGCTCGGCCGGCAGCGGAGAAGAAGGGCGCGCGCGATCGATATAGCTAAGTGCTGGGAGAAGTGGGTAGGAGATCTATATAGGCGGCCACTTAGTACCGACTGGTGGCACCAGCCGGTACTAAATTGGCAGCCTGTACCGGCTGGTGCCACCAGCTGGTACTAACGGTTAGTACCGGCTGGTGGCACCAGCCGGTACTAAATTGGCAGCCTGTACCGGCTGGTGCCACCAGCTGGTACTAACGGTTAGTACCGGCTGGTGGCACCAGCCGGTACTAAACGCCACCCAGGGCGGGAATTCAAAGTGGGTGGCGTTTAATACTTGCTTGTGCCACCAGCCGGTACTAAACGCCCAAAACTGTTCAGTTCCCGCCCTTTTTCTTTTTTAGTTTTGTAATTTTTTAATCATTTGCTTTTATTCATTTATACGTAATAAATACACAAAAAATATAAAAAGTATATATTCTGAACATGCAAAATTAGGGTGATATATTATATTTAATACATTTTAATATGCGGTTACCTGTTAATAAATTTCTTACTTCATTTATGGCTCATTTAAAGTTTTGATATTTGAGACCATTATTTAATATTTATAAATTTATAGAAAATATATAAATTGATTTCATTAAATTAAATAAATTCACATTCTCAAATATTTGTGTTCATTCAACATTTTGGATTCTTATAAATCTATTTACCTTGACTAATTCTTATTATAAAATTGAAAATATAGAATTTCAGATAAATGAAAGACAATAAAATAGAAATATATATATTTTTTAACATGCAAAATTAGTTTACAACACTTTATGTAGTATAATCTATTGTGTTGACTTTAGTTAATAAATTCTTTACTTTATTTGTTACTAATTTGAGGTTATCATACTTTGGAAATCTATTCAATTTTTTTAAAAAATTACATAAATTCACATAAAATTATTTTAAAAATTAAATAAATTCACATACTTAAATATTTGTGTTCGTACAACATTTTGGATTCTATAAATCTATTAGCTTGACTAATTCTTATTATAAAATTAATGAAAGACAATAAATTGACATAAAATTAATTTAAAAGCTAAATAAATTGATAAAATCATTACTTCAGTTCATACATGCAACATTTTCACCGAACTAATGGAACATTGATATTTTTCTTCTTAACTAAGACTCCATCTCTATGGAACATTGGAACATTGGACGAGTACCCGCTCGGTACCTTGACACTGTTCAAGCAATCAAACATGCTCTTCTTCTCCTCGTTGCTAAGAGTGTAGCTGGCCGGACGTAAATAATGTTGTCTGTTATCCCTCTTCTCTGGATGTGAGTCCCTTCGTTGCCCCACATGTTTTAAGTCCTGACGCGCTTTGAACGAATTTCTTGCATCCCTTGTTTCCATAACGGTTGATTAGCCGGAAGAAACCGACGGTGACCCATATATACATTCTTTTTACGGTATTTTAGGTAAACATTGTCCGTATCATCAAGGCAGTGGGTACATGCCCGATATCCCTTGTTGGACTATCTGGATAGATTACTAAGTGCAGGCCAATCGTTGATGGTTACGAAAAGCAATGCTCGGAGGTTGAAATCGTCCTGTGTGTATTCGTCCCACACGGTTACTCCTTCATTCCACAGAAGTAAAAGATCATCAACCAACAGCCTTAGGTACACGTCAATATCATTGCCTGTTTGATTTGGGCCTGGGATAAGCACCGACATCATGATGAACTTCCGCTTCAAACACATCCAGGGAGGAAGGTTCAAAATACTAAGAGTCACAGGCCATGTGCTATGACTACTGCTCTGGTTACCGAATGGATTCATTCCATCTGCACTTAGGGCAAACCTTATGTTCCTTGCCTCCTCATCGAAGTCTAGAAACTCCCTATTTATGTTTCTCCACTGTGACCCGTCCACTGGGTGTCGAATGAACTCGTCTTGCTTGCGTTCCTCTTTGTGCCACCGTATCAACTTAGCGTTTTCCTTGCTTCTAAACAAACGCTTCAGACGCGGTATTATGGGGAAATACCACATCACTTTAGCTGCAATTTTCTTACGGCGATCCTCTCCCTCAACCTCCCCTGCATCATCATGCCTTATCTTATACTGCAATGCCTCGCACACAGGGCATGCCTCCAAGTTTTCATATTCCTCGCCGTGGTATAGGATACAATCGTTAGGATACGCATGTATCTTCTGTATCTCCAATCCTAAAGGACAAACAATATTTTTTGCCTCGTAAGTTGACGAGGGAAGCTCATTATTGACAGGGAGCAGATCCTTTAACATTAACAACAGATGATCAAAACCCTTATCCGAAACACCATTTGTTGCCTTCCATTGATGCATATCAAGTGTGGTATGCAATTTCTTGTGCTTCTCTTTACAACCTGCGTACATCAGCTTCTTGTGATCCTCAATCATTTTTTCAAACTTTTTGTGCTCTAATGGAGTCACACTTTCTTTCTGTCCGTCCAGCAAAACCTGACCTAACTCGTCTAGGGAATTGTCATCAACATCATCATCCATCGGATCCTCATTTGGGGCTTCTTGGAATTGAACCCACTCAGGAAGGTCATCTTCTTCTTCGTTATCTTGCATCACGACACCAGGTTCACCATGTTTGGTCCAAAGAGAACAGTTAGGCATTAAACCGACAACAGCAAGGTGCGCGTGGGGTAGTGTCCTTCGCTTGGAGTATTCCTTTTCATTTTTGCAACCTCTACATGGACAACACATGAACCACTTTGCCGACCGGATGGCCTCTGCAGCATCAAGAAATGTATCCAGCCCAGTAACCCACGCGCTTGTGCTTCGTTCGCCATACATCCAACGCTGGTCCATCTGAAAACATAATATACAAATTGCAGGGGCTAGTTTATAATTAAACTAAAAATATAGGAGCTAACTTCAAAAAATATAATGGTTTTGAAGGGCTAATTTCTAGAAATCTATTCAAATTTTAAATAAAATACATAAATTGACAAAATATATATACCGAGCAACAGAAAGAAAGGACACGCACAAGACTATTGCAGACCGGAGTGGCCAAGATGAACAATGGTGGAGAGAGAGCTCAGAAGCAGAAAACACTAGTACGCCTCTACTTTCTAGTTATACTAAAAATCTAGGGTAAAATCAAAGTTATATTAAAAATCCAGGAGCTAATTTCTAGTTATACAAAATTCTAAAAATCTAGGGGTAATTCAAATTTACACTACAAATCTAGGGGCTAATTCGACGTAATACTAAAAATCTAGAGCTACATTCTAGTTATACTAAAAATCTAGGGCAAAATCAAAGTTATATTAAAAATCCCGGGGCTAATTTGATTATGTGTTATTATTCATTTATATAAAATTATTTAATAAGACTATAGAAATTAATAACCAAAATCATGAGAAACTACAAAATCTCTCTCCTCTCTCCCTCACTCTAAGCAAATCACAAATTACTCTAGCTACAAAGCATTAAATGCAACATACTAAACATTAGACAAGGGAGAATGAAGTCACCAACCTTTTGAACAATTGGATGGATGAAGTCTCCACAAATTTTTGAAAAAAATGGGCAGCATCTCCCCTAAGGCGCCATGGAGATTGAAGAAGCTTGCTCTCGGGTGGGGGACTGGAGTGCTGGCTGTTGGAGGAGGAAGACAACGCTTTTATAGAGGGAGCCATTTAGTACCGGCTGGTGGCTGCAGCCAGTGCTAATGGGAACCATTTAGTACCGGCTGGAGCCACCAGCCGGTAGTAAATGTTCTGCACCGGCTGGAGCCACCAGCCGGTGCTAACTTCACGCATTTAGTACCGGCTGGTGGCACTAGCCTGTACTAAATGGTTCTAGCCATTGCCCCTGACACACGGGGTGTCGGTGGCCGCCATTTAGTACCGGCTGGTGGCACCAGCCGGTACTAAATTGGCCCGGTGACGTCGACGGAGGGCTATTTTGCACGTTAGTACGGGGTGAAATTGCAACCGGTACTAACGAGTCGGGGACGAATGCTCGATTCTCCAGTAGTGTAGATAGATTAGGGGTCAAATAATCCAACCGCGGTAGATGAGGCCGTAAGAGATTATGCTGAATTATTTGGAAGAGACACCAATAAGGACGTCTTCGATACACGACTCTATACCTGGTTCTATAATATGAAACGTGGTTCTATACATTGTGCACCCAGTTGTCTAATAGTAAAAACAAGGAGATGCTTCTATGCATGGAGAATGTACAAATGCACATCTTCTCTTTCATTGCCTTGCCCACCTCCTCCATTCCATGGCCAGAGATGGAAAGTGTGGGTTTTTATGTTGAACACCTATATTAATGATTGAAGAGGTTCCTAAATATTAGAGCAGGTCTAATGAATTCGCTAGCATGCGGGCGACTAGCGCAAGCTGTAATGGCGGGCCCATGCTATTTATGACGCTGCTAAGTGCGTGGAAGTTATTGATTGGAGGAATGCCGCTTGCGCCCGCTCACGTCGGCAACTCGGCAGTTGCCTGCTCCCTTCTCTGTTTCTTTCTCTCTCTTTCCTATTGGATGCGCTGGCTTCAACTTCTCAATTATACCTGCTCTTATGCAATTTTTATAGGAAAATGGGGTGATCCTATATAGAAATGGGTAGTTCCTATTATCCTATACATTTGAGATTTGAGAATGGAGATGCCAGAGATCTGGGCAGCTCATCCTCCATCGGGCGGCCGGCACCTGCAGAAGCGGCCACGGCCCACGGCAGCCGACCGACCGACTAACCATCTCGCCGGCAGCGGCCAACCTGTGCAGATCCCCACCCTCCGCCCTGATCCCACCATCTGCTGCTGCTGCTCCCCGTCCCGGATCCCCCTTCCATTCCCCGCTCCCCGATCCGGTCCAGGCCGCTGCCGCCGCGGGATCCACCGATCTAGTTGCTGCTATTGCTGTCGCTGCTCGGTTGGGTTGAGGAGGACGAAGAGGCAGTGACTGCTCGGTTGAGTTGAGGAGGACGAGGAGGCAGTGAGAGATGCGCTTCTGGAGGGACGGCGGCGGGACCGGGGGCGCGAACGGGCGGGACCTCAGCGGCGTGCCGCCCTGCGGCCAGGTGCGCGTCCTCGTCGTCGGCGACTCAGGTCAGTAGTCCGCCTGTCCCTGCATCAGGATTAGCAGTAGCGAATCTTCGCGTCGCGCGTCTAGCGAAGGTCCGACTTAGTGGGAATTTAACTTTAGATCACGAAACAATCGAGAATCGGCACTCAAATTCAGGAGATTCTACTGATGTGTTCTTGCATTCGTCAGTTTTTTTTAAAAAAAGAACATTCGTCAGTTAATCTGGTGTCATCCTGGTTGTGATTTGGCCCGTGTATTCTCACTTCCACTCCAAATTGAAACGCTCCACGGATTATTCTGGTTTATACTCATTCACTATTGGTGCTACAATGCAAGAAAGCAAATGGTCGTCTTGCTGTGCTGTGGAACAGTGAATGTTTGCATCCAGAGATAAACTATGGAGGTGTTTGGTTGGGCAATTTGTAACGTAAATGGATTACGGAGGGTAACAGATATCATTGCATGTGTTTGGTTTGACATGTTCCGTAATCAATTGCCGCGTAATCAGATACCAGACTGTGCAACTCCGATACCGCCGATCCATGGCTGTAATCCATTCATGGTGTCGTCCGCTCTGGCCCCCATCTTCCTCATGCGGATGAACATCTCTGCCCTCTCGTCGTTCCATGTAGAAAAGCTATGCCGGCGGTCGGCACACTGCTCCTCTCAGACGAGAGCCCAAGGGACCCGCCCCTCCGATTCCGCCCTGTACTTCTTCTCACCCTCGTGATCTGCGCACTCCTGCTCCAGTTTCATTCGTCACTGTTTCCAAAATTGAAGCGCATATCTCCAAATCAAGCTTCTCATCATCAAAATTGAGCTCTCACATGGTTAATTGAACCCTTGTGCAATCAAAATCGATTCAGATGCACCAAAATCGGATTCATGTAGCCCAATTCGAGGTATACAATGTTGTTCCGCCATTCCTCACCTTAGAGCTCCTGCACCTGTAAAGAGATCTCAGAACAGCACCAAATCGATCTGCCACTTCTCGAATCGAGCTTCTGCATAATCAATCGTGCTTTTCTCTTCCGGATTGGGTTCTTAAGGGACCTCTCCTGATTTGGTGGAAGGGGAAAGTTGGCTTGCTTTCTGAACCAGACGATAGGCAAAGTCACCTCGTGCTCTGGTGAGAAAAGCACTAGAGCGGCTCAGGTAAGCAGGTATGTGATACCATTACAGCAAGGAACCAAACAAAGCTTATAACCTGTGATCCCTGTACTGATTCCAGCGTACCCCGATTCCATTTTCATTTGCGTTACCACCTGCTGAAACAAACACCTCCTATAATCCTATAACTAGTATATTTGAAAACCACCATGGGCTCTTATTTTAGCACAGCTTGGATCATGATAATTTGTATCATACGATCAATGTCTGGAGTGTAGCTACTCCTTATTAATCTCCCAATGCATTCAACAACCTATTTCAAGTTTTCAACAAGTCATTTCAGTACTTGTGTCCCTATTTCTTCATGTACCTGGGTCTTACAAGTGTCATGCCAAACATATTTTTTTCTTGAACCTCTAAGAAAAATTGCTAAATTCTTGATAATGGATCTGGTTTCTTATTCTCCTTTTAACACAACATTGCACCAAAATAAATGAAAATATCTAGGGGATCGAAGAACCATATATGTTACTCCCTCCGTTCCAGAATATAGCAATGCTTAGCTTTTTACAAAGTCAAACATTAATAACTTTGACCATAAATAGCATAAAAAATATAAACGATTGGCAACATAAGGATTATGTTTATAGATTGGTCAAGAAAGGAACTACTATAACATGTACCTTTTTTACTTAAAATAAATTATATTTTTAGAAATAGTGTTGGTCAAAGTTAAAAATGTTTGACTTTGAAAAATTCTAAACGTTGCTATATTCTGGAACGGAGGTAGTACTTGATTACTCTTTGGAACAAGTTACAAATTCTGGTTCATTCCTTAGTAGTGAATATGTATGTGCTCTCCATAAAATTATCATTGCATAAATATTTAATGTTGTACCAATAATGATGATGAACCACTGGATCTTTGACTATACTATTTATTTTCAATTGCATGGGAAGTCTTGAGATGAAAATGTTCATAAATTTTTGCCAGGTGTGGGAAAATCTTCATTGGTTCATCTCTTATTAAATGGTTCTGCAGTTGCTCGACCAGCCCAAACAATTGGATGTGCAGTTGGTGTTAAAGTAAGTAATCCTGTGGCTAACTTACTTTGTTTTAAATTTTGACATCTATTCTAACATAAATTTTAAATTTATAATTCCTTTATGTCAGCATATTACTTACAGTAGTCCAGGGAGTTCATCTAATAGCATCAAGGGTGACGCTGAAAGAAACTTCTTTGTTGAGCTTTGGGATGTTTCAGGGCATGAGCGTTACAAAGAGTGCCGTTCACTCTTTTATTCACAAATTAATGGTAAGTGTAGCAAATATAGTATTTTAATGCTGCACCTTTTGCAGAAGTCATTACTTTTTTTCCACAGCTAGATTTGTTGTATAATATGTAAGTGTATCCCCTTTCAGTGTGATTTTCTTATCAGCTAGTAAACTATGCTTGTATAAGGATTTAGAAAGGGAAAACCCATAGGGCCTAATGGTCATGATCCTACTTCTTGTGTTTCCTATACATACCGTGTTACAGCTCTGCCAAATCAGCATGAGGCTACCTGACATGGCTTGTCCACAATTTGAAACCTTAATGATCCAATTTTACCCAACTCTGTTCAATACTGAAGCCTTAATTGATGTAAAGCAGATGGTTTGTTATGATTTGGTGTATTTTAGTGCGGAAGTGCAGAGAAGGGCATGGCAACAGATGAGTTTAGGTTTTAGATCTTAGTGGATAGTGAAAACAGAGGAGGTGAGGTCCTGCCCTCATCGTCGGACTGTGGAACATCCTCACACAAGGCTAGTGGCAGGAATGCAGAGGATGTAGTGATCTATTTAACCCTATATGAAGCGCTCTTGTGTTACATATTTGTAGTGTATTGGTACTCAATAACCATAGATAATGCAGTTTCTTGGCAAGCATGTAGTTTAAAGATTCTTGACCTTTTCTGAAATTATGTTTCAGGTGTCATATTTGTTTATGATCTTTCTCAGAGGAAGACAAAAACAAATTTAAACAAATGGGCAGTGGAGGTTGCTGAATCTGGGACCTTTTCTGCTCCTCTTGGATCTGGTGGTCCAGGTGGCCTACCAGTTCCTTACCTAGTGATTGCCAACAAAGTGGATATTGCTCCAAGAGATGGTAGAAGAGTGAGTAGTGGGAATCTTGTTGATGTTGCTCGTCAATGGGTTGAAAAACAAGGCCTTCTTTCACCCAGTGAAGAACTTCCTCTCGCAGATAGTTTCCCTGGCAATTCTGGTCTGTTCACGGTAAAGCTTTCCAAGAACATTATTTGCTGTTTGATGTCTTACAAATTGACTGCCTATAGTGTGGTGGTCCATAGGTTTTCTGACTTGTGAGACTTAGTTCCTTGTTGATTTTGTATGTTCTGTGCTATTTAAATTTTTGACTCACAGGTTTGACCTTTAAATACAGGCTGCTAAAGAAGCAAGATATGATAAAGAAGCTCTGATCAAGTTTTTCCGCATGGTTTGTGCAAAATATTTTGTCTATGTAGTAGTAATTATCACTATCTTAGTAATTATTAATGTTGTTGACGTGCATAATTCAGTTGATAAGAAGAAGGTATTTTTCGAATGAGCTTCCTACCCCAAGCCCATGGTCACTCGCTCCCAGAGAAGATACCATCCTTCCTGTGGAGACTGTGAATGATGATGACCTGTTCCAAAGAAAAAGGTGAGTCCCTCCTAATGTTGCTGACACATGCACGAGTGTTTGGTGGAATGAACATTCTCTCTGTGTTTGTCATCCAAAATTCTTGATTGAAACTGGATATATTAGGGGGGGCATGATCAGTATTTTGGTTGCTGCTATGTTGGCTTCATGACACATCCATTTTCTCACCTTTTGCAGCTATGGGGGGCAGAGCTACAAATACAACGGGGTTGCTCCATTGCCTGCACAGCGGAACCTAACTCCACCCCCCACACTCTATCCACAGCAGCCAATGTCCTCTTCATCAGAGAACTACAGATACCACAGATTCTCTTCGTCATCTATTCCTGATTCAAGCGGTGGTAAAACAAGCCGAGCAGACATCAACGTATGATGATCTTTCAGTCCTTAGCCATTACTATGGGGAACATTGTAAAAACATGATGCCTGGGCTTTTTGACTCCCAGCTTTTCAACGTTTGAGTTGTTTCACCTGTCTTGATTGTAAGATGTGCATATTTCCAGGGCCTTCCTATATAACATAGTCCTTGCGGTGGGTTCACTAGTGACATTCTTTTATTTTTTCCTGTATATCTTTGAATTTTGTGTATGGATTCAATAGTCATTTTAGAGTAACAGAATGGTGTACAGTGATACTGAGTAATGGCAATTTGAATTAATCTGTTTCATTAGTCCTTGGCAGCTCTCCTGTTGTGTCTACCAGCATGATTTTATATTAAACTTTTAGTTTTCATCTGGAGCCTTTCTGCGAGATTATTATGATAGCCAAGCACATATATCGTCAGTAGAGAACATTACTCGCACGGTCTTCGCTTTGGATGTCTGGATACTATCAGAATACGTTGAATTTTTTTTTTAGGAAACAGGAGGGGTAGGCCTACTGATTATATATTAAAGATAAAATTAGGATTCCGTTACAACAAAATCATGAAACAAAGAAGGAAACAAAGAAAATCAAAACAGTTACATCATAGCCGCTATCCATGAAGACATCAGCTGGGGATGATCCTTTTTTGCTCTAAGCAGAAGTAGAGCAAATTCTTTTTGAAAGTGGGTCTTACACCCTTGTAGAGACGGTTGAACACCTCTGAAAATTACATCATTACGCACCATCCAAATTGCCCAGGCCATCAGGATGATAACATCCATGTAAAAGGGCACATTGAGTTGACTTTTGAACCCAGAGACCAGTTGCATAGGGTCAACAAAAATCCCAATGTGTAGGTTTAGTAGTTGCCAACAGCTTTGAACAAAAGCACAATCAAAGAAGAGGTGATCTCTGCTCTCCTCAATGGATGAGGAACAAAGGACACAATTATAATAATCCAATGCCATGTTGCGCCTACGCAGCAGCCCTCTTGTACTCAGTCTATCTTTGAGCAATAGCCAGAAAAAAACCTTATGCTTATTCTAAACCGAAGATTTCCAGATCCAGGAGTAAACTGGATGAACATTTCTTGGTCCACTTAAATGTTTATATGCCTTAAAGGATGAATAAATCGGAGAACCCCAGATATACCCCCATATGTCACAGTCCTCTGAATTGGCCATGTTCTCAAGCACATTCAATAACTCAATTAATTGCAAGTGTGCCACTTCTGATAATGGGAGATGAAAATGCTGAACAAGAGTGTCCATCTGCTTTATCTTCTAAACAGATACCATCTTGTGCTTGGCAAAAGAGTATAACTCAGGGTAAGAATGTCGAGGGACCTGTCCAACCCATAGGTCATTCCATACCAGACATGATTTACCATCCTCCATTGAGGATATTGCTGCCATACCTTTGTATTTATCAAGAAGCTTTAAGATATCCCTCCACCAGAAAGACCCCTTCTTAATATGACTAGGCAGTTTTCCATTTTTATAATGTTTCTCCCATACCAAGTGAACCCAAGGTATATCTGCCCGATTAAAGAACTTATGGAGTGATTTTAGTAACAAGACTTCATTCTGTGTCTTAAGATTCAAAACTCCCAGGCCACCTTCTAACTTTGGCACACATACCATTTCCCATGCTGCCTTAGGTGGGTTCTTTGCATTAACATCACCACCCCTCCATAATCCATGCCTTCTATACTTATCGAAGTGTTTGATCACTGTGTTGGACATGAGGAATGTACAGAGATAGAACATAGGCAGTGCAGTAAAAACTGAATTGGTCATCTCCAGCTTACCTGCCTGATTAAGGTATACCGAAGTGCTTGTTAACCTTCTCTCACACTTGGTGACCATTGGCAAAAAATCCTCCACCGTTGGCTTAGTCAACCCCAATGGCAATCCCAAATATGTGAAGGGAAGTGTGCCCACCATACATCCAAAAGTTTGAGAAAGCAACATACACAATTCCTCAGACATATTAATAGAGACCATCATGGACTTTGAATAATTCACTTGCAGCCTAGTGGACATAGCAAAAGTCTGCAGGATAGACTTAAGATGGAGTAATTGTTGCTCACACCCTTCCATGATGATAAGCGTATCATCAGCATACTGAAGGATAGGAAAATCCTGACTATAAGATAAGGGGATTGGCAGATTCAATAAGCCTGATGCTCGAGCATCATTTATAACACTCTGCAACAGATCTGCCCCCAAAACAAATAGTAATGGCGACAGAGGATCTCCTTGGCGTACCCCTCTTCTACAATGAAATGTCTTTCCTGGCACCCCATTCAACAACACCGATGAAGTGCCTTATGAGAAAACTAGTTGCATCCAGGACATCCATCTAGCTCCAAAACCTTTACTGTTTATTATATTCAACATGGCCTCATGCTCGATTTTATCAAACGCCTTTTCAAAGTCAAGTTTCAATACGTTGAATTTTATTTAGTACAGTTTGGATTACATCATTTATTCTCATCTTCGTCAGGTCGTATGACGTCGTGTCTACATTTCACTTTTTAGGAAACCGATATTTTGATTTTGAGGGGCTGTTTAGAATGGGAAAGTTGGAGAAATACACAGTAGAAAAATTTGTTTTTTTTTAGCAATACACAATAGCTTTATTAAATCACGGCAGAGTTACAATCTTTAGTTACAACCCCTAAAAGCCAGCCCAGGGCATAACCAAAACTAGATCTCATGCAACCCACATCAATAAAAAAAAAAACTAGACCACATGGGTTCACTAATGGTTGGCATCTTTCGCATAGCAATGAGCTGCCAAATTTGCTTCCCGGTGTACAATGAAAATGCGAAAAGATAAAAGATATCTTGCCAGCTATTTTATCCTTGCCAAAGATAACTTATTGTTGATCTATCATCCTCCATCGACTTCAAAGAGTTAGCTAAGGATCGACTGTCCAACTCCAGGATGACCTAGTTGTAGCCCAATGCCATGGCCAGGAACATGCGCATTTCTTGCAGCCAAAGCCTCCGCTGTCAAAACATCAACTAGGTTCTGATACTCCCGACCTTGAGCTGCTAGTGTATCTCCTTGCTCGTTCCTCAATATTACACCAGCAGCACCTTTCCCAGATGCAACATCAAAGGCTCCATCCGTGTTGACTTTAATCCAACCCGTAGCAGGTAGCTTCCATACTTCCACCACTCGCTCCTTAGTCCTTCCTCGCTTCCTTCTTTTCCTCGAGGCATACCTAGTCTTCCAGCATCTTGGTTGTATGTCTTACAGCCGTTCCTGGGTCGGAGTGAAATGAGCCATATGCTCGTGCGTTTCTCCCCGTCCATAGCAACCAAATTCCACATAAGAGCACATTAGTTTCAGCTGCTGAACATATGTGCCGCGAGATGATGTCCTTAGCCCAGGAAAGAGGGTGTAGTGTCGGCATAAGAACATTCCATTGCCACATGGAAAATACTCTTCGATGGGTTATCACAAGCATCACATAAGTTTTCCTTTTCCACATGCCTCCTCTTTAATTCAGCTTTCGATGGCATGAAATTATTGATGACCCACAACCAAAAGATCCTGATCTTAGGTGGAATCTTTATCTTCCACAATACTTTCGACCGGTGCGCCTTATTCGATGGCTGTGCCGAGCCATCTCTAGTAATCTCACGATCAACCTGTTCTTGTTTTAGCACTTTGTAGGCTGACTGTACTCAATAATACCCTTTCCTTTCAAAAGCCCATGAAAAACATATCATCGTCACGGTTATCTTGTTAACACGGGTGCCATCCAGTCTGACTCGAGGTTTTTTGACCCAATACCTTGCAGCGAGTTATCTTCCCAAATATTTGTGCTTGTCCCTGATCCAATTCTCTTGATCCGTTTGAGCACATAGCATTGCTTCCAAGTATCTGAACTTTTGTGTGTGTGTTGGGGGGGGGGGGGCGGGGCACGGTTTTAAGTGGAGTGAAATTTTGATGAACAGTATAAAGTTGGGGAAACTAAGCACCCCCTCAGGTTGGAAATGGTGGCACAATTTTATTTACATGTATGAGAACTATGGTTTTAAATTAAATCTCGATCTTCATCTTGAATGGGAAAGGGGCAAATGTAATCATGGAATTCTACTTCCTCTGAAGAATGACAATATTACAAGAACTCAGTTTTCTCGACTTTCGGGATGACTAATACAATGATATTACTTGGCTGACTACTTCGTCAAGGCAAATGCTATATGTATACAAGATGCGTTTAGCAGCTGAATGGGAAGAAGCATGAGAATTAGCTGTAGGAGTTGATGGAGGGAATTCACATGTGAGTTTGATTTTTGTCCCAGCCTCATGAACGGAACTAAGAGAGGGAGTTGGAGAGGGAATACGTGGGTTTTGACATGATCATAAGTCATTATGAATAGTTAATTAAGATCATTCTTCTTCATCTTAAAGCGCAATTCGCTCTTACGTACCACCCCTCCCATGGGATAGATTGGTAGGAATTAGGCCTCTAAACTCATTTACCTCATCCCGCGTGAACTCTCCCTCCCATGAAACAAATAAAAGAATTTTAGTCTCATATATCTTAACTGCATTTCCTTACACCAATTACCCCCAACCAAACTTGCTGACACAAATTTCGATATTAAGCTCTTTATATTGGGTTACTTATCTGACTGTTTGTTCTTCTTGCCAGCTGATGCTGAGAGATCGGCCCTTCATCAATGAATATAGCAAAGTTTACAAACCTTATTTAAGGGGTATACTCAATCCTTCCTTTGGCAGAACGGCTGAGCTAGCAGTCAGATCCCCAAACATCACCTCGAGCAATTCAATTTTGGAATCATGAACTTCACTATATGAGGAGGCATTAGGCGAAGTGTAGCACGGTAGCTGATGATTATGATGACTGCAATGACGATGCAGGGCTGGTTATGTTTATAGGATGATCTTTGTTCATAATATTTTTTGGATGCTCACCGGAAACTGAGTTCTTCCTCACCACATTCTGTACTTTTTTAATAGGCGCTGATCCAGAAGTGAACTTTCTAAATTTTCCTGATCGTATCAAGCGCAGAAGTTTCGGTGATAAGCGAACCTCCCAAAGTTACATAGGTCTTAAGATCTCACTGCTGATTGAGGGTATTCTTCAGGGTTTGCATACCTCCAAATGCAAGAGCAATTAACTTAGGGGTTAGGAGAAATAATGCAAGTTGAAATGAAAACAAGTCACACCAAAAGCTGAGCATACGACACATTTTGATAGACATATTATGATTTGTCCTTATAAATATGTCGTAATGTATTGTAAAGACATGTTTTTTTTTTGGCACTTTAGAAGGTGTCGTAAGTATGAGACACATACTCCCTCCGTCTAGAAAAAAAAGAAAATGCAACTCTCCCCTGAGAAGTCAAACAATTTTAAATTGGACTAATCAAAATATACGTTTTCAAACCATATCAATTAGCCAAATAACCAGACTTTACTTTACTTTGCTGGATATGTGTCGACTTATGCTTTTTGTTGTCGGATGAAGTACAAGGATGCCTGTCCACAATACAATTTGCAACAAACTTGGCAAAAGGGGGTATTCTTGATTCCCATACAGTTATCTGAAACTCCTCCTTGAGTAGAATAGTAGTTGATCCTTGTACAAGGTCTCCAAGCTTCACCTTGGATAGTTTTGTCCTGCAGAGACTACTGTCATCATAGGATGGCATGAGACGAAGTGGAGCATAAGAAGGTGAAACCAACATTGTTATGTCAGTCGGACGGTCATTTTGGAGCAGTTGTTTTGGATGCTCACGGTACATGGAGAAGTTACGCCCTAATGATTTCCTTAACGTTTTCAATATATGAAACCAAAACTGGACACTCTGATTCTTCCATAGCAATTCAGCAAACATATTAGCCAGAAGGAGTAAACCGTTTATGTCCATGGCCAGCTCCATAGCTATCGATTCTAACTGTGGGTGGTTCTCTGGGTCTGTCCCTCCAAATGTGAGTGCCTTGAAGAGGTAAGAAAACTCTGCATCTGACAAGCTTTTAAGGAGAATTGGCTTTACAGTTCCAAATCTCGACACCTTTTGGAACCTACTCGTGATTATCACTTTGCTTCCTGATGCACCCATATGAGATATAGCTGAATAAAACTTTACCCATTCACTATCATCCACATCTGAAATGAACTCAACAGAACTAAAATCCTTACAGAAATGAATGTTTCACTGCTTATAAAATCATTGCTTTTCATATGCATAACTGAGGAGAAGTGAGATCGGACCATATCATGATTACAAGCATATGCAACTAGGCTTTTCTTCCCGACTCTCTATGCACCAATTACTGGGATCACAGCTGGAGAACCAACAGGAGAATTATCCTGCAATAGGGTATTGATGAACTCCTGCTTTTCCACAAGGCGACTGAACATGAAATTTTCAATGTAGATATATGTATCATAGGGTCTTTTATGCATCTGCTTGCATCCACCCAAAAGTATGACAAACTCTGTCATATTTGAAACAAGAATGTCCAAATATTCCAGTGAAGCTTGTAGCTCTTTGAAAGACATGGCAGTGGTCTTCATGGGAGCTTCACAAGTGCGTTTTAGAGGAGCTGACAAGGCAGATGATGTTGTCACCTGTTTTTGGGGTGGGCCCTCCTCAAAGGGCTTCAACCTGAAGGTGTTGAGCACATGGTAACCTTTGTACATGCCATCAACAAGCATCCTGTGCTGCACAAGCATCTTGGAATTGGTAATGTACCGTCCCCCAGCCTCCTCGACTACAGTATGAACTCGTAGCAGGAGATGCTGAAGCTTTTCTAACTTCTCTTCGAGGCATGACCTTTTTGTGTATTTCTTGATTATGATGGAGATAAGTCGGCTGAGTATTTCACCCGAAATGGCAGATAGAGCTGCCTCCATTGATGATTGATCCGTTTTTTTTTAGGGCAATTGATGATTGATCCGTTAAACAGAAATGACTGGCAGCATATGTATTAAGCCGAGTACATAGCATGCTCACTGAAAAAGTGCGAATTAAATAGTTAACGAGGAGCAGTTAGGTGAATGCATCACAGAAGAGTTTTGTTAGAAGGATGACTTTAACATTGTAGACCGAAGAAACACCCACCAACTACAAGGTAAAGATTTGCTTCGTTATCTGTTTTGCTTTCCCGTATACAACAGGATGACAGGACACCAATACTAGTTCTTATCTGTTGGGGCGCATCCTCCAAAGAAAAGGAAAAAAATGTTGTTCTTAGCATCAACCTCGGTATGTTTGTGTAAGATGAAGAATAATCAAACAATCCTTTGAGGTCCTTTTCAAAAGGGTATTTTAGTCTTTCGATCAAGTTATATATCTTAGTTAGAACTTAGGATTACGTTTGTATACCGCTTCTGTAGTTTTCTGGAACAGCTACTCAGGAGTCAGGACTAGTCCTTTGGTCAGAAGATGCGTTGATGAGGTGGAGCTCTGTAATGACAAAGTACTAGATGATCAAAGAGATTGCAAAATAAACCACCGAGTGTTCGAACATTTGTTGGCAGTTGTTGGCACGTCCTTGTCAAATAAAGGAAGGGGAGAAGATGTCAAACATATATGTCAGTCAACAATCAGCAACGCAGAGGCTTATTTTGCAGCAATCACTATCATGTACTAGTCATAGTGATGGAGGACAAATTGAGCAAGTATGTCAGGCTTCCAGTACAATTCATTTGCAACTATCAGATTCCTCGTGCATTCTTCAATTCTCCATGCAGCCTAGTGTTGTCCGGTGTAGATGGAAACTGCCATAACTGCGGTTGCGGGCGAACTTCTCAGCCGATTCATCTCCTTCACCATAAACAAATTCTGTTCGAGCTATGTGTGCTCGGAGAAGGAGGAGAGGTTGCAGCATCTCCTCATGAGGGCTCATACAGTAGTTGAGGAGGCAGATGGAAGACACATCAGCAACTCTGGAATGTTGATGCAGCTCAAGGCACTTTCCGAGGCCATGTATCAAGGCTACCATGCGTTGGATACTTTGAGATTCCAGCTCCACGACGAGAGCTGCATGAACAAGGTTAGCGACTCGTTCTCCATCTCTTCTACTACCACTCGTCTCAAACGTCGCCGTACAATTCTTTCTTCCGTGAACAAGGGCAAGGCCCTCGACCTGGATGTGCATGGTGCATTGAAAATTCTGGAAACAGTTATCTCTAACATAGCAGAGTTTGTTGTACTTCTGGGTGGGTGTGAGCGAATGTCTCGCAGACCTTATGATGCATATCTGTACATCGGTAATAACATGTTTGGTCGACATGTCGAAAAGCAAAAACTCCTGAACTTCTTATTGCAACATAACCCACATGATGCACCTGCAGTCCTTCCAATCATTGGTGGTGTTGCAGTTGGGAAGAAAACATTGGTCGCCCATGTATGCACCTATGAGAGTATACGTTCACAATTCCCCTCAATTTTGCATCTGAATGGAGATAACTTTCTGACTATTGTCGATCATGAGAATGTCATGTTGGGGATGACATTGGTAGTTGTTGAGTTTGTTTCAGATGTAGATGACGTGGAATGGGAAGAGTTATATTCATTTGTGGCAAGAACAAATAAAAGAACCAAGGTGATCATAATAAGCAAACTCCAAAGATTAGAAAGATTTGGATCAGTAAGACCAATTTTTCTCAATACACTGTCATATGAGGAGTTGTGGTACCTTTTTAAGGCACTTGCATTTGGACCTGCAGACCCAACTGAACATCCACGATTAGTACATATAGCAGAAGGATTTGTCAAGGAACTGCATCAGAATGGATCACTTGTTGCAGCAAATGCATTGGCTTATGTGTTGAGAAGGAACATGAATGATCAACTCTGGTTGTGCATATTGAACCGGTGTAAAAAAGTGATTGAGAAGAACCTCTTCGCATCGGGTCAGCACCCAAAGTTACTATTGGAGCAAGGCCATGAGATAGATGTGACAGACTTCGCATCGAGTCCTGTTTCTTCCCTTTGCATCATACCATGTACTGGCAGCAGTAGCGTAACTCATCCTCCAGAGAAAGAATTACCACAGGTGACACTTGAAGAACTACTATTAGATCCATGTATTACACCAAAAGGACAATTTAAATTATTGTCATGGGAATCAAGGTTACCACCTTATACTTCTTTTATTCACTTTGTTCCAAAATGCACTGAAGATACGCCTGAAGGTACTCATTTGTCACGGAGGAAGCGCAGAGGAGTGGATTTCTAAGAACATTATGCCTATATATCTATTTAATGTAACTATACAAATTAATTAGATGCATCATTTTTCAGAAGTGTGGCAGCTTTGCGGCACTTTTATTTGCTAATTGAAAACTATTTGTGAAATTTGATCTCCACAATCTCTTGGCATCTGTTTGTCAGGAGTGTTATGCTTTGCTATGTAAGGATGCAATGCATAAACTTTAGCCTTCCCAACTTTACTATATAAGACGTTAAAATTAGCTTGTTCTAAACACATATGTTTAAATCAGATAGAGTACCATCTAGATGAACAAACAACAATAATCTTCATTTTGCTAGGGCAAATGTTTTGCAATATTTTACAAAGGGGCAATCGATATCTCATTGCGAGAGTTGTCGCAATATTATATTGACATGGATTGTTAAAGAGGTGGATGGGCTCTGTTGGAGGTTCACTGGAGTGTGTGGAGAGACCCAAAGTGATCTCAAGCATCAGACTCAGTGTGGCGGACTGGTCTGAAATTAATCCAACTTAAGTGCACCAAGGACCACCCGAAGGTAATCGTACAGTTAAATCGGATTAAGCTGGAGGCCCGTCGAGTCTAGCTCGATTTAACCACGTTTTTCCGATCGAAACGACACACTCGCACGAAGGCAAGTCATAATTTAGAGTTATTACAAACCGAGCAAGTCATAATTTAGAGTTATTACAAACCGAGTTCGACAATATTAAAGAGTACGAAAGAGTTCGAATGCAGTGGATTAACGAAGCCTAACGACGATGCATGAGAGCACCACGATGAAGCCTGCCGTGGTACTACTCCACACCGTCCTCGCCAAAGGAGGTGTCCCAAACGATGGACCAGCCCGGAGGAAGCTGGCCCGGATAAGTGAAACTAGCAGCCATCTCATCAAGATTTATACCTAAAAATTATCAACAAGCAAGGCTGAGTATACTAATACTCAGCAAGGCTTACCCGTCGGGTGAATACTACTTCACCGACTCCTAGACATGTGAGGCTTTTTAGCTGATAGGGTTTGTTTTGCCAAAAGCAACTAAGAGTGGATCCTTACTTTCAATATTTTAGCATCAGTTCTAGGAATTCTTAATTATTCTAGGTTAGCATCCTTTCTAAGCAGACAAGTGGTGCAATACAATTAATTGCATACATCAAATTATTCACTCCCACATTCCACTTGTTACTCAATGCACCACAGCGGTCAAGCAGTCTCATTAACCACGAGAACCGGACAGTTCGAACTGAATTTCATAACCTGGCCAAGGAAATCCACACCCACAGGAAGGTCTGCCAATCAAACACACCCCACTCTGTTCCCCTCGATCCGCAGTGGTTTCCACCTCCCACTGCCTTAGGGTAAAAGTTTACCGCACCCGGAGTCACGCATATACCCACATGTGGCCCCATGAGAAATAAATTTCCAAGGACAGCAGGCTAATGTTCCTCCCTGCATCAATCGGATAATTGGCTTACCAATCCCATGGCCCGTGCATGGGTGGGTACGTTCAAAAACTTGACACATGGAACCACACGTCTCGACCTTAAATCTTTTCACCAACACAGACGGGATATCTACACATATCATCCCGCCCGAGAGTCCTTATGATTCCAACATAGGATAGGGCAAACAACTCCTATATCTCGCAAGTGACAGAAAATCACTCGACTTGTAACTGTCCTAGGCCATGCGACTATCGAACCTGCCATTCTAGTATTCCAACCAAAGGAACCTATGATTATGCAAGTATGGTATCATTCAACTCCTTGAAAGTTAAATGCACAAACATATAAGAATCATAATTGCATAATTTAAAAAGTTAGGTCATGCTCCGGGCTTGCCCTCTTGTTCACGGTTAGTCTCGGACTCCGGTCCTTGCTCAAGGTCGATGACGTTCACTTCTCCCTCCTGTGTTCCTTTTTCCGCAGCAGGGACGAGCTCGTAGGTTCCGTCAGTGAGCGTAGCGTCTACACGAGATGCATATGAACATTCCACATTAATTCAAGGCTTAGGCAAAAGCCCGGGGTTAATTGATGGTGATTGTGTCCATATATATAGTTTATGATTTTCTTTCTCTATTAAACAAGTAGGGTTGGAATAAACCCTTCGGTGACTTGATGTGAATGATAAATTTTGCAATTAAATATTTCTTTTCAGTGTATAACTTGATTGAATTTTCCAAGGTTTATTGTATTTCCTTTCTTCATTTAATATTATACCCTTTTGTTTTTCTATTAACCCTTTAAGGCATAACCTTAATTAATTCAGCCAATTTAGGTTTCAAAATTTAGATGTCACTTGACCAGGGGCTACTCAGTTGTGTAAAAGAGATCTAGCCCAAAGTTTAGTTGGATCTGAGTAACGGATTAATTATCAAAATTGTTTCAATTTTTATTAGCTAGAAACAAGATTAAATCCTACAAAAATAACTAAAAAGTTTCTGTTCACGAGTTTGGCTCCAGAGACTGGTGGTACTAGAAGTGACTTTTCTGCCCAAGCTCATCTTAACTTGTTATATTAATATTTTTAATTAAAATCTACACTGAAAAGCTATATTAATTTATTTGACAGTTTTAATAGGCTAAACAATTTTCTAACCCATTTTTCTTAGGTGTTGTACAACTCTAACAAGCCTCTGCAGAAAGGGGGTTTATTTTTGCAGAGCGAATTAATTTACACGAATTAAAGCGTAAAACAGCACAACATTCACAAATTAAAACATAACTGGAGTTCTACAACATATTTTTGAGCACCCTTTCTACACAGAGCTTGTTACAACCATACTAACAACATATCCAAAACTCAAGTAAAGATCATGTACAGATTTTGAACTATGATGAAATGTGCTCAAACTGAATTTAAAGTTTAGCTCAACAACTACCAATGCAAGGCATAACTTTCTGCCATGAGGTTGTTAATTAAGTCATCACGAGTCCATAGAATTTTAGTTTGCATTTTTCTGAGCTTTATACGAATCTCTATGAATTTTTGAACATATCAGCAAAATACTCAAGAAAAAGAAGAATCTAATTATACCGGGGCCCTCAGATCTATTTTTGTTTCGCGAACAGGTCCCTAGAATTTACAATCGGCCCCCTAATCAAAACAGAAAAGATACAAATAGCCCCTTGGGCAGCGGCAGCGCGTACGGCCGGCCGGTTTCCGGCTAAACGGCGGCGAGTCCATGCCGGGAAGTGGGGGAAGTTGACGAGGGCCTATGCACGAGTCGAACGGGGTAGTTCTCGAGGTCGGGTTTGAGCCGGCGAGGTGGTGGTGACGGCGGCGGCGGCTCGGCTCAACTCCGGCAAGGTGGACGACAAGCTGCAGTGGCGGAGGAGGCCGGGGAAGAGGTCGATGAGCACCAGCGGAGCTCGGGGAAGCTTCTTCGGGGCTTGGTTGAGGCGGAGGAGGTCCGGTGGTGGCCAGCGACCGTGGAGGGGGCGCACGGTGGAGCTCCGGCTTCGTCTCCGGCAAGAACTAGAGCCAAAGGCAGGCGTTGAGCGGCTCAGTGAGAAACATTGGAGGATGGGAAAGCTAGTTTGGGGGTCTATTCGGTCGATGGTTGGCCGAGGAGAGCTGGCCACGTGCGAGCTGAAGCTCGGGCGGCCATGGCGGTCTGGCGGAGCGAGGAAGAGGGACGCGACGCGAGGAGCTTCTCCCTTTAAAAGAGGAGGGGAAGAGGGTGCCAAGGAGGTCCTAGGCGAGCATCTAGCGTGGCGCAGGCAGCTTTGGACGCGAGCGAGCTGCGGCTTGCGCCTGGCGGGCGCCATGGCTGCGCTGCTGCAGGCTAGACGACGCTAGCTGCTTGATTAGGCACGCGCACGCGTGCCTGGCATTCCTGGCGCTGCATTCGAGTGTGAGGCGACGCGTCGAGGCAGCGGGGCAGCGAGCGGCAGCGCAAAAGCAGCTCGGCTTCGCGCGGCGAGCCGTGGTGGCACAGGGGGCGAGCTCGCTGGCAGCGCTGCAAGGCTCGACATGTCGCGGAAAGTGGACGGGCGCATGAGCCATCGAGTGGGACACGCCGCAGGCGGCAGGGGTGCTGGCAGGCACAGGCGCGGCAGCGACGACGCAGCAGTGGCATCAGCGGCGCGCGGGGAGCCGAGCAGAGGCGCGGCGATGAGCCCCGGGGCGCCAAAATGCTGGTGACTGGCATGGCCCGATTCTCCCAAAATTTGAACTGGAGAGCACAAAGTCCAAATACAAAACTTGGAGAGTAGAAAGTGTGACACCACTTTCGTTCCGATTGGCATACGAAAAAGTGAATAGTTTGTGCTCAAAACAAAAGGGGCTAGAACAACGGTTTCGAGGTTTTTGGTATTTTTGAGGGTCTAAACTGCAAAAACTAAAAAAGCTCCCAACAGTGGAGTTGCTTGAAATTTGAATCTACACAACTTTTGTTTTTGGAGATTCTTAAGTTTAGTTGAAATTTTTAGAGTTATGGCCAAGATTCCAAATGAGCCTTTAACTTAATTTGAATTTCAATTCTCCAATTTATGGTTTGAGTTTAGAAAGGCTTCGAGAGGGTTTCAACCTTTCGAAAATAGAATGGTGCTTGGTTTGGTCTCCCCTTCAAACTTCATATTGGTAAAAATTCAAGTTCTTATATAAAATGTGGAGTTTCTGTTTTGCTCCTTTACGAAGTGTTTTTAATTTCTATTTGGTTTCTTTCTGCATTTTCTTGAATTGTTTCGTTTCATTAACCTTTGTTATACTTAATTACTTGTTTCACACCAGGGGTGTTACACTCAGACCTGGCAGCAGCTTAGAGCCTTTCATGTTGAACCCGTTTTTGCGTGTAGGGCTGGACAAAATACTCGGTGCTCGATAGCTCACTCGGCTCGCAGCCATCTCGGCTCGGCTCGTTTTCGTAACAAGCCGAGCCGAGCAGCAATTTTGGCTTGCTAATTTTAATGAGCGAGCCGAGCTGGCTCGCGAGCTGATTGCGAGCTTAACGAGCCGCTATTTCAGCCCAGCCCAACAAACTACCAGCCCACAAAAAAACCCTAGCCCACTGCCCACCACATACCCCCACCTGGAAGCCACCCCCACGCACGCGACTGCCCGACCCCGACGCCGCATCCCGCACGTGCCGCCTCCCTCTCCGACCCCGACGCCTCACCCCGCACTAGGGCTGGGCATTCGGTACTAACCGAACCAAACCGAACCAAAAGAACCGATGAAGTTCGGTTAAAAAAAACAGGTACCGATCAGTTCTTTTGAAAACTCGGTACCGAGCACTTCGGTTCTCGGTTCTTTCGGTTCTAACCGAACTAACCGGTCAACGAAACAAGGACTGAAAATTCCTCAAATTCCAACACCAAATCTCCAAACTTTACATCAAAATCGAGCCCAAAATCACGAATCAAACCAAAAAAACAATAAAAAACACATGAATCTTTACAAATCAAAGGACTTGTGGAGGCTCAGCAAGCTCGATCTGGCAGTGGTTGGGACTTGGACTTGGGAGGAGGCCAACCCTGGCCACCGTCGACTACAAATCTGCACGGGTGGAGAGGGGAAGGCGGCGGCGTGCGCCTGGATGGCTGGATCCGGAGCCTGGCGAGGGTCGGAGGAGAGGGACGGCCGGCGGCGTGCTCTGGCTTGGTGGTGGGCTGGTGGGGGCCTCCCTGGCGCCTGGCAGCCTGGCAGGGGCCGGGGGACGACGGCGCGCGCCTGGGGCCGCATCACCGTCTCCACCCGTCCTCCCCGTCCCTTCCTCCTCCCCACACACCACCACCGCACGCCAGCGAGGGGGGCCGAGGCCGACGGCGCGCGCCTGGGGCCTGGCGGCCTCCGACTGGCCGGGATTGAGGGAAAGGGGAGGTGGAGAGCAGAGCAGGACCACCAGCCGGCAGGACGAGGTGGGCGCGTGGGGGTTGGACGGCTGAGGGAGAAGGAGACGGGTGCAGGCTGGCTGAGGTGGAGGCATTGGGGGAGGGGTTAGGGTTTGTATGCAAAGGCTGGTTATTGGGCCGTTGATGGGCTTTTTGGGCTATTGGGTTCCTCTCGGTTAACCGAGAACCAAACCGAACCAAACCGAGCAATTCGGTTCCCTCAGAACTGGTACCGAGTGCCGAACCGAATTTCTCGGTTCCGGTTCTTTCGGTACCGGTTCCGGGTAAATTCGGTTCGATACTCGGTTCTCAGTTTTTCGTGCCCAGCCCTACCCCGCACGCGCCCCTCCCTCTCCGACCTCCGCCGCAGGTCCTGTTCCAACCCACACCCTGCTCTGCGCCGCCGCCAGCCACTCGGCATAGACGCATAGTAGCTCCTCGATGTTGCGTGGGTTCGGCCGTCCCTCCCCAATCCTATGCTGTGATGTGATGGCCAAGAACAAATCGATGAGGCAAGAACGACAGGCGCACGGGGAGCAAGCGGCTATGCAGGTGACGCAAGGTGCTCGGCACAGCAGTCCTCCCAATCTCTGATTGATTTCTTGATTTTTCATTTCATTCTTTGACCGTGTGAACACATTGGTGTTAAATGGTCTCTCGAATCTTCTCTGTACACGTTTGGTGGTTTTTGTTGGTTATTGGTGGATTAATGTTTAAGCATATGGCTTCGATCTATGGATATTATTTTGGATTCCAGAGATTGGTTGATTCGTATCTCCAGATTTGATTTTAATTTTTGGAATTGTGTTCATACACTGGTCTGGCTCACGAGCTGCCCGAGCCAGCTCGCGAGGTTGACCGAGCCGAGCCGAGCAGACTTTTCTGCTCGTTGCACTAACGAGCCGAGCCGAGCTAGCTCGTTTAAATGGCGAGCTGAACCGAGCCGAGCCAAGGCTCCCTCGTTATCCACCCCTAGTTGGGTGGCTATGTGTTGCGATTTCAACGAGATTCTGTTCGCACATGAGGAGGGAGGGAGACAAAGAAGCCAACAATGCATGGAAGAGTTGAGGACCAACGGGAGTACGGCCTCAAGCATTGTTGGATGAGACTGAATCAACTGGTATGATAAGAGGAACATAAGTATCATGAAAAAAATTTACTGTTTCCGTGACGGAGCTAGTAGGCATAAAAACTCGAGACCGAGATCAGGTGCAGTAGCGACTGCTACTGTAAGATAAGCAGTAGCCACATTCATGCCATCCAATCCACAAACAATGGTTAGGATGAGAGCCATCTTTTCTCATGTTTCTTTTTTCTTCCCTGCTGCTATTAGCCACTGTTTTTTAAGTTAAAAAAAACAGCAGTTGTTTCTGGAGGGGAAACTGCAGAGCACGAGCACACACGCAAGCAATAATTCAAAATTTCAGCTTGCATAGCAAATTTAATTTGATGACTATTTCTATAGAACAGCATAAAAATGAAAAGAGAAACAAACCTGATGCAGATTCGTATCATCCTCACCACTAAGGAATCACTAATCTGCAGCCGAATTTGCATCACGTTTGTTGTGTAAGCTGAATTTTTGAGTTCTTGCTTGCCTGTGTGCTCTTGCTTATGTGCCCTGTATTTTTTCCTCCAAAAAACAACTGCTATTTTTTTTAACATAAAAAAGATGGGGCTGATAGCAGGTGAAGAAAAAACATGAGGAAAAAAAAAGCCCTCATCTTAACCATTGTTTGTGGATTGGATGGCTTGGATGTAGCTATTGCTTATCTTACGGTACCTGTTGCTACTGCACCTGTCCTTGGTCAAAAAAATCGAGTTACAATGCTTGGAAGGTACCAGAAGGTACCACGAGGTACTTTTGTGGCTGATTAATGCTAGCCATTGATCTAACTGAATATTTAGCTAAGTATTTATTTTAATACAAGAAAATATACTTAGTTAGTACCTCCATGTATCTTTCTTTGGGTACCTCCTGGTACCTCCTATTTTACCACCGTTAGATCTTTGTGAATGGACGGTTCTCTATTTTTCCAAACATTGTAAAACCAGTTAGATCTTTTTGAATGGATGGTTCTATATTTTTTCAAGCATTGTAAAACTCCTCGTATTTTAAATGGCAAATAAGCAATCAATTGAACTTCCGATGGCAAGTAAGGAATTTTTCCACTGCGTTGGTTTAGTTGTGCTCCTATATCAAATTAAGTTTTCCTTTCTCAATACTAATTAAAGTGGCATTGCAGAAAAATATTTCACCAAGTAGGACAAGATTATGACAGTCAGCCCTTTGTGCTCATAGGAAAAAAGTGGATTAGAGAGTTGCGCAAGTTAGTATGGAACTTGTTATTGGGATGAGCCTAAAACATTTTCTCCATAAACCTTTTGTCTGAAAAATAATTTTCTCTGCATACTCATTATATAGAATTTGGTTAACCCTTGTGAGGAGAACATACCCCATGAAAATCACTGCTCCAACGCTAGGCAGGATACTACTAGCTAGGGATGAAAGTGGTATGGATATTTCCCGTCCGACCGACCGACCGAAGTTCCTCAGGCCTTAAATGGTACAGTCCGTATCTGGAATTGAAAAATCAATATCCGACCGTATCCGTATCCGCGTAACAAAAGTTGAATATCTATTGTAGATATGTAATGTATATCAATATCCGATGCATATCCGACATATTTTGTACTGTCCGTATCCGAATCCGATCCGGTAAAAAAATAAATATCCGTATTTGTATCCAGGCATATCCGTTCGTATCCGATCCGTTTTCATCCCTGCTACTAACAGTATGGCAGGATCGACAAAATTGCGATCATGCTCGGCTTCATTTGATGATGTCATGCAATTGCTTTTCTCTCTAACCTTATCAGGCTGGACTTGGGTGGTAAACTGGTAACATCAACCAGTACATAAAGTAACCCATACTCTGTATTTGGATGTCCTGTCCGGGTTCTTGAGCACTTCGACACCTGTACGGCTGTGCCAACCTAAAATAATATAGGAGGGCTACGGATATGAAAAATTCTAACGGAGGCCTGAGCGGCTACGAACCCTACACAAAATTCTATTGCGGCCTCTCCAAAGTCAATATGGCTTCTCTCCGACACATTGTTACATACTAGGTCGGGTGGCGCGCTTCGTCGCGCCTGCCGTAGGGATGCGCCTATAAACAGTCTTTTGTTTCTTGGATGGTCATGGCTGATGTTAAGTTGTCTTGGAATATTACAGGCTAAGTTAATTTTGTTGAGTACAATTGCATCACATGAGCTATCAAAAGCGTCAAGGGAACATATCCCCGGCCTCAGGGTTGTCTAAGTTGACATCAACATCAATAGAACACAACTAATATAGTGCCATACCAGCACGACAGCATTTTCCTACTGGCAAATTAAAAAAAAAATGTCTTGGCAGAGTAATAAATGGGGGAAAGGTATTTCCACAAGGCAGAAACCATACTTAATGGCAAAAACCATACTTAATGGCAAAAACCAATCAAACTAAATTGAAACCCTCTCAAATAGGAATAGACATAGTAATCGAAGTAGTGAAATTCCATGTCACATTGGTGGACATCTTGAAGCTTTTTTGGTTGTGATGTGGGCTTTAGCTTCGCTCGCCCTACTATTGTCAAGGATATACTGCCACGCACAGTTCAAAAATGGAATTAGTTTCCCACAATTAAGCAAGGAATTGAATATAAGAAACAACGTCTTCTTTGGAAGCACATCTCTGTGCAATGACTTCAGCACATAGGTCAATTATGCATGAAAATAAGCACACATTCCTATTTTCGAGTAAATAGACACATTTACAATAAGCAGGATACACATATAATCTACATAGTGGTGAAAAATGAATGCCAAATCAAGGCAGAATGAAATGGCAAGACCAAGAATATTTCTTTTGCATGACAGTTTTTGTGTAGAACATTCAATCTAAATGAATCCTAATGCATGGTAGGCAAAATTTATTGGTTTTGTGCACGCCTGGCTAACTGAATTTGGACAGCATATCAATCTATCCTATCAGTAAGTCTGTTGCTGTGTTCCTTGCGTATTTCCTTTATGCATTCATATTAAGAGTCCAATGTCCCCATGCATGCAAACGGAAAACAGGGGAAAACAAATAAGAAAAAGGCAACTATATTTTCCCTTGGCAAAGTAATTAGTACTCTGTTAGAAAATAGAATTAGGTTCTCAAGTAAAGAAATGCTGAATGTAAGGACCACCTTATCATTGTTTTGAAGATACATTTGTGCATTAGACCCGTTAAACATAGTACAGTTATGTTTGAGAATAAAATGGAGGCACCCCTAATTAACAGGATATATATACTGGTAGACCGAGCCATGGACGCCATGTAATGGCAGAATTGAATAGAAAAACAAAGGTTACTTCTTTTGTGAACATTACTACATTTGTTACATCAAAGGACCCATTACTAACTGATCCTGGACAGAAAACAAATTTGGTAGCTAAAGTTTCCACTTTGTGCATCAGAAGCTTGTCAATATCTAGAGGTGTATGCATCGTAACCATGCTTGAAAACAGTGTATGTTGCTGAACAGCAATGGGTTCTGAATGGCACTGTGACTTGTACCTAAAATAAATATGTCCAGTGCAATGGAATGTCAATTCAGTAATTTGGTTGATGGTACATAACCCCATGATTCTTTTGGAAAAACTAAGCGATGAACTCCTTGTAGAGAATGGACATATATCAGAAAATGAATAATAAATCTTGGCAAGCAGTGTGGACGTTGAAAAACCGATAAACAATGTGGCGGACCACTCCGAAGTTATTCCAAGTTAAGTACTCACGGACCACTAATCAAGTAGTCAGCCACTTAATCCGGAATAAGCTGGAGCGCCATCGGATTATACCCGATTAACCACGTACTTTCACGATCGAAACAACACGCGCGCCCATACGAAGGTGAGTCCCAGAAATTACAACATTCCACAAGTTCAAAACTTCCATAAATAGTCTAAATAAGTTATTACAAACCAAGTCTGAATTTTAAATAAAAGTACGAGAGTTCAAAGCAGCGGAAAGTAAACTAACGACGGTACATAGTAACACCATAATGAAGCCGTCCATGGTGCTACTCCTTCCGATCCTCGGCAGAGGACGGAACCCACTCGACGTGCCAGCCAGGAGGAATCTGGACAGGCCAAGCGACGGAATTCACCGTCTCATCCAAAGTAGTACCTGAAATAAATAGCCACAAGCAAGGCTGAGTATACTAATACTTAGCAAGGCTTACCCGTCGGGTGAAAACTACATCACCGACTTCTAGACATGAGAGGCTTTTGGCTGGTGGGTTTGTTTTGCCAGAAAGCAACTAAGAGTGGATCCTTATTTTCATGATATTAGCATCAAATTGTAATAGTGTTAACCATTCTTGATTAGCAACCTTCCTAAGCATACAAGTGGTGCAATACAATTTAGTACATACAACAAGTTCATCATCCTCATGGTTCCACTTGTTACTCAATGCAGCACAGCGGTCAAACAGTCTCATTAACCGCGAGAAGCAGACAGTTCGAACCGAATTTCACTACCTGGCCAGGGAAACCCAACCCACACGGATCATGCTTGCTATAAAAGGCACAAGCACTACCGAACCTTTCCCGTCAATCCACAATTCGGAACCAACTCCCACTCCCTTAGGATACAAGGTTATCGGATACTCGCGGACTAAAGCCGGCCGATCTCACGCATTTAACCACATGTGTACAGCAAGGGAAAATACATTTCCAAGGAAAGAAGGCTATCGGTCCTAGCTGTATCAATCGGGTACCAGGCTTACCGATTCCCATAGGTCGGCATGTGCGTGGTACGTTCAAAAACTTGACACACAGATACCACACGTTACGACCTTAATCCAATTATACACGGACGGGAGATCTACACATACCATCCCACCCGTCCATCCTTATGATTCCAACATAAGTAAAGACAAGCAACTCCTATATCTCGCGAGTGACAGGAAATCACTCGACTTGTAACGGTCCTAAGGCATTGCCCTACCGACCCTATCATACTAGTATTTCAAGACATAGGTACTAGAATCATGCAACTAGGGTGTTCAAACAACTCCTTGAAACATAAATGCACAAGCATAAATAATTCATAGTTATACAATTTAAAAGTTAGGTTATGCTCGGGGCTTGCCTTCTTGAGCTAAGCTAGTGTCAGACTCCGGGTCAATCACGATGACGTCGGCACCACCTTCGGGAGCCCTCTTCTTCATTGGCGGGGACGAGATTGTACGTGCCGTCAGCGAGAGCGCTTTCTACATGAGATGCATAAGTTTAAGGGTTGCTGCCATTTTTATGTCTAAAGGTTAAGGCACTTAAAGACCATATTCACCTAGACACCAAGGTATACCATTCTTTTCTTCACAAAAATAAAAAAGGGGATGCTAGGCTTACAACTTTATTTGATGGTGATTGTGTACACATAAAAACAATTTTTACTATAATTTCTTATGCACAGGTTCAGTTCTGGAATTTAGCATCGCACGCACCATATTTGATTAATTGTCAACTTGATCTACATCTTTTTAATAAACTCAATTTACTCTAGTTCCTTCCCATTTTTGTTTCTCTGTTTCTATTCATCCTTTTTATCCACAAACTTTATGACAGCTACTAGAGTATAAGTGCTAAGCTCACCCCAAAATTTAGCTAAAACCGAGTTGTACAGAATTTATTAAAATTAGTAGAAGTTGCTGCTCAAAGAAACAAGATTCATTCATATAAAATCAAAATTACTTCTAAAACAGAAGATTTCTCTACCAGAGCTAGTCATGAGTAAAAGAAAGGCCTTGGCTAAGTGGTAGCTGAAAATATCACTTGGACAGCCCCCAATAATTTTCTACCCGAAACCAACACCTATTTACTTGCTAGCCTAAACAGGGTCTAAAATTAAGTTTATCATTTTTCCAACACGTGCCAACAAGTTTCTAGGCCTCTGGTGAGAATTGGTGATTTTTGACTGCATGAAATATTTTTAATAAATGCAGAACTGGGCTAGAATAGAAATCACTAAATAATTCATAACTGAAGTTACAGGCCATATTTTTAGGTTTCCTTTGAATGCAATGCTTCTACAGACCACACTAGCAACATATCCAAAGTTTAGCTACAAAGGAGCTCAGGATTTGAAATGGTGCACAAAACTCTAAAAACTAAGTTTGAATTTCAATTCAACAACCATACATCAAAAGTGTATACATGCAAATATGAGATTGGAGTTTACAATCTCTCGAGTCCAGGAAGTATTTTTGTGCATTTTTCTGATTTTTCTATGATTTTTAACAGATTTTACAAGATCTCAGAAAATAGAACTAGATCTAAAGAATCTTTTTACGCTGGGAACCCTAGATCTTTTAAAACCTTACGAAAGGTTCCCTACAATTTGCATGTAGGCCCCTAGAACTAAAATGGGGAACGCATTTAGGTCCCTCCATCGCCGGCGACCGGATTACGGCGAGGAGACGGCGGGCTAGCGCGGGAGAAGTGGGGGAACGCGTAGAGGAGCTCACCGCGACTTCACCGGTGTACTGCTCAAGGCTGGGGAGGGCTCGTTGAGAGGTCGACGATGGCAGCGGCGGAACGGCTCGCTCCGGCGACGTCTGCGACGGGCTGCTGGGGTCGAGGCGAGGTGTGGAGAGGCGCGTGAGCTTCACCAGAGTGAGGTGGAGCTCGATAGGGGTCTTGGCGACGACGAGGATGACCGGAGGTTAGAGCTCAACGTTGAGGTGGAGCTCGGGCGAAAATGGTGGATGGCGGCGCTGGGAATCCTCGATTCCTGGCAAGGGCTGCTCGATTTGTGCTGCGGATGGATCGATGAGCTAGCTAGATGGTTGAGCGAGCCTCGGGTGCGGTGGATTGGGAATCCATGGAGGGAAGGGCGGTGGATTTGGCCAGCGGCTGCAAGCGTTCGAGCTCTACTCTTCGCGGCTGGAGGTGGAAGAAGGGTGTGTTGGAGCGCGGGGAGATGGAATGGCTATGTTGCTGGCTGAGGAAAGGGGCAAGGGTCACTTGGCGGAGCCTTGGAGCGAGCTAGAGCTGGCTGGGGCTGCTAGGGACGTGCGCGGGTGGATGGGCGGCAGCCAGTGCGCCATTGATGCCCTGGCGAGCTCGGGCAGGGCGCGGCTACGGGTTGGCCGTCAAGGATTATGGCGTGCGCGACGGAGGATACGCCGCAGAGCTGTTGGCGCATAGTGGGCACGAATCCGGGCCGCGGGAAGGCTCTGCTCGGCGTGCGCGGCCGCGGCCAATGGCGGAGCTCGGCTCGCCATGATGGCGGCCCTCGTGGCGAGGCTGTCAGGGCGTGGGTAGGGAGCGACTTGACCGGACAAGGGACCTAGCGTGTGCACGGGGAGGTGGGATGCGGCTGCAGGGGGTTTGGCCAGCCAGACAAGGTCGCCGCCGATCGCCGGCCACGTGGCGGCCAACTGCGGCCTGGGGCAGAGCACGCCTGGGCTGTGGTCGGGACGCCCGTGGAGCTCCCCAGTTCAACTGTGCAAAACTTTGAAAATTTGAATTAAACTTTCAAAAGAGAAAACACAAAAGTTGGAGTTTGAAAAGTGGGACACAACTTTCATTTTGGGGTGAACCTGAAATTACAAATTTTTCAAGCTCAAACAAGCCATATTTGAAAAGGTGTTCTGCATGGTTTTTAGGGTTTTTGAGGGGCTTAACTGCAAAATTTGAAAAAGTTCCCAACAGTAACTAGGCTTCATTTATGCTGACAAACAACTTTTATTTTCGGGGATTTTCATGTTTAGTAAGAAATTTTTGAGATCTCAGTTGGGTGTCAAATTAGCCTTATTGAATTTAAACTTTGAATTTGAAAGCTAATTAAGTGTGTTTTTACCCTTGCTGCCTTTTTCCCTGTTTTTAGTGTATTTTAAAAGTTTTAAACATCAGGGATGTCACAAACAACTGAAACTGATGTTAACATTCTCCGGTCTGATAATATACTGTAGGCATGTACCACTATAATTAATCCAGAAAAGGGGGAAATGTAAGAATAAAAAGAACCTGGTGTTTCTCAGTTGTACGGCATAACATAAGAAATGAAAAGTAATGCCAATAAAGAGTGAAATGCTTTCTGCAATAGAAATCACTGCTTAAATTGACAATTCGTCATAGGAAACACTAATATTAAGACTTGTGGATACCTTCAAATGATCTGAAATCCTTAAAAAAGGATCTTCCTAGAACTAATAAATTGGAATTTCCTACAAATACAAATTACCATCTTGAAAAGGTATAAGTTGAAATAACTTAAATACATCCTTTTTAGTTTCTGGTTTTTATGGCACCGAGGAGAAGTGTGCGCTGCAACTTTGAATTTTCATATTGTCAGGTATTCATAATATGTAAACAACATGTATATGTTGTACCTTGGTATTCTTCAAAAACATAAATAGATTTGGAAGATGAAAGCTTATGGAATCATCATTATTTACAGTCAACAATTTAGCAAATGAGAGCCATTAATAATCCAATACATAACCAGGTTGATGTAGAAGAAATAGTACTCTGGTTTATAGAAGGATGGCACATGCGAAACCCAAAACAAAGATGCTCTTGAGACTGTGTGGGTGATACATGTCGTCAAGCATGTAGCATGCAAAGAGTGGACCAACTTATAGGTATTTTCATAGCTGCTCCAGCAACTGGATAGGATAGAGCTCCTGAAGCTGCCCGCCAAGGAGCAGATGAGTCACACATGCCTGTATCCGGCACGCCGAGCTCTGATTGCCGCCGCGCCACTGCAGCAACTAACTCCAGATGCCACAAAACCCCATCTGCACTGTGTGCATGTTGCCACCATGCAAGAAACGACGGGAGGGGCACGGCAGAAGTCCATAAGGGGCCATTGCAAGCCATGTAGAGTCAGGGGTGGCCGTAATGGAGCTATGACGCCGCGACAGCTACTCCTTTTTTCAACCTGGGCGCCCCTGTTGGGATGTACCATGCAGCCAAGGGCATGTTCGTTGTGGTGACGTGGGGCTGGGAAGCACGAGGCCATGCTGCGGAAGTTGATGCTGGCATGGAGGATGGGAGAAGCGAAAGGAAGGAGACGGCATGGATTATTTCTGCGTACAAGGAGAACTCGTAAGCTTACGGAGGAAGCTTCACGGTGGCGGCGACAGTCGAAGAAAGCGACGACCTAGGGAAGCGACGACGATGACATGCTGGCGACGCAGATGGGCCAACCCAAGGATTCTGAAAGTTCCCCTGCACACTGACGATGCGGATGTCTCCGGGCCTCAGCTTTGACACATCCTTTTTTTGGGCCTCAGCTTTGACACATCCTTTTTTGCCCTTGTTGTTGGGCCCAAATGAAACAGGTCTGAACCGAAACAGCACAAACAAGTAAAAAAAGTGCAAAGTGGAACCGTAAAAAAAGAACCATACGCCATAGAACGTGGCCAGCAATGATACGTGCTGAAGCTGCGGAGCGCTGCAGTCCCTCAGAATCTTCGGGCGATAAGAAGGTTAATATATATATATGTAGTCCCCCAATTCACCAGACCTCTGCCGGCATCAGCTTCAAAATCCATCGTCGTTCTGTCTGTCCGCGCCTCATGACATTTTGCCGGTGTGCAATAAAGCTTCCTGTTCCCCCTCCCCCTTCCAAACCTCGCTCATCCCTTCCCAAACCTGACGCCCCAAACCTCTTCATATTTTATTGTCCCTGAGAAGGACATGCCAACTGCTAAGACGTGTTTTAGCATTTGATTGATCTTTCTACAATCACTTTGAAATTTAATATCTCTCATGTACAGAGAGAGCTTCATCTCATCAACAACTACATATTGTTTTATTGATTTTGATATACATGACCGCCAACCAGAATGGAACGAAATAGTAGTATATACAAACGCAAAAGTATAATAGTTCTCACATGTCTTGACCTAACGACTAAAATACACTTTCAAATAGGACCTGTAAGGATGGTTATATTATTTGTCACTATACAAGAACATACAAAATTAGAGATAAGAACAGGCTTTCTTGTATGTCAATATTACTGGTAAGATCAAACAAAGCCACGTGTTGGGTTTGTTTTTGACCTACAGTGCCAAATCGTCATTTGTGAAGTGATGTGAACCTTGCTGCAGTCTGTAGAAAATAGAAAACTGAATACAAAATATTTTGTGCATTAACTTTTTTCTCCAGGATAATGTCTTGTGCTATAATTTTGCTTCCACGTAGTTGTGCTGACTGCTTTCCACAAAGTCCATGGTCAAAGTTGTCCATCTCATATAAAACTCTTCAGCGGTACATGTTGCTAACTGCTCCTTGATAACTAATGTCGAGCATCCTTTTCCGATTCATTAGTCATTTATTTGAGCATGCTTCAAGTCTGGCTCAATACACATCCTGACATTCATTTTCCTGCTACAAATCAAAACTTTGGAAATGGAGGTAGCTATGTCTGCCATTTCTGGTTAAATACTCAGCCGAGTTGTCTCCTTTCTAGTCAAGAAATACACAGGCCGCGCATCTATTGATCAGAAGCTTGAAAGGCTTCAGCAGCTCCTACTGAGGGTTCATACAGTTGTCGAGGAGGCCGAGGGGCGATATATCACCAATTCCCAGATGCTGGTGAAACTAGGGTTGGTTGTCGATGCCATGTACCAAGGTTATTATGTTCTTGACACCTTCAAGTACAAGCCTTATGAAGAATTGCCAACTCAAGAACAGGTGAGCAATTCATATGCCTTGTCTTGTCTGGCTCGTCTTAACAAGCGCATCCGTGCAGCTTCAAGTGCCATGGGGATTAATGCATCTTTCAACCAAGAGGTAGAAGCTGTATTGGGGCATTTGGAAACCATTGTTGCGAATATAACATAATTTGTTATAATTTTGGGTGGGTGCGATCACATGCCTAAAAGACCCTACGATACCTATCTGTATATTGACAATTTCATGTTCAGTCGCCTTATTGAGAAGCAGCAAATTATTAACTTCCTGTTGCAAGATAACTCTTCTCATGGTGCTCCAGACGTCGTACCAGTCATTGGTGGCTACAATGTTGGAAAGAAAAGCTTGGTCGGCTATGCTTGCAATGATAGTATGGTCCGCTCTCACTTCTCCTCAATTTTACATTTTAACAATGATAGTTTCCTGAAAGTTGCCCATGAAACATTATTGTCTGTGAGGACCCTAGTTATTGTTGAGTTTAGCTCAGATGTGGATGACAATGAATGGCTCAAGTTTTATTCAGCTACATCGCGCATGGACACAGGAAGCAAAGTGATCATTATAAGTAGGTTTGAAGTGATAGCGAGGTTGGGAACAGTGAAACCGATTCGCCTAAGAAACTTGTCTCATGCAGAGTTTAGGTACCTCTTCAAGGTACTCGCATTTGGAGGTACTGATCCCGAGAACCATCCTAAAATGGCATCCATAGGAGTGGAAATAGCAAATATGTTACAAGGGTTACTTCTTTCAGGCAATGTGCTTCCTGATACCTAAGGAAGAATCAAAATGTCCTATTTTGTCTCTATATACTGAAAAGATTCAAGAACTCGGTAGAGCATAACTTCTCCATGTTTGGTGAGCATCCTAAACAGCTCGTAGAAAGGGATTGCCCAAGTGACATAACAATGTTTGTTTCACCGTCCGTCGCTCCACTCCATCTCCTGCCACCTCGTGGTGATAGTAGTTTCCACAACAAAGACCTATCCAAGGTGACATTTGGAGACCTTCTACAAGGTTCAAGTACTATTATACCCATGGGCGAATTTCATATATTAGCTTGGCAGTCAAGAATAGCACCTTTTACAAAAATTATCACAACTTGTATTGAAGCCAAATCTTCGCGTACTTTCCCAGACCATAAAAAGCGTAAGTGGTCACATATCCATTGACATCAAGATGCTCGAAACATATGTTGCATCCATACTTCACATAAAAACATGACTTCAGGTGGACAATATCCTCATGACAACGCATCGATCAGACTGAGGATTACAATTGAAACTAGCATGCTTTACCTTGTACCATGACATTTAGTACCTATTCATATATGTTGTTAATTATGTGCAAATATATTTTGGGCAGACACATTATCATGAGTCAAGACGCTTTGTAATTATTTGCCCTGGACACGTGCCTATATCTAGTGGATTCAAAATAGAAAGAAAAAGGTTCTTCATGCAGCAACAGAGGACTCCAACTAACTATCAATGATTATGATGCGTCATTGCATATGTCTCAAGCGCCTTAAGGATCTAATGGTGTTCGGTGATGGTATCTGTTATCAAGGTCTTAGGGCCTTAATTTCAACCTCCTCCAGAAGCTAGGAGTCAATCTCTACTATAACCAACACAACCTCAGCCTCCACATCCTCCTCGACTTTCTGCATCTATTTCTCTAGCCCTTCCTCCTTGTCTTTCTTCACCTATGCTTTAACATGAATCATATCGAGCAAAACATACACCAGAAGTCTCCCACGATGATGAGCAGATAGTACAGGCATGAACAATTTACCAAAAAAATATATTACAAACATATTTTAAATCAGTGATAAGATAACAAATGAAAGACCAAAAGATATTTTTCAATATCGATCAAATAAAATAAAATGATAACTACGAAGACGTAAGGATGTGACATCGAGCCCACGAATCTGGATCCGGGTTAGCTCCAACCACCACTAACAATTCCTACACTAGGGTTCGTAACAAAACCTTGAGCAACTAATACTTAGCAAGACTTACCAACCTTGTGGCAAAAGGTTGTTGATTCCTACTACGACAAGGCTTTTGGCTAGCTGTTTTTTTTTGCCAAAAAGTGACAAAAATGAGTGCACCCTTATTTCAATATTTTAGCTCAAAGTTCTATATAGATTAATTGTCATATAATAGTTGTATGACTAACTAGATCAAGTATCATAGAATAGTAAATCACAATCCAAACATCATCGTAGTATCTCAATAGTTGTGAACCCAGCTCTGATACCAATTATTGCAGACCAACTTAAATAATCTAGCTCAAATATGATTAGCTTGAGCACACAATAGTAGATCTGCTATGACTTTCATGCTTCAACGAGAATATTCAAGGGCCCTTGGGGATAACATCCGGATGCAGCAACCATTATAACATAACGTGTTCAAAGTACAGTGAAAGACTTCCATAAAACATCTCAATTCATTCCACTATCTTGAGATAGAACCATTACATGATATCCCTAACTCAACAACACAGATTGACTGACAAAAGAGGTTAGTTGATTGAACAACAATTAACCGACTGAAATACAGATTGACTGACAACTACAGCAACTCCGTCGAATGATGAACAGGTCGGCGAAGCACAAAACAATTCGAACGACCTACAAAATAATTCGGCTACAAGTCTACACATCGTACATCATAAACTCTATGCACCATCCCTTCAGTATGTAGAGGAAGCTGCTAATTCAGTTGAATTTGCTAAAACCAGATAGTGACAAGGAAGGATGAGTATACTAATACTCGCAAGACTTTTTCGATCAATATAGAGCTCATAAAATCTAAAGTTATGCAAGTTATTTGGTTGTCACTACTACAAATATGATTTTAGGAGACACTACATGTTAATTTTTTGAGGTGGCTGTTAATATTTTATTTAAGGAGGCGTTTGCAACTGTCTGCCTCCGAAAACCGATTTACGGAGGTGCACATCTTAAAATATCCGCCTCCGAAAATCATCTATTTTTGGAGGCGGTCGTCTTAACATGTGTGTAACATCCCTGATGTTTGTTTACTAAGTGAGTAATTAATACGAAGGAAGAAATGATTAAGAAAAATAGTTACTAAGAGATATGGGACAAATCTTTAAACTTCAAAAACTAAACAAGCTGAAATGGTTTTCACTCTCAAAAACCACAAAGTTCAATAAAACTCAAAATTTGGTCAATATAAAGGTTTCACGAAATTCCAAACCTGACAACCTTCTTATTTGAAGTTTTATCCAAGAAAAGTTTCAAAAACTCCAAAACATTTTGGGGAATCTCAATTTTAAACTAAAATTTCCCAACTATTCTGAAGATCAGCAAATTACTACTGAATTCATAACACAACTTGAAAATCTCAAAAGATAGAAGTTGCCAGAAATTTCATCACAAACATCGCCCTTGTTTTGGGTTTAAGCTAGTTTTGAACCGAATGTGCTTAAAACCCCCCTGATTCTGCTAGTTTTCAACATAGTGGCAAACCAAACTTCCCACCGCGTCACCTCATAAACCATCATGTTTTTCATATTTCAGACCTTGCTAAAACTAAACTTCAATGTCCAGAGACCAACTTTTATGTTTGGAGTTTTTGGTTTTGAGTTCGTTTGATAGGCGAACACGGCTTGCCAACGTCCTCACCACGCGAGCCATCCGAGCTCCGGAGCGCGTCAAATGCACCTTGTGCGTTCCCATCGCCGCGCCTTCTCCACATGGCAGGCGATGCCTGACATCGCTAGCAGCCAAGCCAATGGCACGGGCTTGCTTCTAGGCGAAGACTCCCGACCCGGAAAATCGCACTTAGCCCCTAAACCTCCACGCTCCTCCCCCAGCGACCAGCTTCGCGCCGACCATGCCCGTCCCCGTCAGCGCCATCATTGAAGCTCCCTATGCACCGCTCCTCCATGCCAATAGGAAGCTCGCGTATGTCCCCCTTCTGTCGAATATCTCCACTCATCAATTCCTAGATTGGCAGACGCCAATTCGGCCGCTGCGTGGAGCTCGCCGACCGGTCATGGCGCTGTCCGCCCCACGCGCCCCGAACCGGGCCTCCCGGTTGAGCCTCTAAGCATCAGGGATTGCGGGTCACCTCTCCTCAACCTGTGGCTATAAAAGGGAGAGCTCTCTTCTTCTCCCCATGCCTGTTTCCCATCCGCCATGCCCGCCATTACAGGGCTCTCGTTGATCTCCCCCTTCGGGCCACTTCCCCGGCCACCAGGCTGCCGGACCCCCTCCACCACATCCCCCTGAAGCTCGCAAGCCTCCTTCCCCATAGCCTTGCCTAGCCGAGCTCGCCGGAAACCACCACTGAAAGTAGAGCGCCGCCGTTCACCTTCGCCGGCCCTCCACAGGCCTTCTCCGACCCCGAGACTGGCACCAATCAACTCACGGTGAGCCTCTCACCGTTTTTCCCCGCTTACCCCGCCTCCTCTCACCGGTGTTTGGCCGGAAAATCCACCGCCGCTGCCGTTTCATCTTCCCCGTTATTTCCACTGTCCCCAATGTAAAGTTCTAGGGACTTCTTTGAGAACGCAAAAACATTTCAAGGGTCAAACTGAAAAATGGTTCAAACCTAGATCTAAAATATGAGTTGTTCTAAAATCCGTAAAAATTCTTAAAAACCCTAAAAATGCAAATTAAAAATTCTTTGGAATCATGAAGTTCTAAGGGACATCTGCCCTTTTGGAGGTATATTGATAGAACTTGGGTGGTCAATCTTCCGTCAGGTAAGGATAACTCTCGTTTTGGGCGGAGTGAAACACACCGATCTGGCTTCAAATCAGCAACTCGAACCCTGTAATCTTAGCACCACGACTCCTCTGGTTATCAACCATGTCACAACCCGGTTGACCTCGCCAAGAAGGTTAATCCCTGCAAGCGAAACGAAGAACACAAGCAAGAACTTGAAAGAACACAGCTCTCAATATTGGTGACAATCTGTGGATGAATGATTAAACACACAAGTTGGGGTTTTACAAACCGAAGACGACGACTGTTCAAAGACAGATTAATCTAAAGCAAAACACAAACCCTAATGGTGGCGGCGGCTGCTTTAAAATAGAGTCTAGGGTCGTGGTCGACCCCTGGATGGGTCCCCTAATGGGCTCAACAACGATACAAGGCCCAAAGGCCAAAAGACGGTGACACAGCACCAGAACAGATTCTGGACGCCACCTTGTTTGGATGATTCCCGACGACTCCGGACGAATTTGGGCCTGGGCGTCCGTTTTACCGAAGGCAGCTCCTGGACTCCGAGGTGGACTCGAACTCGAGTTGTAATGGGCCTCCACATAGCTTGGCCGACCCTTGCTGGTCCTCCACACCTCCAAGTCTGCCTCCATGTGTTTGTTGATCTTCTCCTTGGTTCCTAATCACATTATAAACAATAGGTAGTAAATCATTCTCAAAACTATTAATAGGAACATTTAGGAGCGAGCTCACCTCTAAATTCAATTATCTCGCACGAGCTCTTGTAATTGGACCTTCAATGGTTTGGATGTCTAGCGGTGAGGTGTAACACCCCCAACCCAGGGCTTAATAGGATTGATAAGGATACTCATACCAACAAATTGCAACTTCTTTTCCGGAAGCTCATCCTGAAAGAACTTCGAGGTTAAACGTGCTTGGCCCGGAGCAAATTCAGGATGGGTGACCGATCGGGAAGTTCTTCCTGGGTACGCATGAGTGAGGACAAAGTGCACAGGAAAGACGAGTGTTGGTCTGTGGGGGCATTCTTAGGATGCTAGAGAACTGCCAGGGTAGACGGGCCCAGCCCGGAGTGGCGGAACGTTACAGTTGGTATCAGAGCCGACCCTCGTGATTTCATGGGCGCGTGCGGTCAGTTGCGCGGGCATGGTACGCATGTGCGTGTGAGACACGACATGGCCCATGCGCCGTTGGCGTGGCCACGTTGGTAACTAGACGCACGGACGTAGCCGGAGGGGACGTTCCTGGCTTGGGGTGGACCGACGAGGACGTCGGTCCCCTAAGGCGGGGTGAGTTGTAACACCCCCAGCCTAAGGCTTAATAGGATTGACTAGCTTCGTGCCCGTGCGTTTGCTACGGGACAACAATAATTTATAATAAACAATATAGAACATCGCAAAAGACAATAAGTCAATGGTATCATTTTATTGTTGTAAAACAAAATATGTTATCTTTTTAAAATATAAGCCCGTGATGCGATTAAGATAGTTTTCTATCTATTGGAAGCATCTTTCGATATATATTTGCGTAGTGCGTCAAGACATCAATGCATCGATGAAGAAATTCTGCCACATTACCATCAAATCTTGCACACACGAGTAGTGCATACGTAAATATCTTATACATTCCTGGCACAATCATGTCCTGGAATTTTATACATATTATTAGAAATTGTTACACTAACCTTACCCAGCGCACCAGTCACGTGTATCAGAAACTTCCTAGCCCCATTCTTATACAAAAGTTTCACAATGAACAGTTCGAGTTCAGAAAAATGCAATGCTACCTTCTGACAATGTTATTCCTGGAGATTGGCAAATGACAAGCGTTTCATCATAGGGTAAATGGACAATACAAAAATGGTGAGCATGCAGACTGTGACAGTTCATGATCTTCTTAAAAGTGATTGGACGACTCATATTACTAACTTTGCATAGTATCACTGATAAAATACCTGGCAACGATTCAGCAAGCATCCCATGATTTGATTCAAGACAGTTAATAGGCACTTCATGGCTTTCGTTCCTCTCCGACATTACTGCATATATTAATTGTGAAGTGGACCAGAATATAAAACTGCACTTCTTAACTTTAAAATTTGAGGAGACTAAACAAAATAATATAACCATACCGGAGCTGCTTAAGGATACACGCGCCCCTGCATCGTTCCTATGTAACCAAGATGCATTGTCGTCGGGCTCCACAGTCTCTTTGTTCCAGGTGGCACCTCCATCTATTTCACCATTTTCATCTCATATTGTTGTTATTTTAAATTTATAAAAATATGCATAACCAGCATGGACCAAGGACACTATGCTAAATTGTCTATTTCACACATCACTGTTGCAGATTTAAAATGCATAACCAGAACACTATGCTAAATTGTCTAAAATATGTTGTACACAAGAGATCAACAAAATAGATGGACAAATTGTTATCTAACCGCCCTATTCAGATAAATGGTATAAGTAGAATAATTACAATCAGTTGGCACAGAGCAGAGGGCTGAATAACCTCATAAATGCCTCTCTTATCTTGAATAAACCGGTAAACAACCTCTTCATATAAATGACGTAAACAATTGCTACAATCAGTTCAAAGAGATTATTTAAAATCAGATGGCACAGGGTATAGGGATGAACAACCTTTGTATGCCTCTCTCTTACATTGAATAAACCGGTGAATAACCTAATTGAATAAATGGAATAAACAATTGCTCCAATATGTTCAAAGGGTAGAGGGCTTAACACCCTCATATGTATGCCTCTCTTACCTTGAATAAATCAGATAACCGATTCCTGTGTGGTTGACCAGAGTCATGTATGCTTCTCGCTTAATCTAATTCAAATGCTCCAATCTGCTCAAAGAGAAATCATTAACAATCACCTGATACAGTGCAAGGCAGTGACAATATCACTGCTCCACATTATTTCAATGAGGTAAGAATGGATCTGCACAACATGCCGTTATCTTCACAGATGTATTTGAACCTGTCCATGTTTGAATCGTCAAAACTAATTAGACTATCGCACCCAAGTTACCAGGGCAAGCATGAGGGTATAATGATAAAACAAAATTAGTGGCTGCATTTAGATGTAACTGACACCAGTTAAATGTTTATCTCGGTGCTGCAAGCCAACAACAAAATTTGGTAAACAACCACCCCACGTCCAAAGGATGCTTCACTATAAACATGGAGACCACAGCACATTTAGTCCAAACAGTGAAAGCATGCAGAGTGTTGGTTTAAATAATAATTTACTAAATTAACATGAAGAGTCTCGGTTTAAATATATGGGCACTGTAATCCCTAACGACAAACAGATGTACCCGCAAAAAAAAAACGACAAACAGATGACATACGATGGATAGAGAGAAGAACGGCATACCGTCTACTCTCGATGGGAGGAAGGAACTCGTGTGTATACAGCGGCCGGTAGATGCCCTCAATTCCACCGATCCGTTTTAGTGCAGGCTCGATGTACACAGGAACTCTGCAAATAAGCAAAGTATAACAACTGGAATAGGAACTTGTGTCGGAGATGCTCGCCGCGTGAATGGAGGCGATTGAATTACGGCTGCTGCGAGGGAAGATGGGATCACACTCAAGTACCTGACGAAGCAACGGATGGCGGCAGCGGCACTGAACAACTTCCGTTCTAGGGGAAGGCTACAATGAACTGCTAGGGCTTCCCATTTCCTCCGTAGACCGGCCTCCTCCCGCAGACACCAGGAGCCGAACGGTGGTGCGTCACACGGACTGTTGTAGTGCAGGATCAGGGATCGGCACGCCGTGGTGCAGAGCAGGGAGTGTCGTAGTGTAGGATCGGGAAGCCGGAGTAGGTGTTAGGAATAAACGTGTCAGCGTGGTGCAGTCCGTGTGTGTCGCGGACGGCGTTGTGCTGCGCACGTCCGGGGCGTCACGGTGTGTCCGTGGTGCGTAGTGTTGTTCGGCTCGTGTACGTGCGTGTGTGTGCCTCACGTACACGAGTTCACCTGGTGTGCGTGTGAGTCTAGGCTGGTGCGTCTGGTTGTTTAGATAGAGTCGTGGGTGGTTAGTTAGGAGCTGCGTGCTTTACGTTGATCCGTGAGGAGTAGGCCGCGTCGTTGGTTGAGCATGTGGCTCACGACGATGATGAGCGAGTCTCACGGATCGTGGCGGACAGGCCGGACGTGGAGGTGTGTACCATGCGTCGCCTGGCCTATTAGAAGCCCAGCGCTCCTCTCTGTAAGCTGCTGAGTCCGTTTTTTAATAGAAGCCAAGATACAGGAGCTTGTCGCTCCGCGGCGTTCGTCGCCGGCAATCTCTGTGCGTGGTCTCCAACTCCGGTGAGGTGATCCCGAGTGTGAGAGCGAGGGCAAGGCCAACATTTGGTATCAGAGCCAAGGTAGAAGATGAAGGTCGGCGCGTCGCCGATGAAGGGCGACGGTTCGAGCTCGGGCGCCGCCGGCGAGCGCGTCGTGCCCGGCTCCGGCGCGGTGGAGGTGCCAATGTTGGGCAAAGGCAACTATCAGGAGTGGTCTTTGCTTATGCAGGTGGCATTGGAGGCGCTGGAGCTGTGGGACGCGGTGGAGAAGGCGAGCACGGATCGAGCTTTGGATCGCCGGGCGTTGTCGGCGATCCTCCGCGGTGTTCCACAGGAGATGAAGGCCGGGCTCGCCGTGAAGAAGTCGGCGAAGGAGGCCTGGGACTCCGTGAAGAAGATGCGAGGCGGCGACAACCGCGTGAAGGAGGTGAACGTGCAGCGGCTGATGAAGGAGTTCGAGAACCTCAGCTTCCTCGACGGCGAGGCGGTGGGCGACTTCGGCGTGCGTGTCGACCGCCTGACCGCACGGTTGGGAGACCTTGGAGAGGTGCTGCCGGACTCCCGCGTGGTCAGGAAGGTGCTGCGCGTTGTTCCAAAGAGGCTCAGGCAAGTGGCGGTCTCCATCCAGCTCCATGGAAACCTCGACACCATGACATTGGACGAGCTCGTCGGGCAGCTCCAAGTTGCGGAGGAGGCGGACGCCGAGGACGAGCCGGTGGCCAAGACAGGGAGTGGCGAGCAGCTGCTGCTCACCAAGGCGCGCACGCGTGGAGGCGGCGGGCGTCGTGGCGGGGGCGGCCATGAAGACGACGACGACGACGGCGGCAGCAGCACGAGCTCGGAGCGCGGTAGGAGCCGCTACCGAGGCAAATGCTTCGAATGTGGCGTGCGCGGCCACATGGCGAGGGACTGCCCGAGGAAGAAGAAGGAGCGGACGCTGCTCGCCGACGTCGACGAGGAGCCGACGCTGCTGTGAAGGTCGAGTCCTCTGTGTCACGTTTAGGGGGAGATTGTTAGGAATAAACGTGTCAGCGTGGTGCAGTCCGTGTGTGTCGCGGACGGCGTTGTGCTGTGCACGTCCGGGGCGTCACGGTGTGTCCGTGGTGCGTAGTGTTGTTCGGCTCGTGTACGTGCGTGTGTGTGCCTCACGTACACGAGTTCACCTGGTGTGCGTGTGAGTCTAGGCTGGTGCGTCTGGTTGTTTAGATAAAGTCGTGGGTGGTTAGTTAGGAGCTGCGTGCTTTACGTTGATCCGTGAGGAGTAGGCCGCGTCGTTGGTTGAGCATGTGGCTCACGACGATGATGAGCGAGTCTCACGGATCATGGCGGACAGGCCGGACGTGGAGGTGTGTACCATGCATCGCCTGGCCTATTAGAAGCCCAGCGCTCCTCTCTGTAAGCTGCTGAGTCCGTTTTTTAATAGAAGCCAAGATACAGGAGCTTGTCGCTCCGCGGCGTTCGTCGCCGGCAATCTCTGTGCGTGGTCTCCAACTCCGGTGAGGTGATCCCGAGTCTGAGAGTGAGGGCAAGGCCAACAGTAGGTACGTCGGGGGTTCGATCCTGCGAGCGTAGCGCGGGGTGGAGTATGATCAGGAGCCTGGGCGGAGGCCTATCGCGATCCTGGCTGGTGGGAGTGTGGTCGGGAAGGCGGCGTCGGAGGAGCAGACGGGAGCCTTGTTGGCGAAGGGAGGAGAGGATTACGGAGGCCGCGAGGTGCGGACGGGGGCCTTGTCAAATCAAAGGGAGAGGATTATGGAGAGGACCGCGAGATGTGGACGGGGGTTGTTGTTTCCTGCGCGGACGGGGGTGTTGTTTCCTTCTAGAACGTGCCGACGTGCGGACGATAAGTGGTGCGTCCGTCTGATTTGCAGCGGGTAGTAGGATTTTAGTGGGGGGAGGGGACGTGGTGAAGCTGACGACGTACCATGGTGGAGCGGGGGACACGACATCCCTTGCATTCTTTTTAGGAGTAGAGATAAGGATACTCATACCAACAAGTTGCAACTTCTTTTCCGGAAGCTCATTCCGAAAGAACTTCGAGGTTAAGCGTGCTTGGCCCGGAGCATTTTCAGGATGGGTGACCGACCAGGAAGTTTTTCCCGGGTGCGCATGAGTGAGGACAAAGTGCGCAGGAAAGACGAGTGTTGGTCTGTGGGGGCATTCTTAGGATCCTAGAGAACTGCCAGGGTAGATGGGCCCAGCCCGGAGTGTGACATCTCTGATGTCAAATTAACTAAAAAGTGCAACTAAGATCAATGCAAGAGAGAATTAAGGTTGGAATTCAAAAATCTCTCAAAAATTCACCAAAATTCAAATTAAAACTCCAAAAACAGGGATTATTTGGCACCAACCGAAAACTCAAGATTTTTGTACTAAACTTGAAAATATCCCAAAATAGAAGTTGTTTGGCATCACAAATAAACCCTAGTCACTGTTTGGAGTTTTTGAAAATTTTGCAGTTTAGTCCCTCAAAAACTCAAATTACCGTTCTAGGCACCTTTTTGTTTTTGGGCTTTTTGAGCTTGAAAAACTTCGAATTTCAAGTTCATCCCAAAAAGGAAGTTGTGTCCCATCTTCCAATCTACAACTTTTATTTTTACACTTTTTCAAGTTCAGTTCAAAATTTTGGAGAAAATTCAAATTCAAAATCGGAGGTCCACGGGCAAGGAACAGTGCCCCTGGCGCGCCTGGCGCCGGCCAGAGCTCGGCCGCCACGCGGCCGGAGCTCGGCGCAGGCGGCGCTGACGCGGCCAAGGCGCGGCGGAGCGTGGCGCATGTCGTCTAGTGCTTGTCCGTCCACTGTGGAGCCGTCACGTCGCCGCCGTCGCCCTCGCTCCTCCTCGCGCCGCGGACGCCATGATGGCGGTCGCGCGCGCCGCGGTCGCGCGCGCGCGCTCGCGCTGCGCCGAGCGCTGCAGAGCGCGAGATGCCCTCCGCTCCGCTCCAACGCGCACTGTAGGCGATCTTCGAGCAGCCCGCGTTGATCTCCCTCGCGGACCGAGCCGTTCGCGCGCTGCCCACCTTCACTGAGCATCAATGGCGCGTCGCGTCGGGAGTTAACGCGCTCGCGCGCTCCCGAGGCAATGCCGTGCTCCACTCGCGCACTCGAGCACCCCACTGAGCCTCCCACTCACTCCACTCGCATCCTCGAGCCTCCAGTGAAGCTCCTCGCGCACTCCCCCTCCTTCTTCCTCCTCGCGCCGCGCAAGCCGAGCTTAAGTTCATCGCAAAATTCGCCGCGCACACGCAGCCATTCCCCAATCCACTCCGCACAGAGCTAGCTTGCATCCCTAGCTCCATTTCCCCCAACTTTCCCCAACACATTGGCCATTCCCGAGCTCGAATTTCCAAGTTCCCCCAAATCGCGTTTTCCGGCCGTCGAACCACCTCACCGTCGAGACCCTACTCCGAGCCATCCCCGAGCCTCCTCGAGCACACCATTGGCTTCCCCAAGCTCTGCTGGTGCTCTAGGACTTCTTCCCCCACCGCGAACGACTCCGAGCTCGCCGGCGTAGATCCCGCAGAGGCCGCGCCGCCACCTCCTCGTCGCCGGCGTGACTCCGTCAACCCCCGGCCTCCCAACCGTGCTCAAACGACTCGTGGTGAGCCAAGGACCATTTCCCCCCACTTCCCCGAGCCCAGTTCGCCGTGGTTTGCCCGGCGCAACTCCGGCGAGGTCCCAGGGACCTTTCTTCATCTTCTTCCTTTGTCCAGGGGCCTCTGCGCAAAAACCAGGGGCTTCTTCGCGAAAGTTTGAAAGTTCTAGGGTTCTCGGTGAAAATAGATTCTTACCCTAGATTTGATTTTTCCCGAAACTTGTAAAATCGATTAAAATTCGTAGAAAAATCAGAAAAATGTGCAAAAATACTCTCTGCAATCGTGAAAGCTTAAACTACAATCTCTATTAGACATGTGTAGGCTTTTGGTGCACTGTTTTTGAATTAAAAATCAAACTGTGAAAACCTAAAGTTGTGCACCTTTTCAAATCCAGAGCTCCGCTGGGGTTGAGCTTTGGATATGTTGTTAGTAGTGGCTTTGGACAGCTTGTGTCCAAAGGAGACTCAAAAATATGGTGTGTAGCTCCAGTTATAGATTTAAATGTGTTTTCTGACTTTCTGCAGTAAAGAAATTGTTAAAAATAATTTGTGCAGCGAAAAATCACCATTTTGCTCCTGAGAACTTAAAACTTGTTAGCACACATGTTAAAAATGAGAAAACTTAATTTTTGCTCTGTTTAGAATGGCAAATAATTAAATATGTGTTTTTGGATAGAAAAATAATGAGGACCACCCAAGGGTTATTTTGAGCCACCACTTGGCCAAAGCCCTCCTCATGGGATTGCTTAGCTTTGGTAGGAAAATCTCCTGAAATGGATGAGTTTTCAATTTTATATGAATTAAATTCAATTCTGCTGGCAGCAACTTGTTAGATTTTTAATAAATTATGTATAGCTCGAAATTAGCTAAATTTTGGAGTGAGCTTAGCTCTTATACTCCAGTAACTGTCATAAAGTTTATGGCTAAAATTGATGAACAGAAGTGGAGAAACAAAAATAAGAAGGAATCTAGTTGGAAAATGAATTATATAAGAGAATAACCTTTTTGGATTAATTGGCTAAAGAAAAATGAATAACTCTGAAATTTCAGAACAGCCACCCTAATTTGTGAAAGAGATAAATAAAATTCTTTTATATATGTACACAATCACCATCGAATTCAACTAAAACCTTTTCACATCGACACCTTGTTTTGGTGGAGAAAATAAAAACATCAGTGTATGTCTAGGTGAATATGGCCTTTATAGGCCCTAGTCTTAGCATTAAAGGGCAGCCGCCTTAAAGTTTATGCATATCATGTAGAAGGCGCTATCCCGGACGGCGATTACACCCTCGTCCCCGCAGAAGAGGAGCAAGTCCCGGAGCCCGACGCCGGTGCAGCAGTGACCAACCCCGGAGCTACCTCTCAGCCCGAGCAGGAAGGCAAGCCCCGGAGCATGACCTAACTTTTACTAAATTATGCACCTGAATTCTCCAAGTTTGTGCATTCACGTTTCTAGGAGTTGATTGAATACCATAGCTGCAATATTTTCCTAGTACCTATGACTTGCAATACTAGTATGAAAGGTTCGGTAGAGCATTGCTATAGGTTCGTTACAAGTCGAGTGATTTCCTGTCACTCGCGAGACATAGGAATTGTTCGTCTTTACTTATGTTGGAATCATAAGGATTGACGGGCGGGAGGATAGATGTAGATCTCCCGTCCGTGTTTGATAATTGGTTAAGGTCGGAAGGTGTGGATACTAAGTCAAGTTTTTGAACGTACCACATGCATGCCGGTATATGGGAGCCGGTAAGCCCGGTACCAGCTTGAAGCAGCTAGGGCCGATAGCCATCTCTCCTTGGAAACTTTGTTTTCCCTTGCCGTACACTCGTGGATGTATGCGTGATGCTGTGAGTGAAGCAGTAAACCTTCATCCTAAGGAAGTGGACCCGGTTCCGAATTGTGGATAGATGGGAAAGGTTGGGAAATGCTTGTACCTTTTATCTCAAGCAGAGTATCCGTGTGTGTTGGGTTTTCCCTGGCCAGGTAGCACAAATTCGGTTCGAACTGTCCGCTTCTCGTGGTTAATGAGACTGCTTGACCGTCAGGCCACATCGAGTAATAAGTGGAATTTGAGATTATGAATTGTTCTATGAATTAAATTGTATTGCTCCACTTGTATGCTTAGAGAGGATGCTAATCTAGAATGGTTAAATTTATTAGAATATGGTGCTAAAATTTGAAAGTAAGGACCTATTTTAGTTGCTTTTTGGCAAACAAACCCACCAGCCAAAAGCCTTTCATCGTCTAGATGTCGGTGATGTAGCTTTCACCCGACGGGTAAGCCTTGCTGAGTATTAGTATACTCAGCCTTGCTTGTGGCTATATTTTACAGGTATAATCTTGGACATGGATGCTATGACTTGGCCTGCCCAGGTTCCACCTGGCTGGCACATCGAATGGGTCCCGTCCTCTGGCGAGGATCGGGAGGAGTAGCTTCGTGGCAGGCTTCATCACGGAGTTACCTGTTCCGTCGTTAGATTATTTTACTTCCGCTGCAATGAACTCTAAATTTCAGTTGTTATAAACTTTTAATTCCGCTGCAAAACTTGTGTACTCTGATTTTAATTTGAACTCGGTTTGTAATAATTATGTTACCTATGTGTGTAATTTAATTTGTGGAATGTTGTAATCTCTGGAACTCACCTTCGTGTGGGCCTGCTGCTGTTACGATCTAGTTAAGTACGTGGTTTAATCGGGTTTAATCCGACGGCGCTCCAGCTTATTCCGGATTAAGTGCCTGACTACGTGGTTAGTGGTCCGAGGGTACTTAACTTGGAATAATTTCGGAGTGGTCCGCCACAGCTGGCATCAGAGCCGAAGCAGCAGCCCGGAGAAAGCAACAAACCATTAAACAACAATTTTTGAATAAAATTTGCCAATTCGTACTTCCGATGCGCTTTGCAAAGGAAGGGTATTATAGGATCGTTAAGGAGGTTACCTAGAGCGTGAAGCCTATGTGGGTTACGGGATCACGATATGATAGGTGGCAAATAGTATATTATACTGACTTCCAGCACATTTCATTCTGTTATTTATTTTCCGCAATGGTGGGCGCAAGGTACGGCGATTGCTGTAACGTACCACGGCACTATATGAAAATATAGTGGCGGCACATAGTCAATACGCTGTGATGGCGTATGAAACTAGAATAGGATGGTGGGCGCAAGGTACGGCGATTGCTGTAGCGTACCACGTCATCATATGCAAATATGATGGCGGCACATAGTCAATACGCTATTTCAATAGCGTATGAACCTGTCAATATGTTGCCTCGGTGACATATGAACATTGCCCGTTCAATGTTGAACGTTCGGGTGCCACCACTATAGTGGGTGGTAATGAATGGAGACGCTTTCGTGAGTGCTGGCACGAAAGGTTGATTATATATGCTCTGGGATGAATTTTTTCTGCAGGTACACTAACCGCGAACCCGTATGTTGAACGGTTAGAGAATTCCGACTAGCTAATATAGAGAGAGACGGATATTGCCTAGCCACCGGCACTAACTTCGTAAGCCAAAAGTTATTGGCATGTGTGTTTGTGAGATCGAATAGGTCGTTCATGCATTGCATCTCCCTGATTTAATAATTGAAATTTTACATGAGAACCAAATCGAACTTCCGCCAAAGACATCCTCATGTATATCCGTAGTAGTGACATCCTCATCATCCTCCTCCTCTTGAATTGGAGTCGTCCTCGACTCAAGCGCATCTTCTTCTCCCAAGTAAGGATGTAAATCTGAAATGTTAAAGGTGGGACTAACCCCGAACTCGGGAGGCAACTCAAGTTTATATGCATTATCATTTATTTTCTCAATTATTTTGAAAGGACCATAAACTCTAGGCATTAACTTGGACTTCCTCAAATCTGGAAACGTTCTTTTCTTAAGTGCAACCACACTAGATCACCTGGTTCAAGTTTTAACTCTCTCTTACCTTTGCTACCATCAATTCTATACTTTTCAGTCATCTTTTCAATGTTGTGCTTAGTTGTTGCATGCATTTTCAATATAAACTCAGCACGTTCCTTAGCATCACTATAAATTCTCTTAGTAGTAGGCAAAGGTAGAATATCAATAGGAGCACGGGGGTTGAAACCATACACTACCTGAAAAGGACTTAACTTTGTGGTAGAATGTGTTGCCCAATTGTATGCAAACTCCACATGAGGCAAACATTCTTCCCACATCTTCAAATTCTTCTTTAAAACAGCCCTCAACATGGAGCCCAACGTACGGTTGACCACCTCAGTTTGTTCATCGGTTTGTGGATGACAAGTGGTAGAAAATAACAATTTTGTTCCCAACTTGTTCCACAAAGTACGCCAAAAATGACTCAAGAATTTCGCATCACGATCTGAAACAATAGTAGAAGGCATACCATGCAAGCGTACAATCTCTTTAAAAAAGTGGTCGGCAATATGAATAGCATCATCAATTTTATGACATGGTATAAAATGAGCCATCTTAGAAAATCGATCCACTACAACAAAAATGCTATCCCTCCCCCTCTTTGTCCTAGGTAATCCTAACACAAAGTCTATAGAGATATCTGCCCAAGGAATAGAAGGCACAGGGAGAAGCTTTTTGACATGTAGTGCAGCGAGCAACGAACCGCTCAACGTCCCTCCTCATCTTTGGCCAAAAGAAATGTGTGGCCAAAACATCCTCCGTCTTCTTAGCGCCAAAGTGTCCCATCAAACCTCCTCCATGCGCTTCCTGCATCAACAAATGACGAACGGAACCAACTGGGATGCATAGGCGGTTAGCTCTAAACACGTACGCATCATTAATCACGAACTTGTTACATGTACGTCCCTTTTTTCAATTCAACATCACATCTTTAAAATCAGGATCAACCGCATATTGTTCTTTAAGTGTTTCAAGCCCAAAAATCCGACAATCAAGTTGGGATAGCAAAGCATATCGTCTAGAAAAAGCATCAGCAATCACATTATCCTTCCCTTTTTATGTTGAATGATGTAAGGAAACGATTCAATGAACTCTACCTATTTAGTATGTCTAAGGTTCAGATTACTTTGTGAACGAAGATACTTAAGCGCTTCATAATCAGAGTGTATAACAAATTCTCTAGGCCATAAATAATGACGCCATGTCTGTAAAGGACGTACAAGAGCATACAATTCTTTGTCATACGTAGAATAATTCAAAACAGGGCCATTCAATTTCTCGCTAAAGTATGCAACAGGTTTACCATCTTGCATCAAAATACCACCAATGCCAACTCCACTAGCATCACAAGCAAGTTGGAAAGTCATACCAAAGTTCGGAAGTTGCAGCAATGGCGCGTGTGTAAGTTTGTCCTTCAAAGTGGCAAAGGACTCCTCTTGTGTTATTCCCCAATGAAACACCACATCTTTCTTTGTCAAGGCATGAAGTGGCACTGCAATGGTGCAGAAATCCTTGACAAAGCGACAATAGAAACCTGCAAGTCTAAGAAAACTCCTCACCTGTGTGACGTTTTGGGGCAGCGGCCAGCTCTGAATGGCTTTGATTTTTGTCTCATCCACCTCAATTCCCTGTGGAGTAACAACATAGCCAAGAAAAGAGACTCTATTGGTGCAAAAGATGCACTTATCAAGGTTAGCATACAAATGTGCTGCCCTCAACGCATCAAAAACAACACGTAAGTGATCCATATGTTCATCCATAGACTTGATGTATATCAATATATCATCGAAGTAAACCACCACAAATCGACCAAAAAAAGCTCCCAAAACCTCATTCATCAAGCGCATGAAAGTACTAGGTGCATTGGTTAAACCAAAAGGCATCACTAACCACTCATACAACCCGAATTTAGTTTTAAAAGCTGTTTTTCATTCATCTCCAAGTTTCATTCTAATCTGGTGGTAACAACTACGCAAGTCCATCTTTGTGAAAATTGTAGTGCCACACAACTCATCAAGCATGTTGTCTAGCCTAGGAATAGGATGACGATATTGAATAGTAATATTATTGTTGGCTCTACAATCAACACACAGACGCCATGTACCATCCTTCTTAGGAACCAAAAGCACAGGCACAGCACAAGGACTAAGACTCTCACGTATGTACCCGCGGTCCAAAAGGTCTTGGACTTGTCGCTGAATCTCCTTAGTTTCCTCGGGGTTGGTTCTGTAAGCGGCACGGTTTGGCAAAGAGGCTCCTGGAATCAAATCAATTTGATGCTCTATCCCTCTCAAAGGTGGCAGCCCCGAGGATATCTTAGCTGGAAAAACATCCTTATACTCCTACAAAATGTTAGTGACCGTAGGAGGCAAAGAGCTAGCAATATCATCAAGTGAAAACAACGCTCGTTTGCATAACAAAACATAGCACACATCATCCTTAGAAATTTCAGTAAGGTCACGTTTTGTTGCAAGCATAACTCTACCCCCTAATTTAATTCCCCCGCTCTCAGATTTATGTGTGGTGTCTTTTTTTTAGGTGGGTATATGGAATTAGCAACTTACTGATTTTCAGATTCATCGTTACTCAAACTAGCAGCTTTTTTTATCAGCTTGTACTATTTCAGCAGGGGTCAAAGGAACCGGAGTAATTTTCTTTCCCTTATGCATGAAGGTGTAATTATTACTTCTACCATGGTGTGTAGCATCATTATCATGTTCCCAAGGACGACCCAATAAAAGTGAACAAGCTTGCGTAGGTACCACATCACAATCAACAAAATCAGCATATGCACCAATGGAAAAAGAAACTCTACAAGTGTATGCTATCTTTGCTTTACCAGAGTCATTAAGCCATTGAATGTAGTAAGGATGTGGATGTGGTCATGTGGTCAAGCCAAGCTTCTTGACCAGATCTGAACTCACCAAGTTGTTGCAGTTTCCTCCATCAATAATCATATGTGCACGTCGGTTCTTGATGACGAAGAAAGTCGGGAACAAGTTGTCATGTTGCAACCTCTCAGGCTGCTGAACTTGCGTGCTGAGGACACGCTGAGCAATAATGTTCAAGAAACTCGAAGAATTGTCTCCACCATGAATGACATGATGGTCGACATCTTCAGTAGCTCCCTCCTCCTCATCATCGTCTTCTATGCCAGAGGTGCTGATGTAACCTCCATCCTCTGTCGCCAAATATGCCCGCTAACTTGGGAAATCCTTCTTCACGTGTCCAATGCCATGGCAGCGATGGCACTGAATGCCAGACGTGCGTGGCGACAGATGAGGAACTCTGAGCCGGTGCCTGCGAATAAATATTTTTACCTGAATCCGCAGCACGTGAGGAAGACTTGTTTGGTGTAGTCAAAACCCTGCTCGTCGTTGCTTTCTTGCCCACTGGTGGAGGTGTACGAAAGGTCGAAGGCTTGGGCAGCCCTTGAATGTGCCGACATGGTGCGTGGCACAAAGGATGTCTGGGGGACGTTGCGCCTGTGCTGCTGCTCCTGTAATTATCGACCCTGCAATTCCTTCTCTGCAAGCATAGCAAACTGGAACAACTGGTTGACAGTACGAAAGCCCTTATAATCAACTATGACCTGGTTGTCACATCTCAAGCCTGAATAAAATCGAACAAGAGCGTCCTCCTCACTCTCAACTATCCTACAACGCATCAAACCCTTCTGAAGCTCACCATAGTAGTCCTGCACACATTTATCTCCCTGATCTAAACGCATCAATTGACATCGCAGCTCTCTATGGTAAGAAGGAGGAACAAATCTATCACGCATAGCAACCTTAAGTTGTTCCCAAGTATTAGGTGCGAGGCCTGCAGCAACTAAACCAGTCCACCATATGATTGCAAAATCATTAAATTCACTACTGGCTTGTCTAACTCTATGTTGCTCAAGCACAAGGTGGATATTTCAATCGTCATCTTCCAATCAAGATATTCTACAGCGTCATATTGCCCATCTAAAGAAGGTAGAGTAAATTTTACCTTAGCGAAAGGATCAACGGTAGGACGATTACCACCTGCGGCGTTAAGCCGAATATTTCTTCGTATGCGTGCCTCTCGTGTAGTTGCCTCGCCCACGTTGCCATGGATGTCAAACACCACATCTTGATCGACTGGTTGAGGAGGTGGATGAGCTTCCAACGCAGCAAGGCGGTTGGTTAGCGTGGTGATCTGTCCATTGAAGCCCGCGATGGTGTCTTGAAGCCTGAGTCTGTTGATGCTCTTATTGACGGTCCTGGCGACCGTGCTTCTTATCTCGTCTCTCATCTCGGTCCGCATCGTCTCCATGAACGTATGTAGCCGTGCTTGGCTAATAGACACGTTGAAGTCCTTTGGAGAAGCTCCTTCGTTACCGTAGGATCGAGGATTACCAACTAGAGGGGGGGGGTGAATAGGCGGTTTTAAACTAAAAGCACAACACTAGAGAATTTAATTAGAAACACAAACTAAATTCTACAACTAGTGAAACTAGCCTATGTCAAAGGTTTGCAGCCTAGGATGACAAGATACAATTTAAGTTCTAGGTAAAGAAATGCTCAAAGTAAATTGCTTATAAATAAATGAGGGAAAGAAATAACCGACGACACAAGCAATTTTTCCCGTGGTGTCGATGACGTGCCGATCACCCCTAATCCACGTTGAGGTGGATTCAAAGCTTCCAATTGCTCCTCTACCAAGAATCCACTTGGTGTATGAACCAATCTAGGAATCAATGAACCGCTGCAAACCTCTTTTCCACTAGAGATGCTTTTCACCACTCCAATCTAGGAGTTCTTCTTGAAGAGCTCAATGAAAACCAATCTCCAAGCCGTCTAGGAGGCGGCAACCTCCAAGAGTAACAAATCAACAACCTTGCTTGAAGAACTCCTAGTGCTCCAAAGCTCAAACCTTGAATGCTAGCACTAGATGCCTCTATATCTCACCGAAAATGCAATCCAAAGCTATGTGAGTAAGAGAGAGGGAGTGGAGAGCTCAAATGTGTGTTGCAAGTGAGTGGAATGGCCAAGAGAGGCTCCCCACGCCAGCCACCATTCTATTTATAGAGGGGTGCCTCAAATCCATCCGTTATGTTCAAATTCCACGTTTTCTGCGAACTCATGGACCGTCCGCCCCTACAGAACCGGACGGTCCGCCGTTATAAACCAACGGCTATGTGTCACATCACAGCGTGTCAGAATTGACCGTTGTTCAAAAACCGGACCGTCCGCCCACTAGTGACGGACCGTCCGCCGTTCATTTCATATTTACACAGAACGGGCGACGTTCGGACATGTCCGAACATTTGCCCACGGACCGTCCGCCACCGAAGGCCAGACCGTCCGCAGTGGAACTTGAAATCCACCAGGGAGTGCTGAGTCTCTGTCCTAAAATCGGACTGTCCACCATCACGGGCCAGACCGTCCGCCATTGACAGTTAAAAACACCAGAGAGCACACCTACCCTGTGTAATTTTTCTTATAGGGGCGGACTGTCCGCCGTGCCTGGCCAAACCATCCGCCGTGCGCATTTTCAGCATATTTTCAGTTGGTAAATAACCCTCATCTATATGCATGCGAACCCAAATCTTTGAGCTATGTGGCACTATTAACTCATCAAGCAATTTTAAATTGATCCCTCTTGATAGTACGGCTATCTAGCCTACAAATCCGGTCAATTTACTTCTCTAATCACCTCTTGACCGGCAAAAAGGAAAATCATTTCTTCATACCTTTGCCTTGAGCCTTTCGCCACTTCAAATCAACTTTTCTTTGCGGAAGCATGCTCGCTTTATACACTACCATCTCCATGGTATCTCATAGCGAATACGTGTGACTAACCTTAATTCATAAGCTTAAGAAACTATTAGTCCTTAGGGTGTTGTCATTAATTACCAAAACTCTAAACTAAGGGCCTAGATGCTTTCAATCTCCCCCTTTTTGGTAATTGATGACAACCACATATACAATAGATGAAAAAGTTGATTTCAAGTCTACTTCACATATGAAATATGAGGAAGACTTATGATGAACATTTGATATACCTTGTCCTTGATTATATATGTGAAATGAAGGTAGATCAATTCCAATTTCGAGAAAAAGACTCCCCCTAAATATGTGCATCCAATGTTTGAATATATTTGTTGCACATATTCATTATAGATAAAATATGGATGAAGCTTCTCATGGCACATATACAATTTTTTGAAATTTACTTGCTTTACCATAGATCAACCATGGGTTAGAGTACATTATAAGATGCAAACATTAGTCCATAGATATATCATTGATAATTCATCACATAAAGTTCACACAAACCATTAAGAGCATAAAGATTATTACATGCCAATCCACACATAAGTCCATGCAATGAAAGTAAACGTGCATGAGTTAAAGTTCATGAATGCAAATGCATAAAAAAAATATGACATGAGCTCCCCCTTCATCCATCAATCTCATCCATCAAGATCTTCAAGAAATCCCCAACTTCTTCATCTTCCCTGCATACTCTTTACTCTTCTCCCCCTTTGTCATCAATGACCGAAAAGGAGAATTTAATCATCTTGAGGCAGCAGTGGAGGAGGATAGAATGGCGGGAATGGATAATGCTGTGGAGGAGGCACTGGAGCTGGGTAGATAGAGAAGAAGTGATCAGAGAATCCCTGAATTCAGCCTCAAGTCTATCCTGCCGTTCAGAGAGCTGCTGCTGACTAGTGCTCAGACCCTGGAACTGCTGACTAAGATCATCAAGACAGGTCATCATGGGCTGATACATAGTCTGATGAATGTGCTGCCCAAAGGACTCAAAGCCAGCATTCACATGCCCCTGAAACTGCTGATGCATAGAGTTTATCTGACCCTGAAAATTTTGCTGTATGTTTTGAAACCCAGTATCAAAATGAGCACTTAAGCCTTGCTGCATGTTAGAAAAATGTTGATCAAAATATCCTGCAGGAGGCACCTACTGTGGCTGCATAGGAGGAGGCATAGCTGCTGCAGCTGGATCAGGCTGATCATCTAGCAGTGGAAAGTCATCAGGACACCAACATCAGGGAAAGGAGTTAGGGCTCTCTCAAGAAATGCCTTGTCATTGCAATATGGCCTAAATGGGAGATGTGGTACTTCACAGGGACCCTGAAATCCAGTCTTTGCCTTGATGAGAGACATAATGTAGGGTGCAAAGTAAACATTTATCTCAAGATTAACCTTCTTGTGAGCAATTTGATTCATGATCAAAGATACCACATTTACTTTCCTGCCAAACATAGCATGATCAACAAAATTCCTGAGCTCACCAATAAAACCATCCTTATATCCACTCTTTGGTAATATTGTAACTCTAGCAATCTTATTGATAGCAGCTGGATGATGCCTGAGCCCTTTGACTTTGCCAAGCACACTAGCAATTCCAGTTCTAGCAGGCTCATAGAATTGTGCAATAGCATCAATATCAAGATACTCCTCAGTGACAATATTTTGACTGGCAGCATCAGTGATGAAAGCATAATCAAGTTGATTCACAGCAGCAAACTCAGCAAAGGTGGCAACATATTTCCTATGGCTAGTCATCCATTCAAGCACTTCTGATTCTAGCAGAACTTCAACAGTGGCATAGAACTGACGAACAAGAGTATCATTCCAATCACATCTATGCTCTAGAAAGTTTCTAAGGCCCATGACTTCAAATTTGGCAATCAACCCACTAAGCACATTATGTTCAGCTAGAGAGTTGAAGTCAATTGTTTGATGTCTAAACACAGTTTTAGATATGAGATGACCAAAGAAAGCATCCTCTTGTACTTGAGTGTGGCGGACCACTCCGAAATTATTCCAAGTTAAGTACCTCGGGACCACTAATTGAGTAGTCAGGCACTTAATCCGGAATAAGCTGGAGCGCCGTCGGATTAAACCCGATTAACCACGTACTTTTCTCGATCGAAACAACAGCACGCCCACACGAAGGTGAGTTCCAGAGATTACAACATTCCACAAATTAACTTACACACATAGGTATCACAAGTTATTACAAACCGAGTTCAAATTTAAATCAGAGTACAAGAGTCTTGCAGCGGAAATAAAGTTTCATTGCAGCGGAATATAAACTAACGACGATACAATAACACCATGCTGAAGCCTGCCACGATGCTACTCCTCCCGATCCTCGGCAGAGGACGGAACCCATTCGATGTGCCAGCCAGGTGGAACCTGGGCAGGCCAAGTCAAAGCATCGACATCCAACGGTATACCTGTAAATTAATGCCACAAGCAAAGCTGAGTATACTAATACTCAGCAAGGCTTACCCGTCGGGTGAAATCTATATCACCGACATCTAGACAATGAGAGACTTTTGGCTGGTGGGTTTGTTTGCCAAAAAGCAACTAAAAGTAAGTCCTTGCTTTCAAGTTTTAGCATCATTTTCTAGTAATTCTTAACCATTCTAGATTAGCATCCTTTCTAAGCATACAAGTGGTGCAATACAAATTAATTCATAGAACAAGTTCATAAATCTCATAATTCCACTTGTTACTCAATGTAGCATGGCGGTCAAGCAGTCTCATTAACCGCGAGAAGCGGACAGTTCGAACCGAATTTCTGCTACCTGGCCAGGGGAAACCCAACATACACGGATACTATGCTTGCTATAAAAGGTACAAGCGTTTCCCAACCTTTCCCATCGATCCACAATTCGGAACCGGGTCCATTTCCTTAGGATAAAGGTTTACTGCTTCACTCACAGTCTCACGCATATATCCACAAGTGTACGGCAGGGGAAAACAAAGTTTCCAAGGAGAGATGGCTATCGGCCCTAGCTGCTTCAATCTGGTACCGGGCTTACCGATTCCCATATATCGGCATGCATGTGGTACGTTCAAAAACTTGACACACTCATCCACACATTCCGACCTTAAATCAATTATCATACACGGACGGGAGATCTACATCTATCATCCCGCCCGTCAATCCTTATGATTCCAACATAAGTAAAGACAAGCAATTCCTATGTCTCGCGAGTGACAGGAAATCACTCGACTTGTAACGGACCTATAGCAATGCTCTATCGATCCTTTCATACTAGTGTTGCAAGTCATAGGTACTAGGAAATTTGCAGCTACGGTATTCAATCAACTCCTTGAAACGTAAATGCACAAACATAGAGAATTCAAAGTGCATAATTTGGTAAAGTTAGGTTATGCTCCGGGGCTTGCCTTCTTGCTCGGACTGGGGGTTAGCCTCCGGGTTGGTCACTCCTGCACCGGCACCTTCCTCCGGGACTTCTTCCTCGTCTGCGGGGATGAGGTGGTAGTTGCCGTCCGGGATGGCGCCTTCTACATGAGATGCATAGTTTAAGGCGGCTGCCTATAGATTCTAAGATTAAGGCGTTTGAAGGCCATATTCACCTAGACATGCTTAAGCATTACTATGCTCTTCACAAAAACAAGGTGTAGGTGTGGAAATAGTTTTATTGATTTCGATGGTGATTGTGTACATATATAAAAGAATTCTATTTATTTCTTCACAAGTTTAGGGTGCTGTTCTGAATTTTGAGAATTTCTTTATTTTACTCTAACTAGTTAACCAAAAAGGTTATTCTTTTATATAAATCAATTTCCACCTAGATTCCTTCTCATTTTTGTTTCTCCATTTCTGTTCATCATTTTTAGCTATAAACTTTATGGCAGCTACTGGAGTATAAGAGCTAAGCTCACTCCAAAATTTAGCTAATTTTGAGCTACACACAATTTATTAAAAATATAACAAACAGCTAACTGCAGAAGTGAAATAAATTCATATAAAATTGAAAATTCATCCATTTTAGGAGATTTTCCTACCAAGGCTAGTCATAAGCATGAGGGGGGCTCTGGCCAAGTGGTGGCTCAAAATAACCCTGGGATAATCCTCAATGAATTTCTATCCAAAAACACATATTCATTTATTGGCTAGTCTAAACAGAGCAAAAATTAAGTTTTTCATTTTTAACAGGTGTGCTAACAAGTTTTCAGTCCTCTGGAGCAAAATGGTGATTTTTCACCGCACAGATTATTTTTAATGATTTCTGCACTGCAAAAAGACAGGAAATACATTTTAATTCATAACTGGAGCTACACTGCGTATTTTTAGGTCCCCTTTAGACACAAGCTGTCCAAAGTCACTACAAGCAACATATCCAAAGTTCAACCCTAGCGGAGCTCTGGATTTGAAATGGTGCACAACTTTCAATTTTCATAGTTTGAATTTTAATTCAAAAACAGTTCGTCAAAAGTATAAACATGTCTAATAGAGATTGTAGTTTAGACTCTCACGAATCCAGGGAGTATTTTTGTGCATTTTTCTGATTTTTGTACGATTCTTAATGGATTTTACAAGATTCGGGAAAATCAAATCTAGGTTTAAGAATCTATTTTCGCAGGGAACCCTAGAACTTTCAAAACTTCACGAACAAGTCCCTGGACTTTTGCACAGAGACCCCTAGACAAACGAAGAAGATGAAGTTCGGTCCCTGGGACCTCGCCGGAGTTGCGCCGGCCAAACGACGGCGAACTAGGCACGGGGAAGTGGGGGAAAAGCTTCCTGGGCTCACCACGAGTCGTTTGGGGACGGTTTGGAGGCCGGGGATGGTCGGGGTTGCGCTGGCGACGAGGTGGTGGCGGCGCGGCCGCCGCGGCTTCTACGCCGGTGAGCTCGGGGTCGTTCGCCGAGGTTCGAGGGGTCCTAGAGCACCAGTGGAGCTCGAGGAAGCCAATGGCGTGCTCGGTTGACCTCGGGGACAGCTCGGAGTAGGGGCTCGACGTGCGGGTGCTCCGGTGGCCGGAATTCGCGATTTGGGGGAAATCTCAAATTCTCGCCGGAGAAGGGACAATAGCTTGGGGAAAGTGGGAGAAATAGAGCTGGAGTAGAGGGCTAGCTTCGTGCGGGACGAATTTGGGAATGGTGGAGTGTGGAAGACGAATTTCTCGGAGAAGCTCGGCTCGGTTCGCGCGGCGCGAGGAAGAAGAAGAGGGGGGAACGCGCGAGGAGCTGAACTGGTGGGTCGAGCAAGTGAGTGGAGTGTGAGAGGGGTTCGGTGGGAGGCTTGGGCACGCGACAGTGGCACAGTGCGGCCTCGGGAGCGTGCGCGCGGAGTAAAGGCCGACGCGACGCGCCATTGATGCTCTGAGAGCTTGGACTGAGCGCGAGCGGCTCGGTCGGCGAGGGAGATCGTTGCGTGCTGCTGTAGGATCGTCTACAGGGCGTGTTGGAGCGTAGCGGAGGGGAATCGCGGCCTGCAGGGCGCTCAGCGCGACGCGAGCGCGCGCGCGACCACGGCGGCGCGCGACCGCATGATGGCGCACCGCGGCGCGAGGCGAGGCGAGGCGACGGCGGCGAAGTGATGGCTCGGGAGTGGCCGGACAAGAGCTAGGCGACAAGCGCCAGCGTCCGCCGCGGCTTGGCCAGCTCAGCGCCGCCTGCGCCGCTCGCCGGCCACGTGGCGGCCGAGCTCCGGCCAGCGCAGCGCGCGCCAGGGGCACTGTAGCATGCCCGTGGAGCTCCGATTTCAAATTCGAATTTTCTCCAAAAATTTGAACTGAACTTGAAAAAGTGTAAAAATAAAAGTTGGAGTTTGGAAGATGGGACACAACTTTCTTTTTGGGATGAACTTGAAATTCCAAGTTTTTCAAGCTCAAACAACCCAAAAACAAAAAGGTGCCCAGAACGGTAATTTGAGTTTTTGAGGGACTAAACTGCAAAATTTTCAAAAGTTCCAAACAGTGACTAGGGTTTATTTGTGATGACAAACAACTTTTATTTTTGGAGATTTTCAAGTTTAGTACAGAAATCTCGAGTTTTCAGTTGGGTACCAAACAACCCTTGTTTTTGAATTAAAATTGAATTTTTGATGAATTTTTGAATTTCAACCCAATTCCCTGTTGCATTGATCTTAATTGCACTTTTTAATTCTTTTGACATCAGAGATGCCACAGCCTACTGTGGCGGTTCCACTCCGAAATTATTCCAAGTTAAGTACCTTGGGACCACTAATCACGTAGTCAGGCACTTAATCCGGAATAAGCTGGAGCGCCGTCGGATTAAACCCGATTAAACCACGTACTTTTCCCGATCGAAACAACAACACGCCCACACGAAGGTGAGTTCCAGAGATTACAACATTCCACAATTAAATTGTACACATAGGTAACATAGTTATTACAAACCGAGTTCAATCTTTAAATCAGAGTACAAGTTCTTGCAGCGGAATTTAAAAGTTCATAACAACTGAATTTAGAAGTTCATTGCAGCGGAAAATAAACATCTAACGACGATACAAGCAACTCCGTGCTGAAGCCTGCCACGAAGCTACTCCTCCCGATCCTCGCCAGAGGACGGGACCCATTCGATGTGCCAGCCAGGTGGAACCTGGACGGGCCAAGTCAAAGCATCGACATCCAATGGAATACCTGTAAAATAATGCCACAAGCAAGGCTGAGTATACTAATACTCAGCAAGGCTTACCCGTCGGGTGAAACTACATCACCGACATCTAGACAATGAGAGGCTTTTGGCTGGTGGGTTTGTTTGCCAAAAAGCAACTAAAGGTTGATCCTTGCTTTCAATTTTTAGCATCATATTCTAGTTCATTTAACCATTCTAGATTAGCATCCTCTCTAAGCATACAAGTGGAGCAATACAATTTAATTCATAGGACAAATTCATAATCTCAAATTCCACTTATTACTCGATGTAGCATGGCGGTCAAGCAGTCTCATTAACCGCGAGAAGCGGACAGTTCGAACCGAATTTGTGCTACCTGGCCAGGGGAAACCCAACACACACGGATACTCTGCTTGCGATAAAAGGTACAAGCATTTCCCAACCTTTCCCATCGATCCACAATTCGGAACCGGGTCCACTTCCTTAGGATAAAGGTTTACTGCTTCACTCACAGTCTCACGCATATATCCACAAGTGTACGGCAGGGGAAAACAAAGTTTCCAAGGAGAGATGGCTATCGGCCCTAGCTGCTTCAATCTGGTACCGGGCTTACCGGCTCCCATATACCGGCATGCATGTGGTACGTTCAAAAACTTGACTTAGCATCCACACCTTCCGACCTTAACGAATTATCAAACACGGACGGGAGATCTACATCTATCATCCCGCCCGTCAATCCTTATGATTCCAACATAAGTAAAGACAAACAATTCCTATGTCTCGCGAGTGACAGGAAATCACTCGACTTGTAACGGACCTATAGCAATGCTCTATGGATCCCTTTCATACTAGTGTTGCAAGTCATAGGTACTAGGAATAAGGTGCAGCTAAGGTATTCAATCAATTCCTTAAACTTAAATGCACAAGCATAGAGAATTCAAAGTGCATAATTTAGAAAATGTTAGGTTATGCTCCGGGGCTTGCCTTCCTGCTTGGACTGAGAGTTAGCCTCCGGGTTGTTCACGTCTGCACCGGCACCGGGCTCCGGGACTCCTTCCTCGTCTGCGGGGATGAGGGTGTAGTCGCCGTCTGGGATAGCGCCTTCTACATGATATGCATAAATTTAAGGCGGCTGCCTTTATATTCTAAGACTAAGGCCTTGAAGGCCATATTCACCTAGACATACTTAGGCACTATCATTTCCTTCGTAAGAGCAAGTGTCGGTGTGAAAAGTTTTATTTAATTCGATGGTGATTGTGTACATATATAAAAGAATTATATTTATTTCTTCACAAAGTCGGGTGCTGTTCTGGAATTTCAGATTCTAATCATTTTATATTAACTAATTAACCAAATAGGTTTATTCTTTTATATAATCCAATTTCCAACTAGATTCCTTCTCATTTTTGTTTCTCCATTTCTGTTCATCATTTTTAGCTATAAACTTTATGACAGCTACTGGAGTATAGGAGCTAAGCTCACTCCAAAATTTAGCTAATTTCGAGCTACACATAATTTATTAAAAATATAACAAGTTGCTGCCAGCAGAAATGAATTTAAATCATATAAAATCGAAAATTAATCTAATTCAGTAGATTTTCCTACCAAAGCTAGGCACATGCATGAGGAGGGCTCTGGCCAAGTGGTGGCTCAAAATAACCCTTGGGTAGTCCTCAATATTTTTCTATCCAAAAACACATATTTAATTATTTGCCATCCTAAACAGAGCAAAAATTAAGTTTTTCATTTTTAACATGTGTGCTAACAAGTTTTTAGTTCTCAGGAGCAAAAAGGTGATTTTTCACTGCCCAGATTATTTTTAATAATTTCTTTACTGCAAAAAGACAGAAAACCTACTTTAATTCATATCTGGAGCTACACATCATATTTTCAGGTCCCCTTTGGACACAAGCTGTCCAAAGCCATTACTAACAACATATCCAAGGCTCAACCTTAGCGTAGCTCTGGATTTGAAATGGTGCACAACTTTAGATTTTCATAGTTTGAATTTTAATTCAACAACAGTTCATCAAAAGCATATACATGTCTAATAGAGATTGTAGTTTAGACTCTGACGAATCCAGAGAGTATTTTTGTGTATTTTTCTGATTTTTCTACGATTTTTAATCGATTTTACAAGAATCGGGAAAAACAAATCTAGGGTTAAGAATCTATTTTCACCGAGAACCCTAGAACTTTCAAAACTTCGCGAACCAGTCCTGCACTTTTGCACGAAGGACCCTGGATAAAGGAAGAAGATGAAGAAAGGTCCCTGGGACCTCGCCGGAGTTGCGCCGGGCAAACTACGGCGAACTAGGCACGGGGAAGTGGGGGAAAAGCTTCCTGGGCTCACCACGAGTCGTTTGGGGACGGTTGGGAGGCCGGGAATGGTCGGAGTTTCGCCGGCGACGAGGTGGTGGCGGCGCGGCCGCCGCGGCTTCTACGCCGGCGAGCTCGGGGTCGTTCGCGGAGGGGGGAGAGGTCCTTGAGCACCAGCAGAGCTTGGGGAAGCTAATGGCGTGCTCGAGGAAGCTCGGGGACGGCTCGGAGTAGGGTCTCGACGTGCGGGTGCTTCGACGGCCGGAATTCGCGATTTGGGGGAAATCGCAAATTCTCGCCGGAGAAGGGACAATAGCTTGGGGAAAGTTGGGGGTTTTGGAGCTGGTGGAGTGGACTAGCTCCGTGCGGGATGGATTGGGGAATGGTGGAGCGTGGACGAGGAATTTCGCGAAGAGCTTGGGTTCGGCTTGCGCGTCGCGAGGAGGAAGAAGACCGAGCGAGCGCGGGGAAGTGGAAATGACCAAGTGAGCGAGTGAGAGGAGGGGTGGGAGTGCGCGGTGGAGTGCTTGGGCACGCAAGGGAGGCACTGTGCGGCCTCGGGAGCGTGCGAGCGCGTGGGTGGCTGTCGCGGTCGCCATTGATGGCGCGGCGAGCTCGAACAGAGCGCGCGCGACACGATTGGGCGAGGAAGATTGTGGCGTGATCGCTGGGGATCCTCCACAGTGCTCCTTGGCGCGTAGCGAGCGAGCATCGCGACTGCGGGGCGGCGCTGCGCGGCTGCGACCAGTGCCGAGCGAGCTTGCCATGATGGCGCTCCGCGGCGCGAGGCAGCAGTGCGCCGTCGCCCGCGAAGTGACGGTACGGAAGGCTTGGACAAACGCGTGAGGACAAAAGCTAGCTGCCGCCACAGCTCGGCCGACCCGACGCGGTCTCCGCCACACGCCGGCCACGTGGCGGCCGGACTCCGGCCGGAGCAGAGCGCGCCAGGGGCGAGCTGGCAGCCCCGTGGAGCTCTTTGCCCCTTTTGAACTTTCTCCAAAAATTTGAGCTGAACTTCGAAACGTGTAAAATTAAAAGTTGGAGTTTGAGGTGCGGGACACAACTTCCGAGCTTGGACCGGGCACTTCGACCAGGCGCTACGGCGCTTCGAGCTTGAACCGCAAGCTCGAGCTTGCCGAGCCTCGAATGGTCGGAAACGCCACTCGAGGGTGAGTCCTCGAGCTTGGCTGCGGAGCCTCGAGGGTGACGGAACGTCGCTCGAGGGTAAGTCCTCGAGCTTGGCTGCGGAGCCTCGAGCGTGACGGAACGTCGCTCGAGGGTGAGTCCTCGAGCTTGGCTGCGGAGCCTCGAGGGTGACGGAACGTCGCTCGAGGGTAAGTCCTCGAGCTTGGCTGCGGAGCCTCGAGCGCGACGGACGGCGGGGCCTCGAGGGTCCTGTCGTGCAGCCTCGAATCGTGACGGAAACTACCGGCTAGGCTCGATCGTCATGGACATAGCTCGATCGTCACGGACATACTGACTAGGCTCGATCGTCACGGACATAGCTCGATCGGGACGGATTTTTACGGCTAACCTCGATCGTGACGGACATTCCCGCTCGAGGGTCACCGATCGGCGCGAACGCCGTGGCGAGGTTGTCGCGAAGGGCTGTCCGAGATGTTTAAGTTTTAGTTGGGTGCCAAACAACCCTTGTTTTTGAGTTATAATTGAATTTTTGACGAATTTTTGAATTTCAACCCAATTTCCTGTTGCATTGATCTTAATTGCACTTTTTTTGGCTATTTTGACATCAGAGATGTCACAGCCTACCCCCCTTAAAAGGAATCTCGCCCCGAGATTCGATTGAACTAGGAATAACGAGGGGGAAAAAGAAATACCTCGGCTTATGAAAGTATGTCGGGGAAATTCTTCCTAAGATAGTCTTCAGTTTCCCACGTGGCTTCATCTTCAGAATGATGACTCCACTGAATTTTGTACATTTTAACTCCCTTCCTTCGTGTTTGTCTCTCTTTCTCGTCGAGGATCTTAACAGGATACTCATCATAAGAGAGATCCGGTTCAACCGAGAGTTCGTCTTCAATAACCTCGGTCGGAACACGAAGACACCTCTTGAGTTGAGAAACATGAAATACATTGTGTACCGCTGAAAGTTTCTCGGGAAGCTTCACTTGATAGGCTACCGGCCCACATTGCTGAGTAATTTCATATGGGCCGATAAAGCGAGGTGCAAGCTTTCCTTTGAGTCCAAATCTTTGCACACCCTTGGTCGGGGAGACTTTAAGATACACGTGATCGCCAACTTCAAACTGAAGTGGCTTCCGCCGCTGATCAAAGTAGCTCTTTTGCCGTGACTGGGCGGTCTTCAAATTCTCCCGAATGATCCTAACCTTTTCTTCTGCCTCCTTCACAAGGTCAGGGCTATAGGTATATCTCTCGCCTGCCTGGGACCAACACAACGGGGTCCGACATCTCCTACCATACAAGGCTTCGAAAGGTGCCATTTTAAGACTCGCTTGGTAGCTGTTGTTATAGGAGAATTCAGCCAGAGACAAACATTTCTCCCAATTCTTCCCATAATGGATAACACAAGCTCGAAGCATATCCTCGAGTATTTGGTTTACCCTTTCCGTCTGCCCATCGGTCTGTGGGTGATATGCCGAACTACGGATCAGTTTGGTGCCTAGGGACAATTGCAACTGTTCCCAAAAGCGTGCTACGAACGGAGCACCACGATCTGAAATTATCGTCTTGGGTACCCCATGTAGACAAACGATCCGCTCCAAATAAATCTCCGCATACTTCTTGGCAGTGTAAGTGGTATTGACTGGAATAAAGTGTGCGGTTTTGGTAAGGCGATCCACAATTACCCAAATAGAATCGTGCCCCTGAGGGGTTCTGGGAAGTCCAACAATAAAATCCATGCTTATATCTTCCCACTTCCACGAGGGAATAGGTAGAGGTTGAAGCGTGCCTGCTACCTTCAAGTGGCTAGCCTTGACCCGCTGGCATGTGTCACATTCCGACACATACGTGGCAATTTCTCGCTTCATTCGAGTCCACCAAAAGTTTTGTTTCAAATCTTGGTACATTTTGGTGCTGCCGGGATGGATAGAAAATTTAGAGAGATGTGCCTCATCCATAATCTTCCTCCGGAGTTCCGTGTTTTTAGGCACCACGAGGCGATGCCCGAACCACATTACTCCCTGCCCATCTAGCCGGAAACACTTGTACTTCTCTTTCACCTTCTCCTTGGACAATTTCCTTTTAAGGATTTTAATGCACGCGTCATTTAATTGGGCTACCACAATCTGATCGTGCAAGGTTGGTTCCACTGCAACATGGTTGAAGTACCCGTGTGGAACAATCTCTAAATTGAGCTTTGCCATTTCATGACACAGGGTGTCAGCGTAGGACTCCACGGAAAGACAATGACAATGAGCCTTGCGGCTTAGTGCATCCGCAACTACATTAGCCTTCCCGGGGTGATAATGCACACTAAGGTCATAGTCCTTTGCTAACTCCAACCATCTTCGCTGTCTCATATTCAAATGTGCCTGAGTGAAGACATATTTGAGGCTCTTGTGGTCTGTGTATATGTTGCAGGGAACACCCATCAAATAGTGTCTCCACATCTTGAGAGCATGAATGACCGCTGCTAACTCAAGATCGTGCGTGGGGTAGTTTTGCTCATGAGGCCGAAGTGCTCGAGAAGCATAAGCAATGACCCGGTTCTCTTGCATGAGAACACAGCCAAGACCGGTGCCTGATGCATCGCAATAGACATCATAAGGCTTGGTGCAATCGGGCTGAGCCAAAACTGGGGCTGAAGTTAAATGTCTTCGCAAGGTGTGGAAAGCTTCCTCACATTTGTCATTCCACTCAAATTTAACTCCCTTCTTCAAGAGTTCGGTCATGGGCTTTGCTATCCGAGAGAAATCCGGAATAAAACGGCGGTAATAACCGGCTAAACCCAGAAAACTCCGAATCTCATGGACAGAGGTAGGTGGTTGCCAATCTAGCACCTCTTGTACCTTGGTTGGATCCACGGATATACCATCCTTGGAAACCGTGTGACCTAAAAACTTCACGCTCTCAAGCCAGAATTCACACTTGGAGAACTTGGCATAGAGCTGATGATCTCTCAGCCTTTGAAGAACAATGCGAAGGTGCTCAGCATGCTCTTCCTCATTCTTAGAATATATAAGAATGTCATCAATGAAAACCACCACAAACTTGTCTAGTTCAGACATGAAGACCGAATTCATGAGGTACATGAAATAGGCTGGGGCATTCGTGAGTCCAAAGGACATAACCAAAAATTCATAAAGCCCGTAACGTGTGGAAAAGGCAGTCTTTGGAATGTCACAAGGCCTGATTTTGATTTGGTGATAGCCAGAGCGAAGGTCAATCTTGGAGAACACTCTGGCGCCAGCTAGTTGGTCAAACAAGATGTCAATACGGGGAAGCGGATACTTGTTCTTAATAGTTACCGCATTGAGAGGCCGGTAATCAATACACAACCTCAAGGAATGGTCCTTCTTCTTCACAAAGATAGCGGGACATCCCCAAGGTGATACACTTGGACGAATGAAACCCTTATCTAGCAATCCTTGGAGTTGAATTTTTAATTCAGCCAATTCATTGGGCGGCATTCTATATGGTCTCTTTGATATAGGTGCTGTGCCAGGTTGAAGTTCAATCACGAATTCAATGTCTCTATCCGGCGGCATCCCAGGTAAGTCATCCGGAAATACATCGGCATACTCACATACCACCGGAATGTCCTTTAGTTGGGTTTCTACCATTGCATAAGCACACGCATCGACACAAGTCCGTTGTGGCAGATATAGCACACTCGGGCCCTGCGTAGGCGAGTTTATCTCAACGACTCGCTCCGCAACATCTAGGACAACCTTATGTTGAGTCATCCAATTGGCTCCTAACACGATATCAATTCCTTCCATACCAAGCAGAATCAAATCAGTAGGAAATGTTTTACTTCCCAACCTGATCGGAACTTTGTGGGTGACTTGGTTGGATGCAATTTTGCCTCCCGCAGTTGATATCACATAGGAGGATTTGGTATGGTACGATTTTAATCCGCATTTCACGTGAAATCTTGTGCTTATAAAACTATGTGTTGCTCCGGAATCAAACAATATCACAGCAGGTTGAGTGCAGATAGGGAAGGTACCAGTCATGTCTGGGGCTCCCTCGGGTAAGTCGGCCAAGGTGGTGTAGTTGAGCCGTCCTTGGCGAACTTGCACACGCTGTTGCTGCTTGCCCTTGCCTTGCTGATTTCCCGGGCGCTGGTTTTGCTGCTTGTTCTGCGGGCAATCCTTGATAAAATGATCTTTACTTCCACACTGGAAGCACTGATAGCCGGCTCCAGGGCGAGCTGGCTGCTGTGCATTTTGCCTTGGTGCTTGCTGCTGCTGCGGCGGAGGGAAACGAGGCGCGTTAGGCTGTGGCGGCCTAGCAACCCATCCACCTCTCTGAGGTGCCCTGGACTGTCCCTGCGGTGCAGCCGGGGGAACCAGGCGGAACCTCTGTGGCTGCGCGCTCGACGGTCCAGCGGGAGTCTTCCTCTTCTTCTCCGCCATCCTCAGAGGAGCACTAAGGTAACGCCTCATCCAGTGAGGGTCATCTGGCTGAGTCGGCGGGAACAAACCAAGCAACTGATGCTCAACCAACTCCTGGTGCTGGGTCACAAGGGAGCTAATGCCATTCAAGGCAGCAAGCTCGCACGTCGTCTCCAAGTGGTGCCCGTGTACTTCCACCGTCCAGGTGGGGGAACTAGGACACGGCGGGTGACGGTGTACCACCAAACGCACACGGGAACGAGTCACACCACGGTCTCGGATGAGGATTCTCTCATATTGTGGCGGTGTAGGGTAGTAAAAATTTCAAAACTCGAAATCTACAAGCTCAAAAATTCCCAAATTTGGCCAGGACATTGTTTAAGTAATTCCTAACAAGTTTCATTTTGGAGGTTTGAGCAGAAACTGTCGTTAAGACGGTGTAAAAATTCAATTTTTATCTCACTGTCCCCAGAAATCTCCAGCAGACAGGGGGTTACCATTTTTAGCATAACTCCAATTTTACTGAACCATTTTCGTTGAAATTTCTCCAGCATTTACTCCATAATATTTATGACAACTTTCGTGTTGAACACTTTTTCGTTCGACAACGTTTTCAGTTTCCAATTAAGGGTGCAACAGATTGTTCTCAGCAGGATTTTTGGGTTGTGATTTCAATTCCTTTGATGGCGGTTCGATTCGGTCACTTATTAAAATCCATGTCAATTTAGTGAGATGCAATCCATGAGCGGCCTATTCGTTCTCGCCAACACACATGCCAATAACTTTTGGCTTACGAAGTTAGTGCCGGTGGCTAGGCAATATCCGTCTCTCCCTATATTAACTAGCCGAACTTTTCTAACCGTTCATCTTACGGAATCGTGGTTAGTGTACCTGCAGAAAATTCCATTCCAGAGCATGTATAATCAACCTTTCGTGCCAGCACTCACGAAAGCGTCTCCATTCATTACCACCCACTATAGAGGTGGCACCCGAACGTTTAACATTGAACGGGCAATGTTCATATGTCACCAAAGCAACATATTGACAGTTTCATACGCTATTGAAATAGCGTATTGACTTTGTGCCGCCATCATATTTGCATATGATGCCGTGGTACGCTACAGCAATCGCCGTACCTTGCGCCCACCATCCTATTCTAGTTTCATACGCCATCACAGCGTATTGACTATGTGCCGCCACTATATTTTCATATAGTGCCGTGGTACGTTACAGCAATCGCCGTACCTTGCGCCCACCATTGCGTAAAGTAAATGACAGAATGAAATGTGCTGGAAGTCAGTATAATATATTATTTGCCACCTATCATATCGTGATCCCTTAACCCACATAGGCTTCACACTCTAGATAACATCCTTAGCGGTCCTAACAACAACCTTCCACCGAAAAGCACGGCGGAAGTACGAGTTGGCAAATTTTATTCAAAAATTGTTTATTAAAGGTCTGTTGCTCTCTCCGGTGCGCTGTTTCGGCTCTGATGCCAGCTGTGGCGGTTCCACTCCGAAATTATTCCAAGTTAAGTACCTTGGGACCACTAATCACGTAGTCAGGCACTTAATCCGGAATAAGCTGGAGCGCCGTCGGATTAAACCCGATTAAACCACGTACTTTTCCCGATCGAAACAACAACACGCCCACACGAAGGTGAGTTCCAGAGATTACAACATTCCACAATTAAATTGTACACATAGGTAACATAGTTATTACAAACCGAGTTCAATCTTTAAATCAGAGTACAAGTTCTTGCAGCGGAATTTAAAAGTTCATAACAACTGAATTTAGAAGTTCATTGCAGCGGAAAATAAACATCTAACGACGATACAAGCAACTCCGTGCTGAAGCCTGCCACGAAGCTACTCCTCCCGATCCTCGCCAGAGGACGGGACCCATTCGATGTGCCAGCCAGGTGGAACCTGGACGGGCCAAGTCAAAGCATCGACATCCAATGGAATACCTGTAAAATAATGCCACAAGCAAGGCTGAGTATACTAATACTCAGCAAGGCTTACCCGTCGGGTGAAACTACATCACCGACATCTAGACAATGAGAGGCTTTTGGCTGGTGGGTTTGTTTGCCAAAAAGCAACTAAAGGTTGATCCTTGCTTTCAATTTTTAGCATCATATTCTAGTTCATTTAACCATTCTAGATTAGCATCCTCTCTAAGCATACAAGTGGAGCAATACAATTTAATTCATAGGACAAATTCATAATCTCAAATTCCACTTATTACTCGATGTAGCATGGCGGTCAAGCAGTCTCATTAACCGCGAGAAGCGGACAGTTCGAACCGAATTTGTGCTACCTGGCCAGGGGAAACCCAACACACACGGATACTCTGCTTGCGATAAAAGGTACAAGCATTTCCCAACCTTTCCCATCGATCCACAATTCGGAACCGGGTCCACTTCCTTAGGATAAAGGTTTACTGCTTCACTCACAGTCTCACGCATATATCCACAAGTGTACGGCAGGGGAAAACAAAGTTTCCAAGGAGAGATGGCTATCGGCCCTAGCTGCTTCAATCTGGTACCGGGCTTACCGGCTCCCATATACCGGCATGCATGTGGTACGTTCAAAAACTTGACTTAGCATCCACACCTTCCGACCTTAACGAATTATCAAACACGGACGGGAGATCTACATCTATCATCCCGCCCGTCAATCCTTATGATTCCAACATAAGTAAAGACAAACAATTCCTATGTCTCGCGAGTGACAGGAAATCACTCGACTTGTAACGGACCTATAGCAATGCTCTATGGATCCCTTTCATACTAGTGTTGCAAGTCATAGGTACTAGGAATAAGGTGCAGCTAAGGTATTCAATCAATTCCTTAAACTTAAATGCACAAGCATAGAGAATTCAAAGTGCATAATTTAGAAAATGTTAGGTTATGCTCCGGGGCTTGCCTTCCTGCTTGGACTGAGAGTTAGCCTCCGGGTTGTTCACGTCTGCACCGGCACCGGGCTCCGGGACTCCTTCCTCGTCTGCGGGGATGAGGGTGTAGTCGCCGTCTGGGATAGCGCCTTCTACATGATATGCATAAATTTAAGGCGGCTGCCTTTAGATTCTAAGACTAAGGCCTTGAAGGCCATATTCACCTAGACATACTTAGGCACTATCATTTCCTTCGTAAGAGCAAGTGTCGGTGTGAAAAGTTTTATTTAATTCGATGGTGATTGTGTACATATATAAAAGAATTATATTTATTTCTTCACAAAGTCGGGTGCTGTTCTGGAATTTCAGATTCTAATCATTTTATATTAACTAATTAACCAAATAGGTTTATTCTTTTATATAATCCAATTTCCAACTAGATTCCTTCTCATTTTTGTTTCTCCATTTCTGTTCATCATTTTTAGCTATAAACTTTATGACAGCTACTGGAGTATAGGAGCTAAGCTCACTCCAAAATTTAGCTAATTTCGAGCTACACATAATTTATTAAAAATATAACAAGTTGCTGCCAGCAGAAATGAATTTAAATCATATAAAATCGAAAATTAATCTAATTCAGTAGATTTTCCTACCAAAGCTAGGCACATGCATGAGGAGGGCTCTGGCCAAGTGGTGGCTCAAAATAACCCTTGGGTAGTCCTCAATATTTTTCTATCCAAAAACACATATTTAATTATTTGCCATCCTAAACAGAGCAAAAATTAAGTTTTTCATTTTTAACATGTGTGCTAACAAGTTTTTAGTTCTCAGGAGCAAAAAGGTGATTTTTCACTGCCCAGATTATTTTTAATAATTTCTTTACTGCAAAAAGACAGAAAACCTACTTTAATTCATATCTGGAGCTACACATCATATTTTCAGGTCCCCTTTGGACACAAGCTGTCCAAAGCCATTACTAACAACATATCCAAGGCTCAACCTTAGCGTAGCTCTGGATTTGAAATGGTGCACAACTTTAGATTTTCATAGTTTGAATTTTAATTCAACAACAGTTCATCAAAAGCATATACATGTCTAATAGAGATTGTAGTTTAGACTCTGACGAATCCAGAGAGTATTTTTGTGTATTTTTCTGATTTTTCTACGATTTTTAATCGATTTTACAAGAATCGGGAAAAACAAATCTAGGGTTAAGAATCTATTTTCACCGAGAACCCTAGAACTTTCAAAACTTCGCGAACCAGTCCTGCACTTTTGCACGAAGGACCCTGGATAAAGGAAGAAGATGAAGAAAGGTCCCTGGGACCTCGCCGGAGTTGCGCCGGGCAAACTACGGCGAACTAGGCACGGGGAAGTGGGGGAAAAGCTTCCTGGGCTCACCACGAGTCGTTTGGGGACGGTTGGGAGGCCGGGAATGGTCGGAGTTTCGCCGGCGACGAGGTGGTGGCGGCGCGGCCGCCGCGGCTTCTACGCCGGCGAGCTCGGGGTCGTTCGCGGAGGGGGGAGAGGTCCTTGAGCACCAGCAGAGCTTGGGGAAGCTAATGGCGTGCTCGAGGAAGCTCGGGGACGGCTCGGAGTAGGGTCTCGACGTGCGGGTGCTTCGACGGCCGGAATTCGCGATTTGGGGGAAATCGCAAATTCTCGCCGGAGAAGGGACAATAGCTTGGGGAAAGTTGGGGGTTTTGGAGCTGGTGGAGTGGACTAGCTCCGTGCGGGATGGATTGGGGAATGGTGGAGCGTGGACGAGGAATTTCGCGAAGAGCTTGGGTTCGGCTTGCGCGTCGCGAGGAGGAAGAAGACCGAGCGAGCGCGGGGAAGTGGAAATGACCAAGTGAGCGAGTGAGAGGAGGGGTGGGAGTGCGCGGTGGAGTGCTTGGGCACGCAAGGGAGGCACTGTGCGGCCTCGGGAGCGTGCGAGCGCGTGGGTGGCTGTCGCGGTCGCCATTGATGGCGCGGCGAGCTCGAACAGAGCGCGCGCGACACGATTGGGCGAGGAAGATTGTGGCGTGATCGCTGGGGATCCTCCACAGTGCTCCTTGGCGCGTAGCGAGCGAGCATCGCGACTGCGGGGCGGCGCTGCGCGGCTGCGACCAGTGCCGAGCGAGCTTGCCATGATGGCGCTCCGCGGCGCGAGGCAGCAGTGCGCCGTCGCCCGCGAAGTGACGGTACGGAAGGCTTGGACAAACGCGTGAGGACAAAAGCTAGCTGCCGCCACAGCTCGGCCGACCCGACGCGGTCTCCGCCACACGCCGGCCACGTGGCGGCCGGACTCCGGCCGGAGCAGAGCGCGCCAGGGGCGAGCTGGCAGCCCCGTGGAGCTCTTTGCCCCTTTTGAACTTTCTCCAAAAATTTGAGCTGAACTTCGAAACGTGTAAAATTAAAAGTTGGAGTTTGAGGTGCGGGACACAACTTCCGAGCTTGGACCGGGCACTTCGACCAGGCGCTACGGCGCTTCGAGCTTGAACCGCAAGCTCGAGCTTGCCGAGCCTCGAATGGTCGGAAACGCCACTCGAGGGTGAGTCCTCGAGCTTGGCTGCGGAGCCTCGAGGGTGACGGAACGTCGCTCGAGGGTGAGTCCTCGAGCTTGGCTGCGGAGCCTCGAGCGTGACGGAACGTCGCTCGAGGGTGAGTCCTCGAGCTTGGCTGCGGAGCCTCGAGGGTGACGGAACGTCGCTCGAGGGTAAGTCCTCGAGCTTGGCTGCGGAGCCTCGAGCGCGACGGACGGCGGGGCCTCGAGGGTCCTGTCGTGCAGCCTCGAATCGTGACGGAAACTACCGGCTAGGCTCGATCGTCACGGACATAGCTCGATCGTCACGGACATACTGACTAGGCTCGATCGTCACGGACATAGCTCGATCGGGACGGATTTTTACGGCTAACCTCGATCGTGACGGACATTCCCGCTCGAGGGTCACCGATCGGCGCGAACGCCGTGGCGAGGTTGTCGCGAAGGGCTGTCCGAGATGTTTAAGTTTTAGTTGGGTGCCAAACAACCCTTGTTTTTGAGTTATAATTGAATTTTTGACGAATTTTTGAATTTCAACCCAATTTCCTGTTGCATTGATCTTAATTGCACTTTTTTTAGCTATTTTGACATCAGAGATGTCACACCTACCCCCCTTAAAAGGAATCTCGTCCCGAGATTCGATTAAATCTAGAGATAGAGAGGGGAAAAGAAATACCTCGGCTTATGAAAGTATGTCGCGGAAATTCTTCCTAAGATAGTCCTCGGTTTCCCACGTGGCTTCATCTTCGGAGTGATGACTCCACTGAATTTTGTACATTTTAACTCCCTTCCTTCGTGTTTGTCGCTCTTTCTCGTCGAGGATCTTGACAGGATGCTCATCATAAGAGAGATCCGGTTCAACCGAGAGTTCCTCTTGTTCAACGACCTCGGTCGGAACACGAAGACACCTCTTGAGTTGAGAAACATGGAATACATTGTGTACAGCTGAAAGTTTCTCGGGAAGCTTCACTTGATAGGCTACCGGCCCACATTGCTGAGTAATTTCATACGGGCCGATATAGTGAGGTGCAAGCTTTCCTTTTAGTCCAAATCTTTGCACACCCTTGGTCGGGGAGACTTTAAGATACACGTGATCACCAACTTCAAACTGAAGTGGCTTCCGCCGCTGATCAAAGTAGCTCTTTTGCCATGACTGGGCGGTCTTCAGATTCTCCCGAATGATCCTAACCTTTTCTTCTGCTTCCTTCACAAGGTCAGGGCCATAAGTATATCTCTCGCCTGCCTGGGACCAACACAACGGGGTCCGACATCTTCTACCATATAAGGCTTCGAAAGGTGCCATTTTAAGACTCGCTTGGTAGCTGTTGTTATAGGAGAATTCGGCCAGAGACAAACACTTCTCCCAATTCTTCCCGTAATGGATAACACAGGCTCGAAGCATATCCTCAAGTATTTGATTTATCCTTTCCGTCTGCCCATCGGTCTGTGGGTGATATGCTGAACTACGGATCAGTTTGGTGCCTAGGGACATTTGCAATTGTTCCCAAAAGCGTGCTATGAACGGAGCACCACGATCTGAAATTATCGTCTTGGGTACCCCATGTAGACAAACGATCCGCTCCAAATAAATCTCCGCGTACTTCTTAGCAGCATAAATGGTATTGACAGGAATAAAATGGGCGGTCTTGGTAAGGCGATCCACAATCACCCAGATGGAGTCGTGGCCCTGAGGGGTCCTGGGAAGTCCAACAATAAAATCCATGCTTATATCTTCCCACTTCCATGAGGGAATAGGTAGAGGTTGAAGCGTGCCTGCTACCTTCAAGTGGCTAGCCTTGACCCGCTGGCATGTGTCACATTCCGACACGTAGGTGGCAATCTCTCGCTTCATCCGAGTCCACCAAAAGTTTTGTTTCAAATCTTGGTACATTTTGGTGCTGCCGGGATGGATAGAAAATTTAGAGAGATGTGCCTCATCCATAATCTTCCTCCGGAGTTCCGTGTTTTTGGGCACCACGAGGCGATGTCCAAACCACATCACTCCCTGCCCATCTAACCGGAAACACTTGTACTTCTCTTTCACCTTCTCCTTAGACAATTTCCTTTTAAGAACTTTAATGCCCGCGTCATTTAATTGGGCTACAATGATCTGATCGTGCAAGGCTGGTTCCACTGCAATATGGTTGAAGTACCCGTGTGGAACAATCTCTAAATTGAGCTTTGTCATTTCGTGACACAGGGTGTCAGCGTAGGATTCCACGGAAAGACAATGACAATGAGCCTTGCGGCTTAGTGCATCCGCCACTACATTAGCCTTCCCGGGGTGATAATGCACACTAAGGTCATAGTCCTTTGCTAACTCCAACCATCTTCGCTGTCTCATGTTCAGATGTGCCTGAGTGAAGACATATTTGAGGCTCTTGTGGTCTGTGTATATGTTGCAGGGAACACCCATCAAATAGTGTCTCCACATCTTGAGAGCATGAATAACCGCTGCTAACTCAAGATCATGCGTGGGGTAGTTTTGCTCATGAGGCCGAAGTGCTCGAGAAGCATAAGCAATGACTCGGTTCTCTTGCATGAGAACACAGCCAAGACCGGTGCCTGATGCATCGCAGTAGACATCATAGGGCTTGGTGCAATCGGGCTGAGCCAAAACTGGGGCTGAAGTTAAATGTCTTCGCAAGGTGTGGAAAGCTTCCTCACATTTGTCATTCCACTCAAATTTGACTCCCTTCTTTAAGTGATGCGGACATCACTCATTCGGATGCACATGACATGCCTACGCCTTTCATTCAAGGTCCAATCACAAGAGCTCGTGCGCGACAATTAAATTTAGAGGTGAGCTCGCTTCTAAGTGTTCCTTTTAATAGATTTGAGAATAGATCGCTACCTATTGTTTATAATGTTGTTAGGAACCAAGGAGAAGACAAGGAGACGCATGGAGGGAGGCTTGGAGGCGTGGGGAACAGCCACGGGTCGGCCAAGCATCGTGGAGTTCCATTACAACTCGACTTCGGGTCCAACTCGGAGTCCAGGAACAGTCTGGAGTAAAACGGACGCCCAGGCCGCATACGGACTCGGATTTTGACGATCCACATATGGTTGGAAAGAAGATTTTATAGAGCTTCCAATGGAACCAGAACCAGGCCCAAATTCACTCTGAGTCGACGGGAATCGTCCGAGGAAGGTGGCGTCCAGAATCTGTCCCGGTGCTGTGTCACCGATATTTGGCCTTTGGGCCGTGTATCTTCGTTGAGCCCATTAGGGGCCGTGTATCTTCGTTGAGCCCATTAGGGGCGCGTGCAGGGGGTCGACCACGACCCTAACCTCTATATATCAGTAGCCGTCGCCCTTGTTAGGGTTTGGGTTTTGCTTAGATTAATCTGTCTAGAACAGTTTCGCCGTCATCGGTTTGTGAGACCCCAACTCGTGAGATTAATCATTCATCTGCAATTGTGTTGCATCTTTCTGTGTTCTTGCTTGTGTTCTTCGATTCGCAGGCAAGGATTAGCCTTCTGGGCGAGGTCGACTTAGGTCGATAACCTGAGGAGACGTGGTGCTGCGATTGCGGGGTTCAGGACGTGTTGTTCGGAAGCCGGATCGATTTGTGTCGCGACTCCGCCAAAATCGTCGTTTATCTGAACCTTTCGGAAGATCGGGAACCCTAGTCCACATCATTAAGAGTTCGGTCATGGGCTTCGCAATCCGAGAGAAATCCGGAATAAAACGGCGGTAATAACCGGCTAAACCCAGAAAACTCCGAATCTCGTGGATAGAGGTAGGTGGTTGCCAATCTAGCACCTCTTGCACTTTGGTTGGATCCACGGATATACCATCCTTGGAAACCGTGTGACCTAAAAACTTCACGCTCTCCAACCAGAATTCACACTTGGAGAACTTGGCATAGAGCTGGTGATCTCTCAGCCTTTGAAGAACAATGCGAAGGTGCTCAGCATGCTCTTCCTCATTTTTAGAATATATAAGAATGTCGTCAATGAAAACCACCACAAACTTGTCTAGTTCAGACATGAAGACCGAATTCATGAGGTACATGAAGTAGGCTGGGGCATTGGTGAGTCCAAAAGACATAACCAAAAATTCATAAAGCCCGTAACGTGTGGAAAAGGCAGTCTTTGGAATGTCACAAGGCCTGATTTTGATTTGGTGATAGCCAGAGCGAAGGTCAATCTTGGAGAACACTCTGGCGCCAGCTAGTTGGTCAAACAAGATGTCAATACGGGGAAGCGGATACTTGTTCTTAATAGTTACCGCATTGAGAGGCCGGTAATCAATACACAACCTCAAGGAATGGTCCTTCTTCTTCACAAAGATAGCGGGACATCCCCAAGGTGATACACTTGGACGAACGAAACCCTTATCTAGCAATTCTTGGAGTTGAATTTTTAATTCAGCCAATTCATTGGGCGGCATTTTATATGGTCTCTTTGATATAGGTGCTGTGCCAGGTTGAAGTTCAATCACAAATTCAATGTCCCTATCCGGCGGCATCCCAGGTAAGTCATCCGGAAATACATCGGCATACTCACATACCACCGGAATGTCCTTTAGTTGGGTTTCTACCATTGTATAAGCGCACGCATCGACGCAAGTCCGTTGTGGCAGATATAGCACACTCGGGCCATGCGTAGGCGAGTTTATCTCAACAACTCGTTCCGCAACATCTAGGACAACCTTATGTTGAGTCATCCAATTGGCTCCTAACACAATGTCAATTCCTTCCATACCAAGCAGAATCAAGTCAGTAGGAAATGTTTTACTTCCCAGCCTGATTAGAACCTTTCGGGTGACTTGGTTGGATGCAATTTTACCTCCCGCAGTCGATATCACATAAGATGATTTGGTATGGTACGATTTTAATCCGCATTTCACATGAAATCTTGTGCTTATAAAACTATGTGTTGCCCCGGAATCAAACAATATCACAGCAGGTTGAGTGCAGATAGGGAAGGTACCAGTCATGTCTGGGGCTCCCTCGGGTAAGTCGGCCAAGGTGGTGTAGTTGAGCCGTCCTTGTCGAACCTGCACACGCTGCTGCTGCTTGCCCTTGCCTTGCTGATTTCCCGGGCGCTGGTTTTGCTGCTTGTTCTGCGGGCAATCCTTGATAAAATTATCTTTGCTTCCACACTTGAAGCACTGATAGCCGGCTCCAGGGCGAGCTGGCTGCTGTGCATTCTGCCTTGGTGCCTGCTGCTGCTGCGGCGGTGGAGGGAAACGGGGCGCGTTAGGCTGTGGCGGCCTAGCAACCCATCCACCTCCCTGAGGTGCCCTGGACTGTCCCTGCGGTGCAGCCGGGGGAACCAAGCGGAACCTCTGTGGCTGCACGCTTGACGGTCCAGCGGGAGTCTTCCTCTTCTTCTCCGCCTTGTGCACCATATTGGCGTCTTCCTGGGCGATGGCAAGGTTCACGAGATCGCCGTACGTGGCAGCACGGGTGGTGGCCAATTGTGCCTTCAACTTGGTGTTAAGGCCACGTCGGAACCTTTCTAGCTTCTTCTCGTCAGAGTCAACATGATGACCCGCGTAGGGGCACAGACCATTGAAGGCCTGGGCGTACTGCAGTACCGTGCGGGTACCCTGGGTCAGCGCTAAAAACTCATTCAACTTCCGCTCAACCAGACCGGCCGGAATGTGATGAGCCTTGAATGCAGCTTTGAACTCATCCCACTCAACCACATGACCCTCCTGCTGCAGGGCCAGGTAGTTCTCCCACCAAAGGAGAGCTGGGCCGCGGAGCTGCTACGCCGCGAACACGACCTTGCGGTTGGAGGTGCAAGGCGTCGCCAGGATGGTGAACTTGGACTCGATAGCTCGAATCCAGGTGTCGGCCTCCAAAGGCTCATCAGCTCGGGAGAAGATCGGCGGGTGCGTTGCCAGAAAATCCTCGTATCTGGCCACCTGAGGCTGAGGGGCCCGTTGACCTCCCTGCTGAAGCATCTGCTGCTGATGCTGCAGGTTCCGGAGAATCTCCATTTGCGTGGCATACAGCTGCTGCCACGTCGGAGGTTGCTGCGGTGGAGGAGGTGGCGGTGGCTGTTGCTGCCCCTCTGGCCCCTGCTGGTTAGCGTTGGAGCCACTAGCGTCGTGACCGCTGCGGGTGATTGCCATCTGCAGTAGGTACTTGTATTAGCCACATTTCATAAGCTTGCATCATAAATGACAAGATAGAACGTGACAATATATTAAGTGTACTGCGCAGAATGACAAATCAGCACGCAGTTCGGAAGAAAAATCATATCTCCCAACAGGAAACAAGTCATAAGCTCCCATTCGGTCAGTAGCTCGAAAATTTTATGCTCTACAACTTTCATGTTGGGCTCAAAATCAAATTCGGACTGGAACTAAGCCGAAAAATTCAATCTCTAGCTCTCTGCATTTGCTGTTTTTCAGCAGGCCGAGCTGTAGTGTTTTGGTCGCCATTTTTATTTCGCTTAACCAATGGGGTTGCAATTTGGTGATCATTTTATTTGACAAATTCCAAACAACTTTGTAGTTCACATCACAGCCCAGAAATGAAAGGAAAACCCATCAATAATTAAAACAAGGTTAGCTGCAGAATGTTTTCAACACAGCTAAAACACTTCATCAAGTTTTACATCACAACCACACCATTAAGTTACATTGCCACCAAAAGATAAAAGGAGAAGCTCAACTCCATCTAGCCTATTACAACATGAAGCCAAAATCTAGGCCTAGCGGAGGAGTACTTGCCACTACCACTCTAAAAATCATCCAAATTGTTAGCGGTAGCCTCGCTGCCCATAGGTGAAGGGGGAGCAGGAAGAGGCGGCATGTCATCTTCGGTGTCCATGTCTGAATCTGGGGCCTCTCCTTCACCATCCACATCCCCTCCTTACTGGTCAAGAAGGTGCTGAGCGTCATGGGCGGCAAGCATAGCATTGGCATGCTCCAAAGTACCGTGTACCTCCTCAAGCTCATCTCTAGTTTGTGCTAGCTCATTTTGGGTGTTGTTATGTGCAATGTGGAGGTCATTCAATTGCCTCTCCAAGTCAGCAATCATAGCATCCCTAGTGGTCACCTCAATGGACAAGGAGGTCCTCTCAACCCCTATGTCACGGGCGCGAGCGGACATGTCCATGGCAAGATTGAGCATCTCGCTCTGCGACCGTCCAAGAAGTGCCTGCAAACGGTGATACGCCCGCATCCACCTCATCATCAAGGCGGCTGCAGCGACGGGGTTCTCCGCCATCCTCAGAGGGGAACTAAGGTAATGCCTCATCCAGTGGGGATCATCCGGCTGAGTCGGTGGGAATAAACCCAGCAACTGGTGCTCAACCAACTCCTGGTTCTGAGCCACAAAGGAGCTAATGCCATTCAAGGCAGCTAGCTCGCACGTCGTCTCCATGTGGTGCCCGTGAACTTCCACCGTCCAGGTGGGGGAGCTAGGTCACGGCGGGTGGCGGTATACCACCAACCGCACACGGGAACGAACCACACCTCGGTCGCGGATAATAGTCCTCTCATACTGTGGCGGTGTAGGGTAGTCAAGTGCCTGTAGAACCGACCACAAGATGCTAGGGAAGCCTTCGCATCCCAAGCAATCAGAGAAAGACACGTCGTTGGGGTAGCTAGCCAGGTCAGCGAGGGCGTCCATCTGAACCAAAGGAAAAAGGGGGCATGGGTGAGAACCGGTTAGCGCCAAAGAATAAGAACAGATTCTGTGCAGGGTGGTAAAAATTACAAAACTAAAAATCTACAAGCTCAAAAATTCCCAAATTTGGCCAGAACATTGGTTAAGTAATTCCTAACAAGTTTCATGTTGGAGGTTTGAGCAGAAACTGTCGTTAAGATGGTGTAAAAATTAAATTTTTATCTCACTGTCCCCAGAAATTTCCAGCAGACAGGGGGTTACCATTTTTAGCATAACTCCAATTTTACTAAACCATTTTCGTTGAAATTTCTCCAGCATATACTTCATAATATTTATGACAACTTTTGTGTTGAACACTTTTTCGTTTGACAACGTTTTCAGTTTCGAATTAAGGGTGCAAACAGATTGTTCTCAGCAGGATTTTTGGGTTGTGATTTCAATTTCTTTGACGGCGGTTCGATTTGGTCATGTGTTAAAATTCGATATTAATTCAGTGAAATGCAATGCATGAGCGGCCTATTCGTTCTTACCAACACACATGCCAATAACTTTTGGCTTACGAAGTTAGTGCCGGTGGCTAGGCAATATCCGTCTCTCCCTATATTATCTAGCCGAACTTTTCTAACCGTCTCAACATACGGATTCGCGGTTAGTGTACCTGCAGAAAATTTCATTCCAGAGCATGTATAATCAACCTTTCGTGCCAGCACTCACGAAAGCGTCTCCATTCATTACCACCCACTATAGAGGTGGCACCCGAACGTTTAACATTGAACGGGCAATGTTCATATGTCACCAAGGCAACATACTGACAGTTTCATACACTATTTCACGAGCGTATTGACTTTGTGCCGCCATCATATTTGCATATGATGCCGTGGTACGCTACAGCAATCTCCGTACCTTGCGCCCACCATCCTATTCTATTTTCATACGCCATCACAGCGTATTGACTATGTGCCGCCACTATATTTTCATATAGTGCCGTGGTACGTTACAGCAATCGCCGTACCTTGCGCCCACCATTGCGTAAAGTAAATAACAGAATGAAATGTGCTGGAAGTCAGTATAATATACTATTTGCCACCTATCATAACGTGATCCCTTAACCCACATAGGCTTCACGCTCTAGGTAACATCCTTAGCGGTCCTATAATAACCTTCCTTCGCGAGGCGCGGCGGAAGTACGAGTTAACAAATTTTATTCAAAAATTGTTTATTAAAGGTCTGTTGCTCTCTCCGGTGCTCTGTTTCGGCTCTGATGCCAGCTGTGGCGGACCACTCCGAAATTATTCCAAGTTAAGTACCTCGGGACCACTAATTGAGTAGTCAGGCACTTAATCCGGAATAAGCTGGAGCGCCGTCGGATTAAACCCGATTAACCACGTACTTTTCTCGATCGAAACAACAGCACGCCCACACGAAGGTGAGTTCCAGAGATTACAACATTCCACAAATTAACTTACACACATAGGTATCACAAGTTATTACAAACCGAGTTTAAATTTAAATCAGAGTACAAGAGTCTTGCAGCGGAAATAAAGTTTCATTGCAGCGGAATATAAACTAACGACGATACAATAACACCATGCTGAAGCCTGCCATGATGCTACTCCTCCCGATCCTCGGCAGAGGACGGAACCCATTCGATGTGCCAGCCAGGTGGAACCTGGGCAGGCCAAGTCAAAGCATGGACATCCAACGGTATACCTGTAAATTAATGCCACAAGCAAGGCTGAGTATACTAATACTCAGCAAGGCTTACCCGTCGGGTGAAATCTATATCACCGACATCTAGACATTGAGAGGCTTTTGGCTGGTGGGTTTGTTTGCCAAAAAGCAACTAAAAGTAAGTCTCATAATTCTTAACCATTCTAGATTAGCATCCTTTCTAAGCATACAAGTGGTGCAATACAAATTAATTCATAGAACAAGTTCATAAATCTCATAATTCCACTTGTTACTCAATGTAGCATGGCGGTCAAGCAGTCTCATTAACCGCGAGAAGCGGACAGTTCGAACCGAATTTCTGCTACCTGGCCAGGGGAAAACCAACATACACGGATACTATGCTTGCTATAAAAGGTACAAGCGTTTCCCAACCTTTCCCATCGATCCACAATTCGGAACCGGGTCCATTTCCTTAGGATAAAGGTTTACTGCTTCACTCACAGTCTCACGCATATATCCACAAGTGTACGGCAGGGGAAAACAAAGTTTCCAAGGAGAGATGGCTATCGGCCCTAGCTGCTTCAATCTGGTACCGGGCTTACCGATTCCCATATATCGGCATGCATGTGGTACGTTCAAAAACTTGACACACTCATCCACACATTCCGACCTTAAATCAATTATCATACACGGACGGGAGATCTACATCTATCATCCCGCCCGTCAATCCTTATGATTCCAACATAAGTAAAGACAAGCAATTCCTATGTCCCGCGAGTGACAGGAAATCACTCGACTTGTAACGGACCTATAGCAATGCTCTATCGATCCTTTCATACTAGTGTTGCAAGTCATAGGTACTAGGAAATTTGCAGCTACGGTATTCAATCAACTCCTTGAAACGTAAATGCACAAACATAGAGAATTCAAAGTGCATAATTTGGTAAAGTTAGGTTATGCTCCGGGGCTTGCCTTCTTGCTCGGACTGGGGGTTAGCCTCCGGGTTGGTCACTCCTGCACCGGCACCTTCCTCCGGGACTTCTTCCTCGTCTGCGGGGATGAGGTGGTAGTTGCCGTCCGGGATGGCGCCTTCTACATGAGATGCATAGTTTAAGGCGGCTGCCTATAGATTCTAAGATTAAGGCCTTTGAAGGCCATATTCACCTAGACATGCTTAAGCATTACTATGCTCTTCACAAAAACAAGGTGTAGGTGTGGAAATAGTTTTATTGATTTCGATGGTGATTGTGTACATATATAAAAGAATTCTATTTATTTCTTCACAAGTTTAGGGTGCTGTTCTGAATTTTGAGAATTTCTTTATTTTACTCTAACTAGTTAACCAAAAAGGTTATTCTTTTATATAAATCAATTTCCACCTAGATTCCTTCTCATTTTTGTTTCTCCATTTCTGTTCATCATTTTTAGCTATAAACTTTATGGCAGCTACTGGAGTATAAGAGCTAAGCTCACTCCAAAATTTAGCTAATTTTGAGCTACACACAATTTATTAAAAATATAACAAACAGCTAACTGCAGAAGTGAAATAAATTCATATAAAATTGAAAATTCATCCATTTTAGGAGATTTTCCTACCAAGGCTAGTCATAAGCATGGGGAGGGCTCTGGCCAAGTGGTGGCTCAAAATAACCCTGGGATAATCCTCAATGAATTTCTATCCAAAAACACATATTCATTTATTGGCTAGTCTAAACAGAGCAAAAATTAAGTTTTTCATTTTTACCAGGTGTGCTAACAAGTTTTCAGTCCTCTGGAGCAAAATGGTGATTTTTCACTGCACAGATTATTTTTAATGATTTCTGCACTGCAAAAAGACAGGAAATACATTTTAATTCATAACTGGAGCTACACTGCGTATTTTTAGGTCCCCTTTGGACACAAGCTGTCCAAAGTCACTACAAGCAACATATCCAAAGCTCAACCCTAGCGGAGCTCTGGATTTGAAATGGTGCACAACTTTCAATTTTCATAGTTTGAATTTTAATTCAAAAACAGTTCGTCAAAAGTATAAACATGTCTAATAGAGATTGTAGTTTAGACTCTCACGAATCCAGGGAGTATTTTTGTGCATTTTTCTGATTTTTGTACGATTCTTAATGGATTTTACAAGATTCCGGAAAATCAAATCTAGGTTTAAGAATCTATTTTCGCAGGGAACCCTAGAACTTTCAAAACTTCACGAACAAGTCCCTGGACTTTTGCACAGAGACCCCTAGACAAACGAAGAAGATGAAGTTCGGTCCCTGGGACCTCGCCGGAGTTGCGCCGGCCAAACGACGACGAACTAGGCACGGGGAAGTGGGGGAAAAGCTTCCTGGGCTCACCACGAGTCGTTTGGGGACGGTTTGGAGGCCGGGGATGGTCGGGGTTGCGCCGGCGACGAGGTGGTGGCGGCGCGGCCGTCGTGGCTTCTACGCCGGTGAGCTCGGGGTCGTTCGCCGAGGTTCGATGGGTCCTAGAGCACCAGTGGAGCTTGAGGAAGCCAATGGCGTGCTCGGTTGACCTCGGGGACGGCTCGGAGTAGGGGCTCGACGTGCGGGTGCTCTGGTGGCCGGAATTCGCGATTTGGGGGAAATCTCAAATTCTCGCCGGAGAAGGGACAATAGCTTGGGGAAAGTGGGGGAAATGGAGCTGGAGTAGAGGGCTAGCTTCGTGCGGGACGAATTTGGGAATGGTGGAGTGTGGAAGGCGAATTTCTCGGAGAAGCTCGGCTCGGTTCGCGCGGCGCGTGGAAGAAGAAGAGGGGGGAACGCGCGAGGAGCTGAACTGGTGGGTCGAGCAAGTGAGTGGAGTGTGAGAGGGGTTCGGTGGGAGGCTTGGGCACGCGAGAGTGGCACAGTGCGGCCTCGGGAGCGTGCGCGCGGAGTAAAGGCCGACGCGACGCGCCATTGATGCTCTGAGAGCTTGGACTGAGCGCGAGCGGCTCGGTCGGCGAGGGAGATCGTTGCGTGCTGCTGTAGGATCGTCTACAGGGCGTGTTGGAGCGTAGCGGAGGGGAATCGCGGCCTGCAGGGCGCTCAACGCGACGCGAGCGCGCGCGCGACCGCATGATGGCGCACCGCGGCGCGAGGCGACGGCGGCGAAGTGATGGCTCGGGAGTGGCCGGACAAGAGCTAGGCGACAAGCGCCAGCGTCCGCCGCGGCTTGGCCAGCTCAGCGCCGCCTGCGCCGCTCGCCAGCCACGTGGCGGCCGAGCTCCGGCCAGCGCAGCGCGCGCCAGGGGCACTGTAGCATGCCCGTGGAGCTCCGATTTCAAATTTGAATTTTCTCCAAAAATTTGAACTGAACTTGAAAAAGTGTAAAAATAAAAGTTGGAGTTTGAAAGATGGGACACAACTTTCTTTTTGGGATGAACTTGAAATTCCAAGTTTTTCAAGCTCAAACAACCCAAAAACAAAAAGGTGCCCAGAATGGTAATTTGAGTTTTTGAGGGACTAAACTGCAAAATTTTCAAAAGTTCCAAACAGTGACTAGGGTTTATTTGTGATGAAAAACAACTTTTATTTTTGGAGATTTTCAAGTTTAGTACAAAAATCTCGAGTTTTCAGTTGGGTACCAAACAACCCTTGTTTTTGAATTAAAATTGAATTTTTGATGAATTTTTGAATTTCAACCCAATTCCCTGTTGCATTGATCTTAATTGCACTTTTTAATTCTTTTGACATCAGAGATGCCACACTGAGTATGAAAGAACCTGCTGTCTGTGTCTCTTCGAATTGCATACTGATATGGAGTTCTTTCCCTAGAGAAAGCATCTGGAGTCCACCTTCTTCTGGGTGTAGTGTGGCCAGCAATATCAATTATCTCAACCACATGTGGATGACTCTCAATTTCAACATCTTCACCTAAATCATAATCAGTAGCAATGGTAGCATTGCTATTCTGAGGATCTCAATCACTACCCTTAGAATCCTCTGCTGTGCTACTCTCACTTTCATCTCTTCTTTGCCTTTTAGATGAACTGCCAATTTTGAGCTTGCTAGCCAGTTCTTTCAATTTTCCACGTCCACCACGACGGCCACCACCACCACCACTGTCAAAGAAACCCATTTATCATAAGCATACATCATTCAAATACATTACCCAACTTGATTTAAGTATGAAAAAAAAATTTGGCCAGAAATCAGTGGCTGGCGGATGGTCCGCCCGTCACTGTTCATCCGCGAAAAGACCCTGTAGATGCATATTTTCAATCTTCAATTCCGCAAAATTTACTCAATTTCAACCATCCAAACTTCAGCAATATAACAATCTCATCACTAGCAACATATATATCCAATCAATCTCACGAATCCATGGTTAAATTTCAGATCAGAGCCCCCACCCGAACTTCCATTCAAATTCGAAATCCATTCCAAACAATGGGGGATTTGAAAAAAATACAGAGAAGGCATGATGGAGAAGTTCGCGGAGAGTCCAGGAATGCTCTCGAATGGTCCGGGGAACGCTCCAACAAAGAAATCCAAGGGGGGTGTCTTTTCTTTGAGAGGAGGAGGCAAGAGGAAGAAGGAGATGCAAATGGCTCGGGTTGGAGAAAAGAAAGAAAGGAGGGGAAGATATCTTGCCGCGGCTTGGGCCCACCAGCGTCGCGCAGGACCGGACGGTCCGCCCCTGATGGGCGGATGGTCTGCCTTGAAAATCAGGCAACCTCCACATTTGAAACCTCTCTGTGTGAAACACCGGACAGTCCGGTATAACCTCGCGGACGGTCCGGCTTAGAAAGAACTTTTGAGACAGCCGAACTTCTTGTCTGCGAAATTTTGAACTGCCTGCGGACGGTCCGGTGTGTACTCGCGGACGGTCCGCCCGTGACTCTGAAATTCTGACCGAGAATCCACTTTTGAATTGAAATCTGAGATTTGATTCGGGATCATTGCTCACTGAGACTTGATATGCATAAAATGTCACTTTGAGATCATATTTTATGATGATATGCATGAGTAAACCAAATTTTGAGTGAGTATGACATGATCTAGCATTAGAATAAAAAATCACTCAAAAAAATGCCATAAATACAAGAAGAATATGCAATAAGAGATAGAGAGATTAGATATGCACATGCACTTGGTTTCAAGCCACATTTGAGATATCAATGACATTTAGCTCATTTCTCAACTCACAAAATCTCTTCTCATCCAATGGTTTGGTGAAAATATCCGCCAATTGATCATTAGTCCCAATGCCAACAATATCAACATCTCCCTTGCTCACATGATCTCCTATGAAGTGGTGCCTAATATCAATATCCTTTGTTCTTGAGTGTTTAACCGGATTGCTTGCAAGCTTTACGGCACTTTCATTATCACAAAATAAAGGAACTCCGGTGGATTTCATGCCATAATCCAAGAGAGTTTGCTTCATCCATAACAATTGAGCACAACAACTAGCGTCTGCAATATATTCCGCTTTGGTGGTTGATAGGGCCACTGAATTTTGTTTCTTACAGCTCCAAGAAACAAGTGACCTTCCAAGAAATTGACATCCACCAGAGGTTATTTTTCTATCAATCTTGCAACCGGCATAATCGACATCCGAATAACCAATCAACACAAATTGAGCACCTTTAGGAAACCAAATACCAATGTTGAGTGTATTCTTCAAATATCTAAATATTCTTTTAACGGCAACCAAATGACATTCTTTTGGATCGGCTTGAAACCTTGCACACATGCATACACTAAACATGATATCGGGCCTAGATGCGGTAAGGTAAAGCAAACTACCAATCATAGACCTATAAAGCTTTAGATCAACCGATTTACCTCCCTTATCAAGATCAAGGTGCCCATTTGATGCCATGGGAGTTTTCATAGATTTTGCTTCCATCAAGCCAAACTTTTTCAATAAATCCTTCAAATATTTTGATTGGGATATAAATGTCCCTTCCTTGAGTTGCTTGATTTGAAGTCCAAGAAAGAAATTCAATTCACCGATCATTGACATTTCAAACTCCTTTCACATTGTTTCACCAAATTCCTCACAAATTCTTGAATAGTTGAACCAAAGATAATATCATCAACATATATTTGACATATAAACATATCATCACCAATAGACTTAGTGAACAATGCAGTGTCTACATCCCCAATCTTGAAGCCCTTGGAAACAAGAAAATCTCTAAGCCTCTTATACCAAGCACGAGGTGCTTGCTTCAAACCATAGAGAGCTTTAGAGAGTTTATACACATGATTTGGCTTCTTTGGATCCTCAAAACCGGGGGGTTGCTCCACATACACTAGTTCATTAAGTCTACCATTTAAGAAAGCACTTTTAACATCCATTTGATACAATTTTATGTCATGTGAGCATGCATAGGCTAAAAGAATTCTAATAGCTTCTAATCTAGCTACGGGAGCAAAGGTTTCACCAAAATCCAAACCTTCAACTTGAGTGTAGCCTTGAGTAACCAATCTTGCCTTGTTTCTCACCACAATGCCATTCTCATCTTGCTTGTTTCGAAAACCCATTTTGTGCCAATGACATTATAATTCTTTGGCCTCTCCACCAATTCCCAAACTTCATTTCTAGTGAAGTTATTTAGCTCTTCATGCATAGCATTGATCCATTTCACATCTTGAAGAGCTTCATCTACATGGTTAGGTTCAAGAGAGGACACAAAAGAATAATGTTCACAAAATGAAGCAATGCGAGAGCGAGTTTGAACACCCTTACTAATATCACCAATTATTTGATCAATAGGGTAATCTTTTGCAATGGCATGGTGAATTCTTGGTTGAACATTTGGCTCTTGTGTTGAGGTAGAAGGTATGGAGTTAGAATTCAATTGAGCTTGCTCTTGAGAAATATCATCATGATTTTCTTCATTTGTCACTTGAGCTTGATCACTAGGTGGAGAAGTAGATGGATGGACCCTTGTTGAAACAACAATTTCTTCCTCTTCATTATTTTCTTCTCATGGTTTCACATCTCCAATAGAAGGATTTTTGATAGCCTCATTCCAACTCTCATTTCTCAAGTTGCCTCCATTTTCATCTTCTTCATGAGAGCCATTTGATTCATCAAACTCAACATCATAAGTTTCTTCAACAATACCATGAGTTTTGTTATACACTCTATAAGCTTTGCTATATGATGAATATCCAAGAAGAAAACCCTCATCACATTTACTTTGAAATTTAGACAATATAGCTCCCTTCTTGAGAATGTAGCACTTGCATCCAAAAACCCAAAAATATGAAATGTTTGGCTTTCTTCCAATCAATAATTCATATGGTGTCTTGCTCAAGATTCTATGACAATATAGCCTATTTGATGCATGACAAGCGGTGTTAATTGCTTCGGCCCAAAAACTATCCGAAACTTTATATTCCGAAAGCATGGTTCTTGCCATATCAATCAAAGTTCTATTTTTCCTCTCAACAAGACCATTTTGCTCCGGAGTATACTTAGATGAGAATTCATGCTTGATGCCCTTGTCATCACAAAAATCATCAATTCTAGAATTTTTTAATTCACTTCCATTGTCACTTTTCACTTTCTTCACTCTAAGCTCAAATTCATTTTCGGCCTTTGTCAAAAATTTTTTGAAAATGCCACATACATCGGCCTTATCATGAAGAAAGAAAACCCAAGTATATCTAGAGAAATCATCCACAATGACAAGACAATAACAATTTCCACCAATACTTCTATATGTTGTTGGTCCAAATAAATCCATATGCAATAATTCCAAAGGCCTAGTGGTTGACATGACACTTTTGGTGGGATGTGAATTTGCCACTTGCTTTCCGGCTTGACAAGCACTACACAATTTATCTTTTCAAATTTCACATCCTTCAACCCAACAACAAGATCATATTTCAAAATCCTATTGAGTTGCTTCATACCAACATGTCCAAGCCTTCTATGCAATATCCAACCTTTAGATGACTTAGAGAATAAGCACGTTATCAAGTTGGTTTTGCTAGATGAGAAATCAACAAGATATAAGTTTTCATGCCTAAAACCTTTAAAGATTTGACTATTTCCATCCAAGGTTGTAACCTCAACTCCATCACTAGTAAATATACATTTATAGCCAAGATCACAAAGTTGAGTTACCGATAATAAATTAAACATAAGAGAATTAACCAACAACACATTGGAGAGAGAATGATCATTAGAAATTGCAACTTTTCCCAAACCTTTCACTTCTCCCTTGCTATTGTCACCAAGGGTAATATTGTCATAACCGGCGGCTTCATCACCAAGAGAAGAGAACATATTTGAATCACCGGTCATGTGTTGTGAGCAACCACTATCAAGAACCCAATGCCTCCCTCTGGACTTGTAATTCATCTACAAAAGAAAATTAGTTTCTTTTAGGTACCCAAACTTGCTTGGGTCCTTGGAGGTTAGTGACCAAGGTTTTTGGCACCCAAATGGCATTCTATTTAGCACCGAGTTTAGGGTTCCCAACATATTTAGCAAAATTATGTCCACTACAATTTTTCTTAATTACATAGCAAGTATAAAAAAATTCCAAAGGATACATCATTATTATTTGAGCATTCACCAACACTCATATGACCATTGCTTTCCTCAAGATATGATTTATGAGAAACAACACCCTTTTTACCTTTGCTCTTTCTCTCATAGAAAGTCTTGTTGTCTTCTCAAATCTCAACATTCTTACCTATGCTCTTTACAAAAGTGGTCTTGTGAGGAACAACAGCATTCTTACCCTTTTTGGGTAAGCTTCCAACACCCTCACGACACAAAGCAAATCTTTGATTTCCTAAGAGACGTCTAAATTCTTTTTCACTATTAAACCATATCGCTAAACATTCATTTTACTTTCTAAGCATGTCATTTTCAACAATAAAAGAAGCATCACAAAAAGAGCCATTATCAAAACATGAAGCATCAATTAATTTACTAGAAGGCATAGATGAACTAAAAGCACATGACAAGTCATTCAAAATATCACATTGAGTGCTAATGCTAGTGGTGACTTTGTTTTCATGAGCTAGACAAGATTTATGAGCTTCCACAAGCTTCTCATGAGTTTCTTTTAGATTCTCATGAGATGTCTTTAGCTCCTCATAGGAATCTTGAAGAGCTTTGTAACTCTTTTTCAATTCCTTCAATTTAGCCTTTTCTTTGCTCATGTAATCATCGGCATCACTAAGTAGTTGAACAAGGTCATCATCAGAGAATTCATCATTGTCAAGTTCGTTATCATGTGATACCTTTGCCTCACCCTTTGCCATAAGACAATGAGGTGAAGAGAAGAGAGATGGAGCCTTCTTGATGGCGATGCCGGCAACTCCCTTGGAGGACTTGTCATCCTCATCATCACTATCGTCGGAGTCAGAGCATGCATCAGAATCCCACTCAACATAATATGCTTGACCATTCTTCTTCTTCTTCTTGAAAAACCTTCTCTTCTTCTTCTCACCATCCTTCTTCTTCTTCTTCTTCTTGTTTGGGCACTTCATAGCAATGTGCCCCTTTTCATCACACTCAAAGCATTTCTTGTCATGAAAGGGATTTTTCTTTGAGAACTTCCCTTTCTTGTCATAGCTCTTGCCCTTCATCAACTTCTTGAATCTTTTCACAAATAAAGACATTTCTTCATCGGAATTGCCTTCATTCTCACTCTCTTCATTTTTATCTTCCTTTGAAGATTGAGCCTTGAGAGCAATACTCTTTTTGCCTCCATCATTAGAGACCCCATGAGCTTCATTTTGTGACTTTTTGAGTGGGTGTCTTTTTCTTCAAATATTCTCTCACAAGCATAGTGACAATTGTATCATATTTGCTTGGGAGGCTTCTAAGAAAAGTGTGAGCAAAATCATCATTTTTGATTTCATGACCAAGATTTCTCAATTCATTCACAATCTCATTCAATCTATTGAACATAGTTGAAACATCTTCATCTTTTTCCATTTTGAAATTTCCAAACTTCCCTATGAACACAAATAGCTTGGCTTCCTTTACCGTTGAGGTGCCTTCATGAATTTCCATAAGTTTCACCCAAATATCATGAGCATTTGCCTCATTTTTTATTCTATTGAACTCATTCAAATCAAGAGCACCATATAGCACATTCATGGCTTGATCATTGAGAGCATCATTTTCATTATCAAGATTTGTTCTATTATACTAATAGCCTTGAGATGAACCATCATTCTAGTTTTTCAATAATCATAATTTGTTCCATCAAAGAATGGTGTCCTCCCCACATGAACATTATCACTAGCCATAATTCTACTCCGGGATGATTAAATCCTTGATCAAAGGAGACCTAGGCTCTGATACCACTTGTAGGATCGAGGATTACTGACTAGAGAGGGGTGAATAGGTGGTTTTAAACAAAAAGCACAACACTAAAGAATTTAATTAGAAACACAAACTAAATTCTACAACTAGTGAAACTAGCCTATGTCAAAGGTTTGCAACCTAGGATGACAAGATACATTTCAAGTTCTAGGTAAAGAAATGCTCAAAGTAAATTGCTTGTAAATAAATGAGGGAAAGAAATAACCGACGACACAAGCAATTTTTCCCATGGTGTCGATGACGTGCCAGTCACCCCTAATCCACGTTGAGGTGGATTCAAAGCTTCCAATTGCTCCTCTACCAAGAACCCACTTGGTGTATGAGCCAATCTAGGAGTACATGAACCGCTCCAAACCTCTTTTCCACTAGAGATGCTTTTCACCACTCTGGTGAGGCAAAGCTCATGAACCTCTTCACAGGAATGAATCAAAGGCTTCTTCACAATCTTCTTGAAGAGCTCAATGAAAACCCATCACCAAGTCATCTAGGAGGTGGCCACCTCCAAGAGCAATAAATCAACAACCTTGCTTGAAGAACTAATCTTCTTGAAGAGCTCAATGAAAACCAATCACCAAGCCATCTAGGAGGTGGCCACCTCCAAGAGCAATAAATCAACAACCTTGCTTGAATAACTCCTAGTGCCCCAAAGCTCAAACCTTGAATGCTAGCACTAGATGCCTCTCTATCTCACCAAAAATGCAATCCAAAGCTATGTGAGTGAGAGAGAGGGAGTGGAGAGCTCAAATGTGTGTTGCAAGTGAGTGGAATGGCCAAGAGAGGCTCCCCACGCCGGCCACCCCTCTATTTATAATGGGGTTCCTCAAATCCAACCGTTACGTTCAAATTCCATGTTTTCTGCGAACTCGCGGACCGTCCGCCCCTACAGAACCGGACGGTCCGCCGTTATAAGCCAACGGCTATGTGTCACATCACAACGTGTCAGAACTGACCGTTGTTCAAAAACCAGACCGTCCGCCCACTAGTGACGGACCGTCCGCCGTTCATTTCATATTTACACAGAACGGGCGACGTTCGGACATGTCCGAACATTTGCCCGCGGACCGACCGCCACCCAAGGCTGGACCGTCTGCAGTGGTGCTTGAAATCCACCAGGGAGCACTGAGTCTCCGTCCTAAAACTGGACCGCCCGCCATCAGGGGTCGGACCGTTCGCAGTTGACAGTTAAAAACACTAGAGAGCACACCGACCCTGTGTAATTTTTCTTATAGGGCGGACCATCCGCCGTGCCTGGCCAGACCGTCCGGCGTGCGCATTTTCAGCATATTTTCAGTTGGTAAATAACTCTCATCTATATGCATGCAAATCCAAATCTTTGAGCAATGTGGCACTATTAACTCGTCAAGCAATTTTAAAATGATCCCTCTTGATAGTACGGCTATCTAACCTACAAATCTGGTCAATTTACTTCTCTAATCACCTCTTGACCGGCAAAAAGGAAAATCCTATCTTTATACCTTTGCCTTGATCCTTTCGCCACTTCAAATCAACTTTTCTTTGCGGAAGCATTCTCGCTTTATACACTACCATCTCCATGGTATCTCATAGCGAATACGTGTGACTAACCTTAATTCATAAGCTTAATGAAACTGTTAGTCCTCAGGGTGTTGTCATTAATTACCAAAACTCTAAACTAGGGGCCTAGATGCTTTCAGTTACCTGCCATTGTATTCACAAAAACAGGAACAAACAGTGAAGGTTACCACTAATAATGTAATGCTGGCTGGTGGAATCACAACCTCACACACGTCTTACCAAGTTTTTACCAATACAAGCAGTGGAATGGCACAACTGGTGGCTGGTTTGTGATACCTGTGACGAGATGACACCAAGATTGCAAGGCTCTTCGCTGTACGTGGAGCTTTGGGTGGCCAAATATGGTAGCAAGGGTTAGCAAATATCGAATGCAGATTAGCCAAGCTCAATAAGTATACAAAGAACAAGTCACAATTGCTGGCTAATGAGTGCCCTATGTGTAGCACAACAAGTTGGAACAAGAAACAATGGATGAAGCTCAAAGAACAAACACAATGGTAGTTCGGTAATTACACGCTCATTCGACACTAGTAGGAATCATAGTTGTTTTCAATTTTTTTTTCTTTTATTTATTTGAGATTTTTCTAACAACTAGGAGTACCAAAATAGGAACACCACCAAGTATCACCTCAATCTGATGAGAGATGTGGCCTACACAAATTCAGAGGCATTTGCCGAAAAGCGGTACGAGACAGAAAGACAATTTTTTAATTATCTTCCTGATTTTTTTTGAATTTTTTGAGAAACGGCTAGAATGGAGAAGCGGGTGAATTGTATATGCAACTTTTTGTTGCCAAGCTCCTGTAAAAATTTCGAACCAAACGGAGCATCGAGCGGAAAGTTATGCCTGTTTTCCCGAAGGTACCTCAAGTTATGGTTTCAGAGAAACACAACTCGGCAAATAGATCAGCAGCGGCTAGGGCCAAAGGTAATCGCTAGATGGATCCAAGAGGGGCTGCGATGCAAGGCAAAGGCACACGACAGCTCGCAACCTATCTAGGGCTGGCGTGGCGTGAATTCACACAATGCGGCTAGCAGGGCAAGTCGAGTAATGATGGTATCGACTTGTGATCTGGGTAAAAGTGGATGGGCGAGCGGCGGAAAACAAACACAGCAATGGTGCGGTTGGACCACGACTAAGAACACAAACTAAACCAGCAACAAGACTCGACTACGGACATGAACTGAACAAGGCAATCTGAAATGAAATTGCAAAGGCGAAAAACGGGATCTAGGACAGCGGAATATATATTTTTTTTGTAGGTTTTGTTTTTTGGACTCTAGGACAAAGTCAAAAACAAGGGTAAGGCTGGACCTAACGGTAAACCTTGCTCTGATTACCAATTGATAGAACTTGGGTGGTCGATCTTCCGTAAGGTAAGGATAACTCTCGTTTTGGGCGGAGTGAAACACACCGATCCGGCTTGAAGTTAGCAACTCGAACCCTGCAATCTTAGCACCACGACTCCTCTGGTTATCAACCGTGTCACAACCTGATTGACCTTGCTAAGAAGGCTAATCCCTGCAAGTGAAACGAAGAACACAAGCAAGAACTTGAAAGAACGCAGCTCTCATCTAAAGCAAAACTCAAACCCTAATGGTGGCGGCGACGGTCGTGGTCGACCCCTGGATGCGCCCCCTAATGGGCTCAACGATGATACAAGGCCCAAAGGCCAAAAGCCGGTGACGCAGCACGGGGACAGATTCTGGACGCCACCTTGTTTGGATGATTCCCGACAACTCCGGACGAATTTGGGCCTAAGCGTCCGTTTTACCGAAGGCAGCTCCTGGACTCCGAGGTGGACTTGAACTCTAGTTGTAATGGGCCTCCACATAGCTTGGCCATCCCTCGCTGGTCCTCCACGCCTCCAAGCCTGCCTCCATGTGTTTGTTGATATTTTTCTTGGTTTCTAATCACATTATAAACAATAGGTAGTAAATCATTCTCAAAACTATTTTGGAGCGAGCTCACCTCTAAATTTAATTGTCTCGCACAAACTCTTGTAATTGGACCTTCAATGGTTTGGATGTCCAGCGGTGAAGCCTCGTGTATATCCATATAAGTGATGTCCTAATCATATATACATTTGGTGAATAGTTTTTAAATTAAAATCAAAAGCCAGTTTGAACAAATTTGTGCCTAATTCGAAATTTACTATTGATATGAATATGATTTTTTGGATATGTTGTTACTATGGTAATGTCTAGTTTACAGACGAATTCTTGCATACAAATATTGACTGTAGCTCAAGTTATGATTTATCTCATATTATCAGCCCTGATGTTATTAAAGATTTTTAGAAAATGAATTACTGCTCAAGTTAACTTCATCTTTCTGCAGTAGCTTTTCAATGACGTCAGTTGCCTCTGAAAAATGTCAAACTCCATTTATCTCTTGTTATTTTGCTTAAATAAATAGAGGACTGAAAATGAAGTAGTATTTATTGAACTCGCTAGATTTACTGAACTAAGCCATAACTTGGTGTATGAGCTCTGTATGACTAGTATATGCTATAGTAAATAGATCTCCTTCATATCTGCTATTTTTATTTTTGTATGAATTATTTATGTTCTCAGCTGTCTGAACTTGTGCATTTTTTCTTAATTTTTCTGTTAATCAGAATGACATCAATTTGTTGCAGAGATCTATCATGTCACTAAGAACTTGTCATAAGAATTTTACCACCAGTTTGTGTGCAAAAATCAGGAAACTAATATAAGATCAAAATCAACCTAAAAATTTGCAAATAAATGAGAAGCTTTCATTTTATGCAAACAAGGTTAAATGGGACTTTTAAAAGAGCACTCCAAATCTATACAGCAGAACCATTTATGGTTTTGCGGAGAAAAGAAATTATCAAAATTATATATATACACAATCACCATCGAAAGAAAAGATGAAAATGCATAAAATTCCACCCTTGTTTTTGAAGAGATAAATTATTAACAATTGTTGTCTAGGTGAATATGGCAACAATTGCACCATAATTTTAAGCGAATAAGTATCATCAAAATTAAATTATCATGTATTGCATCTCGTGTAGAAGATCAAATCATTGACGGGAACTACGAGCTCGTGCCGGACATAGAAGAGGAAGTGTCGGAAGGAGAAGTGAACGTTCTCATTGTCGAGCAAGCACCTCCTTTGGAGCCGGAGACTAGAAAGGAGCAAGAAGGCAAGCACCGGCGCATGACCTAATTTCTAAACTTCTCACAACATTGGTTTCTCTATGTTTGTGCATTTACGTTTCAGGAGTTGAATGAAATCATAGATGCATGATCTTAATACCTATGTATTTAATACTAGTATGATAGGACTGATAGTTGCTATGCTTTAAGGATTGAAGAAGCTAGGACCAATTGACTTCTCTCCTTGGAAATTTATTTCCCTTGCTGTACACATTTGGTTACATGTGTGAGATCGACCGGCATCTATCCGAGAGTATCCGATAACCGTGTATCCTAAGGGAGTTGGACTCGGTTCCGAATTGTTGATTGCCAGGAAAGGTTGGATAGTGTTTTTACCTTTTATAGCAAACATTATCCGAGTGTGTTGGGTTTCGTAGTGAAATTCGGTTCGAACTGTCCGCTTCTCGCGGTTAATGAGACTGCTTGACCGCTTGGCTGCATTGAGTAACAGGTGAAACGAAGAGATTGATAAAGCTGATGCTTGCAATTAATTGTATTGCCCACTTGATTGCTTAGCGAAGATGCAAACTTAGAATAATTAACTTACTAGAATTTGCTGCTAAAAGATTGAAAGTAAGGATCTACTCATAGTCGCTCTGGCAAAACAAGATCTATCAGCTAAAGAGCTAATCATGTCTAGAAGTTGGTGAAATAGTTATCACCCGATGGGTAAGCCTTGTTGAGTATTAGTATACTCAGCCTTGCTTGTGGCTCTATTTGCAGGTAATGCTTTTGTTGAGTCCGTCAATGCTGCCATTTGGCCGAGTCAGCTACCTCGTGGCTGGGCTATCGTTTGGGAACCGTCCTCGGGCGAGGATCGGGTGGAGTAGCGTCATGGAAGGATTCATCATGATGTTACTTATATCGTCGTTTAGCACGTCATTTATTTTCGGCTGCATCGAACTCTGAAACATCATTTATGTCTTTCGAACTTGGTTTGTGATAAATTAAGATATATTTAAATTTGGACCATGGATTGATGTAATCTCTGGGTGTTGTTTCGATCGAAAGTATGTGGTTTAATCGAGCTAGACTCGACGGTGCTCCAGCTTAATCCGACTTAAGTGTACGGATGCCTCTCGGTGGTCCCTGGTGCACTTAAGTTGGATTAATTTTGGGGTAGTCTGCCACAGTGTGTGCCTCCGTAAATCAATTTTCAGAGACAAATAGATAAAAGGCTTGCCTCCTAAAACACCTCGGCCCAAACTGAGCCTAAAAGCCCAATAACCAATCCTCATATATATACAGAAATCCTCCTCAAAACTTAACCATAACTCTCATACCACTCTCCCTCCCCCCCTCTCCCCCCCCCCCGTGTGGCTGCGCCCTCTCCTCCACCAGCCAGCGGTGGCGCCGCCTCCTGCTCCACCACCACTGGCGGCAGTGGCCCCTCTTCCTCCACCAGACTACCACCAGCGTTGCCCCATCCTCCTCCACCGTAGGTGCGCGCCGCTGCTGCTCCTCCACTAGTGGTGGGGGCGGCCCCTCCTCCACCGGTGTTGCCCCCTCCTCCTCCACCGGCTCGCCCCTTCTCCCTCCAACGGTGGCGTGAGGCGCGGTTCCGGCGGCGATGTCACCCCTTCCTCCTCCACCACCGGTGTCGACTCCTCCTCTTCTCCTGGTGGCATGGCATGGTGGATCCGGTGCAGGTGGCATAGATCCCGCGTAGGCGGTACGGATCTTATGGCGGCGGCGGCGACGGTGCCCCCTCCTCCTCCACCATAGGCGTCGCCTCTTCGTCCTCTCCCGGCCACGCGGCATGGTGGATCAGGTGGAGGCGGCGCAGATCTGGCGGTGGAGGCGGCACGGATCCGGCGACAGCGGTGGCGCAGATCTAGCATCGGTGGTGTCGATCCGATGGCGGCGGAGCAGATCTGGTAGAGCGGCACCGATGAGCTCGGTGGACTTTTCCTTTTTTATTTTTTACCCAATTAATGGAGGCGGACACAAAACCACCTCCGTTAATCTTCCATTAACAGAAGCGCAAGCTCGAAGGCAGACGCAAAAACCGCCTCCAAAAATGCTATTCGTAGTAGTGTGTGGCGTTGTTTTTGCCAAAGCAACTTGTAGTTGATCCTTACTTTCAAAATTTAAGACATATTTAAACTATCCCTTTTCATCAGCAAGATGATTGCAATAGAAAGATGAAACATTACACTTGAGTTAAGCACAACAATATATGAGCAGAAACTTAGCTGAGTCACTTTTCTTGTGATTCCAACCGAAAGGAAATCACTCAACTTGTACTGGTGCTACTTTGCAATGGAAGTGGCTATGTGATGCAATCATGCTAGTAGAAGAACTCGGGTTCCTATGGATTCTTGCATGTAGGGTTCCAAAATGACTCCTTGAATAGATAAATGCACAACCATAAAGATAGGACTGGAATGAAAAGCTTAAAAATGGGTTATCCTCGGTGCTTCCCTTGCTGAAGTTGTGGCTCTTCTAAGACAATGCTCAGGTCTTGATCGGCTATGGAGCAGATTGACTACTTGGGCTGTAGATCGGCTGTAGGCTCCACCAGTTTGTAGACTTCGTTGGCCAATACGTTCTCTACACGGGATGCTTTCAGTGCAGAGCTAGGCATAGAAACAAGAGTTGGCCTAGTGTACAACACTTTCTAGCGATCGGCTGTCCAACATTCAGCAAACAGCTCGTACTTTTATTTTTTTATTCGATTATCAGGGGAAGTTGTCTATTGAGTGTTGCAATAGGTATGAAGACTCAAGGAACAATTTGCTGTGTGTTACTAGGTGAAATGTAGGTTCATTTTACTCTCAGAAAAGAAAATATCATGTTTTTTACGTCTATCTAGTAGTGAATTTCCTTATCATCTTTTACACAAATGCACCACCAAAACATGACATAGAGATTCTTCGGTAGGAACAGAGGAATGATCAAGGCCAAAAGCGGTCGATTGCGGGTTACTCAGCGTGAATACTTGCAGCAGGATATGGCTCAGACATTTTATGATGGCATATAGACAAGCTGAGTTTTCGGCGAGGAAGGATCTAATGTCAAGATTTGGTGGACTTTGCGGCACGATACTCAGTTTCAAACGGATAGACTAACCAGAGCATCTGGTTTTAGCTTTAAATTAACAAGAGCATCTGGTTTTAGAAAATGACACATCCAAACTCAGACCATTAAAATATTATCCAGAACACAATTCAAAAATAAAGTCCATCCCAAGACGTTAAAACCAGAGAAACATGATATTAGTGTTGGGAAAACTATTGAACATCAAGGGCCATGGAAAGCATCAAAAGAAAAAAACAAAACCAATTGAAGAATCTCCGTCTAAGTCTCAGAGACAAAAAGTGTGAATGCTGTTAACCGGTCTGTTAATTCCATATAATCATATAAGCCAAATCACCTCCAAACAATTGCATTGATCCGTATGGGTTATGGAATAATTTTCATGCATCCATGACATTTCCATCACATGGATCATGCATTCACGCCAATGACATGGGGACATTGCTGTATGAATGATGAAGCATGTCTTATTCGTGTACATAATATTCTTCTTATAATTCATGGATATGGTCTCTCCCTAGATATTTTGCATACTTACTTGATGTGTAGGATGTAGGAACATGGTAATTAATATGTGGTCACCACAAATATTGACTAGATCAAGAAAATCAGTCTAAGGCTCTATGAGGAGAAAAAAGTGCAACGTAATCGAACAAGTCTACGGTATCAAGAAAGACGAGACTTGAATAAAAACTTAGATTTGACGCTACATAAAAAAGGACGACTTTTGAGGAATCATCGACTAATGGTCAGCATGTTTGAAACAATATAATTGAATAACAGTGGAGATCTGCTGGGAGGCAATATAACATTAAAGATACCAGTAGCAGTGTTGGGATGTCATAAATTAAAGATTTATGCCGAACACATATCAGGGCTCAAGAAAACTACAGAGATACTGCTCGACGCTTCCTCCGCGTTGGCCACATTTCAGGCTTCTCCTCTGCATAAGCAGCTGGAACGTAGTGCACATACTTACTATATGGTGCTATCGTTGATTCCCAGGTCACCAGGTCAAAATCACCCCTTGGAAGAATTCCAGGATCCTCCATCAGCTCTCCGAAGGTCAACATGGGCAGTGGCCTTCCTTGAGTATCTGCTTCGCTTCGAGGAGGCATAAGGAGCAGTGGCGCAGCGGAAGGAGAGATGAACCGTGCCATGTCCGTCGGGAGATCTCTGTCCAGGAGTAGTTTTGGGTGCTCCCCAAACAGGGACAGGTTGCTCTCCACGACGCCCCTGAACCTATCCAGAACAGAGGCCCAGAACTGAGGACTCAGGTTCTTCTTCAGCATGTCAGCAAATGCGTACGCTGAGATGAGAGAACCTCTCAGTAGCAATGGGAACTCTTGAACCATGGATGCCAAGCGTGGGTGGTCCTCCATGTTTGTGCTCCCGAACGACAGCACCCTGAACAGGTAGCTGTACTCCTCGTATGCCAGACTATTCAGGAAAATTGGCTTCACTGTTCCAAATCTTGAAAGGTTTCTAAGCCTGGTTATGAGTATCACCTTGCTTCCTTCACCCATTTCTGATACTGACGAGTAAAACTTTGCCCATTCTTCATCTCTTATATCTGTGGTAGTTCAACAATAATCAGAGCCCTTCCTGAACTGTGCCTCTGGCTGTCCATTATCTGAAGATTATCACTGTTATGCTGCAAAATGGAAGAGAATTGGGCACGAACCCTCTCATCATTGCATACATGCGCCACTAGTGTTTTCTTGCCGATGAAACGGCCACCAATAATTGGAAGCACAGTTGGAGCATTATTATTCAGAGGAGGTTGAAGCAAGATGTTGATAGCTTGCTGCATCTCAGCATGGCCACCAAACATGAAGTTTTCCATGTAAAGGTAAGTGTCGTATGGCCTCCGGGACATGCGCTCACAACCTCCCAAAAGCATAACAAACTCTGTCATGTTGGTAACTACGGCTTCAAGACTCGCCACTGCAGATTGCAGCTTATCACCGTTGTCGAAGCTGCACTGAACTGCAGAACCAGCACTATCTTTGTCAAGAGGGACACTCCTTTGGAAACGTTTCAGAGGACTGGAAAAATACAAGGATAAAGAACCATCGGTAACCTCTTTCTCAGCACCCTCGAGGCCTCTATACTTGAAGGTGTAAAGAGTATGATAGCTTAAGTACATGGCTTCTTCGAGTATCCGCAGCTGGGATAGCATAACTGAGTTGGTGATGTATCGGCCATTCGCCTCCTCGACGACAGTTTCAACTCGCTGCAAGAGACGCTGCAGCCTCTCCACTTTTTCCTCTGCGCATGAGCTGATTGAGAGTCTGTTGATGATGAAGGAGATGAATCGGCTGGCTAGGTCGCTGGCAACTGCTGAAATAACAAGATCCATAAACAATGGCCTTTGCGACAGCACATCAACTATTCTGTTGTGCCTCTTGGTAAACGGAGAAAAAAGGATATTGAAAAGTGCTGATCTTCTCCTTGTCAAATAGTGCTATAAGCATCCATACTTTTTTTTTTGTTAATTATCAGCAGCTATACTCAGATAGGGAATTAGTTACGTAGGGAATTAGGAGTTGAGAGTCCACCACCACAAGTTACGTAGTGAATTAGGAGTTCCCACCACCACGGTACCACCACGATGGCAACACATGTCAGGAACGTCCGGTTCCTTTTGAGATATATGTGCTTCTGTGGACAGAAGCGTGCCACGTAGTTCAAACATTTGTTGTCTAAGATCTGAAAATTCATCTCGAGAAACTTTTGTCCTTCTCTTTTGATATGCCAATACTTCGACTAGTTATAGTCTGGCGACCAGAGATCTAACTCTCTGCAGATGTGACAAGTGACGTAGTTGCATCCAGAATTCTGTAATATTTCTAGAGAGAGCCGGAAAGAGGTTGATAGTTAGGCTGTCCATATTCATGTTCCTTTATTTGCACCTCTAAAGATATACTCATTCCGTCTCAAAAAAGAATGATGTTTCTACTTTTAGACATTATGTTTGATAATTCTTTTTATTTATAAAATTTATGTAAATATTATTAGTTATAATTTGTTTTTATGATTAAATGTACTTTCATCATGATATGGTTGTTTCATTACTTATCCAAAAAATTTGAATAGGACGGATGGTCAAACGTGATGTCTGAAAGTCAAAAACATCATTTATTTTGGGACAGATGGAATTTATTCTAATCATTGTGATTCTCTCCTCTATACAATACCTCCCGTATCCATCATCTATAAACTACACCAAATACCATATATTTTATTCAACCATCTCAACTACCATCTCCTCTCTCTTCAGTTTTCCTTTTATTTTTCTTTCTCATCCAATTCTTTTTTTTTGTTTCTTTTTCCTTTTCTTGTTTTCATTCATTTTTTTTATAATTTTTGTTCTCTTTTTTCCCTTTTCCTTTTCTCGTTTTTCTCTCCTTTCTTCCTCTCTCCTCCCCCAGTCCTCCCTCTCTCTCCGCCCGATCCCCTCTTTCTTCTCCCCTCATTCTCTCTCCATTACCCCCACGCCGCCTCCTCTACCGGCTCCTCTGCTCCAACACCGCCTCCTCCATCAGCTCGTGCTCACTTGCTCCCGCTGCTGGTGAGCCATGGGCCACAACATCCCTAATCTCACTTTTTGGCAGCAGTCCGCACTGCCACCTCACGATCCTATCTCGACGGCGAGAAGGCTCGATTTCCTGCTGCCTTGGTCAGAGCTTGGCATGGAGACTATGGGGAGCTGGGGTGATGAATCGAGATTCCTCTCGCCTGCTCTCTCTTTCCCCTATCCCCTCCTAGTGGCATGAGTGGCTACTTGCGCGGCGAGAGCGGCGGAGCAGGGCCTAGACGAGGTCGTGCTGCCGGACCCCGATGGCTGTGAGGTGTAGGAGCCGGAAGGCCATGTCAGAGAAGGATCTGGCTAGAGATGATGGGTACAAGGGTAGCTCAGAGCTGGCTCAGTTGCGGCTGCGAGCCACTGTTTGCTTGACGATTAGACAAAATAGAACGATGCCGCCACATCCGTGCGAGGAGGTAGGGTGGTCGAGGGAGGTTAGCCTAAGCCATGTTGGCCAGTAGCAGGACTCCTCCTCTACCTCCGCTCAGAATAGCATTGGTGAGGATGTTAGGGCGTGTTTGGCTCCCGCCACAGCCACACCGTGCCGCAGTTGCGTCACGCCATGAGTTTGGCGGACGAATCGAGCGCCACACATTTGGCGAGCTGCGGCGGCGGAATTGAACTACGGTGTTGTGGCAAACCTTGGTTGCGCCTAACCTGCGGCGAGCTGTGTTTGGCAAACGCCACACGCCTAAGCTGTGGCAAGGTGACCTGTGGCGAGAATTGGACATCAACCAAACAGCCCCTTAGCGTTGTTAGCGCATACTGAAATAAAGTAGTAAATCATGTCATGTAACTACATCCTGGTGGATGTGTTCACGCAGCTGAACCACAACAAGGGCTTTGTTGTCAAAGACCGGTTGGCATGTCTCTTTCTATATGTGGCAGTGTATATGGTTATTTGGTACATATCCATGGTTCAATAGCGGATTTATACTACTACGAAAATGATTTTAGGGGACACTCCAAAATGCTCCTTATAGGTGAACACAAAATCCATGCGTCTACGTTAATCATAGTTTTTTTTTTAACAGAGGCAGTCAATTTTTTATTTAAGGAGGCATTTGTATCTGTCAGCCTTTGAAAATCGATCTACAGAGGCGGACATTATGAAACAACTGCCTCGGAAAATCTTCTATTTTTGAAGGCGGTCGCTTTATAGTGTCTGTATGTAAATCGGTTTTCGAAGGCAGACAATTAAAAGGCCTGCCTCAAAAAAAGCCTCAGGCCCGACAGGACCATCATGGCCCGATAACATACCTAATATATATACGAACTACCAAACCCTAAATCCCAACTTCTCTTCCTCCCTCTCCAGCCACCTCTGTCCCTTCCTCTCTGCATCGCTCTCTTTCTCTCTGCCTTGATCTCCTCTCTCCTCACGTAGGTGCAGCAGCAGCGGCGGACCGACGTTGCAACGAGACAGAAAGTTTACGGTATGTTCTATGTATAGGATGCTTGCCGTGCTGAATGTTGTACCTCATAATCACATTTTGTGAAAACTGAAATTGACCTTGAAGATAAACTTTTTATGTGTTATTTGATTAGAGGGATAATTCTTACCAAGGACGATTTAGCAAGAAGACAATGGAAGGGAAGTTTAAAATGTTGTTTTTGTAATATCAATGAACATATACATCGCCTTTTCTTTGATTGTCATATAGCTAGATTGATATTGAGAATTGTACAAGTTTATTTGATATTACGCCTCCAAATGATGTTCACCATATCTTTGATGGTTGGTTAAAAAGGGCGAGTAAGAAACTTACATGCAAAATACTAGTAAGAGCTTGCACCTTATGTTGGACAATTTGGTTATGTAGAAATGATGTGATTTTTAACAACACAAGAGCTTTCACTCCTATGCTGGTGATTTTTAGGGGTTCACAGTGGATGCGGTCTTGGTCACTTCTGCAAAAGGAGGAGGATCGTGCTCAAGTCATATGTGGTTGTTGTATGCTTGAGACCACATCGATAGAAGTCTTTGCTAACAATGGATGGTGTTTAGTACTCCCACCATTCCAAATTATAAGTGGCTTGACTTTTTTAGCCTCAAGTTTCATTGCTCCTCTTATTCATAAAGTTTATGCAAACATAGTCAAATTTAAGTCATTTTTCAAAAACTTTTATTAGTAAAGCAAGACATAAAAAATATGGTAGTTTGCACAACTTTTTTGAATAAGACGAGCTGTCAAACTTGGGCATAAAAAGTTCAAATGACTTATAATTTAGAATGGAGGGAGTAATAGACTTCCCTATGTCTAAACATATGGTGTTTATTTTATTTTGTTACGTTTTGGTGGTCGAGGTTGTAATAAAGAACTGCTACATGCACCAGTCGTTGCAGAGGCTGGAATATTCAAATATATTTCTATTTCTAAAAAAATAATGTAATAGAATCCAATTAATATCTGAGTACTTTCACATAAGACATGTTTACCTATAAATTTCTCATAACAACTCAAAAAAATTTAGGCAGAAAGATATCATATTTATAGTGGTATTTGTTTTGGTATTATGCAATGCTACATCCAATCTTCTATGCACTAGATATAACATCTTCCAATCAATTTATTTCATTTACTTCCATTGTTGACTTATAGCACACTGAATCTTTCTTACTACATAAACGCACCTAGGAAGAATTCAATTCATGATAGTTACATATGGGAGAAAAGGATTGGCTAGCTAGTATTCCATTTCATTCGCTGGCATCCTATTCCTACCACACATAAGCAAGCTATCGTTGGAGAAGGAATTCACTGCATATTTATACACACTACTACACTACCCGTCCATAGCCACAACAAAACATCAGCGGAGACACACATAGCCACACACAAAACTTATATTTGAAGATGGAGGCAGCCATATCAGCAGTAGCAACTGAAATATTTAGCCGAGTGATATCTTTTCTAACCCAGAGGTACAGGGACAAGACTCAGATAAATGAGAAGCTTGAAAGAATGCAGCAACTCTTATTGAGGATCCATGCAGTTGTCGAGGAGGCAGAAGGGAGATACATAACCAATCCTATTATGCTAAGACAACTCAAGTGTCTTGCAGAGAGCATGTACCAAGGGTATCACATTCTGGATATCTTCAGGTACAAATCTTTCGTTGAGACAATCGCAAACGAGGAGGTAAAAACCATATCTTCCCAATTGACTACTTTTTCTCCAGTTCCTTTCAAGCGTTCTCGATCAATTTCTCATACCAGAAGAAGTTGTGCCAAAATTTATAATTTGCGGAGTGTACTTGAGAATTTAGAAGCTGCTATTGCTAGCATAAATGAGTTTGTTGTGCTGCTTGGAGGGTGTGATCGCTGCTTCCGCAGGCCATATGACATGTACCTTTATACTGACAATATTATGTTTGGTCGGCATGTTGAGAAGCAACAAGTCATCAACATCTTATTGCAAGATCCTGAAGAACATGGTACTCCAACTGTCCTTCCAATTATTGGTGGTTGCAGAGTTGGTAAGAAGACATTGGTTAACTATGTCTGCCAAAACGAACGTATCAAATCATATTTCTCTTCCATTATGTTTCTTAATGGATACAACATATCGAGGATGGATACGGGAAAACTTCAAGATGGGCGAGTGTTAGCTGTTATTGAATTTGTAACAGATGTGAATGATGATGACTGGGTAAAGTTCTACTCAACTGTAAAACACACTGCTTGTGATGGAAGCAAAGTGATAATCATTAGCAGAATTCAAAATCTGGTAAGGTTTGGAACCGTAAAGACACTGCATTTAAACAGTTTGACTCATCAGGAGTACAAATACCTATTCAGAATGTTAGCATTTGGAAGCATAGATGAAAAGGATTACCCACAGTTAGTAGCAGTAGCAAGTGAACTAGCAATAGTACTTGGAGGGTCACTCATCACTGCCAATATCATTGCTGATTTGCTACGGAGAAACCTTGATGTTAAATTCTGGTTTCGCATACTGCAGCGGTTCAAGGCAATGGTGGATAATAACTTATCAATGTTTGGTGAACATCCAAAAGATATCCTTGAGAATGAGCGTCCAATAGACATCACCACATTTAACTCCTCCCACCCCTCTTCGCTTCATATGATGCCCCCTCGAGTTGCAAGGGATGATGATTCCTCAGAACGGAAGTTGTATCATGTTTCCTTTGCAGACCTGGTAGCTGGAACTATTGCTCTGCCCAAGAACCAATTCATTTTAGTTGGATGGGAGTCACGGCTACCTCCCTATACTAAGTTTGTCTCCGATGTTGCTTGCTATGAGAAACGTCAATGTTCAGTATATTTAAGAAAGCGCCGGTCCATCATTTGATCTTTCTGAAGAAACCTATATGTTACTATATATGTTCACTCCTTGCTAAATAAACATGTATTTATAACTATATATATGTACATTTATTATTTTTTTAGTATCCTAGTATACTAGTTGAACTTCTAATATTTGTGTCCATAAGCCCATAAAGTTGTATATGAGTGAGCCCTTCTATATGAACAGCTAGTAATACTGTTTCACTTACCTGCATTGACAACATGTATTCGTCTGTGAAGCTACGTAAGGATATCTACCATTGTAGAAGCACAGACATTCTCGTAGAATATAATACTATACCAAATGCAAGTTAACTTATATGGAGACACATAAGTGAAAACTTCGCCTAGGATAGTTACTGAAAAATGTGTACACGGTTACAGGAGGTTTTAAAGCATGTTACATTGTTATCAAATGACTCTGGCTGTGGCGAATGACTTCTTTGTGGCATGGTATGACCGAGGCATCCATTAGAAAAAAAAAAGTCAGACTATACCCTTTGGAGTTTGGACCACAAGACATATCTAATGAAAACTAACTCCAATTTTCCTAAGGCATGGTAACAACTGGAATAAATTCATGCCAACGTGGTCACCTCCTGGTGCAAGGAAATGTATACCATAATTAATTATAAAGATTCATTCATTTTCTTCCAGATAACTAGGTTCTTGGTCAACTGCTTTAACCTATGGCGAATCTGTCTTTCTAGTGATTGTAAAAAAAGCTGACTATTATGTTATTGTATTTAGATGCAATAAGAATCTCATTTCATGAGTGTCTTATTAATGTATTTACTACTCCCTCTGTCCTAAAAATAAGGTCGTTATGAGATGCGTGCACGTGTTATGTTCTCAACTTTAATTTAATTTATAGAAAAAAATTGCAACATTTATATCTTCAAATAAATTTGTTAAAAAACTAGATTCAAAGATCTTTCTAATGATACTAATAATGCATTATAAATATTAATGCTATTTTATATATAATTGGTCAAAGTTATAAAAAGTTATTTTTTCGGGAAGAGAGAGAACTACTCTTTTTATGGGACGGAGGGAGGTGATAGGATGCATTTGACAGACAGTACTTCTTCATGACGTGGACAATTAGGTAGGCCCTGCAAGCTAAGGAAGCTCAGGACTTGGACCAGCCAGTGTCGCATTCAATGTGGAAATAAAAGCTAAGCGTCTAGACCAGGAGCAGTGCTGTGTTGCAGGCTGCGTCACCATCGAAATAAAATTCAGACTGCTCTAACTGACTTTCATGCGTACACCTGGACATGTTAATTAGTAGCATTGATAGTTGATACTTACTGCAACTTGACCAAGTCACAAGGATTTAATGTCAAGTGTTTGATATGAATATGATTTCTACAAGGAAAGCCGCATCTATTGACTAGGTAAAGAGAAAATAGACAATGACAACTATGGAATAGACAATTCAGCCTATATCTTGCAGCACATCGTTGTCATCTTTCAGAGACTATGACAACTATGAAACAGACAATTCAGCTTATGTCTTGCAGGCACATTATGTTACATTCACAAATTAGTGGGTAACAATGACGTACAATTGGTTACATTATAATCTCAGACGCTTCTTCATTGGTGATGGTGTGTGCTTAGATGGCGTCTCTGCAGTACACTTGGCACAAATAACAGTGTAAGGAGGCAACCTTGATTTCCAAACCAACTGAAATTTCGTAGGCAGAACCATGGAGCCGGCAATTATATCTCCAAATGACAATTGAGGCAATCCATCTCCGGAAGCATCCTTCTGTGATGTCACTAGCATAAGTTGGAACGATGTACTACACAGGGATAATAGAGAGAACTCAGTGATATCAACTGCAGAACCATCTTTCTCGAGAAGATTTTTAGGATGCTCACCAAATATGGCCAGATTCCTATGCATCATCACTCTAAATATTTCTAGGACGCGGGTCCAGAAGCCAATGTTCAGGTTCTTCCTCAACACGGATGCGTACACATTTAACATGATAAGTGACCCCTGAAACACCGTTGCCAACTCCTTTCCTATTAAAGCTAACTGTGGGTGATCCATCGGGTTCACACTTCCAAATGCGAGCACCTTGAAGAGGTAGCTGTATTCCTCTCGTGACAAGCTGTTGATTCGGATCGAGTTAACTGTCCCAAACCTCATGAGCTTCTTGAGCCTGCTTATGATGATAACCTTGCTTCCTTTACCTGTCAATGCTACTAGTAATGAGTAAAAATGCAGCCATTCCTTATCAGCCACATCTGAGACAAATTCAATGATAACTAAAGTCCGGACACGCTTGAAGTTTTCATGATCAATATTCTGAATATCTACTCCACTGAAATGTAACATAGAGGAGTAGTATGACCGGATCCTGTCATCGCTACAGATACTCCCAACTAAAGTTTTCTTGCCAACCCTGCAACCTCCAATGATAGGGAGAACTGTTGCAACCGTAGATGGGTTGTTCTGCAACAAGATGTTGATCACTTGCTGTTTCTCAACCTGGCGACCAAACATGAAATTGTCTACATAAAGATAGCTACAATACGGGCTGCGGAACATCCTTCTGCATCCCGTTAAAAGAACAACAAATTCGGTCATGTTAGTAACAATGGTTTCCAAATTTGCAATTGTGGTTTGTAACTGACAGCAAGCATTAGTTGTTTTTTCCAAACGAGGACGTTTGGTAATTGGGAAAGGCCATTCGTATAAACCACTGACCTCGTCTATCTGCCCAATCTTTTCCAAGGGCAAATAGGTATCCAACACATCATAGCCTCGAAACATAGCTACTGTCAGAGTTTTGAGCTGCTCCAGCATCCTTGAATTGGAAATGTATCGCCCTTCGGCCTCCTCAACGATCGTATGGGCTCTGCCAAGGAGATGCTGCAACGTTTCTAGGTGTCCATTGAGATGTCTCTTGCTGCAATACTTCTTAGAAAGGAAGGAGATGAAACGGCCAACCAGTTCACTTGCTACTCCAGAAATGATAATGTCCATCTTCACTATTGTTTGTTTCTACTTTGTATTGAGAGAGAGAGAGAGATGAAACCCGCGTAGTCTGCTGGTACTAAGCTGATCCGGCCTGTTTATAAAACGCTGTTGGTCGAACAAGCAATGTTATAGAACGGACTAGTACAGCACTGACTCTGACTGCCTTGCTGGTGCAATCCTGACCAATACCATAAAATTTGAACATTGGCGTGTCAGATTGGGAGACGCGTGTGAGACGTGGGAGACCCGCAATTTGCTTAGTAGCGACAGCTCACACATTTCCTGTGAGATGTGGGAGACGCGTGTGAGACGTGGGAGATGCTCAATTTGCCTAGGAGCGACAGCTCACACATTTCCTCATGCAGATATTTTACGTCTATTGACAGTTTACGTACTACTACATACTCCCTTCATCCGTAAAAGAATGCAATTATAGATTCAAAATTTGTCCAAAACTAAATACAACTTGAGCACACACTAGATAGCATGGGACCGGCCGATAGATGTGTTAGATAGAGTAGATAATGATGATGTAACTTATCTCATACGTGAGAGGATTGTGTCTCAGTTGGTTAGTTTAAATAGAGTAGAATCTGAACAAGTTGTTGTATATCCCAACCGAGTAAAAAAACTCCCATGTATATCTTATAATCCGCGCAAAGGGATGTTCCTTGCCCTATATTAACATGAAGTTGTTGGTACCAAGAGAGGTACGATGTTCCACCCATATTCCGTTCTCTCTGATTTTCATCATGGTAATCAGAGAGTCTTTGAGAAAACCAATCTAAAATAGCAATACACTCCTACCACCTTTCCATGGCCACTACGTCGTCTGCCATTATCAACCCCATGGTGGGCATTGCTGTCACCGAGAAGCTCTCCAAGGCGAACCACGCCATGTGGAAAGCCCAGATCCTTGCTGGTCTTAGGGGATCCCATCTTGAAGACCAACCATCGTCGCTCCAGCCATGGATATAGATGACAAAGACTCTGTTGGCAAGGAGAGCAAGATCTCCAACCTGCGTTTGAAGAATGGTACTACAGGGACCAGCAGGTCATAAGCTTTGTCCTTGGGTCATTGACTAGGGACATCCTCTCTCAAGTCACTGCAAAAGATACGGCGGCCAACCACTTGGGACGGCAAAGAACCGGGCACAGGCGGTGAATACACGACTTGCTCTTGCAACGACCAAGATGGGAAATCAGTCCATTGCAGAATACGTGGGCAAGATGCACACCCTCAAAGATTAGATGGCGGTTGCCAGAAGAGCTCTTGAAGAAGAAGAAGAGCTTGTTGAATACATCCTCACCGACCTTAGCTTCAACTTCAATCCCATAGTTTCTGCCCTTCTTGCAAGGAAGGAAACCATCAATGTAAGTGAAGTCTATCAACAACTTCTAGCTTTTGAAACTCGTATGGAACTTTAGGGCAGCAATGATCTCTCCGGGTCGTCGGTCAATATGACCAACCAGGGTGGTCAAGGAGGAGATCGCGGTCGTGGCCAAGGTCAAGGGCACAATGGTGGTTGTGGTCGCGGCAACACTAACTCCTCCAACAACAACCAACTTCTTGGTGGTGGTGGTGGCCGTGGCAACAATAACAACTGCGGCAATCAAGGGCCAGGCAATCCCAAGCCCCGCTGCCAGATCATTGCTAGCATTGCGCAGATGAGGACTACGCCCCCGATGGCAAGCTTGTCTATATCACCACAAACTACAAGCGGCGTAGGTATGAACATTAAACACATTGGTCAATCTGCAATTCATACCCCTGGTCGCAAACTCGATCTCAATAATATTCTTCATGTTCCATGCACAAAGAAGAACCTTGTCTCCGTTTATAAACTTGGATCCGATAATAATGTGTTCCTTGAATTTCATCCTAACTTCTTTCTTGTCAAGGATCGGGACACAGAGACCACTCTTCTTGAGGGGCTATGCCGGAGAGGTCTCTACCCTCTTCCTTCTTTGTTGCGTGCAAAATAAGTTCTTGGAGTCAATAAATTTCCGTTTCATAGGTGGCATGGTCGGGTAGGACATGCTGCTGCTCCCATAGTTGAAAGAACTCAAGACTCGTAGATTTCCTTATTATTTTGATTAGAATAATGATACAATCTGTAATGCTTGCCAGTAAGGAAAGAGCCATCAGCTCCCGTATCCAAAGTCCAGTAGTGTCTGTACCCATCCTTTGCAACTTGTGTTCTTAGATGTTTGGGGTTCTGCACCTTATTCTGTGGGAGGATATAAGTATTACATGAGTTTCATTGATGATTATAGCAAATTTACTTGGATCTATCTTTTGAAGTTCAAATCTGACGTTTTCAGAAATTCCATGATGTTTAGAATCTTCTTGAGAGGTTGTTTGATAGAAAGATTATTGCCATGCAAACCGATTGGGCAGACGAGTATGAGAAACTTAACTCGTTCTTTGGCAAAATTGGTATCTCTTATTTAGTTTCATATCCCCAGGCACACCAATAGAATAGTGATATAAAAACAAAACACAAACATATTGTGGAGGTTGGCCTTTCCCTTCTCTCTCGAGTTCATATGCCTCTCAAGTATTGGGATGAGGCGTTTTTAACAGCCACATTCCTTATTAATTGACCCTCTAGTAAACTTATTGATTACGTTAGACACTTGTAGAGTCTCTTTGGAACTAAACCAGACTACACATCGCTTAGAATCTTTGGCTCAGCATGTTGGCTTAACCTTTGCCCCTACAATAGGCATAAACTTGAGTTTCACTCTAAGGAATGTGTGTTGTTTCTTGGCTATAGTAATCTTCATAAAGGGTTCAAGTGCCTAGATGTTTCCATTGGACGTGTGTACATCTCTCGCAGATGACACCCTAATGCAGGTGCTAGACACCGACATGAAACTCTATTATCTCCTTCCCTCTTTACTTCTACACCAGGGGGTGAATCTATAGATGATCATAACTTTAATGCAACTAATTCTCGATGAGAAAATGGCACTTTGCAGAAGGATGCAGGGGACATGGAGCAATGCACAGAGGCCAGCTGATCTCCTGATAGAATCTGTGCCGCCCAAATGGGACAACATGGGACCCCGCACATTCCCTGTCGGCCCAACCTGGCCACAACTCATGTCCTATGGCGCATGAGGGGCAAACAACATCTGCACCAGCATCTCGATCGGAGTCTGCGTCCTTGTCGTCTGCACCTGTCTCGTGGGATCCTCTGCGTTGGATGTCTCTGCAACACTACCTGAACCAACACTGCTTGAATCCTCACCTGGTTCACCTGATTCGCCTGGGTCACCACCACCGCGTCCACAAACTCGACTCCAAGATGGCACCCGCAAGCCAAACTTATACATTGACAGTCACATTCACTATGCTCATTTCACTTCTAGTGAAGAACCACAATGTGCAGAGGAAGCCTTGGGTAGCAAACATTGGAAAGAAGCAATGGATGTAGAATTTGATGCATTGATGAAAAATTAGACATGGCATCTAGTTCCACCAAAAAAAAGGCAGCAATATTATAGATTGTAAATGGGTATATCAAACTAAACTCAAATCAGATGGGAGTTTAGATAGATATAAGGCTCGGTTGGTGGCTAAGGGTTTTAAGGAACGATATGGCCTAGATTATGAAGACACATTTAGTCCAGTTGTCAAGATGGCTACTATTATAGCTGTGTTGTCTATAGCTGTCTCAAAAGGAATGGTGGAGCTTAAGGCAACTTGATGTGCCATATGCCTTTCTTCATGGTATTCTAGAAGAGAAAGTTTATATGAAACGTACAACTAACAGGATATGAAGATAAAATGATTCCTAATTTTATTTGCAAAATTGATAAAGTGTTGTATGGGTTAGAACAAGCGCATCATGCATGGTACTCTCGACTGAGTTCAAAACTGCAATGTTTAGGATTCAAGGCATCAAAGGCAGACATGTCTTTGTTTTATTTTAACAAGGCAGGAGCAACTGTTTTTGTTCTTGTCTATGTTGAAGACATAATAGTGGGAAGTTCCACGTGTGAAGCTTATGGTGATCTTTTGCGTAATTTGAAGAAAGATTTTGGGCTGAAGGACTTAGATGAGTTGCATTATTTTCTTGGCATAGACGTTAACAGAGTAAATGGTGGTAGTTTGCTGACCCAAGATAAGTATGCATCTGACCTATTGAAACAAGTTAATATGTTCAATTGTAAGCCTATCAGCACTCCTCTTTCTACAAGTGTGGTTGGAGCCCTTCAATATCTAACGCTTACAAGACTGGATATCTCATTGTAACACCCTAATTTCACCTTTGAGGAATTTTTGGAAATTTCAAAGAAGCCCAAAATTAATTTTCTAGGATCCATTGATTTTGTTAGGCATGTGATTTTTTTTTCTACAAACAAATTCAATAAATTTATATAGGCCGTTAGTCGATGCTCAAGTCGAATTGAAGATCAAGCTTTGAAAAGAGTGAACCACAACAGGACGTGGGTAAAGGCAAGTGGTTTCCCCCCTCTGCATTTCACGTTGGAACCTATGCAAATCCATATCATTAATATTTACTTTGTGTATTCACTGCACTAATATGACGGGACCTATTAAGGATGACTAGTCTTTTCACCCAAGCCTTGTACACCTGGATTTACATTTATATTGGGTAGCAACCACTACTAAAAATATGATTTTAGGGGACACTGCCCTTTTTTTATCGGAGGCGGACAGTTCTCCCAATAGCCTCTGTTAATGGTAGATGCTTAACCTTGGGTTATGGATGGTTTTAATGAAACATGATGAACATGATATATGTATATGATGAACTCTGGTAATACAAGATCATATGATTAATAGGAACATGGAGAACCACCCAGGAGTTTCCATACAACCACAATACCATAATGGCTCTGGTCTTGGCTAACTATTGGATGAACTATATGTTGTGGTTACGAGCATGTGGGTATGGTGGTGCGGAGATCGGAAGGCTAGGCATTCTGTTGTAATCGTATGCGCTGGGACCAAACATTACATATAGGAATTCCTTGGAAAGTGATGCGGGGGCTTGCCTAATCTTCTCGTGTAGGATCATGGGGGATAACTTGACCCGTGCAACCTAACAAACCGAGGCACCAACAGCTGCTCGAACAGCCACCTGTGAAAAAGATTTCGCCCAACCACATGCTTCGGTCACTGCCTTACCTGAACCATGCAAAGGTAGAGGCGTTGCTCTTGCAAATCACAAGGAAACACAAGAACAAGTGGTAGAGAAAACTCTCAATCCTTAAGGGGGTAGCTATGGCACAACCCCAAGGACAAGAGCACTTGGCTTCTCTATTTTCTGATTTCAATTCATGGTTTGGGTTTCCACTCGGCATACAAGTGCTATTTATACTATGAGCAACCCTCCTAGTTGGGGTGGAGACCTTACACCCAAGCCGAGTTCGAAATAACAGGTCTCTGGGTGAATTTACGACTTGTCCAGTTCGGACCAGGAGGATCTGCTCGTGACCGTTACTCGTTACTTGGATCTGCACGTTACTCAGCTGACCTGTTCGGACCTAGAGGATCTGCACGTTACTTGTTATCAGTTACTCAGATTAGCATGTTACTCAGCTAATCAGTTCCGACATGGAGGATCTGCACGTTACTTGTTACCCGTTACTCAGTGATCAGTTCGGACCTGGAGGATCTGCAATTAGACCTTGGTCCTTTTGACCAGTCTTTATTAATCTAGTCGGACCTCCATAATATAAGCTCAAAAGGACTCAGAACTTGATGGCATTGCAATATAGACTTCATAAGCTTTCCATCATGTACTCATGGACTTCCATAGCCCATGGCAATCAGGAGAAAAAGAACTCCGAAGTTTGCCTCCTGGGTCCTTGGACGAGAAAGAACTCTTCATGAGGAAGAGTACTTGGAAGAACTCCGACCAAGGTCCAAAGAACTCGGATGAGCTGCACCTTCATGAGCAAACCTGAGCACAAGCAATGCACCACTATTAGGTAGTAAACAATCCTTACTAAATGCATGCTTATTATAAAAAACGAATGAGTTCACCTCATGTTGTAGTTCCTGCATCCTTGATCGAGTCATTGGTCCCTTTTTGATAATGCTATCTTGTTTAGCAAATGGTGTTGTGGCATCGTGAGCATCATTGGAGATGTCCTCAACAGAAAGGCCTCGTAGTGTCCCTATGCAGCCACACATCGGAAGTGTGGTACGTTCCTGGCCCGCATAGCATGGTTGGCTCTAAAGTTTTTTGGTTCTTTTACGTGAATTGTGGTGAAAGTGTACAACCTCTACAGAGTGTAAAACTATTATAATAGCCGAGCTCGCGGTCATGAGTGGTTTGGACCCTCACATGATAATTGAACTTGAAATAAGAATAAATCAAGGTGCTTTGGCACAAATGATGTGAGATGATGGATATCTCTTTATCTGTTAATTGGGTTTGGTATAAACTTTTACCTTAGTAATCAGGTGCTTGCTAATAAAATTTGACCGAATAAAATGCTGACTGCTTATGGCCAAGCCTATCCTTGGAAGCTTGCATTCTTCCCTCACTTGTTGAGTATCAACCATAAGTGTACTCAACCTTGCTAAACATTGGATCGGAAGGAGAAGAAGGTGTAGAACACCTCAGTGTTGAAGATGATGCTAGGCGTATGCAACCCCGAGTCAACTGCCTGTGGTGAAGAGTCAAACATTCCGTTGCTATAAAACGGTAGTAATGTATTTATTTTGTTCTTTCTGCTCTAACCCTATGTTTTAAAATTCATTAAGTCTATCATATGTGTGGAACATGATCCTGTCACACATATGAGATGCATTCGGTTTGTCCGTTATAAAACCGGGTGCGACACTCATTTTCAGTCAATAAAGTTTGTCAATTCCTTCATACACCGACTGATGTACATTGGCCTGCAGTCAAGTGTATTTTGAGGTATGTCAAGCAGAATACTAAAATTGGTCTCAAAATTGGCATGTGTGCTTCTTTGTTGGTGAAATGGTTTTTTGGATGCCGACAGCTAGGTCCCTAGATGATAGAAGATCTATGGGAGGCTTTGCTATTTTTCGTGGAACCAATCTAGTGTCCTGGAGTGCTCAAAAGAAGTCCACTATTTCTAGGTATAGTACCCAAGCAGAGTACAAAGCAGTTGTAGATGCAACAACTAAGATTATGTGGATTCAAACTTTGTTGAAAGAAATTGGTATAAAATGTCCTCCAACAGCAATGCTGTGGTGTGATAATATGGGAGCTAAGTATTTGTCTTCTAATCTGGTGTTCCATGCTAGAACAAAACACATTGAAGTAGACTATCATTTTTTTAGAGAGAGAGTAACAAGAAGCTTGTTGCAGATTGATTTCGTGGGTACAGGAGATCAGGTAGCCGACGGTTTCACCACGGCCTTGACAGCCACGCAGCTGGAGAATCTTAAACCCAATCTCAACTTAGCAAAGTTGTGATTGAGGGAGGATGTTAGATAGAGTAGATAATTGTAACAGTCCACTATTTTCAAAAGAGGGATTTTCAAAAACTTTTTGTGCAAATGAAAAACTTGGGCTTTACTTAAGGATGTCTTCTTTTCTCTCCCTAAATATTCCTAGAAAAAGATAATTTATTGCCTAAGGTCTATTTAAATACTAGGGTGACATTTGGAATTTCTAGGGATTTTATTTGAATCCTTGTGAGGGGTTCGAATTTGAATTAGAATTCAAATTCTAGACCTAAAACTAATTTTGGGCCCTAACTCATCTAACTCGGCCTGCACCTCAGCCCAGCCCAACTCCCTCCTTCCCTCTCCCTCGTGGACCGCAGCCCAGCAGGCCGCCGGCCCATCAGCGCGCGCGCCCGCTCTCCCTGACTGGTGGGACCCACCCGTCGGCGCCATCCCTTTCGCAGCCGCTCTCTCTCTCTCTCTCGCCCTCTCTCACCCGCTGACGGCCCGACCCCACCTGTCGGCGCCGTCCGCTTCACGCGCGCAACCGCTCGCTCTCTCACTTCTCACACTGACGAGCCGAACCCACCTGTTAGCTTTCCCTCCTACCTCCCGACAGAGTCACGCAAATCGCCTGACCCCGTCGCCGGCCGCCATCGCGTCACGACAGCTGGCACTGCCGCCACCCGACAGCCCGCACGTGCCTCACGCTCACTCGTGAACCCCACACCTAACACCTTGCTCACGAACCCTAGCCATCCGTGCCGTCTGATGTGCTCCACGCGTCCCCGCCGTTGCACGGACGCCGAGGATCGCCGAAGCCACCCTACCAACCCCAGCGTAAACCCCAAACCCTAGCCCCCGCCCTATATAAGCTCTAGCCACCCCAATTGAAACCCTAGCCACCAAATTGGGGAATTCCCCCTTCCACCCACCACCAGCGGAGAAGGAGAAGAAGAGGGGAGGAGAAGGAAGAGGGGAGAAGAAGAAGGGAGGCGCGGCAAGGAGGAGCCGTGCCGCTGCTTCGGCCCAAGCTAGGACCCGTGGAGGAGGGACGACGACTGCTCCGAGCTGTACCTCGACGACGACCACGCCGAGCCAGAGCACCACCGAGGATAACCGCGAGCCGTACGCCTACTTCACGCCTGCCTGCTCCGAATCCTCGCTGCACCACCGCGCGTCCTTGCTCTGCTCAAGGTGAGGTCTTTCTCCTTGCCGTGCCCTTGCTCTACTCCGGGGGTCGCCGTGAGCCAAGCCATAGCGCCACTGCCGCTAGGAACTCCCATCCCCCTTGTCCGGCCGTCGAGCCGCTTGCAGACGCCCCAAGCAGGCGCCTTTTGTCCTTGGACGCGGCCGCGGGCGCGGGATGCCGCTGCCCCGCGAGCTCGATGTCGTGGCGTGGCGTGCCGTTCCGGCCGCCATGCCTATCGCGGCGTCGCCAGGCGCGCGCACGCACTCGTGCGGGATGCCCAAGCGTGCGCAAGCGAACGCACACACACCCACTTGATGCGCGAACGCGAGCACGTGCCGAGCGCACCATGCGTACTGCGCGCCGGCGTTCGGCCGTGCCGTTGTGGCATTTCGCCGAACGCCTGGCGGGCACTCACACTGGCACGACCCGTTCACGCTCGCGCTCAGCCGCACGGGCGCTGGCCGCACGGGATCGCCGCGCTGCCGCAGTAGATGCCCGGGGCACGCCTCGTGCTAGGCCAAAGCAGGTCTGGACCGCATCTTGGCCCATGCCGGTTTGGGCCCACGAGCCGAGCCGAGCCAGCCAAGCCGCTCTGACCGCAGGGGCCCACCTATCGGTGGCCGACCCCACTGACTTCTGGGGCCCACGCGCTGACGTGTGGGGCCACTGACCGCTGACCAGAGATCGTTGACCAATCAACGATGACGTCAGCAGGGTCCACTACTGACGTCATCACCCGGTGGCCCCTGTGCTGACGTCGGCATGGAGTCATGATGACGTCAGCAGGACACATGTCGCGCTATGGTAATTTCTAGATTTTTCCTTTTCCAAAATAAATTTAATATTTTCATAAAATGATTTAAACTTAGAAAATCCATAACTAATTCAATTTAATTCAGAAAAATGTGAAATCAATTTCTATAATTTTCTAAAAATATGAATAACACTTTAAAAATACAATTGATGTTATTTGGTTCTTCTTTGGTGTTCCATTTGGCTCTTATTTGCAATTAGGCTCCTAGACTTATAGTGTTCTACGAACAGGAGCCGCCACTGGAGAAGCATTGACCGAGGAGGACCACTTCACCGAGCAGTACGACTACCCCACTCACTCAGGTTCACGCCGGACTGCTTATTTGAATACCTATAGGCATTGCTTATTAGATACGCTAGCGCTTGCATGTGTGGATTGCGCTATGAGCCTTGCATAGCCTGTTTACTTATCGTATACCTTGTTACCTACTGCTTGTCATTTCATACCTTGTTATATGATGATGATGAGATGCTAAGCTTGCTTGTGTGCGGGATATGTGATAGATAGATATTCTTGGCGTGTGTGTGGGGATAAAACTTGGTAGGTGTATGGTGATTTTGACCCTACTGGGTCCTTGCCGGTGTGGGTAATAACAACCCGGTCTTATATCGGGATTGGGTGACTTCTGGGTCACGTTGTGGACCCTAGGGGAGATGGCCCCCTAGGGATGTTATGACCTGGAGCCAGGTGTAGGTGGTTACTTGAGAGGGTGAGAAAAGAAGACTGCCTCCCATACTGACACTTTAAACCTTGTTGACTGATTTGTGTTCACTGTACCGTACACGCCAACTTAACTGAGATGTGACCGGTAACGACTAGCCTAGCTAAGGTGGCACCCGAATGTAGGAGATCATAGTGTGTGTGTGTGTGTGTGTGAGGGGTGAGTGCCCGTGCCATACACCCCCGATGGGCAGCTCTGGTGCTATGCTTTCACATTTCCTTGGGGCCAATGTCTACGTGCGTCGGCATCTAGACCCGGGAGACCAGGAGGGTGCCATTCTTACTAGGAGGTTTACTAGTTGTGGGCTGCGTCTCGACTGGTTGATCCCCAGTCGCAGCCCGGGTTGGGTACAGGTGTACAACCTCTGCAGAGTGTTAAGATCTATACGTATAGCCGTGATCTCGGTCATGGATAGCGCAGTGATACTTCAGCCGGTCGGCCATTGTTTTGGGATCTGCTTCTCTTCCCCCATAGGTGAGAGTGTGAGGGCGTAGGGGTAGCCGGGGAGAGGTAGGTTTTGCTCCGCCTGCCTTGGGATTCGGATATCCCTCTTGAGACGCCAAGAATGAAGCTGCGCATCGCCAAGAGATGGAGGTGTGTGTTGAGGTGAAGGCCGTCGGGAACCCGTCGTGTGACGGGACTCGCCCGGAGATAGAGATGTGGGGTTTTGATGGGATGAAGTTTATATATACATATTGCCGCGTGCATAGGAAAACCCCAAGCCTACCCCTTGCTATTATCATTATTGTTACACCACTAGACTATAGTCCACTTAAAGCTGCATTCAGTCGGTGACGTGCGCCTGATCCACCCTTGGGAACAGAGTATGAGTACCCCGGAGATGAGGCGGAGTTCGACTCCAACTTCGACTACTGGTATGACTAGGCGATGGTCTACGCTCAAGCCAGCCTGTGGAGGAGACGTGAAGATAGAGATCTGCCATCAAGCTTCCTAGCGCTAGTTATCTTTTCTTTGCATGCTTAGCCCTGCGTGGCGAATAATTTGAACCCTGTAATAACTTGATAACTCTGTGATTGCTTTATCGCCGGTTTGGAACTGTTATTCGACTGTTTCGAGTTCCGTACATGGTAACGACTAATCCAGGGACTACCACAAGGGTACAGGGAGTCGGGTTTTCAGAATGGAAAATCCGGTTCGTTTCAATAATGATGATGTATCTTATCTCATACGTGAGAGGATTGTGTCTCCGATGGTTAGTTTAGATAGAGTAGAATCTGATCAAGTCGTTGTATATCCCAAACGAATAACAAACTCCCATGTATATCTTTTAACATGCAAGGGGATGTTCCTTGCCCTATATTAACATGAAGCCGTCGGTACCGAGAAAGGTACGACATTCGAACCATATTCCATTCACTCTGAATTTGTTCAAGGTGTTCTAAAGCTTCAACGAGGGACCTACTTACGTTTAGATGAGACCCATGTCGGAACAACATACTATTTTGTGAGGCCCACGTATTGTTTAGGTGGTGCCCACATGAGACCCATATGTTGTTTAAGTGGGACCCAGGTGGGACCCATGTACTATTTAGGTGGGACCATTTATTTTTCATAAATAAGTGCTATAGGGGTATATGCATCTTTTTAGCTGTGCATTGGTTTGCATGAAGAATTCTATAATTGCATTCGTTTATGGACGGAGGGAGTAGTAATTAAATGATTCATACAAACCGTTCTTTTTATACAAACCATCCTAATTAATCTGACTCAACCACAAATTACTTACCTCATTGCTGGAGCCGGCGTCTCCCAACTACCAATACTCTGAGCAAAACGGCACACGAAAAAACCTTGACAGCAAAGATGAGTTTGCACGAGTGTTATTTGTCGTGCACTTTACCATGTGTCAAAAACACTTGGAAAATATTCTTTGCCGTGAACACAAATCATGAGAAAAAAATAGCAAACAAATCATGCATGTTTTAACTCGCTATGTGTGCCCGACAGGATTCAAACCGGCAACCTCTCTCTCGTCTCTAGCCTCCTTTACCACTACACGCACTATCTTATGCATCCATATCCCATTTTGAAATCTCGCCTATTATCTCTAAATATAAAACTAAAAGAACGTAGTTCTTGTTCACGCTCGTCCGTCGTTTTGCTTCAAGTCCGTCGTGCCTCTTTGGTGAGTCTTGTTATCCGCCTGCGATAGTCGTCCGTTCAATGCTCGTTCCGTCTGCTACGATAATCATTCTCTGTTCACTCTCGTTCCATCTGCTGCAATCACGCGACTACTTGCTGCAATCCAGCTCTTCCTCACTATGGAAATGGCCAACGTTACCATCGAAGACCAATTGCAAGGTAACATAGATAAACAACTGTTGATGTTTTTTCACATAAAAAATTAGCATCTCATGATTTTGTTTGCATATGCATGCACCTTTGTAGAGTAAAAAGAGGCATGGTGGGACCAGTATAAAGCACGTCAAAAATTACACCATAACACTCTTCACAAAGACTCCATAGCAATGGTCAACCCTTTATATAATCCATTGGAGGCCTCTCCATAAGTTCTGATTTTAATCACTCTAAATAAGAGGGGAAATAAGATGTTTTCATGGAATAAATAAAATAGAAGTGAATTAGATATTACTCCCTCCATCCCTTAAAGAATGATGTTTTAGCGTTTAAAATTTTTCTCATAAAGATTGATGTTTTGGCATGCATGTATAACAAATTAGGAATATCTTATGCATGCATGCTTAAAAGGAAACTGATTTACCTCCTAAAATGGCATTTATCAGGGACACATGCGTCTTTCTTTTCTACTCTTAATTTGTCTGAAAAATCCTAAAACATCATTCTTTAAGGGATGGAGGGAGTATGTCACCAACACAATCAACTCCAATTTATATTATTTACTGGAATGAGTTTTTATTGATTAAAACACCAGTACAGAAAACATTAACTGAGGCGGTCAAAAGGCATTAACGGATGCGGTTTTTGCAACCGCCTCTGAGATGGGGTCACAGTTAAATCAGGAATTTATGTTGGAAATCGATTAACAGAGGCGGTTGCATTACAATAACCAGCCAGCCAATAGCCACCAACCACTAGTCCCAACCGTGTTTTTTCACCGAAATATGCACACTTCACGATCGCGGGGATTCGAACCCGCAACCTCTCCGTAACGTGTGTTTCCCTTTGCCACTACACCACACTCTCTCTTTTGTCTATACTCTGTTTTGATTCCTAGAATATTATATAAAATCGAGTGTAAATTGCATTTTTGATGGCATAAACATATTCAAACGAAAAAGTTGTCAGCTACTGAGTTTCATAACTTTTAGAGATCCACAACTTTCATATTCGTCATGTCTCCATCTCAGGTCCTGCAAAATTTGAATTTCAAATGTGAGAACATTGAAACGTACTTTTTGTGCACAAGACGATTTCAAATGAAAAAGTTGTCAGCTACAATGTTTCTTAACTTTTGGATATCTATAACTTTTATATTGCTCATTTCACCATCCAAATTTTTTATTTTGGAAAACGTCAAATTTGAAATTTGAGAATGATTTACGGAGGAGGTTACATTCATTTTAGGAGGCGGTTACATTTGACCGCCACCTAAAATTGATTAACAGAGGTGGTTGTTGTAACACAACTGTCTCTGAAAATGATTGATTAACAGAGGCAGTTGTGTTACAATAACCGCCTGAGTTAATCGATTTTAGAGGCGGTCAAAATGTAACCACCTCCTAAAATGAATGTAACCGCCTCCATAGATCACTCGTATTAGTAGAGGCGTTTATTTTTTCTACCCATCTCATAAAATATTTGGCTCTATCTTGCAAAATGTTTTGTGTACTAGTGGATCACAAGGGAAGCAGAGCTCAACCTCCCTCTCCCCATCTACACACGCGACCTCACACACTCAACTATAGCGGGAGAGAAGCAGATCCCAATACAATTGAATGCCAGTGTGTAGAACACTGTGCTATCAATGGTAAAAACCATGGCTATACGTATAGATCAAAACATTCTATAGAGGTTGTAGACCTGTATCCAACTCAGGTTGCAAATTGGCTGTAGGCTGATTGAGACACAATCTACAACTAATGTGTTCCTAGCCAAGATTGTACCCTCCTGCGTCCCTTGGATCTAGATGCTCTGGCACTCTAACCTCGTCCCTGAGAGCTGTGAATACCTTCACCGGAGCCAATCGGGGGTCTATTCGCTGATTGGGGTAAAACATGGCTCGTGTACAACCCTAACCTCGTAGTTCTCTAACACAATTTATCACGCACTTGTGATACCCTACAGTCCGTGTACAACCCTAAATTTGGCTGGATGTTACTCATCCCATTCCAAGCAAACAATGAGCATGAGTTAGTCGGCAAAGGGGAAATGTGCCGGTATGGGTGTCATCGTCTCAAATGCGTATCCACCGCACCATGGTGGTCCGTGAACAGTTACCATTCCAGGCAACCACCATACTCCTAGCTCCTTATCCAAGTCACAGTATCTGCCTGCAATAGGCGGCACATTGGATGCGCCTAGAAGTGTTCCCCAGCTATATACCCTCTAAGGTCAAAACCGCATCACCTACACTTTTACCCCACACGTGCCAAGAATATCTACCATAATATCCCAAAAACAAGCACGCATCTCACCATCATATATCAATAAATGATAAGTACATGGTACCAAGGATTATGATAATTGTAGGTGTAGAGTCCTAATGGACTAAACAACCCTGGCGGGCCATCCTATGGGCCGGCCCAAGTACAAGACTTGACGCACAAGACAAGGATTAGTCCTAGTCGGTTAGGATAAGCTGTATTAGGAAATTAGAGATAAACTTGTAAAAGTCTCCTGATCCTATACGGTTTCCATGTAACCCTGCTGTGACATCTCTGATGTCAAATTAACTAAAAAGTGCAACTAAGATCAATGCAACAGAGAATTAAGGTTGGAATTCAAAAATCTCTCAAAAATTCACCAAAATTCAAATTAAAACTCCAAAAACAGGGATTATTTGGCACCAACCGAAAACTCAAGATTTTTGTACAAAACTTGAAAATCTCCCAAAATAGAAGTTGTTTGGCATCACAAATAAACCCTAGTCACTGTTTGGAGTTTTTGAAAATTTTGCAGTTTAGTCCCTCAAAAACTCAAATTACCATTCTAGGCACCTTTTTGTTTTTGGGCTTTTTGAGCTTGAAAAACTTCGAATTTCAAGTTCATCCCAAAAAGGAAGTTGTGTCCCATCTTCCAATCTACAACTTTTATTTTTACACTTTTTCAAGTTCAGTTCAAAATTTTGGAGAAAATTCAAATTCAAAATCGGAGCTCCACGGGCAAGGAACAGTGCCCCTGGCGCGCCTGGCGCCGGCCAGAGCTCGGCCGCCACGCGGCCGGAGCTCGGCGCAGGCGGCGCTGACGCGGCCAAGGCGCGGCGGAGCGTGGCGCATGTCGTCTAGCGCTTGTCCGTCCACTGTGGAGCCGTCACGTCGCCGCCGTCGCCCTCGCTCCTCCTCGCGCCGCGGACGCCATGATGGCGGTCGCGCGCGCCGCGCTCGCGCTGCGCCGAGCGCTGCAGAGCGCGAGATGCCCTCCGCTACGCTCCAACGCGCACTGTAGGCGATCTTCGAGCAGCCCGCGTTGATCTCCCTCGCGGACCGAGCCGTTCGCGCGCTGCCCACCTTCACTGAGCATCAATGGCGCGTCGCGTCGGGAGTTAACGCGCTCGCGCGCTCCCGAGGCAATGCCGTGCTCCACTCGCGCACTCGAGCACCCCACTGAGCCTCCCACTCACTCCACTCGCATCCTCGAGCCTCCAGTGAAGCTCCTCGCGCACTCCCCCTCCTTCTTCCTCCTCGCGCCGCGCAAGCCGAGCTTAAGTTCATCGCAAAATTCGCCGCGCACACGCAGCCATTCCCCAATCCACTCCGCACAGAGCTAGCTTGCATCCCTAGCTCCATTTCCCCCAACTTTCCCCAACACATTGGCCATTCCCGAGCTCGAATTTCCAAGTTCCCCCAAATCGCGTTTTCCGGCCGTCGAACCACCTCACCGTCGAGACCCTACTCCGAGCCATCCCCGAGCCTCCTCGAGCACACCATTGGCTTCCCCAAGCTCTGCTGGTGCTCTAGGACTTCTTCCCCCACCACGAACGACTCCGAGCTCGCCGGCGTAGATCCCGCAGAGGCCGCGCCGCCACCTCCTCGTCGCCGGCGTGACTCCGTCAACCCCCGGCCTCCCAACCGTGCTCAAACGACTCGTGGTGAGCCAAGGACCATTTCCCCCCACTTCCCCGAGCCCAGTTCGCCGTGGTTTGCCCGGCGCAACTCCGGCGAGGTCCCAGGGACCTTTCTTCATCTTCTTCCTTTGTCCAGGGGCCTCTGCGCAAAAACCAGGGGCTTCTTCGCGAAAGTTTGAAAGTTCTAGGGTTCTCGGTGAAAATAGATTCTTACCCTAGATTTGATTTTTCCCGAAACTTGTAAAATCGATTAAAATTCGTAGAAAAATCAGAAAAATGTGCAAAAATACTCTCTGCAATCGTGAAAGCTTAAACTACAATCTCTATTAGACATGTGTAGGCTTTTGGTGCACTGTTTTTGAATTAAAAATCAAACTGTGAAAACCTAAAGTTGTGCACCTTTTCAAATCCAGAGCTCCGCTGGGGTTGAGCTTTGGATATGTTGTTAGTAGTGGCTTTGGACAGCTTGTGTCCAAAGGAGACTCAAAAATATGGTGTGTAGCTCCAGTTATAGATTTAAATGTGTTTTCTGACTTTCTGCAGTAAAGAAATTGTTAAAAATAATTTGTGCAGCGAAAAATCACCATTTTGCTCCTGAGAACTTAAAACTTGTTAGCACACATGTTAAAAATGGGAAAACTTAATATTTGCTCTGTTTAGAATGGCAAATAATTAAATATGTGTTTTTGGATAGAAAAATAATGAGGACCACCAAGGGTTATTTTGAGCCACCACTTGGCCAAAGCCCTCCTCATGGGATTGCTTAGCTTTGGTAGGAAAATCTCCTGAAATGGATGAGTTTTCAATTTTATATGAATTAAATTCAATTCTGCTGGCAGCAACTTGTTAGATTTTTATTAAATTATGTATAGCTCGAAATTAGCTAAATTTTGGAGTGAGCTTAGCTCTTATACTCCAGTAACTGTCATAAAGTTTATGGCTAAAATTGATGAACAGAAGTGGAGAAACAAAAATAAGAAGGAATCTAGTTGGAAAATGAATTATATAAGAGAATAACCTTTTTGGATTAATTGGCTAAAGAAAAATGAATAACTCTGAAATTTCAGAACAGCCACCCTAATTTGTGAAAGAGATAAATAAAATTCTTTTATATATGTACACAATCACCATCGAATTCAACTAAAACCTTTTCACACCGACACCTTGTTTTGGTGGAGAAAATAAAAACATCAGTGTATGTCTAGGTGAATATGGCCTTTGTAGGCCCTAGTCTTAGCATTAAAGGGCAGCCGCCTTAAAGTTTATGCATATCATGTAGAAGGCGCTATCCCGGACGGCGATTACACCCTCGTCCCCGCAGAAGAGGAGCAAGTCCCGGAGCCCGACGCCGGTGCAGCAGTGACCAACCCCGGAGCTACCTCTCAGCCCGAGCAGGAAGGCAAGCCCCGGAGCATGACCTAACTTTTACTAAATTATGCACCTGAATTCTCCAAGTTTGTGCATTCACGTTTCTAGGAGTTGATTGAATACCATAGCTGCAATATTTTCCTAGTACCTATGACTTGCAATACTAGTATGAAAGGTTCGGTAGAGCATTGCTATAGGTTCGTTACAAGTCGAGTGATTTCCTGTCACTCGCGAGACATAGGAATTGTTCGTCTTTACTTATGTTGGAATCATAAGGATTGACGGGCGGGAGGATAGATGTAGATCTTCAGTCCGTGTTTGATAATTGGTTAAGGTCGGAAGGTGTGGATACTAAGTCAAGTTTTTGAACGTACCACATGCATGCCGGTATATGGGAGCCGGTAAGCCCGGTACCAGCTTGAAGCAGCTAGGGCCGATAGCCATCTCTCCTTGGAAACTTTGTTTTCCCTTGCCGTACACTCGTGGATGTATGCGTGATGCTGTGAGTGAAGCAGTAAACCTTCATCCTAAGGAAGTGGACCCGGTTCCGAATTGTGGATAGATGGGAAAGGTTGGGAAATGCTTGTACCTTTTATCTCAAGCAGAGTATCCGTGTGTGTTGGGTTTTCCCTGGCCAGGTAGCACAAATTCGGTTCGAACTGTCCGCTTCTCGCGGTTAATGAGACTGCTTGACCGTCAGGCCACATCGAGTAATAAGTGGAATTTGAGATTATGAATTGTTCTATGAATTAAATTGTATTGCTCCACTTGTATGCTTAGAGAGGATGCTAATCTAGAATGGTTAAATTTATTAGAATATGGTGCTAAAATTTGAAAGTAAGGACCTATTTTAGTTGCTTTTTGGCAAACAAACCCACCAGCCAAAAGCCTTTCATTGTCTAGATGTCGGTGATGTAGCTTTCACCCGACGGGTAAGCCTTGCTGAGTATTAGTATACTCAGCCTTGCTTGTGGCTATATTTTACAGGTATAATCTTGGACATGGATGCTATGACTTGGCCTGCCCAGGTTCCACCTGGCTGGCACATCGAATGGGTCCTGTCCTCTGGCGAGGATCGGGAGGAGTAGCTTCGTGGCAGGCTTCATCACGGAGTTACCTGTTCCGTCGTTAGATTATTTTACTTCCGCTGCAATGAACTCTAAATTTCAGTTGTTATAAACTTTTAATTCCGCTGCAAAACTTGTGTACTCTGATTTTAATTTGAACTCGGTTTGTAATAATTATGTTACCTATGTGTGTAATTTAATTTGTGGAATGTTGTAATCTCTGGAACTCACCTTCGTGTGGGCCTGCTGCTGTTACGATCTAGTTAAGTACGTGGTTTAATCGGGTTTAATCCGACGGCGCTCCAGCTTATTCCGGATTAAGTGCCTGACTACGTGGTTAGTGGTCCGAGGGTACTTAACTTGGAATAATTTCGGAGTGGTCCGCCACAGCTGGCATCAGAGCCGAAGCAGCAGCCCGGAGAAAGCAACAAACCATTAAACAACAATTTTTGAATAAAATTTGCCAATTCGTACTTCCGATGCGCTTTGCAAAGGAAGGGTATTATAGGATCGTTAAGGAGGTTACCTAGAGCGTGAAGCCTATGTGGGTTACGGGATCACGATATGATAGGTGGCAAATAGTATATTATACTGACTTCCAGCACATTTCATTCTGTTATTTATTTTCCGCAATGGTGGGCGCAAGGTACGGCGATTGCTGTAACGTACCACGGCACTATATGAAAATATAGTGGCGGCACATAGTCAATACGCTGTGATGGCGTATGAAACTAGAATAGGATGGTGGGCGCAAGGTACGGCGATTGCTGTAGCGTACCACGTCATCATATGCAAATATGATGGCGGCACATAGTCAATATGCTATTTCAATAGCGTATGAACCTGTCAATATGTTGCCTCGGTGACATATGAACATTGCCCGTTCAATGTTGAACGTTCGGGTGCCACCACTATAGTGGGTGGTAATGAATGGAGATGCTTTCGTGAGTGCTGGCACGAAAGGTTGATTATATATGCTCTGGGATGAATTTTTTCTGCAGGTACACTAACCGCGAACCCGTATGTTGAACGGTTAGAGAATTCCGACTAGCTAATATAGAGAGAGACGGATATTGCCTAGCCACCGGCACTAACTTCGTAAGCCAAAAGTTATTGGCATGTGTGTTTGTGAGATCGAATAGGTCGTTCATGCATTGCATCTCCCTGATTTAATAATTGAAATTTTACATGAGAACCAAATCGAACTTCCGCCAAAGAAATTGAAATCACAATCTAAAATTCCTGCTGAGAACAGTCTGTTTGCACCCTCAATTCGAAACTGAAAACTTGGTCAAATGAAAAAGTGTTCAACATGAAAGTTGCCATAAACCATATAAAGTACATGCTGGAGAAATTTCAACGAAAATGGGTCAGTAAAACTGGAGTTATGTTAAAAATAGTAACCCCCTGTCTGCTGGAATTCCTGGAGACAGCGAGATAGAAATTGAATTTTTACCCTCTCTTAACGACAGTATCTGCTCAAACCTCCAACATGAAACTTGTTAGGAATTACTTAAACTATGTTCTGGCCAAAGTTGAGAATTTTTGAGCTTACAGATTTCGAGTTTTGTAATTTTTACCACCCTACACAGAATCTGTTTTTATTTTGGCGCTAACCGGTTCTCACCATGCCCCTTTTTCTTTTGGTTCAGATGGCCTCCAGCGCTGACCTGGCTAGCTACCCCAGCGACGTGTCCTTCTCTGACTGTTTGGGATGGGAAGGATTCCCCAGTATCCTGTGGTCGGTCTTGCAGGCGATGGACTACCCGACACCGCCGCAGTACGAGAGGACGATCATCCGGGAGAGAGGTGTGGTTCGCTCCCGCGTGCGGTTGGTGGTGTACCGCCACCCGCCGTGTCCTAGCTCTCCCACCTGGACGGTGGAAGTGCACGGGCACCATATGGAGACCACGTGTGAGCTAGCTGCCATGAACGGCATCAGCTCCTTTGTTACCCAAAACCAGGAGTTAGTGGAGCATCAGTTACTTGGTTTGTTCCCGCCGACTCAGCCGGACGACCCTCATTGGATGAGGCGTTACTTGAGTTCCCCTCTGAGGATGGCGGAGAGCCCCGTCGCAGCAGCCGCCTTGATGATGAGGTGGATACGGGCGTATCACAGGCTACAGGCACTTCTTAGTCGGTCACAGAGCGAGTTGCTCCGCACTGCCATGGACATGTCCGCTCGCGCCCGTGACATAGGGGTTGAGAGGACCTCCTTGTCCATAGAGGTGACTACTAGGGATGCCATGATTGCTGACCTAGAGAGGCAACTCAATGACCTACAGATTGCTCACAACAACACCCAGAATGAGTTAGCCCAGACTAGGGATGAGCTTGAGGAGGTACACGGTACCTTGCAGCATGCCAATGCCATGCTTGCTGCCCACGACGCTCAGCACCTCTTTGATCAGCAAGGAGGGGACATAGATGGTGAAGGAGAGGCCCCCGACTCCGACATGGACACCGAGGACGACATGCCTCCCCTTCCAGCTCCACCTTCCCCGATGGGCAGCGAGGCTACCGCTAACAACCTTGATGATTTTTAGAGTGGTAGTGGCAATGACTCCTCCGCTAGGCCTAGAATTTTGGCTCCATGATGTAATAGGCTAGATGGAGTTGAGCTCCCCATGTTATCTTTTGTGGCATTGTAAATTTAATGGTGTGAAACTTGATGTTGATGTGATGGCTGCATGGAAAACATTCTGCAGTTTCCCTTTGTTTTAATTGTTGAAGGTTCTTCCTTTCATTTCTGGGCTGTGATGTAAACTAGAGAGTTGTTTGGAATTTATCAAACTAAATGGTCACCAAATTGCAACCCCATTGGGTAAGCGAAATAAAAACGGCGATTAAAACACCACAGCTCGGCCTGCTGAAAAACAGCAAACGCAGAGAGCTGAGAATTGAATTTTTCGGCTTAGTTCCAGTCCGAATTTGAAATTGGGCCCAACATGAAAGTTGTAGAGCATGAAATTTTCGAGCTACTGACCGAATAGGATCTTATGACTTGTTTCCTGTTGGGAGATATGAATTTTCTCCCAAAACTGCGTGCTGATTGTCACTCTGCGCAGTATACTTCAAATGTTGTCACATTCTACCTTGTCATTTATTATGCAAGTTTACGAAATGTGGCTAATATGAGTCCCTACTGCAGATGGCAATCACCCGCAGCGGTCACGACGCTAGCGGCTCCAATGCTAATCAGCAGGGGCCTGAGGGGCAGCAGCAACCACCGCCTCCTCCTCCGCAGCAACCTCCGACGTGGCAACAACTGTACGCCACCCAGACGGAGATTCTTCGGAACCTGCAGCATCAGCAGCAGATGATGCAGCAGCAAATGCTGCAGCAGGGAGGACAACGGGCCCCTCAGCCTCAGGTGGCCCGATACGAGGACTTTCTGGCAACGCACCCGCCGATCTTCGCTCGTGCCGATGAGCCTTTGGAGGCCGACACATGGATTCGAGCTATTGAGTCCAAGTTCACCATTCTGGCCACGCCTTGCACCGCCAACCGCAAGGTCGTGTTCGCGGCGCAGCAGCTCCGCGGCCCAGCTCTCCTTTGGTGGGAGAACTACCTGGCCCTGCAGCAGGAGGGTCACGTAGTTGAGTGGGATGAGTTTAAGGCTGCATTCAAAGCTCATCACATTCCGGCCGGTCTGGTGGAGAGGAAGTTGAATGAGTTTCTGGCGCTGACCCAAGGTACTCGCACGGTGCTGCAGTACGCCCAGGCCTTCAACGGTCTGTGCCCCTACGCGGGTCATCATGCTGACTCTGACGAGAAGAAGCTTGAAAGGTTCCGCCGTGGTCTAAACACTAAACTGAAGGCGCAGTTGGCCACTACCCGTGCTCCCACGTACGGCGATCTTGTCAACCTTGCCATTGCTCAAGAAGACGCCAATGTGGTGCACAAGGCGGAGAAGAAGAGAAAGGCTCCCGCTGGACCGTCTAGCTCGCAGCCCCAGAGGTTCCGCCTGGTTCCCCCGGCTCCACAGCAGGGACAGTCCAGGGCACCTCAGGGAGGTGGTTGGGTTGCTAGGCCGCCGCCGCCTAACACGCCCCGTTTCCCTCCACCGCCACAGCAGCAAGCACCTAGGCAGAATGCACCGCAGCCAGCTCGTCCTGGAGCCGGCTATCAGTGCTTCAAGTGTGGGAGCAAGGATCATTTCATCAAGGACTGCCCACAGAACAGACAGCAGAACCAGCGCCCTGGGAATCAACAAGGCAAGGGCAAGCAGCAGCAGCAGCGTGTGCAAGTCCGCCAAGGACGGCTCAACTACACCAACTTGGCTGACTTACCCGAGGGAGCCCCAGACATGACTGGTATCTTCCCTATCTGCACTCAACCTGCTGTGATATTATTTGATTCTGGAGCAACGCATAGTTTTATAAGCACAAGATTTCACGTCAAATGCGGATTAAAATCGTACCATACAAAATCCTCCTATGTGATATCAACTGCGGGAGGCAAAATTGCATCCAACCAAGTCACCCACAAAGTTCCGATCAGGCTGGGAAGTAAAACATTCCCTACTGATTTGATTCTACTTGGTATGGAAGGGATTGACATCGTGTTAGGAGCCAATTGGATGACTCAGCATAAGGTTGTCCTAGATGTGGCAGAACGAGTTGTTGAGATAAACTCGCCTACGCATGGCCCGAGTGTGCTATATCTGCCACAACGGACTTGCGTTGATGCATGTGCTTATTCCATGGTCGAAACCCAACTAAAGGACATTCCGGTGGTATGTGAGTATGCCGATGTATTTCCGGATGACTTACCAGGGATGCCACCGAATAGGGACGTTGAATTTGTGATTGAATTACAACCTGGCACAGCACCTATATCAAAGAGACCGTATAGAATGCCACCCAATGAATTGGCTGAATTAAAAATTCAACTCCAAGAATTGCTAGATAAAGGTTTCATTCGCCCAAGTGTGTCACCGTGGGGATGTCCCGCTATCTTCGTGAAGAAGAAGGACCATTCCTTGAGGTTGTGTATTGATTACCGGCCTCTCAATGCGGTAACTATTAAGAACAAGTACCCGCTCCCCCGAATTGATATCTTGTTCGATCAATTATCTGGCGCCAGAGTATTCTCCAAGATTGACCTTCGCTCTGGCTACCACCAAATAAAAATCAGGCCTTGTGATATTCCGAAGACTGCCTTTTCCACACGTTACGGACTCTATGAGTTTCTGGTTATGTCTTTTGGACTCACCAACGCCCCAGCCTATTTCATGTACCTCATGAATTCGGTCTTCATGTCTGAATTAGACAAGTTTGTGGTGGTTTTCATTGACCACATTCTTGTGTACTCCAAGAATGAGGAGGAACACGCTGAGCACCTTCGCATTGTTCTTCAGCGACTGAGAGATCACCAACTCTACGCCAAATTCTCCAAGTGTGAATTCTGGTTAGAGAGCGTGAAGTTTTTGGGCCACACGATTTCCAAAGATGGTATATCCGTGGATCCATCCAAGGTACAAGAGGTGCTAGATTGGCAACCACCTACTTCAGTCCACGAGATTCGGAGTTTTCTGGGATTAGCCGGTTACTACCGCCGCTTCATTACGGATTTCTCTCGGATTGCGAAGCCTATGACCGAACTTTTGAAGAAGGGAGTTAAATTTGAGTGGAATGACAAATGTGAGGAAGCTTTCCACACCCTGCGAAGACTTTTGACTTCAGCCCCAGTTTTGGCTCAGCCCGATTGCACCAAGCCGTATGATGTTTATTGTGATGCATCAAGCACCGGTCTTGGCTGTGTTCTCATGCAAGAGAACCGAGTCATTGCTTATGCTTCTCGAGCACTTCGACCTCATGAGCAAAACTACCCCACGCACGATCTTGAGTTAGCAGCAGTTATTCATGCTCTCAAGATGTGGAGGCACTATTTGATGGGTGTTCCCTGCAACATATACACAGACCACAAGAGCCTTAAATATGTCTTCACTCAGGCACATCTGAACATGAGGCAGCGCAGATGGTTGGAGTTAGCTAAGGACTATGACCTCAGTGTGCACTATCACCCCGGGAAGGCTAATGTCGTTGCGGATGCACTAAGCCGCAAGGCCCACTGTCATTGTCTTTCCGTGGAGTCCTATGCCGACACCCTGTGTCATGAGATGGCAAAGCTCAACTTAGAGATTGTTCCACACGGGTACTTCAACCATATTGCAGTGGAACCAGCCTTGCACGATCAGATTGTTATGGCCCAACTAAATGATGCTGGCGTTAAAGTTCTCAAAAGAAAATTGTCTAAAGAGAAAGTGAAAGAAAAGTACAAGTGCTTCCGGTTAGACGGGCAAGGAGTCCTATGGTTTGGACACCGCCTCATGGTGCCCAAAAATATGGAACTCCGGAGGAAGATTATGGATGAGGCACATCTCTCTAAATTTTCTATCCATCCTGGCAGCACCAAAATGTATCAAGATTTGAAACAAAACTTTTGGTGGACCCGAATGAAGCGAGAAATTGCCGCATACGTGTCGGAATGTGACACCTGTCAGCGGGTTAAGGCCAGCCACTTGAAGGTAGCAGGTACGCTTCAACCTCTACCTATTCCCTCATGGAAGTGGGAAGATATCAGTATGGATTTTATTGTTGGACTTCCCAGGACCCCTCAGGGCCACGATTCTATTTGGGTAATTGTGGATCGCCTTACCAAGACCGCACATTTTATTCCAGTCAATGCCACTTATTCTGCTAAGAAGTATGCGGAGATTTATTTAGAGCGGATCGTTTGTCTACATGGGGTACCCAAGACGATAATTTCAGATCGTGGTGCTCCCTTCGTAGCACGCTTTTGGGAAAACTTGCAAATGTCCCTAGGCACCAAACTGATCCGTAGCTCGGCATATCACCCACAGACCGATGGGCAGACCGAAAGGGTAAATCAAATACTTGAGGATATGCTTCGAGCCTGTGTGATCCATTATGGGAAGAATTGGGAGAAGTGTTTATCTCTGGCCGAATTCTCCTATAATAACAGCTACCAATCGAGTTTGAAAATGGCGCCTTTCGAAGCCCTATATGGTAGAAGATGCCGGACCCCGTTGTGTTGGTCCCAGGCAGGCGAGAGATACACTTATGGCCCCGACCTTGTGAAAGAGGCCGAAGAAAAGGTTAAAATTATCCGGGAAAATTTGAAGACCGCCCAGACACGACAAAAGAGTTACTTTGATCAGCGGCGGAAGCCACTTCAGTTTGAAGTTGGTGATCATGTGTATCTTAAGGTCTCCCCGACCAAGGGTGTGCAAAGGTTTGGACTCAAGGGCAAACTTGCACCTCGCTATGTCGGCCCGTATGAAATTACCCAACAATGTGGGCCGGTAGCCTATCAAGTAAAGCTTCCCGAGAAACTTTCAGCGGTACACAATGTGTTTCATGTTTCTCAACTCAAGAGGTGTCTTCGTGTTCCAACCGAAGTCGTTGAACAAGAGGAACTCTCGGTTGAACCGGATCTCTCTTATGACGAGCATCCTGTCAAGATCCTCGACGAGAAAGAGCGACAGACACGAAGGAAGGAAATTAAAATGTATAAAATTCAGTGGAGTCACCATTCTGAAGATGAGGCCACATGGGAAACCGAGGATTATCTCAGGAAGAATTTCCCCGACCTACTTTCATAAGCCGAGGTATTACTTTTCCCCTCTTTATCGTTAAGTGTAATCGAATCTCGGGGCGAGATTCCTTTTAAGGGGGGTAGGCTGTGACATCTCTGATGTCAAATTAACTAAAAAGTGCAACTAAGATCAATGCAACAGAGAATTAAGGTTGGAATTCAAAAATCTCTCAAAAATTCACCAAAATTCAAATTAAAACTCCAAAAACAGGGATTATTTGGCACCAACCGAAAAATCAAGATTTTTGTACTAAACTTGAAAATCTCCCAAAATAGAAGTTGTTTGGCATCACAAATAAACCCTAGTCACTGTTTGGAGTTTTTGAAAATTTTGCAGTTTAGTCCCTCAAAAACTCAAATTACCGTTCTAGGCACCTTTTTGTTTTTGGGCTTTTTGAGCTTGAAAAACTTCGAATTTCAAGTTCATCCCAAAAAGGAAGTTGTGTCCCATCTTCCAATCTACAACTTTTATTTTTACACTTTTTCAAGTTCTGTTCAAAATTTTGGAGAAAATTCAAATTCAAAATCGGAGCTCCACGGGCAAGGAACAGTGCCCCTGGCGCGCCTGGCGCCGGCCAGAGCTCGGCCGCCACGCGGCCGGAGCTCGGCGCAGGCGGCGCTGACGCGGCCAAGGCGCGGCGGAGCGTGGCGCATGTCGTCTAGCGCTTGTCCGTCCACTGTGGAGCCGTCACGTCGCCGCCGTCGCCCTCGCTCCTCCTCGCGCCGCGGACGCCATGATGGCGGTCGCGCGCGCCGCGGTCGCGCGCGCGCGCTCGCGCTGCGCCGAGCGCTGCAGAGCGCGAGATGCCCTCCGCTACGCTCCAACGCGCACTGTAGGCGATCTTCGAGCAGCCCGCGTTGATCTCCCTCGTGGACCGAGCCGTTCGCGCGCTGCCCACCTTCACTGAGCATCAATGGCGCGTCGCGTCGGGAGTTAACGCGCTCGCGCGCTCCCGAGGCAATGCCGTGCTCCACTCGCGCACTCGAGCACCCCGCTGAGCCTCCCACTCACTCCACTCGCATCCTCGAGCCTCCAGTGAAGCTCCTCGCGCACTCCCCCTCCTTCTTCCTCCTCGCGCCGCGCAAGCCGAGCTTAAGTTCATCGCAAAATTCGCCGCGCACACGCAGCCATTCCCCAATCCACTCCGCACAGAGCTAGCTTGCATCCCTAGCTCCATTTCCCCCAACTTTCCCCAACACATTGGCCATTCCCGAGCTTGAATTTCCAAGTTCCCCCAAATCGCGTTTTCCGGCCGTCGAACCACCTCACCGTCGAGACCCTACTCCGAGCCATCCCCGAGCCTCCTCGAGCACACCATTGGCTTCCCCAAGCTCTGCTGGTGCTCTAGGACTTCTTCCCCCACCGCGAACGACTCCGAGCTCGCCGGCGTAGATCCCGCAGAGGCCGCGCCGCCACCTCCTCGTCGCCGGCGTGACTCCGTCAACCCCCGGCCTCCCAACCGTGCTCAAACGACTCGTGGTGAGCCAAGGACCATTTCCCCCCACTTCCCCGAGCCCAGTTCGCCGTGGTTTGCCCGGCGCAACTCCGGCGAGGTCCCAGGGACCTTTCTTCATCTTCTTCCTTTGTCCAGGGGCCTCTGCGCAAAAACCAGGGGCTTCTTCGCGAAAGTTTGAAAGTTCTAGGGTTCTCGGTGAAAATAGATTCTTACCCTAGATTTGATTTTTCCCGAAACTTGTAAAATCGATTAAAATTCGTAGAAAAATCAGAAAAATGTGCAAAAATACTCTCTGCAATCGTGAAAGCTTAAACTACAATCTCTATTAGACATGTGTAGGCTTTTGGTGCACTGTTTTTGAATTACAAATCAAACTGTGAAAACCTAAAGTTGTGCACCTTTTCAAATCCAGAGCTCCGCTGGGGTTGAGCTTTGGATATGTTGTTAGTAGTGGCTTTGGACAGCTTGTGTCCAAAGGAGACTCAAAAATATGGTGTGTAGCTCCAGTTATAGATTTAAATGTGTTTTCTGACTTTCTGCAGTAAAGAAATTGTTAAAAATAATTTGTGCAGCGAAAAATCACCATTTTGCTCCTGAGAACTTAAAACTTGTTAGCACACATGTTAAAAATGAGAAAACTTAATTTTTGCTCTGTTTAGAATGGCAAATAATTAAATATGTGTTTTTGGATAGAAAAATAATGAGGACCACCCAAGGGTTATTTTGAGCCACCACTTGGCCAAAGCCCTCCTCATGGGATTGCTTAGCTTTGGTAGGAAAATCTCCTGAAATGGATGAGTTTTCAATTTTATATGAATTAAATTCAATTCTGCTGGCAGCAACTTGTTAGATTTTTAATAAATTATGTATAGCTCGAAATTAGCTAAATTTTGGAGTGAGCTTAGCTCTTATACTCCAGTAACTGTCATAAAGTTTATGGCTAAAATTGATGAACAGAAGTGGAGAAACAAAAATAAGAAGGAATCTAGTTGGAAAATGAATTATATAAGAGAATAACCTTTTTGGATTAATTGGCTAAAGAAAAATGAATAACTCTGAAATTTCAGAACAGCCACCCTATTTTGTGAAAGAGATAAATAAAATTCTTTTATATATGTACACAATCACCATCGAATTCAACTAAAACCTTTTCACACCGACACCTTGTTTTGGTGGAGAAAATAAAAACATCAGTGTATGTCTAGGTGAATATGGCCTTTGTAGGCCCTAGTCTTAGCATTAAAGGGCAGCCGCCTTAAAGTTTATGCATATCATGTAGAAGGCGCTATCCCGGACGGCGATTACACCCTCGTCCCCGCAGAAGAGGAGCAAGTCCCGGAGCCCGACGCCGGTGCAGCAGTGACCAACCCCGGAGCTACCTCTCAGCCCGAGCAGGAAGGCAAGCCCCGGAGCATGACCTAACTTTTACTAAATTATGCACCTGAATTCTCCAAGTTTGTGCATTCACGTTTCTAGGAGTTGATTGAATACCATAGCTGCAATATTTTCCTAGTACCTATGACTTGCAATACTAGTATGAAAGGTTCGGTAGAGCATTGCTATAGGTTCGTTACAAGTCGAGTGATTTCCTGTCACTCGCGAGACATAGGAATTGTTCGTCTTTACTTATGTTGGAATCATAAGGATTGACGGGCGGGAGGATAGATGTAGATCTTCCGTCCGTGTTTGATAATTGGTTAAGGTCGGAAGGTGTGGATACTAAGTCAAGTTTTTGAACGTACCACATGCATGCCGGTATATGGGAGCCGGTAAGCCCGGTACCAGCTTGAAGCAGCTAGGGCCGATAGCCATCTCTCCTTGGAAACTTTGTTTTCCCTTGCCGTACACTCGTGGATGTATGCGTGATGCTGTGAGTGAAGCAGTAAACCTTCATCCTAAGGAAGTGGACCCGGTTCCGAATTGTGGATAGATGGGAAAGGTTGGGAAATGCTTGTACCTTTTATCTCAAGCAGAGTATCCGTGTGTGTTGGGTTTTCCCTGGCCAGGTAGCACAAATTCGGTTCGAACTGTCCGCTTCTCGCGGTTAATGAGACTGCTTGACCGTCAGGCCACATCGAGTAATAAGTGGAATTTGAGATTATGAATTGTTCTATGAATTAAATTGTATTGCTCCACTTGTATGCTTAGAGAGGATGCTAATCTAGAATGGTTAAATTTATTAGAATATGGTGCTAAAATTTGAAAGTAAGGACCTATTTTAGTTGCTTTTTGGCAAACAAACCCACCAGCCAAAAGCCTTTCATTGTCTAGATGTCGGTGATGTAGCTTTCACCCGACGGGTAAGCCTTGCTGAGTATTAGTATACTCAGCCTTGCTTGTGGCTATATTTTACAGGTATAATCTTGGACATGGATGCTATGACTTGGCCTGCCCAGGTTCCACCTGGCTGGCACATCGAATGGGTCCCGTCCTCTGGCGAGGATCGGGAGGAGTAGCTTCGTGGCAGGCTTCATCACGGAGTTACCTGTTCCGTCGTTAGATTATTTTACTTCCGCTGCAATGAACTCTAAATTTCAGTTGTTATAAACTTTTAATTCCGCTGCAAAACTTGTGTACTCTGATTTTAATTTGAACTCGGTTTGTAATAATTATGTTACCTATGTGTGTAATTTAATTTGTGGAATGTTGTAATCTCTGGAACTCACCTTCGTGTGGGCCTGCTGCTGTTACGATCTAGTTAAGTACGTGGTTTAATCGGGTTTAATCCGACGGCGCTCCAGCTTATTCCGGATTAAGTGCCTGACTACGTGGTTAGTGGTCCGAGGGTACTTAACTTGGAATAATTTCGGAGTGGTCCGCCACACCTGCCCTCCGGCATATATAAGGGGAGACAGGGACCCCCTTCAAAGCATCTCATCTATACAAGATACACCATACAAGACGTAGGGTATTACACGTATTGCGGCCTGAACCTGTGTAAATCGCCTCTTGTCACCTTCGATTCTACATTCTCGACGACTTCTCCTTAAACCCTTCTCTCGGGGCATCCCCTCGAGAACCTAGTCAGCATAAATCGCCGACACTGGCGCCGTCTGTGGGATCAACTCGTCGAGAACTCGCTAAAGAGTCGATGGCATCCTTCAGCGCCTCCATCGTCACCAAGTTCAAAGAAGGCGCGAAATTCATCTTCGGTTCCTGGCTTTGCACCGCAAACCAGGACGGCAAGCTCCAACGTCAACTGCGCAGCGAGGCGGTCGCGTCAGCTCCGCCACCCGCGCAGATCACGCCGTGTGGCGGACCACTCCAAAATTTTTCCAAGTTAAGTACCCCTGGACCGCTAATCAAGCAGTCAGGCACTTAATCCGGAATAAGCTGGAGCGCCGTCGGATTATACCCGATTAACCACGTACTTTCACGATCGAAACAACACGCGCGCCCACACGAAGGTGAGTCCCAGAAATTACAACATTCCACAAATTCAACTTACATAATAGTATCATCAAGTTATTACGAACCAAGTTCGAATTTCAAATCAAAGTGCGAGAGTTCGTTGCAGCGGAAATTAAAACTAGCGACGATGCATAGCAACACCACGATGAAGCCGGCCATGGTGCTACTCCTCCCGCTCCTCGGTAGAGGTCGGAACCCACTCGACATGCCAGCCAAGGGAAACCTGGGTAGGCCAAGTGATGGAATCGACTGCCACATCCATAACAGTACCTGAAATAATAGCCACAAGCAAGGCTGAGTATACTAATACTCAGGAAGTCTTACCCGTCGGGTGAAAATACTTCACCGACTTCTAGACATGAGAGGCTTTTGGCTAGTGGGTTTGTTTTGCCAAAAGCAACTAAGAGTGGATCCTTATTTTTATGATTTTAGCATCAAATTCTAGTAGTGTTAACCATTCTAGATTAGCATCCTCTCTAAGCATACAAGTGGTGCAATACAATTTAGTACATAGAACAAGTTCATTATCCTCATAGTTCCACTTGTTACTCAATGCAGCATAGCGGTCAAGCAGTCTCATTAACCGCGAGAAGCGGACAGTTCGAACCGAATTTTGCTACCTGGCCAGGGGAAACCCAACACACACGGACAATGCTTGCTATAAAAGGCCCAAGAACTTTCCAACCTTTCCCATCAATCCACAATTCGGCGCCGGGTCCACTCCCTTAGGATAAAGGTTTACCGCTTCACTCACGGCATCACACATATATCCACATGTGTACGGCAAGGGAAACAAAATGTTTCCAAGGAGAGATGGCTATCGGTCCTAGCTGCTTCAATTAGGTACCGGGCTTACCGATTCCCATAGGTCGGCATGCGTGTGGTACGTTCAAAAACTTGACACACAGAACCACACGTTTCGACCTTAATCCAATTATCATAGACGGACGGGTGATCTACACATACCATCCCACCTGTCCATCCTTATGATTCCAACATAAGTAAAGACAAGCAACTCCTATATCTCGCGAGTGACAGGAAATCACTCGACTTGTAACGGTCCTAAAGGCATTGCTCTACCGATCCTATCATACTAGTATTTCAAGTCATAGGTACTAGAATCATGCAACTAGGGTATTCATACAACACCTAGAACGTAATGCACAAACATATTAAATGCATAGTTGCACGAATTCAAAGTTAGGTCATGCTCCGGGGCTTGTCTTCTTGAGCTAGCTGACTGTCAGGCTCCGGGTCGATCACGACGACGTTGGCACCACCCTCGGGGACTTCCTCTTCGTTGACGGGGACGAGGTTGTAAGTACCTTCAGCGAGAGCGCCTTCTACATGAGATGCACAACTTTAATGCGGCTGCCTATGTGACCTAAGAACAAGGCCTTGAAGGCCATATTCACCTAGACATTCGAGTGAACTATTTTCTCCTTCACAAAATTAGAGGAAGTGTGTGAAAATTTTTATGTCTTATGATGGTGATTGTGTACACATATACAACATTTCAAATTATTATTTTTAAGCAAGTGTGCAGTTCTGGAATTTAGATTTCCCATGCTCCATATTTAATTAATTATCCAAAGTGTTCTATTTCTTTTTATAAAACTTAATTTTACTCTAGCTTCTTCTCATTTTTGTTTCTCTGTTTCTGTGCGTCCTTTTTATCCACAAACTTTATGACAGCTACTGGAGTATAAGAGTTAGGCTCACTCCAAAATTTAGCTAAAACTGTTCTACACAGAATTTATTAAAAATAGAACAAGTTCCTATTCAAAGAAACAAGATTAATTCATATAAAATTAAAACTACCTTCCAAACAGATAATTTTTCTTCCAGAGGTGGACATGAGTGAAAGAAAGGTTCTGACCAAGTGGTGGCTAAACATAACACTTGGACAGCCCTCAATAATTTTCTATCCGAAAGCCAACATCTATTTATTTGCTAGCCTAAACAGGGTCAAAAATTAAGTTCAGCATTTTTACCACATGTGCTAACAAGTTCCCAGACCTCTGGTGAAAAAAGGTGATTTTTGGCTGCATGGATTATTTTTAATAATTGCAGGACTAAACTAAAATAGGAATCACAAATTAAATCATAACTGAAGCTACAGTCCATATTTTTGGGTCTCCTTTGGACACAAGGCGTCTAAAGCCATTGCAAACAACATATCCAAAGTTCAGCTCCAGAAGAGCTAAGGATTTCAAATGGTGCACAAGATTCTAAAAACTGAGTTTGAATTTTAATTCAAAAACTGTTCACAAAAAGTGTATCCATGCTAACATGAGATTGGAGTTTACAACCTCACGTGTCCAGGGATTATTTTTGTGCATTTTTCCGATTTTTGTATGATTTTTAGTGGATTTTACAAGATTTCGGGAAAATGAACTAAACCTTAATAATCTTTTTACGCTGCGACCCTTGAAACTTTTGGAAACCTCGCGAACAGGTCCCTGACTTCTTTCACTGGGAACCCTGCGAAAAGTAAGAAGATGAAGATGTGCCCTCGGCTCGTCGACGGCGTTGCGCCGGCCAAACGACGGTGGGAGGAGGTCGGAGAGGTGGGGGAAAAGAACGAGCAGCTCACCACGAGTCGAATGGTGGCAGTTGGGAGGCCGGAGGAGGCTCGGAGGTCACCGGCGATGGAGCAGTGGCGGTGTGGCCGCCGCGGCTTCAACTCCGGCGAGGTCGGTGGCTTTCACCGGGGTTGGAGGGGCTCGTGAGCACCAGTGGGACTTGGCGAAGACGTTGGGATGCTCGGTTGGCGTTGGGGATGGCTCGAAGGGGTAGCTCGACGTGGAGCTGCTCCGGCAGCCGGAAATGCGGATTTTGGGGGAAATCCCGATTTCTCGCCGGATAGTTGAGGGGAGCTCGAGAGAAGTTGGGGAAAAGGAAGCTAAGGAAGTGGTCTAGCTCTGTGTGCGGGGAATTTGGGAATGGTGGAGGGATGGGGGCAAAATTGCTCCGGCGCTCGAGCTTGGTTCTCGCGGCCAGAGGTTGAAGACGAAGTGCGCGAGCGCGGAGGAGGAGGAATGGCTGCGGTACGAGCAAAGGCAAGGGGAAAAAGTCACTTGGCGAAGCAAATGGAGCAGCTAGAGCTGGCTGGGGCAGCTGGGGGCGTGCGTACGCATGCTCGAGCCGTCGGGGTCGCCATGAGTGCGCCTGCGAGCTCGGGCGGCGCGAACGGAGGGGGTTGGGCGTTGCGGATCATGGCGTGAGCGAGGAGAGATACGCCGCAGAGAGGCCTGGTGCGTAGCGGGAGGGAATCGCCGCGGGTCAGCTCAGCGCGGCGCGCGCGCGGCCACGGCCAGTGGCCGAGCTCCGCTCGCCATCATGGCGCTCCGCGGCGCGAGGCTGCCAGCGCGCTGTAGCGCGCGAGGTGATGGAACGGCAAGCCAGATGCCCGCGTGAGGACAAAAGCAAGACGCCGCTGCGGCTTGGCCGGCCTGGCAAGGCCTCCGCCGCTCGCCGGCCACGTGGCGGCCGGTCTGCGGCCGGGGCAGGGCGCGCCAGGGCGAGGTGGCAGGCACCCGTGGAGCTCCTTTGTTCTCTGTGAATTTTCTCCAAAAATTTGAACTGAACATTCAAATGTGCAAAAATAAAAGTTGGAGTTTGAGATGTGGGACATAACTTTCTTTTTGGTGTGAACCTGAAATTTCAAAATTTTCAAGCTCAATTGCAAAATTTGAAAAAAGTTCCCAACAGTGACTAGGCCTTATTTGTGATGACAAACAACTTTTATTTTTGGAGATTTTCAAGTTTAGTACAAAAAATCTTGAGATTTCAGTTGGGTGTCAAAAAGGACTTATTGAAATTCAAATTTCGAATTTAAATTCAAATCAAGTGTGCTACAACCAATGCTACCCTTTGATCCTATTTTTAGTGTGTTTTTAAGGTGCTAATTTCAGGGATGTCACAGCCTACCCCCCTTAAAAGGAATCTCGCCCCGAGATTCGACATTGCTTAAGGACATGGTAGGAAAAAGTACCTTGGTCTTAGGAAGGATGTCGGGGAAGTTCTTTTTAAGATAGTCCTCGGTTTCCCATGTGGCTTCATCCTCGGAGTGATGACTCCACTGAACTTTATACATTTTAACTCCTTTTCTTCGTGTTTGTCTTTCCTTCTCATCGAGGATCTTGATGGGATGCTCATCATAAGAAAGATCCGGTTCAACCGAGAGTTCTTCTTGCTCTACAACCTCGGTCGGGACATGAAGACACTTCTTGAGTTGAGAGACATGGGATACATTGTGCACGGCGGAGAGCTTCTCGGGAAGCTTCACACGGTACTCTACCGGTCCACATTGTTGAGTGATTTCATATGGGCCAATGTAGCAAGGTGCAAGTTTTCCTTTTAATCCAAACCTTTGCACACCTTTGGTCGAAGAGACCTTGAGATACACATGATCGCCGGCTTCAAACTGAAGGGGCTTCCGCCTTTGATCAAAGTAACTCTTTTGCCGTGATTGTGCGGTTCTCAAATTTTCACGGATGATCCTAACCTTTTCTTCCGCTTCCTTCACAAGGTCAGGGCCATATGTGTACCTCTCGCCTGCCTGGGACCAACACAACGGCGTCCGGCAGCTCCTACCATACAAGGCTTCGAAGGGTGCCATCTTAAGACTTGCTTGGTAGCTGTTGTTATAAGAGAATTCAGCAAGAGACAGACATTTCTCCCAATCCTTCCCATAATGGATAGCACAAGCTCGAAGCATATCTTCAAGGATTTGATTCACCCTTTATGTATGCCCATCGGTTTGAGGGTGATATGCTGAACTACGGATGAGTTTTGTGCCTAGGGACAGTTGCAATGTTTCCCAAAAGCGTGCCACAAATTGAGTACCCCAATCTGAAATTATCATCTTGGGTACCCCATGTAGACAAACGATCCGTTCCAAATAGATCTTAGCGTACCTCCTAGCGGTATAAGCGGTATTGACCGGAATAAAATGTGCGGTCTTGGTGAGGCGGTCCACAATTACCCATATGGAGTCATGCCCTTGCGGGGTCCTGGGAAGTCCAACAATGAAGTTCATGCTTATATCTTCCCACTTCCATGAGGGAATAGGTAGAGGTTGAAGAGTGCCTGCTACCTTCAAGTGGCTAGTCTTTACCCGCTGACACGTGTCATGTTCCGACACATACGTGGCAATCTCCCGCTTCATCCTAGTCCACCAAAAGTTTTGTTTCAGATCTTGGTACATTTTGGTGCTACCGGGATGGATAGAAAATTTGGAGAGATGAGCTTCATCCATAATTTTCCTTCGGAGTTCAGTGTTCTTGGGCACCACTATCCGATGTCCAAACCACCACTCCCTGCCCATCTAGACGGAAACATTTATATTTTTCCTTCACCTTCTCTTTTGCCAATTTTCTCTTGAGGATTTTAATCTTTGCATCATTTAATTGGACCTTAACAATCTGATCGTGCAACGTTGGTTCAACAGAGATATGGTTGAAGTACCCGTGAGGAATAATCTCCAAGTTGAGCTTTGCCATTTCATGGCACCAGGTGTCAGCGTAGGACTCCACGGAAAGGTAGTGACAGCGAGCCTTGCGACTTAGTGCATCCGCAACCACATTAGCCTTCCTGGGGTGATAATGCATACTAAGGTCATAGTCCTTTGCTAACTCCAACCATCTTCGCTGCCTCATATTCAAATGTGCCTGAGTGAAGACATATTTGAGGCTCTTGTGGTCGGTGTATACGTTGCATGGAACACCCATCAGATAGTGCCTCCATTTCTTGAGAGCATGAATAACCGCTGCTAACTCAAGATCATGCGTAGGGTAGTTTTGCTCATGAGGCCGGAGTGCTCGAGAAGCATAAGCAATGACTCGATTCTCTTGCATAAGAACGCAGCCAAGTCCGGTGCCTGAAGCATCGCAATAGACATCATAAGGCTTGGTGCTGTCGGGTTGAGCTAAAACTGGGGCTGAAGTTAAATGTTTTCTTAATGTGTGGAAAGCTTCTTTACATTTGTCACTCCACTCAAATCTGACTCCCTTCTTTAAGAGTTCGGTCATGGGTTTAGCAATCCGAGCGAAGTCCGGAATGAAGCGGCGATAGTAACCAGCTAGACCCAGAAAACTCCGAATCTCATGGACAGAGGTAGGTGGTTGCCAATCCATCACCTCTTGCACCTTGGTTGGATCCACGGATATACCATCCTTGAAAACCATGTGACCTAAGAATTTCACACTTTCTAGCCAGAATTCACATTTTGAGAACTTGGCATAGAGTTGATGGTCTCTCAATCTTTGAAGAACAATGCAAAGGTGCTCGGCATGCTCTTCCTCATTCTTGGAATATATGAGGATGTCATCAATGAAAACCACCACGAACTTGTCAAGTTCGGACATGAATACTGAATTCATGAGATACATGAAGTAGGCTGGGGCATTAGTGAGCCCAAATGACATGACCAAGAATTCATAAAGTCTGTAGCGGGTGGAAAAGGCAGTCTTCGGAATGTCACAAGGTCGAATCTTTACTTGGTGATAGCCAGAGCGAAGATCAATCTTCGAGAACACTCTGGCGCCAGCTAGTTGGTCAAAAAGGACATCAATGCGGGGAAGTGGATACTTATTCTTGATGGTCACCGCATTGAGAGGCCGGTAATCAATACACAACCTCAAAGAATGACCCTTCTTCTTCACAAAGATAGCTGGGCAACCCCATGGTGACACACTAGGACGGATGAAACCCTTGTCTAGCAGTTCTTGGAGTTGAATTTTTAATTCAGCCAATTCATTGGGTGGCATCCTATAGGGTCTCTTTGATATAGGTGCTGTGCCAGGTTGGAGTTCAATCACAAATTCAATGTTCCTATCCGGCGGCATCCCAGGTAAGTCATCCGGAAAAACATCAGCATACTCACATACCACCGGAATGTCTTTTAGTTGTGTTTCTACCATTGTGTAAGCACAAGCATTACATTCTTCATTAAGTTTTGGGGCTCACACATCCACACCATTTGAATTACATTGTTTCAAAAGATTACAAGGGAAACTCAACTCCATCTAGCCTATTACATCATGGAGCCAAAATTTAGGCTATGCGGAGAAGTAATCTTGCTACTGCAGCTCCTAGAAGTCATCTAGGTTGTTAGCGGTAGCCTCGCTGTCCATGGGAGACGATGGAGCTGAAAGGGGCGGCATATCATCCTCAGTGTCCATGTTGGAATCAGGGGCCTCTCCTTCCCCATGCTCTCCACCCTCCTCAAGAAGGTGCTGAGCATCATGGGCGGCTAGCATGGCATTGGCATGCTCCAAGACACCCTGCACGTTCTCAAGCTCGTCCCTTGTTTGGATTAGCTCGTTGTGGACATTGTTGTGCGCTATGTGGTTGTCGGTCAATTGCCTCTCCAATTCTGCAATCATGGCGTCCCTGGTGCTCACCGCTATGGACAAAGAGGTCCTCTCTATCCCAAGGTCGCGGGCACGAACAGACATATCAATGGCAAGGTTGAGTACCTCACTCTGTGACCGTCCCAAAAGTGCCTGCAGCTGGTGATAAGCCGGGATCCATCTCATCAAGAGTGCAGCTGCAGCGATGGGGTTCTCTGCCATTCTCAAGGGTGAGCTGAGATAGCGCCTCATCCAATGAGCATCGTCCGGCTGGGCCGGTGGAAACAACCCAAGAAGCTGAAGGAACTAATCCCATTGAGGGCAGCTAGCTCACAAGTGGTATCCATGTGGTGCCCATGGACTTCCACACTCCATGTGGGGGAGCTGGGACACGGTGGGTGGCGATGCACCACCAAACGCACTCGGGATCGAGTCACACCTTGGTCACGGATGATGGTTCTCTCATATTGTGGTGGGGTTGGGTAATCGAGCGCCTGCAACACGGACCAAAGGATGTTAGGAAAACCTTCCCATCCAAGACAGTCCGAGAAAGAGATGTTATTAGGGTAGCTGGCAAGGTCAGCGTGGGCGTCCATTCTGAACAAAAAGGTCAAGTGTGAGAACCGGTTAGCGCCATAGAAAATAAAAACAGTTTCTGGACAATGTAGTAATAATTATAAAACTCAACATCTACAAATCCAAAAATTCCCAAATTTGGCCAGAACATTGTTTAAGTAATGTCCAACAAGTTTCATGTTGAAGGTTTGAGCAGAAACCGTCGTTAAGAAAATGTAAAATTTCAATTTTTAACTCACTGTTCCCAGAAATTTCCAGCAGACAGGGGGTTACCATATTAAGCATAGCTCTCATTCTACTGAACCAAATTTGTTGAAATTTCTACAGCACAAACTAGATAACATTTATGACAACTTTCATGTTGAACACTATTTTGTTTCACAAGGTTTTCAGGTTCGAATTAATGATGCAAACAGACTGTTTTCGGCAGAGTTTCGGTACAATTTCCGGTTGTTTATTCAAATTTTGATGGCGGGTAGGTCAATGGTCGTGCATTAAGGTTCAATAAAATTTCAGTAAATTGCAATGCATGAGCGGCCTATTCGTTCTCACCAACACACATGCCAATAAACTTTTGGCCTACTGTAACACCCAGATTTCCAAGAAATCCGAATGCTTCTATATGTGTGCCCAGGATGTCCACAGAACACAAATAGATTACAAATATTGAATCACTGAGAACACAATGCTCGAATAAAATAGTTTACATCAGAGTTTAACACAAGACATAGTCTTAAACAAATAACACAGCGGAAGTCTTATTATTATTAAACGTTTCATAACTAGTAGAGCCTCAAAAGCCACAGGGACACCGACTGGTTGAACACAGTTAGAAGTATGGCAGATCCTCCGGAAACTCAGCAAGCGACTGATCATTCAATGCTCCATCTGTTACCCATCCGGGATTTTGTTGAATAGTTGCAAGTGTAAGTAAACCATCTTACTTAACAAGTATAACACGGGTTATGCAAGAACAAAAGGCTTGACACGGTTATACTGCATTAGCACTTTTAGTTGTTTCATTTTATTACCATCCAATTTACTACAAATGAGTAGAACCCAAATATAAACCCATTAATAATAATGTATAGATAATTATAGAACAAACCAACATCAACCACTAATATCATCTTCTAATCAAAAAGGATCTAGGCCGCTCATAACCGTGAGCACGGCTATCATGATAGATCAACACTCTGCAGAGGTCACATAAATCCAAAAGAATTTATGTTACGAGGACTTTCACAAAACACCCTAACAAGCACAGTAGCCGTTTTGGTTCAACATAGGCAGCATAACCCAAGGCATCGAGATTGACGTATGCTCAGGGCGCAACGTGAGGGGGTCAATGGCGTCCAGAGCGAGAGCGCAATCATCGCAACGTGTGAAGCTGCCTTACATCGGGCGCTTGCATCACGGGACTTTGCCTAACGAGACATAGCCAACGGATAAATCCGTCCTCGATGGATCAAACTATACTCTCACCCATGCTCCCCACATACGCCTTTCGGTAACCACTAGCGAGCTAGAGACGTACAAGCTAATTATCCAAGACCAGAGCCATAATAGTTCCAACGGCGGCGAACAAATTCCTGGGTTGCCGCTTTAAGAACCGGACCTTATGGAGAGACATTAGAACAAAGCACGAAGCACATGCTCTAATTCCCTAGACCAAACCTTATGGAGACACTAGAACAAAGCACGAAGCACATGCTCTAGTTCCCCGAACCATGTTGCTAAAAAGCATCTTTTAGTCATCATCGAAGTGAACCATTAATTCAATATTAACATAAAAATAAATGTTGGTTGCAACGCGTAGCATAGACTAACCACAATGCATATATCCCGGGTAAACAAGAAATAAGGTAAAGACTAGGTACAACCTTAATGTATGGGTAAAGAATAAGGCAAAATTAGAATCATGCTCATGAGTTGGATGATTAAATAGTGTATGGGTAACAAGGATTGTCCGTGTTATACTTGCCTTCCTCAACGAATTGCTGCTGCACCTGCTCTACGGGAACGGGATCATCGGCAAACTCGAACGGCTCGTCAACTACTCACATCGATCACCACACAAGCATCCACACATACATGCAAACAAGATATTTAATTAGAACAGTACACCAAACATAAACAAAAGATGAAAAGAAGGCTTTAGAGTTACTGTACGCTTCACTACGAACACATGAGCGCGAAAATCACTCAAATCGGAGTTAAAACGGAGAAACTACGCTTAAAACAGGCTCTAAGGGCTTGCTGGTGAGAGTTTTAGGCTTCCAGGGGTGTTTTTGAAAGAAACCAGGGACCTAAAACATAATTTCATATAAAAACCCGAGGGCTACGGGGTAAAAATGACACCTAGGACGGTGGGCACTATTTTTCAAAAGAGCAGGGGCTAAACCGAAAGAAAAAGGAGTTAGTTGTAAATACTTTTCAATAGAGGTGGACCACGGGTTGATTTTCGAAAAGCAGAGGGGCTCTTTTGCAAAAACGCCACGTCGGCGGCTCATGGCTGACGTCCGCTGACGTCACGGGGCACTGTGCCGTGGACCGGCCGTAGACCGCGGTCCACGGGTCCACGGTGAACCGGACTCGGGTGCGATCTGGACCATTGGATCTAGATCTGACGGCTCTGGTGAAAGGGGATGGTTAGGTCGCCGGAGCGTGGCGGCGCCGCCCACGGCTGCGGCGGGGGTCGCCGGAGTTGGGCCAATCCGAGGCTACAGTGCTCCGTTTTCAACGATTCAAGGACCTAGAGAGAGAGGAGAAAAAGGGGAGTCGATTTTGGGGGTCGGAAGCGAGCTTTAGGCCGTAGGGATGGCCGGCGACGAGCCATGGCGGCGGCGGCCATGGTGAGGCATCGGTCTAGCGTTCTAGGCGCGCTTGGAGGAAAAGGAGGGGTGTGGCGCGTTCCTCACCTCCCCGTGATGCTCAGCGGCAGGCTCTTGGCGGCAATGCGCGGGCGGAGCGATGGCTAGGCGGCAGCGGCTAGGGTTGCGGCAGCGGCGCTGCAAGCTTGGAGGAGGCGGCTAGGGTTGCGGGTTCACGAGGAGAGGGTGGCAGCGGCTTTATAGGGGCCCTGGGACACCTTGGCGTGCAGGCCAAGCCGAGCGGAGGCGGCGCGGCGTCGTGAGCGAGGCGGACTCGAGCTCGACCCCGCGTCGGGCTCGGCCTGTCAGCGGCGCGAGGAGAGGGATGACAGGCGGACCCCGCTTGCCAGCGGCAGAGAGAGAGGCGCGCGGCTGCGGGAGGAAAAGAGCACCGACAGGTGGGACCCACTGGTCAGTCGCTGCGGGAGAGAGAGGGCGCAGCTGGGCTGGCGGTGGGCTGCTGCTTGTTGGGCCTTGCGGCTTGCTGGGCTACGCAGAGGAGAGAGGAGAGGGAGAGAAAAGGTGGGCCGGGCTGGAAAAGAAAAGGAGAGAGGAAAAGGTTTTTCTTTTATTCAAACTCTCATTTGAATTCAAATTCAAATTCAAATTTTAATTCAACAATCAAAAATAAATGCACCAGCATGAATGCAACAATAATGTTTCTATACCCTATATTTGCTTTTAATTATTCAAAATTTTATTTTCCCTGCATTTTTCATGAGCACTTGAATATAAAAGCCAATTAATTACTAAATTTTAAATAGGGCATTTTTAGGGTGTTACAAACCTACCCCCTTAAGATGAATCTCGTCCTCGAGATTCGGACGTGGATTGGAAGAGATGCGGATATGCTGCCTTGAGACCGTCCTCCCGCTCCCAGGTTGCCTCATCCTCTGTATGACGATTTCACTGAACCTTGCACATTCGTATCACTTTGTTCCTGGTGACCCTCTCAGATTCCTCCAAAATCTTAACAGAATACTCCTCATAAGTAAGATCCTCCTGCACGTTCAACTCCTCCAACGAAATTTGTTCCTCTGGCACCCGTAAACACTTCTTCAGCTGGGACACATGGAACACATCATGCACTCCTGCCAATTTCTCTGGTAACTCTAGCTGATAAGCCACTTCACCTCTCCGTTCCAAGATCTTGAAAGGTCCAATGTAGCGAGGTGCTAGCTTTCCTTTGAGATTAAACCTTTTCACACCTCTCATTGGTGACACCTTGAGATAGGTGAAGTCGCCAATTTCGAAGCTGAGATCTCGACGCTGTACATCTGCATAACTTTTCTGCCGTGTCTGAGCTGCTCTCAGATTCTGCCTGATAACCTGCACTTGCTCTTCTGCCTGCTTCAAGACTTCAGGTCCAAATACTTTACTGTGACATCCCTGATGTAAAAATATTGAGAGTACCTTTAAAACAGGTTCAAAGGAGGAACAATGGGGTTAGAATTCAAAAATTGACCAAAAATTCAAATTGAAATTCAAAAACAAAGGTCTTTTGACACCCAACTGAAATCCTAAACTTGAAAATCTCCAAAAATAAAAGTTGTTTTTCATCACAAATAAGTCCTAGTCACTGTTTCGAACTTTTGAAAATTTTGTAGTTTAGCCCCTCAAAAACTCAAAAAACAGTTCTGAATGCCTTTTTGAAATTGGGTTGTTTGAGCTTGAAAAATTTGAAATTTCAGGTTCACACCAAAAAGAAAGTTGTGTCCTCATCTCAAACTCCAACTTTTATTTTTGAACTTTTCAAAATTAAGTTCAAATTTTTGGAGAAAATTCAAAAGGGGCAAAGGAGCTCCACGGGGCGCCCGACAGGCCCATGGCGCGCTCTGCTCCGGCCGGAGTCCGGCCGCCACGTGGCCGGCGTGCGGCGGAGGCAGCGCCAGGCCGGCCGAGCCGCGGCGGTAGCTGGCTCTTGTCCTCGCGCGGTTGTCCGGCCTTCCGTGCGGTCACGTCGAGCGCTGTAGCGCCGCTTTGCCTCGCGCCGCGCTGAACGCCATCATGGCGGGCGGAGCACCGCCGTTGGCCGTCGCGTGCGCCGCGCAGAGCCACTCCAAGGAGCACTGTGGAGGATCCCCCAGCGCCCACGCCACAATCTCCACTCCCCAACCCACGCTCGCGCCGCTGCCCGAGCTATCTGCGCCATCAATGGCGACCTCGACAGCCCGAGCGCGCGTGCGCACGCCTCTGAGGCAACTCAGTGCTCTCTAGCGTGCCCAAGCACTCCACTGGGCACCCTCACTCCATTCCCCAGCTAGCGCCCAGTCATTTCCCCTCTCCTCGCGCACGCGCACTACTTCTTCAATCTCCAGCCACGCTGAGCAGAGCTCGAGCTCTCGCGCCGCAAACCCAAATCAACTGTGATTCCCTCCACGATTTCCCAATCCCCCGCACGAGAAGCTCGCTCACTCACCTAGCTAGCCGCTCGAGCACTCCCCAGCTCGAATCGAGCCGCACACACCGGGAATCGAAACTTTTCTCCATCGCTCGGCCATTTCCACCGTGAGCACCACCTCCACGTCGAGCTCCATACTCCGGCCATCCCCGTCTCAGCCAAGCACCACGACGAGCTCCGCCATCGTCCGGTGAAGCTCACACGCCTCTTCGCGCATCGTCTCGACCACTGCAGCCCGCTACCGACGTCGCCGGAGCAAACCGCTCTGCCGCTCAACGTCGGTGAGCCGCGCCGCTTCACCTCCGGCCACGGGACCTACCTCAACCGACTCGCGGTGAGCTCCTCTCCATTTCCCCCAACTTTCCCCGAGCCAACTCGCCGTCGTTTCGCCGGCGTAACGACGCCGACGAGCCGTGGACCCGTTCGCATTCCCCTTTTTAGTTCTACGGTCCTCTGCGCAAATATCAGGGACTGGTTTGAAAAGGTTTAAAAGTTCTAGGGTCTCCGGCGTAAAAAGATTCTTAAACCTAGATCTATTTTGCTGAGATCTTGTAAAATCCACCAAAAATCGTACAAAAATCAGAAAAATGCACAAAAATACTCCCTGGACTCGTGAGATTGTAAACTCCAATCACATGTTACCATGTATGTAATTTTGGTGAACCTTTTTGAATTAAAATTCAAACTATGAATTTAGAAACTTGTGCACCATTTCCAATCCTGAGCTCCGCTAGGGCTGAGCTTTGGATATGTCGTTTACAGTGACATTAGACACCTTGTGTCCAAAGGGGACCTAAACATATGGACTGTAGCTTCAGTTATGAATTAATTTATGATTCCTGTCTTATTGCAATCCTAAAATTATTAAAAATAATCCATGCAGCTAAAAATCACCATTTTTCTCCAGAGGCCTAAGAACTTGTCAGCACATCTGCTAAAAATGCTAAACTTAATTTTTAACCCTGTTTGGACTAGCAAATAAATAGATGTATGTTTTCGGATAGAAAATTATTGAGGACTGTCCAAGGGTTATTTTGAGCCACCACTTGGCCAGAGCCCTCCTTACACTCATGACTAGCTCTGGTAGAAAAATTTCTGTTTTGGAAGTAATTTCAATTTTATATGAATTAATTCAGTTTTCTAGGGCAGCAAATAGATCCATTTTTAATAAATTCTGTGTAGCTCAGTTTTAGCTAAATTTTGGAGTGAGCCTAGCTCTTATACTCCAGTAACTGTCATAAAGTTTGTAGATAAAAAGGATGAACAGAAACAGAGAAACAAAAATGAGAAGAAACTAGGGTAGAATTAAGTTATAAAAAGGAAATAGATCACTTTGGTTAATATGGAACATGTGAAATCTAAATTCAGAACAACACCCTAGTTTCAAAATAATAAATTGGTTTATTTTATATGTGTACACAATCACCATCATAGATACGTATAAATTTTCCACACCCCTCCTCTAATTTTGTGAAGGAGACAGTAGTACACTAGCATGTCTAGGTGAATATGGCCTTCAAGGCCTTGGCTTTAGATCAATTAGGCAGCCACTATAAAGTTATGCACTCATGTAGAAGGCGCTCTTGCGGACGGCATCTATCACCTCGTCCCCGCCAACGAAGAAGGAATCTCGGAGAGCGGTGCCAACGAAGTAGCAGTCGACCCGGAGCCTAACAATCAGCTAGCGTAAGAAGGCAAGCCCCGGAGCATGACCTAAATTTTTATACGTGCAACTATGTATTTATTTATGCTTGTGCATTTACGTCTAGGTGTTGGTTGAATACCTTAGTTGCATGATTCTAGTACCTATGACTTGAAATACTAGTATGATAAGGTCGATAGAGCAATGCCTTTAGGCCCGTTACAAGTCGAGTGATTTCCTGTCACTTGCGAGACATAGGAGTTGCTTGTCTTTACTTATGTTAGAATCATAAGGATGGACGGGCGGGAGGGTATGTGTAGAGCTCCCGTCCATGTATGGTAATTGATTTAAGGTCGAAACGTGTGGTTCTGTGTGTCAAGTTTTTGAACGTACCACATGCATGCCGACATATGGGAATCGGTAAGCCCGGTACCAGATTGAAGCAGCTAGGGCCGATAGCCATCTCTCCTTGGAAACTTTTGTTTCCCTTGCCGTACACTTGTGGATATATGCGTGATGCTGTGAGTGAAGCAGTAAACCTTTATCCTAAGGAAGTGGACCCGGTTCCGAATTGTGGATCGATGGGAAAGGTTGGGAAGTGCTTGTGCCTTTTATAGCAAGCATTGTCTGTGTGTGTTGGGTTTCCCCTGGCCAGGTAGCAAAATTCGGTTCGAACTGTCCGCTTCTCGCGGTTAATGAGACTGCTTGACCGCTGTGCTGCATTGAGTAACAAGTGGAACTATGAGGATGATGAACTTGTTGTATGAATTAAATTGTATTGCACCACTTGTATGCTTAGAGAGGATGCTAATCTAGAATGGTTAATTCTACTAGAATATGATGCTAAAATCATGAAAGTAAGGATCCACTCTTAGTTGCTTTTTGGCAAACAAACCCACTAGCCAAAAGCCTCTCATGTCTAGAAGTCAGTGATGTAGTTTTCACCCGACGGGTAAGCCTTGCTGAGTATTAGTATACTCAGCCTTGCTTGTGGCTATTATTTCAGGTACTGTGATGGATGTGGGAGTCGATGCCATCACTTGGCCCACCCAGGTTCCCCCTAGATGGCACGTCGAGTGGGTTCCGTCCTCTGCCGAGGATCGGGAGGAGTAGCACCATGGCAGGCTTCATCATGGTGTTACTACGCATCGTCGCTAGTTTATTCTTTCCGCTGCAATGAACTTATTTCCGCTGCAATGAACTTTTATACTCTGATTTGAATTTTAAACTTGGTTTGTAATAACTTTATGATATTATCATGTATGATGAATTTGTGGAATGTTGTAATCTCTGGAACTCAACTTTGTGTGGGCGCGCGTGTTGTTTCGATCGAGAAAGTACGTGGTTAATCGGGTTTAATCCGACGGCGCTCCTGCTTATTCCGGATTAAGTGCCTGACTGCTTGATTAGCGGTCCAGGGGTACTTAACTTGGAATAATTTCGGAGTGGTCCGCCACAGCTGGTATCAGAGCCGAAACATGCGCACCAGAGAGAGCAACAAACCTTAAATAAACATTTTGGAATAAAACTTGCCAACTCTTACTTCCGCCGCGCATTTGCGATGAAAGGTATTCTTAGGACCGCTAAGGATGTTACATAGAGCGTGAAGCCTATGTGGGTTAAGGGATCACGATATGATAGGTGGCTAATAATATATTATACTGACTTCCAGCATATTTCATTCTGTCATTTATTTTACGCAATGGTGGGCGCAAGGTACGGCGATTGCTGTAACGTACCACGGCACTATATGAAAATATAGTGGCGGCACATAGTCAATACGCTGTGATGGCGTATGAAACTAGAATAGCATGGTGGGCGCAAGGTACGGCGATTGCTGTAGCGTACCACGGCATCATATGCAAATATGATGGCGGCACAAAGTCAATACGCTATTTCATGAGCGTATGAAATTGTCAATATGTTGCCTTGGTGACATATGAAGCATTGCCCGTTCAATGTTGAACGTTCGGGTGCCACCTCTATAGTGGGTGGTAATGTATGGAAACGCTTTCGTGGGTGCTGGCACGAAAGGTTGATTATACATGTTTTGGAATGGGATTTTCTGCAGGTACACTAACCACGATTCCGTAAGCTGAACGGTTAGAAAAATTCGGCTAGTTAATATAGGGAGAGACGGATATTGCCTAGCCACCGGCACTAACTTCGTAGGCCAAAAGTCTATTGGCACGTGTGATGATGAGAACGAATAGGCCGCTCATGCATGCAATTCGCTGAAATTATATTGAACCTTAATGCACGACCATTGAACTACCCGCCATCAAAATTTGAATAACAACCCGAATTTGTGCCGAAACTCTGCCGAAACCAGTCTGCTTGCACCATTAATTCGAACCAGAAAACCTCGTCAAACGAAAAAGTGTTCAACATGAAAGTTGTCACAAATGTTATCTAGTTTGTGCTATAGAAATTTCAACAAAAATGGTTCAGTAGAACTAGAGTTATGCTTAAAATGGTAACCCCCTGTTTGCTGGAAATTTCCAGGAACAGTGAGATAAAAATTGAATTTTTACACCTTCTTAACGACAGTTTCTACTCAAACCTTTAGCACGAAACTTGTTTGAAATTACTTAAAAAACTCTCTGGCCAGATTTGGGAATTTTTGGGTTTGTAGATGTCGAGTTTATTAATTTTTACTACACTGTCCAGAATCTGTTTTTAATTCTTTGGCGCTAACCGGTTCTCACCCTTGACCTTTTTGTTCAGAATGGACGCTCACGCTGACCTTGCCAGCTACCCCAACGACGTCTCCTTTTCGGACTATCTAGGATGGGAGGGTTTCCCTAGTATCCTTTGGTCAGTTTTGCAGGCACTGGATTATCCAACCCCGCCACAATATGAGAGAACCCTCATCCGAGACCGAGGTGTGACCCGATCTCGTGTGCGTTTGGTGGTGCATCGCCATCCTCCGTGTCCTAGCTCCCCCAATTGGAGTGTGGAAGTCCATGGACACCACATGGAGACTTGTGAGCTAGCCGCCTTGAATGGCATCAGTTCTTTCTGCGCTCAGAACCAAGACTTGGTAGAGCATCAGCTGCTTGGGTTGTTTCCACCGGCCCAGCCGGACGATGCCCATTGGATGAGGCGCTATCTTAGCTCCCCTTTGAGGATGGCGGAGAACCCCGTCGCTGCAGCTGCACTTATGATGAGATGGATCCGAGCTTACCACCGCTTGCAGGCACTTTTAGGACGGTCACAGAGTGAGGTGCTCAACCTTGCCATGGATATGTCTATCCGTGCCCATGACATTGGGGTAGAAAGGACCTCCTTGTCCATAGAGGTGAGCACCAGAGACGCCATGATTGCAGATTTGGAGAGGCAATTGTCTGACCTCCACATCGCGCACAACAATGTCCACAACGAGCTAGTCCAAACAAGAGAAGAGCTGGAGAATGTGCACGGTGTTTTGCAGCATGCCAATGCCATGTTAGCCGCCCATGATGCTCAGCACCTTCTTGAGCAGGGTGGAGAGCATGGGGAAGGAGAGGCCCCCGATTCCGATATGGACACCGAGGACGACATGCCGCCCCTTCCAGCTCCACCATCTCCTATGGGCAGCGAGGCTACCGCTAACAACCTAGATGATTTCTAGAAGTCGCAGTAGCAAGATTCCTCCTCCGCATAGCCTAAATTTTGGCTTCATGATGTAATAGGTTAGATGGAGTTGAGTTCCCCTCTAATCTTTTGAGGCAATGTAATTTAATTGATGTGGGTATGTGAGCCAAAACTTGATGAAGGTTGTAATGGTTGTGCTGAAAACATTCTGCAGCTAACCTTGTTTTAAGTATTAATGGGTCTTCCATTCATTTCTGGGCTGTGATGTGAACTACAAAGTTGTTTGGAATTTGTCAAACGAAATGCTCACCAAATTTCAACCCCATTGGTCAAGCGAAATAAAAATGGAAACCAAAACACTACAGCTCGGCCTACCGTAAAACAGCAACCGCAGAGAGCTAAACATTGAATTTTTCGGCGTAGTTCCAGCCCAAATTTGATTCTGAGCCAAACACGAAAGCTGTAGAGTATGAAATTTTCGAGCTGCTGACCGAATTGGAGCATCTGACTTTCTTTCTACTGGGAGATATGATTTTTCTTCCGAACTGCTTGTTGATATGTCATCTTTACGCAGTAAACTTCATTATATTGACACGTTCTATCTTGTCATCATTATGCAAGCTTATAAAAAGTGGCTAATACAAGTACCTACTGCAGATGCTTATCACCCGCAGCGGTCATGACGCTAGTGGCTCTAATGCTAACCAGCAAGGGCCAGAGGGGCAGCAACAGCCACCACCTCCTCCACCACCGCAGCAACCCCCGACGTGGCAACAATTGTATGCTACGCAGACGGAAATTCTCCGGGTCCTGCAGCATCAGCAACAAATGATGCAGCAGCAGATGCAACAACAAGGAGGTCAACGGGTCCCTCAACCTCAAATGGCCCGGTATAAGGATTTCTTGGCTACACACCCGCCGGTGTTCTCAAGAGCCGAGGAGCCCTTGGAGGCCGATGCGTGGATTGGAGCCATCGAATCCAAGTTCTCTATTCTGGCAACGCCTTGCACACCAAGCCACAAGGTAGTCGTCGCGGCGCAGCAGCTCCGCGGAACAGCTCTCCTATGGTGAGAGAATTACTTGGCCCTGCAGCAGGAGGGTCACATGATTGAATGGGAAGAATTCAAGGCTGCATTCAAGGCTCACCATATTCCTGCCGGCTTGGTAGAGCGGAAATTGAATGAGTTTCTGGCATTAACCCAGGGTACCCGAACTGTGCTTCAGTATGCCCAGGCCTTCAATGGTCTGTGCCCATACGCGGGTCATCACGCCGACTCTGACGAGAAGAAAATGGAGAGGTTCCGACGTGGCCTCAACACCAAGCTAAAGGCCCAACTGACCACCACCCGAGTGGCCACGTATGGCGAGCTTGTGAACATCGCCATCGCCTAGGAAGACGCCAACGTGGTACATAAGGCTGAGAAAAAGAGGAAGGCTCCCGCTGGACCCTCGAGCGCACAGCCACAGAGGTTCCGCCTGGTTCCCCCGGCTACGACACAGGGGCAGCCAAGGGCACCTCAGGGAGGACGATGGGTTGCTAGGCCACCACAACAGGGTGTGCCCCGTTTTCCTCCACCGCGGCAGCAGCAACCAGCGCCAAGGCAGAACGCACAGCAGCCATCCCGTCCTGGTGCTGGCTACCAGTGTTTCAAATGTGGCAGCAGCAGTCACTTCATCAAGGACTGCCCACAGAACAAGCCACAAAACCAGCGCCCAGGAAATTAGCAAAGCAAAGGCAAGCAGCCACGTGTGCAAGTCAGGCAAGGAAGGCTTAACTACACCACCTTGGCCGACCTACCTGAGGGAGCACCGGATATGACTGGTACCTTTCCTATCCACAACCAACCTGCTGTGATATTGTTTGATTCCGGGGCAACACATAGTTTTATAAGCACAAGATTTCATGCAAAATGTGGGTTAAAATCTTACCATACCAAATCAGCATATGTGATATCAACCGCGGGAGGTAAAATAGCATCCAACCAAGTGACTCGAAGAGTGCCAATCAGACTGGGTAGTAAAATATTTCCTACTGATTTAATTCTGCTTGGGATGGAAGGGATTGATATTGTTTTGGGGGCAAATTGGATGACTCAACACAAGGTTGTGCTAGATGTTGCGGAACGAGTTGTGGAAATAAACTCGCCTACACATGGCCCTAGTGCCCTATATCTGCCACAACGGAATTGTGCCAATGCATGTGCTTACACAATGGTAGAAACGTAACTAAAAGACATTCCGGTGGTATGTGAGTATGCCGATGTTTTTCCGGATGACTTACCTGGGATGCCTCCGGATAGGGACATTGAATTTGTGATTGAACTCCAACTTGGCACGGCACCTATATCAAAGAGACCTTATAGAATGCCACCCAATGAATTGGCTGAATTAAAAATTCAACTCCAAGAACTGCTAGACAAGGGTTTCATCCGTCCTAGTGTATCGCCTTGGGGTTGCCCGGCTATCTTTGTGAAGAAGAAGGATCATTCTTTGAGGTTGTGTATCGATTATCGGCCTCTCAATGCGGTAACCATTAAGAATAAGTATCCACTTCCCCGCATTGATGTCCTTTTTGACCAACTAGCTGGCGCCAGAGTGTTCTACAAGATTGATCTTCGCTCTGGCTATCACCAAATAAAAATTCGACCTTGTGACATTCCGAAGACTGCCTTTTCCACCCGTTACGGACTTTATGAATTCTTGGTCATGTCATTTGGGCTCACTAATGCCCCAGCCTACATCATGTATCTCATGAATTCGGTTTTCATGTCCGAGCTTGACAAGTTCGTGGTGGTCTTCATTGATGACATTCTCATATATTCCAAGAATGAGGAAGAGCATGCCGAGCACCTTCGCATTGTTCTTCAAAGATTGAGAGACCATCAACTCTACGCCAAGTTCTGTAGATGTGAATTCTGGCTAGAAAGTGTGAAATTCTTAGGTCACACGGTTTCCAAGGATGGTATATCTGTGGATCCAACCAATGTACAAGAGGTGATGGATTGGCAACCACCTACCTTTATCCATGAGATTCGGAGTTTTCTGGGTTTAGCCGGTTATTATCGCCGCTTCATTCCGGACTTCTCTCAGATTGCGAAACCCATGACCGAACTCTTAAAGAAGGGAGCCAAATTTGAGTGGAATGACAAATGTGATGAAGCTTTCCACACTTTGAGAAAACATTTAACTTCACCCCTAGTTTTAGCTCAACCCGATTGCACCAAGCCCTATGATGTCTATTGCGATGCTTCAGGCACCGGACTTGGCTGCATTCTTATGCAAGAGAACCGAGTCATTGCTTATGCTTCTCGAGCACTCCGTCCTCATGAGCAAAATTACCCTACGCATGATCTTGAGTTAGCAGCGGTTATTCATGCTCTCAAGATATGGAGGCACTATCTGATGTGTGTTCCATGCAACGTATACACTGACCACAAGAGTCTCAAATATGTCTTCACTCAGGCACATTTGAATATGAGGCAGCAAAGATGGTTGGAGTTAGCAAAGGACTATGACCTTAGTGTGCATTATCACCCCGGCAAGGCTAATGTGGTTGCGGATGCACTAAGCCACAAGGCTCATTGTCATTGCCTTTCCGTGGAGTCCTACGCTGACACCTTGTGCCATGAAGTGGCAAAGCTCAACTTAGAGATTGTTCCACATGGATACTTCAACCATATTTCTGTTGAACCAACCTTGCACGATCAGATTGTTGAAGCCCAATTGAATGACGCAAAGATTAAAATCCTTAAAAGGAAATTGGCAAAGGAGAAGGTGAAGGAAAAATACAAATGTTTCCGGCAAGATGGGCAGGGAGTGATATGGTTTGGACATTGCATAGTAGTGCCCAAAAACACCAAACTCCGGAGGAAGATTATGGAGGAGGCCTATCTCTCCAAATTTTCTATCCATCCCGTAGCACCAAAATGTACCAAGATTTGAAACAAAACTTTTGGTGGACTAGGATGAAGCGAGAAATTGCCACGTATGTGTCGGAATGTGACACGTGTCAGAGAGTAAAGGCTAGCAACTTGAAGGTAGCAGGCACGCTTCAACCTCTACCTATTCCCTCATGGAAGTGGGAAGATATAAGCATGGACTTCATTGTTGGACTTCCCAGAACCCCTCAGGGGCATGACTCCATTTGGGTAATTGTGGACCGCCTTACCAAGACCGCACATTTTATTCCGGTCAATACCGCTTATACCGCTGAGAGGTACGCTGAGATTTATTTGGAACGGATCGTTTGTCTACATGGGGTACCCAAGACGATAGTTTCAGATCGTGGTACTCAATTTGTGGCACGCTTTTGGGAGCAATTGCAACTATCCCTAGGCACAAAACTGATCCGTAGTTCAGCATATCACCCTCAAACCGATGGGCAGACGGAAAGGGTAAATCAAATACTTGAAGATATGCTTCGAGCTTGTGTTATCAATTATGGGAAGAATTGGGAGAAGTGTTTATCCCTGGCCGAATTCTCCTATAACAACAGCTACCAAGCAAGTCTTAAAATGGCATCTTTCGAAGCCTTGTATGGTAGAAGATGTCGGACACCGTTGTGTTGGTCCCAGGCAGGCGAGAGGTACACATATGGCCCTGACCTTGTAAAGGAAGCGGAAGAAAAGGTTAGGATCATCCGTGAAAATTTGAGAACCGCACAATCACGGCAAAAGAGTTACTTTGATCAACGGCGGAAGCCACTTCAGTTCGAAGTCGGCGATCACGTGTATCTCAAGGTCTCCCCGACCAAGGGTGTGCAAAGGTTTGGATTAAAAGGAAAACTTGCACCTCGCTACATTGGCCCATATGAAATCACCCAACAATGTGGACCGGTCGCATACCGTGTGAAGCTTCCCGAGAAGCTCTCCACCATGCACGATGTATTCCATGTCTCCCAACTCAAGAAGTGTCTTCGTGTTCCGACCGAGGTTGTTGAACAAGAAGAACTCTCGGTTGAACCGAATCTCTCCTATGATGAGCATCCCATCAAAATCCTCGATGAGAAGGAGAGACAAACAAGAAGAAGAGGAGTTAAAATGTACAAACTTCAGTGGAGCCATCACTCTGAGGATGAAGCCACGTGGGAAACCGAGGACTATCTTAAAAAGAACTTCCCCGACATCCTTTCTTAGACCAAGGTACCTTTTTCCCACCTTGTTCCTAAGTATAATCGAATCTCGGGACGAGATTCCTTTTAAGGGGGGTAGGCTGTGACATCCCTGATGTAAAAATATTGAGAGTACCTTTAAAACAGGTTTCAAGGGGGGACAATGGGGTTAGAATTCAAAAATTGACCAAAAATTCAAATTGAAATTCAAAAACAAAGGTCTTTTGACACTCAACTAAAATCTTAAGAATTTTGTACTAAACATGAAAATCTCCAAAAATAAAAGTTGTTTGTCATCACAAATAAGGCCTAGTAACTGTTTGGAACTTTTGAAAATTTTGCAGTTGAGCTTGAAAAATTTGAAATTTCAGGTTCACACCAAAAAGAAAGTTGTGTCCCACATCTCAAACTCCAACTTTTATTTTTGCACTTTTCAAAGTTCATTTCAAATTTTTGGAGAAAATGCAAAAGGGGCAAAGGAGCTCCACGGGGCGCCCGACAGGCCCCTGGCGCGCTCTGCGACGGCTAGAGTCCGGCCGCCCCATGACCGGCGTGCGGCGGAGGCAGCGCCAGGCCAGCCCAGCCATGGCGGAAGCTGGCTCTTGTCCTCGAGCGGTTGTCCGGCCTTCCGTGCGGTCACGTCGAGCGCTGTAGTGCCGCTTTGCCTCGCGCCGCGCTGAACGCCATCATGGCGGGCGGAGCGCCGCCGTTGGCCGTCGCACGTGCGCCGCACAGAGCCGCTCCACGGCAATTCTTCCCACTATGCACCAAGGAGCACTGTGGAGGATCCCCCAGCGCCCACACCACAATCTCCACTCCCCAACCCGCCCTCGCGCCGCTGCCCGAGCTGTCAGCGCCATCAATGGCGACCTCGACAGCCCGAGCGCGCGTGTGCACGCCTCCGAGGCAACTCAGTGCTCTCTAGCGTGCCCAAGCACTCCACTGGGCACCCACACTCCATTCCCCAGCTAGCGCCCAGTCATTTCCCCTCTCCTCGCGCACGCGCACTGCTTCTTCAACCTCCAGCCACGCTGAGCAGAGAACCCAAATCAACCGTGATTCCCTCCATGATTTCCCAATCCCCCGCACGAGAAGCTCGCTCACTCACCTAGCTAGCTGCTCGAGCACTCCCCAGCTCGAATCGAGCCGCACAAGCCGGGAATCAAAACTTTTCCCCATCGCTCGGCCATTTCCACCGTGAGCACCACCTCCACGTCGAGCTCCATACTCCGGCCATCCCCGTCTCAACCAAGCACCACGACGAGCTCCACCATCGTCCGGTAAAGCTCACATGCCTCTCCGCGCATCGTCTCGACCACCGTAGCCCGCTACCGACGTCGCCGGAGCAAACCCCTCCGCCGCTCAACGTCGGTGAGCCGCGCCGCTTCACCTCCGGCCACGAGACCTACCTCAACCGACTCTCGGTGAGCTCCTCTCCATTTCCCCCAACTTTCCCCGAGCCAACTCGCCGTCGTTTCGCCGGCGTAACGACGCCGATGAGCCGTGGACCCGTTCGCGTTCCCCTTTTTAGTTCTAGGGTCCTCTGCGCAAATATCAGGGACTGGCTTGAAAAGGTTTAAAAGTTCTAGGGTCTCCGGTGTAAAAAGATTCTTAAACCTAGATCTATTTTGCTGAGATCTTGTAAAATCCACCAAAAATCATACAAAAATCAGAAAAATGCACAAAAATACTCCCTGGACTCGTGAGATTGTAAACTCCAATCTCATGTTAGCATGTCGTACTTTTGGTGAACCGTTTTTGAATTAAAATTCAAACTGTGAATTTAGAAACTTGTGCACCATTTCAAATCCTGAGCTTCGCTGTGGCGGACCACTCCGAAATTATTCCAAGTTAAGTACCCATGGACCGCTAATCAAGCAGTCAAGCACTTAATCCGGAATAAGCTGGAGCGCCGTCGGATTAAACCCGATTAACCACGTACTTTCTCGATCGAAACAACACGAGCGCCCACACGAAGGTGAGTTTCAGAAATTACAACATTCATCAAATTCATGATACATAAATAGTATCATAAAGTTATTACAAACCCAGTTTAAATTTCAAATCAGAGTATAAAAGTTCATTGCAGCGGAATAAAAGTTCATTGCAGCGGAGAAATAAACTAGCGACGATGCATAGTAACACCATGATGAAGCCTGCCATGGTGCTACTCCTCCCGATCCTCGGCAGAGGACGGAACCCACTCGACGTGCCATCCAGAGGGAACCTGGGTAGGCCAAGTGATGGCATCGACTGCCACATCCATCACAGTACCTGAAATAATAGCCACAAGCAAGGCTGAGTATACTAATACTCAGCAAGGCTTACCCGTCGGGTGAAAACTACATCACCGACTTCTAGACATGAGAGGCTTTGGGCTAGTGGCTTTGTTTGCCAAAAAGCAACTAAGAGTGGATCCTTACTTTCATGATTTTAGCATCATATTCTAGTAGAATTAACCATTCTAGATTAGCATCCTCTCTAAGCATACAAGTGGTGCAATACAATTTAATTTATACAACAAGTTCATCATCCTCATAGTTCCACTTGTTACTCAATGCAGCACAGCGGTCAAGTTGTCTCATTAACCGCGAGAAGCGGACAGTTCGAACCGAATTTTGCTACCTGGTCAGGAAAAACCCAACACACACGGACAATGCTTGCTATAAAAGGCACAAGCACTTCCCAACCTTTCCCATCGATCCACAATTCGGAACCGGGTCCACTTTCTTAGGATAAAGGTTTACTGCTTCACTCACAGCATCACACATATATCCACAAGTGTACGGCAAGGGAAATAAAAGTTTCCAAGGAGAGATGGCTATCGGCCCTAGCTGCGTCAATCTGGTACCGGGCGTACCGATTCCCATATATCGGCATGCATGTGGTACGTTCAAAAACTTGACACACAGAACCACATGTTTCGACTTTAAATCAATTATCATACACGGACGGGAGATCTACACATACCATCCCGCCCGTCCATCCTTATGATTCCAACATAAGTAAAGACAAGCAACTCCTATGTCTCGCGAGTGACAGGAAATCACTCGACTTGTAACGGACCTAAAGGCATTGCGCTATCGATCCTTTCATACTAGTGTTGCAAGTCATAGGTACTAGAATTATGCAACTAAGGTATTCAAACAACACCTAGAACGTAAATGCACAAGCATAAATAAATACATAGTTGCACGTATAAAAAGTTAGGTCATGCTCCGGGGCTTGCCTTCTTGCGCTAGCTGATTGTTAGGCTCCGGGTCGACTGCTACTTCGTTGGTGCCGCTCTCGGGAATTCCTTCTTCGTCGGCGGGGACGAGGTGATAGACGCCGTCCGCAAGAGCGCCTTCTACATGAGATGCATAACTTTATGGTGGCTGTCTAGTTGATATAAAACCAAGGCCTTGAAGGCCATATTCACCTAGACATGCTAGTGTATCACTTTCTACCTCACAAAATTAGTGGAGGGTGTGGAAAATTATACGTATCTATGATGGTGATTGTGTACACATATAAAATAAACCACTTTATTATTTTGAAACTAGGGTGCTATTCTGAAATTTAGATTTCACATATTCCATATTTAATTATTTAACCAAAGTGATCTATTTCCTTTTTATAACTCAATTCTACCCTAGGTTCTTCTCATTTTTGTTTCTCTGTTTCTGTTCATCCTTTTTATCTACAAACTTTATGACAGCTACTGGAGTATAAGAGTTAAGCTCACTTCAAAATTTAGCTAAAACTGAGCTACACAGAATTTATTAAAAATAGTATAAACTGCTACTTAAAGAAACAAGATAAATTCATATAAAATTTAAATTACTTCCAAATCAGGTGATTTTCCTACCAGAGCTAGTCATGAGTGTAAGGAGGGCTCTGGACAAGTGGTGGCTCAAAATAACCCTTGGACAGTCCTCAATAATTTTCTATCCGCAAACACACATCCATTTATTTGCTAGCCTAACAGGGTCAAAAATTAAGTTTAGCATTTTTAACAGATGTGCTAACAAGTTCTTAGGCCTCTGGAGAAAAATGGTGATTCTTAGCTGCATGGATTATTTTTAATAATTTCAGGACTACAACAAGACCGGAATCACAAATTAATTCATAACTGAAGCTATAGTCCATATTTTTGGGTCCCCTTTGGACATAAGGTGTCTAATGTCACTGCAAACAACATATCCAAAGCTCAGCCCTAGCGGAGCTCAGGATTTGAAATGGTGCACAAGTTTCTTAATTCACAGTTTGAATTTTAATTCAAAAATGGTTCACCAAAAGTACATACATGATAACATGAGATTGGAGTTTACAATCTCACGAGTTCCGGGAGTATTTTTTTGCATTTTTATGATTTTTGTACGATTTTTGTTGGATTTTACAAAATCTCAGCAAAATAGATCTAGGTTTAAGAATCTTTTTACGCCGGAGACCCTAGAACTTTTAAACCCTTTCAAACCAGTCCCTGATATTTGCGCAGAGGACCCTAGAACTAAAAAGGGGAACGCGAACGGGTCCACGGCTCGTCGGCGTTGTTACGCCGGCGAAAGGACAGCGAGTTGGCTCGGGGAATGTTGGGGGAAAAGGAGAGGAGCTCACCGCGAGTCGGTTGATGTAGGTCTCGTGGCCGGAGGTGAAGCGGCGCAGCTCGTCGACGTTGTGCGGTGGAGCGGTTTGCTCCAGCGATGTCGGTAGCGGGCTGCGGTGGTCGAGACGATGCGCGGAGTGGCGCGTGAGCTTCACCGAACGATGGTGGAGCTCGTCGTGGGGCTTGGCGGAGACTGGGATGGCCGGAGTATGGAGCTCGACGTGGAGGTGGTGTTCACGGTGAAAATGGCCGAGCGGTGGGGAAAAGTTTCGATTCCCGGTGTGTGCGGCTCGATTCGAGCTGGGGAGTGCTCGAGCGGCTAGCTAGGTGAGCGAGCGAGCTTCTCGTGCGGGGGATTGGGAAATCGTGGAGGGAAACGCGGTGGATTTCGGTTCGCGGCGAGGAAGCTCGGGCTTGGCTCAATACAGCTGGAGGTTGAAGAAGATGGGAGCGAACGCGGGAAGAGGGAAAATGCCTGGGCGCTAGCTGGGGGAAGGAGTGAGGGTGCTCAGGGGAGCGCTTGGGCACGTTAGCGAGCACCGACCTGCCTCGGAAGCATGCGCGCGCGTGCTCGGGCTGTCGAGGTCGCCATTGATGGCGCTAACAGCTCGGGCAGCGGTGCGAGCGCGGGTTGGGGAGTGGAGATCATGGCGTGGGCGCTGGGGGATCCTCCACAGTGCTCCTTGGTGCGTAGTGGGAAGGAATCCAGCACGGAGGGTCTCTGCACGCGAGCGCGGCGACGGCCACGGCGGCGCTCGGCTCGCCATGATGGCGTTCCGCGCGGCGCGCGGCGGCCAGAGCAATGTGGCGCGGGAAAAGACCGGTCGGAGCGTCGGGGGCCCCTGCAACGACAAAAGGAACCTGCCGCCGTGGCTCGGCCGGCCTGGCGCTGCCTCCGCCGCACGCCAGCCATATGGCGGCCGGACTCCGGCCAGAGCAGAGCGCGCCAGGGGCCTGTCGGGCGCCCCGTGGAGCTCCTTTGCCCCTTTTAAATTTTCTCCAAAAATTTGAACTGAACTTTGAAAAGTGTAAAATTAAAAGTTGGAGTTTGAGATGTGGGACACAACATTCTTTTTGGGGTGAACCTGAAATTTCAAATTTTTCAAACTCAAACAACCCAATTTCAAAAAGGCGTTCAGAACTGTTTTTCGAGTTTTTGAGGGGCTAAACTGCAAAATTTTTAAAAGTTCCAAACAGTGACTAGGCCTTATTTGTGATGACAAACAACTTTTATTTTTTGAGATTTTCAAGTTTAGTACAAAATTCTTAAGATTTCAGTTGGGTGTCAAAAGACCTTTGTTTTTTAATTTCAATTTGAATTTTTGGTCAATTTTTGAATTCTAACACCATTGTTCCCCCTTTGAACCTGTTTTAAAGGTACTTCCAATATTTTTACATCAGGGATATCACATCCGCTAGGGCTGAGCTTTGGATATGTTGTTTGCAGTGCCATTAGACACCTTGTGTCCAAAGGGGACCTAAAAATATGGACTGTAGCTTCAGTTATGAATTAATTTGTGATTCCTGTCTTATTGCAGTCCTGAAATTATTAAAAATAATCCATGTAGCTAAAAATCACCATTTTCTCCAGAGGCCTAAGAACTTGTTAGCACATCTGCTAAAAATGCGAAACTTAATTTTTGACCCTGTTTAGACTAGCAAATAAATAGATGTGTGTTTTCGGATAGAAAATTATTGAGGACTATCCAAGGGTTATTTTGAGCCACCACTTGGCCAGAGCCCTCCTTACACTCATGACTAGCTCTGGTAGAAAAATTTTCTGTTTTGGAAGTAATTTCAATTTTATATGAATTAATTCAGTTTTCTAGGGCAGCAAATAGATCCATTTTTAATAAATTCTGTGTAGCTCAGTTTTAGCTAAATTTTGGAGTGAGCCTAACTCTTATACTCCAGTAACTGTCATAAAGTTTGTAGATAAATAGGATGAACAGAAACAGAGAAACAAAAATGAGAAGAAACTAGGGTAGAATTGAGTTATAAAAAGGAAATAGATCACTTTGGTTAATATGGAACATGTGAAATCTAAATTCAGAACAGCACCCTAGTTTCAAAATAATAAATTGGTTTATTTTATATGTGTACACAATCACCATCATAGATACGTATAAATTTTCCACACCCCTCCTCTAATTTTGTGAAGGAGACAGTAGTACACTAGCATGTCTAGGTGAATATGGCCTTCAAGGCCTTGGCTTTAGATCAATTAGGCAGCCACTATAAAGTTATGCATCTCATGTAGAAGGCGCTCTTGCGGACGGCATCTATCACCTCGTCCCCGCCGACGAAGATGGAATCCCGGAGAGCGGTGCCAACGAAGTAGCAGTCGACCCGGAGCCTAACAATCAGCTAGCGCAAGAAGGCAAGCCCCGGAGCATTACCTAAATTTTTATACGTGCAACTATGTATTTATTTATGCTTGTGCATTTACGTCTAGGTGTTGGTTGAATACCTTAGTTGCATGATTCTAGTACCTATGACTTGAAATACTAGTATGATAAGGTCGATAGAGCAATGCCTTTAGGCCCGTTACAAGTCGAGTGATTTCCTGTCACTCGCGAGACATAGGAGTTCCTTGTCTTTACTTATGTTGGAATCATAAGGATGGACGGGCGGGAGGGTATGTGTAGAGCTCCCGTCCGTGTATGATAATTGATTTAAGGTCGAAACGTGTGGTTCTGTATGTCAAGTTTTTGAACGTACCACATGCATGCCAACATATGGGAATCGGTAAGCCCGGTACCAGATTGAAGCAGCTAGGGCCGATAGCCAACTCTCCTTGGAAACTTTTGTTTCCCTTGCCGTACACTTGTGGATATATGCGTGCTGCTGTGAGTGAAGCAGTAAACCTTTATCCTAAGGAAGTGGACCCGGTTCCGAATTGTGGACCGATGGGAAAGGTTGGGAAGTGCTTGTGCCTTTTATAGCAAGCATTGTCCGTGTGTGTTGGGTTTCCCCTGGCCAGGTAGCAAAATTCGGTTCGAACTGTCCGCTTCTCGCGGTTAATGAGACTGCTTGACCGCTGTGCTGTATTGAGTAACAAGTGGAACTATGAGGATGATGAACTTGTTGTATGAATTAAATTGTATTGCACCACTTGTAGGCTTAGAGAGGATGCTAATCTAGAATGGTTAATTCTACTAGAATATGATGCTAAAATCATGAAAGTAAGGATCCACTCTTAGTTGCTTTTTGGAAAACAAACCCACTAGCCAAAAGCCTCTCATGTCTAGAAGTCGGTGATGTAGTTTTCACCCGACGGGTAAGCCTTGCTGAGTATTAGTATACTCAGCCTAGCTTGTGGCTATTATTTCAGGTACTGTGATGGATGTGGCAGTCGATGCCATCACTTGGCCCACCCAGGTCCCCCCTGGATGGCACGTCGAGTGGGTTCCGTCCTCTGTCGAGGATCGGGAGGAGTAGCACCATGGCAGGCTTCATCATGGTGTTACTACGCATCGTCGCTAGTTTATTATTTCCGCTACAACGAACTCATACGCCATCACAGCAATCGCCGTACCTTGCGCCCACCATGCTATTCTAGTTTCTTACGCCATCACAGCGTATTGACTATGTGCCACCACTATATTTTCATATAGTGTCGTGGTACGTTACAGCAATCGCCGTACCTTGCGCCCACCATTACGGAAAGTAAATGACAGAATGAGATGTGCTGGGAGTCAGTATAATATATTATTAGCCACCTATCATATCGTGACCCTTAACCCACATAGGCTTCTCGTTCTATACATAATCCTTAGCGATCCTATGGATAGCATTCCATCGCAAGTGCGCGGCGGAAGCAAGAGTTGGTAAGTTTTATTCAAAAACTGTTTATTTAGGGTCTGTTTCTCTCTCTGGTGCGCATGTTTTGGCTCTGATGCCAGCTGTGGCGGACCACTCCGAAATTATTCCAAGTTAAGTACCCCTGGACCGCTAATCAAGCAGTCAGGCATAATCCGGAATAAGCTAGAGCGCCGTTGGATTATACCCGATTAACCACGTACTTTCACGATCGAAACAACACGCGCGCCCACACGAAGGTGAGTCCCAGAAATTATAATATTCCACAAATTCAACTTACATAATAGTATCATCAAGTTATTACAAACCAAGTTCGAAATTCAAATCAAAGTGCGAGAGTTCGTTGCAGCGGAAATTAAAACTAGCGACGATGCATAGCAACACCACGATGAAGCCGGCCTTGGTGCTACTCCTCCCGATCCTCGGCAGAGGACGGAACCCACTCGACGTGCCATCCAGGAGGAACCTGGGTAGGCCAAGTGATGGCATCGACTGCCACATCCATCACAGTACCTGAAATAATAGCCACAAGCAAGGCTGAGTATCCTAATACTCAGCAAGGCTTACCCGTCGGGTGAAAACTACATCACCGACTTCTAGATATGAGGGCTTTTGGCTGGTGGGTTTGTTTGCCAAAGAGCAACTAAGAGTGGATCCTTACTTTCATGGTTTTAGCATCATATTCTAGTAGAATTAACCATTCTAGATTAGCATCCTCTCTAAGCATACAAGTGGTGCAATACAATTTAGTACATACAACAAGTTCATTATCCTCATAGTTCCACTTGTTACTCAATGCAGCATAGCGGTCAAGCAGTCTCATTAACCGCGAGAAGCGGATAGTTCGAACCGAATTTTGCTACCTGGCCAGGGGAAACCCAACACACACAGACAATGCTTGCTATAAATGGCCCAAGCACTTTCCAACCTTTCCCATCAATCCACAATTCGGCGCCGGGTCCACTCCCTTAGGATAAAGGTTTACCGCTTCACTCACGGCATCACGCATATATCCACATGTGTACGGCAAGGGAAACAAAATGTTTCCAAGGAGAGATGGCTATCGGTCCTAGCTGCTTCAATTAGGTACCGGGCTTACCGATTCCCATAGGTCGGCATGCGTGTGGTACGTTCAAAAACTTGACACACAGAACCACACGTTTTGACCTTAATCCAAATACCATACACGGACGGGAGATCTACACATACCATCCCGCCCGTCCATCCTTATGATTCCAACATAAGTAAAGACAAGCAACTCCTATATCTCGCGAGTGACAGGAAATCACTCGACTTGTAACAGTCCTAAAGGCATTGCTCTACCGATCCTATCATACTAGTATTTCATGTCATAGGTACTAGAATCATGCAACTAGGGTATTCATACAACACCTAGAACGTAATGCACAAACATATTAAATGCATAGTTGCACGAATTAAAAGTTAGGTCATGCTCCGGGGGTTGCCTTCTTGAGCTAGCTGACTGTCAGGCTCCGGGTCGATCACGACGACGTTGGCACCACCCTCGGGGACTTCCTCTTCGTTGACGGGGACGAGGTTGTAAGTACCGTCAGCAAGAGCGCCTTCAACATGAGATGCACAACTTTAATGCGGCTACCTATGTGACCTAAGAACAAGGCCTTGAAGGCCATATTCACCTAGACATTCTAGTGAACTATTTTCTCCTTCACAAAATTAGAGGAGGTGTGTGAAAATTTTTATGTCTTATGATGGTGATTGTGTACACATATACAACATTTCAAATTATTATTTTTAAGCAAGTGTGCAGTTCTAGAATTTAGATTTCCCATGCTCCATATTTAATTAATTATCCAAAGTGTTCTATTTCTTTTTATAGAACTCAATTTTACTCTAGCTTCTTCTCATTTTTGTTTCTCTGTTTCTGTGCGTCCTTTTTATCCACAAACTTTATAACAGCTACTGGAGTATAAGAGTTAGGCTCACTCCAAAATTTAGCTAAAACTGAGCTACACAGAATTTATTAAAAATGGAACAAGTTCTTGTTCAAAGAAACAAGATTAATTCATATAAAATTAAAACAACCTTCAAAACAGATAATTTTTCTTCCAGAGCTAGACATGAGTGAAAGAAAGGCTCTGACCAAGTGGTGGCTAAACATAACACTTGGACATCCCTCAATAATTTTCTATCCGAAAGCCAACATCTATTTATTTGCTAGCCTAAACAGGGTCAAAAATTAAGTTTAGCATTTTTACCACATGTGGGAGGATCGCGGAAAACTCCCAATTCCGACACGATCTTCGGATCGTATCCTATTCGGAGGAGTACATGGCGCCCGAGCAGACACAAGCTCGTGCTAACTACACCTACCCGGCCCCTGTCAAGCGGCAGGTTCGACCCACGCGTCCACGACTCCCTGGTGGACTCCAGATCACCTCCGACTTCCACCAGGGTTTTACGATCAGGACCGTGACAACAACCACACGGGTACTCAGGAGCTTCAATTCCAGTTCCCGTGGGACGAAGACTTCACCGCGTAGATCGTGCGCGCCTCAGTTCCCCTTCAGGTTGACAAATTCGACCGCGACCTATCAGACCCATCTGACGAAGAAGCTTCACCAAATTCGCCAGGCCAACTCAGATCTTGTCATGACCACAACTTCCTCGAGGGTTATCGTCCATTGGCCTGACATGGATCCTGTCCTCTCTCTCCAAGAAGCAAACACTCGCTCCACAGTACAGGGTACTCTCCCTCTGCTTCCCTTTCAGGAAGGCAGAGAACTGTCTGTTATATAGGATAACAAACAAACCGGGCCTAACAACCCCGATCGCCAGTTCTGTGTTATCCTTAACGACAACAGCGACGATGAAGTTGTCTCCGATGATGCCCCAACAGTCAACGAAGAAACAGACGGAGACCGAGAACTCCGTATCGAGCAAAACCGCAATCATGCCCTCAGGCGTCGCCATGTTTGGATGAAGAATCTCAACGGGGAGTTTGATAAAGAAGGAATTTTCAAATCACCTGCGGCCAACATCATGTTCGCTGTTAGCGTCTTCGAAGGATTTCAAGCTACTCCTGATATCAACCTCGCCAAAGCTCGCCTCGAAGCTGCGGCAGTTATGGTTGATCGCCTGAATGGAAGCCGCTCCGCTTCTAGAAGCAAGAGTTCTTCCCACCACCATACATCCTCAGCAAAGCGCCAGAGCAGCCACTACGGTAGCTCCACCGCAAAGACAAAGGATACAAACAGGCCTCGCGAGGAACCCCGTTCGGCCCATTCTCACGTCGCCCCTAATGATGCCCGCAATCAGATCATCCGGATCCGGGAGGGGAGGGCACATGCTACGTCACATGTCGCGGATTCCACGGGGAGGCATGACATCCCCAATCCCGATGCCCTGCCATGCTATACACGCGCCATTTGCGTCAGCTCCTTCCCTCGAAAGTTCAAGCCGTCAGGCATCACCAACTTTGACGGAAAACAAGACCCCAACATCTAGCTACGCAGATACTCTTCGGCAATCGAGGCAGCAGGAGGCGATGATATCTCCAAAATGTTGTACTTCCCTGTCGTGATGGAGCAAGGCCCGCTCACCTGGCTTGAATCCCTTCGCCCAGACTCCATCGACAGTTGGCACACGCTCAAGAAGGCTTTCGTCTCCAACTACCAGGGTTCTTTCGAGTGCCCTGGCAGCAAATATGAACTCCGAGCGAGCAAGCAGAAGCCAGATGAGTCCCTGCGCGACTACAATCGACGATTCTTTGCCATAAAAGCATCCTACGTCCCCATCCCCGACTCGGAGGTCATCGACTACTTTCAAGAAGGGATGACCGACCGTAGTCTCTTTCGTGACTTCGGTCATAATCGTCCTCATGACATAGAGGAATTTCGTGCATTCGTGGCCAACTGGATGGACACCGACGATCAAGAACGGGAGCGTTACGGCAAACGTCCCGTCAACACTGGGCGAGGGCATCAAGACGACAACAAGGATCAGCCGCGCGACTCGTTCAAGCGCAATAGCAACAATCCACGGAAGCGACAAAACAACACGGTCGCAACCGTCCAGTCCGTCCGCGCCGCTCAGTCCGCGCAACAAAGAAAGAAGGAATTCAACAAACTCCTCAAAAAGCGCTATCCATACCATCCAGATAGCAAGCACACCATGGGCGACTGCTGGCTTCTATTGGAAACCTTCAGCAAGCCCACCAAGAAAAAGAAGACGGATGGCGACGGAGACGACAAGCAGAACAAGGGAGACGGCGGTTTCCCAGACGTCAACAACACTGTCAATGTCATCTTTGGAGGCATGGCAGTCAGCGATATCTCGCGCAATCGCAAGAACGCACGACGCGAGACATATGCAGCAGAACCAACGGTGGTCACACCTCTGCGGTGGTCAGACACCCCCATCACTTGGTCCAGAGAAGATCAATGGGCAGAGATCACTTGTCCCGGGTGATATCCTCTCGTCCTAGAAACCGTGGTGGCAAATAGCAAGCTCACCAAGGTCCTGATTGATGGAGGCAGCGGGCTTAACCTCATCTTCGACAAAACTCTGAAGCATATGGGGCTCGACACAAGCAAGCTGCAGCCAGCTGATTCCCCCTTCTACGGCATTGTACCCGGGAAAGCTGCGATTCCTCTTGGGCAAATCACATTGCCCGTCACATATGGTACCGCATCAAACTACCACACCGAGTACATCAAGTTCGAAGTTGCGGACTTCGAAATATCGTACCACGCCATCCTTGGGTGTCCAGCGCTGGTCAAATTCATGGCCATCCCTCACTACACATACCTGGTACTGAAGATGCCAGGACCTCATGGTGTTCTTTCCCTTCGCGGTGACATCAAACGCTCCTACGTTTGCGACAAAGAGGCAGTGGAGTACGCGGTTCAGGCCCGGTCCACGACGCGGTTAACCGTGACGTCAGCCGACGTCAGATCTCAGCCACCATGCCTGTTTTGCAAAAGAGTCCCTCTGTTTTCCGAAAATCAACCCGCGGTCTACCTCTATTCAAAAGTATTTACAACTAAGTCCTTTTTCTTTTGATTTAGCCCCCGCTCTTTTGGAAAATCGTACCCACCGTCCTAGGAGATGTTTTTACTCGTTAGCCCTCGAGTTTTTATATGAAATTATGTTTTAGGTCCCTGGTTTCTTTCAAAAACACCCCTGGAAGCCTAAAACTTTCACCAGCAAGTCCCTAGAGCCTGTTTTAAGCGTAGTTTCTCCGTTTTAACTCCGATTTGAGTGATTTTCACGCTCACGTGTTCATAGCGAAGCGTACGACAACTCTAAAGCCTTCTTTTCATCTTTTGTTTATGTTTTGTTTACTGTTCTAATTAAATACTTTGTTTGCATGTATGTGTGGATGCTTGTGTGGTGATCGATGTGAGTAGTGGACGAGCCGTTCTCGAAGAGCAGGTGCAGCAGTAGTTCACTGAGGAAGGCAAGTATAACACGGACAATCCTTGTTACCTATACACCATTTAATCACCCAAACTCATGTGCATGTGTCTAATATTGTTAAACATTAAGGTTGTACCTAGTCTTTACCCTATTCCTTGATTACCCAGGTTTTATGCATTATGGTTAGTCTATGCTACGCGCTGCAACCAACATTTATTTTTATGTTAATATTGAATTAATGGTTCACTTCAATGATGACTAAAATATGCTTTTTAGCAACATGGTTCGGGGAACTAGAGCTTGTGCTGTGTGCTTTGTTCTAGTATCTCTATAAGGTTTGGTCTAGGGAATTAGAGCATGTGCTTCGTGCTTTGTTCTAATGTCTCTCCATAAGGTCCGGTTCTTAAAGCGACAACCCAGGAACCTATTCGCCACCGTTGGAACTATATTGGCTCTGGTCTTGGATAATTAGCTTGTAAGTCTCTAGCTCGCCAGTGGTTACCGAAAGGCGTAAGTGGGGAACATTCGTGAGAGTACAGTTTGATCCATCGAGGACGGTTTTATCCGTTGGCTATGTCTCGTTAGGCAAAGTCCCGTGATGTAAGCGCTCGATGTACGGCAGCTTCACACGTTGCGATGATTGCGCTCTTGCTCTGGACGCCATTGACCCCCTCACGTTGCGCCCTGAGCGTACGTCAATCTTGATGCCTTGGGTTATGCTGCCTATGTTTAACCAAAACGGCTACTGTGGTTGCTAGGATGTTTTGTGAAAGTCCTCGTAACATAAGTTCTTTTGGATTTATGTGACCGACGGGTAAAGGGCGAAACCTCTGCAGAGTGTTGATCTATCATGATAGCCGTGCTCACGATTACGAGCGGCCTGGATCCTTTTTGATTAGAAGATGATATTAGTGGTTGATGTTGGTTTGTTCTATAATCACTTATACCTTATTAATGGGTTTATACTTGGGTTCTACTCATTTGTAGTAAATTGGATGAGAATAAAATGAAACAACTAAAAGTGCTATTGCAGTATAACCGTGTCAAGCCTTTTGTTCTTGCATAACCCGTGTTATACTTGTTAAGTAAGATGGTTTACTTACACTTGCAACTATTCAACAAAATCCCGGATGGGTAACAGATGGAGCATTGAATGATTAGTCGCTTGCTGAGTTTCCGGAGGATCTGCCGTACTTCTAGCTGTGTTCAACCAGTCGGTGTCCATGTGTACTTGAGGCTCTACCTAGTTAAGACGTTTAATAATATTAAGACTTCCGCTGTGTTATTTGTTTAAGACTATGTCTTGTGTTAAACTCTGATGTAAACTATTTTATTCGAGCATTGTGTTTTCTGTGATTCAATATTTGTAATCTATATGTGTTTTGTGGACATCCTAGGCACGCATATAGAAGCATTCAGATTTCTTGGAAATACGGGTGTTACACCAGGCAAACATCTTCGCCACAAATTCTTCTGACATGCCTGGGGTTCCCAGAGAGTTGATTGAGCACAAACTGGACCTCAACGAGAGCGCGAAGCCTAAAAAGCAGCGACTCCGAAGATTCGCTACCGAGCGTCGGGAAGCTATCAAGAAAGAGCTAGCTAAGTTATTAGCAGCCGACTTCATTAAAGAAGTCTTTTATCCGGATTGGTTAGCCAATCCGGTTCTTGTAAGAAAAAAGAATTCTAATGAATGGAGAATGTGTATTGATTATACCGATCTCAACAAACATTGCAAAAAGGATCCCTTCAGGCTTCCTCGCATCGATCAAGTCATTGATAGCACCGCCGGGTGCACCCTTTCTCATCTATACAAGATACACCATACAAGACGTAGGGTATTACGCGTATTGCGGCCTGAACCTGTCTAAATCGACTCTTGTCACCTTCGATTCTAGATTCTCGACGACTTCTCCTTAAACCCTTCTCTCGGGGCATCCCCTCGAGAACCTAGTCAGCATAAATTGCCGACAATAATTAAATCGGCACTGTAAGGCTCAATCAAGTACATCATTTTCTACAAGTGCTAGAATCATCTAAACAACAACGCCTAGTAGGTAATCAAAGATCAGTCAGGCGTGAGTAGTAGGTGTCATTGTGGTAGTCTCCCAGAGCGGTCTTTCAGCGGGTCCTAAGCACTCAAATACAATGAAATCTAAGGACCTAACTCAAAATGAGGTAGAGAAATGGATTCAAATAACTTCATCAATATTTTTAGGAAAATTTAGAAACTGGATTCATATTTTTCGTAGTTGAAATGAATTAGTTATGCATTTTGTAAAATTAAATCCTTTTATGAAATTCCTAAATGAAACCAGTGGACGATGACATGTGGCAGCTCCAGAGCATGCCACTCGTCCTGCTAACATCAGCACGGGGTCAGTCGGATCATGACATCAGCAGTGGGCCCTTTTGACGTAATCATTGACCGGCTCAACGGTCAACTGGTTAGCAGGCCCCACATGTCGGCATGTGGTGCCCATCGGTCCGTGGGTCCCCACGTCAGTCGTGGGCCGTCAGTGAGATGGCTCGATTCGGCTTCGTTGGTGGACTTGGTTCACCATGAGCCGTGAGTGCGACTAACGTGGACTTGGTCCATGGGATCCAGTGCACCCAGCACCGTGATCCGGTGTTGTTGTGTGGGTGTGGCTATGCGTGCGGTGTGTTTGTTACTACGTCGGCCAAGTGTTTGGCAAAGTGCCTGAATGACATGCCAGGCGCCCAAAACATAGTAGCGGCCAGTGCGCGTGCCAGTGCATGAACGCCTGGCCGTGTACGTCAGGGTGTGCATGCGCATGTGCGTGTCACGGCTTGTCCGTGGACATGGCACAACCTCGTCGGCACACGGATGCTCCGGTTGCCTGGACCCACAAAACAACGGCTTGTCCACAGGGCGAAGGTGGTGGTGCGGTGTAGAAGTCCCTGCAGAACATGGTGGCTCAACGACCGAAGATGGGACGGGATCCTAGAGCGGCGGCGTGGAGGACGCGCTGCCCTGCGCCTACACGCGCCACTGCCCTGCCGCCTCCTTTTTGAGGTGCGGCTGGGAGGAAGGCTAGGGAGGTGTGTCTGGGAGGGGCTTGGGAGGCGAGGCAGGGATGCATGGTGGGGAAGGGCGCCGTAGAGTGGGAGAGGCACATCGACAAGGAAGCGTCGCCTGAGGCATCATGGATCGGGACAGACGGGGACGGAAACGGGCTTAGGAGAGGTGTTGGGACAAAGGAGAGGTGAGGGCATGTGGCCCTGGTGGAGAAGATAAGGTTAAATGGTAAAATGGTCATTTTGTCTAGTTCCTCCTCCCTTAGGTGAACTGATAAATTTTAATAGCGGGTGGATGGAAATGGCATTGATGACATCAGTGAAAATTTTTGTGGCACCGATGGGAATCCGGAAATGTCTTAAATTTATGTGACACTCATGGAATTTTCTCGTTCTTCTTCGTCTGCTCGATCACACGGAGTTGACCGGTAACTTCCTAAGTTCCTAGTCCTCGAACGAGATCTTTTCAACGTCGAGGAACATCTCAATCAGCAGGTGATCTGCTCCAGGGACATGGGGATGACTTGTAACGTCTTCTGGATAACATCAGCTTCGGTGATGGAACTGCCGACGATGCAAATGTTGTTCGCCAAACCAGTGATGCGAATGGAGAAGTCGTCCATACCTCCACCTTCCTTGATAGTTGGTGCGCCCGAGCATAGGGTATTGTACGGATCCTCCCGTCTCATTCACGACTTGCTCCATGACGACCTCATGCTTCGATGGCCGCGGCGTGGCGCAGGTGAGGTCGACATGCTACTACGACTACGATGAGGCATATGACGGTGATCAAGCTTCGGTCACCGGAGCGGTCACGGTGGAGTGGTGGGATACAAGTTACTAGGATTGGAGCTGTTAGATGTTTTGGGCGTGGCCCAAATAACGATTCCAATAAATCCTAAAGGCTCGCTCACACATGCATGGTGTTGTTAGGAATTAATTTATTCATCACTAAATTGCTATTTTTATCCAATAGGAACCAGGGATCTAATGCCAATTTATCGTAATTCACTGTCAATTCTCGCCAGCGGCGGGCTTGAACGCGGTGGCGCACTGAAGAACAGAGAAGGATCAATGTTTTGGTGCTGCTTAAACTAGCATGGCAGCAGTTTTCTGTTTTTTTTTTTGAGATTAGGCAGCAGTTTTCTGATTTTTTTTTTGAGATTAGGCAGCAGTTTTCTGATTTATTCATCTTCTTATATAAGAGAACACAATGACCCGCCCCATGATCCGAGAATCTCGTGCGCTATCCCGCATCAAGGAGCATGCAGTGGGTTCCGAGCGTGCCGCTGCGACGTGCGCCATCCCGCACGTCCAGCTTGCTCCACGCAACCCGACCAACGACACGAATGCATGGCCTGACTACCTATACGCGATTACAACAAACATGACCACGTACAGACTCTTATCTAAAACAAAGTAGACGCTTACTAGGACTAAATACAAGCGACACGCCTAGAGTACACAACAGATCCATGGGTTGTTTATTTTGACAGCCACGCCAGCATCACGGTACTAGGTACCAAAGCCGTTGATGATCAAGTGCAGCCGCACCATCCGTTGCACCCACTGGGGCAGTTATAAGCATAGCAGAAAGTGCAATCAGTGATTAGCTTCCGGTCAGTCGGTATTCCTCCCGCCGCCGCCATCTTCTGCTGACCACCATCCTCTGCTGCGGCCGCCACTGGCACCGCCGCCATCAGAACGAGCTGTCCAGCGATCAAGGCGGCTAACAGCAAGCAGCATGCTGTAGCGGCCGTCGAGTTCCTCTTCAGCACAGAGCTGCTTTGCGAAGCCATGCTTTGTGCGTTAATTCTGATATGAAACCTGCACATCGATGCGTACAAAGACAGATTAAGTTGATCGGTAGGCGCAGAGAAAATTACGGATCATGTTCTTGGGGTTCGATGCAGAGACACAGATCGTGGTCTTGGGCCATTAAATGAGATTTAAATAGGCAAGTACTCACACCGTGCTTCAGTAGCGCGAGCGAGGGATCAGATGGGATATGTAAAGATCATGCACTAAGGGGCTATATACCAATCACTTCAATGCTCGAGTGTGCTGCTGGCTTTCGAGAACAATGCAGAAGCAGTCGCTATTTATAATCAGAGATGAATGAGATTCAAGGAGAAGCAACAATATACCGCACCAATAATCAGAGATGGCTGTGTGGGACATGGTAAAACGCCATGAATGAACAGACAACAAATAACGAGGTTTCATCCAGGTCTATATCACCTGTTTCTCTTTCAGACTAGTAAGCTTCGGCCACACCATCAAGGTCTCAATTATGTACTCTGGCTCACCTGGCGGTCGTGATGCTACCACATCGAGGTCTTTGTCAGTCCGCGCTGTAAATCTAAACTGCCAACTTGTATTTCCTCTTGGTTGTAGTGTTCAGGAATGAACATCTCATGTAGCAGATACTATGTCACATCGCCAAGATTTCTCCTGTCAGGAACGAACTGTACAATATTTCCCTAATTCATAAATAATTCTGCAATTGAAATTTATGAAATTTAGAATACGAATAGAACGAGCAAATAATTCAACCATTCATATGAATTTCTAAAAGTTTGCCAACATTGTTTAATCAATTGTCATGATATTTCGCATAAGAAAAAGATTAATTTCAAAAACAAAATAAATATGAGGTTACATTTTTTTATGAGTGATGCATTCGTGCTAGTGGCATATTGGGTTCCTAAGTGTAAAATATTGGGAAACGTCTATTTTTCACCCTCCAACTATTACAAAAGTCTAACTTTCAACAAAACCAGACACTAAAGACCCTCCAAGTATCCAAACCGCGCAAAATATGACCTAGGTGCACCATTAGTAGTTATTTGCATATTTATTTTTATCATAATAAATAGACTTTTTTCCTAAAATATTTAAAATACGTTGAAACATCCAATTTACCTTTTTCAAATTTTCTTTGAGCCAAAAATCCATTAATATCGAGGCTTCAAACCTTTTTCACTTGCTCCAAATACTTAATTTGGTATCCTAGCTCCAACTATATCTCTAGAATTTTCTAAGGATATTTTGAATTGGTTTAAAAACTATACATAGATTGTTTTTGTAATTGTTTTTTAACTAGAAATCATTTTCAGAAATAAACCCTTATCTTTCTCCTTCAGGCCAAGCTCGTGAGGCCCTATCCAAGCCCAGTCAGCCCATCAAGACCCATCTTCCTCTCCCGTGCTCTTCTGGTGCAGCACCGGCGCCATGCATGCCCAGCAACGGCTTGCTCGCTGATATTGATGTTGTCTTGATTTTCATGGCGTTGGATCTTGAAAAGCTAACTACCTTGAAGAAGACAATAACTTGCTATAGGACAACCTAGATAACTTGCTGCAACTTGACGACATGCACACGAAGCTAAGTCTCTGTACGACAGCTTGAATCCAGTATTTTTCCAATTACACTCTAAAAGAACAAACTTGCACACCAAGTGACATGAGCACAAATTGGGTGATGATGAAGTGCCCACTTTAGTAATCCAACGGGTAAATCACTACAGCTTGGGGTAGAGATCTCGGCCTCTCAGAGTATGATATTTAGCACATAACTGAACAAAGGGGTGTATTATGATTATCGAAGTCTTTGCAATATCTTAGATACATATACTAGGAACATCCCTGCTAGCGTGGGTGTGATTCGAGCATGGTGTTTCTGCAGATAGGCTGCCTGAAGAGTGATCCTAAGATGCAACTCTCGTTACTTCTCATGTGTCTCTTCAGTTTCTTGTAGTGGTTACTAAAATTACCATTACTCCAGTTGGGAAGTCCAAATGATGAGTCGTTTGTTGGGTTGGAAACAGGACTTGTAAAGGTTCAACCATGTATAGGACTGACATGAATCCCAACATAATTGTACATTTCATACAAGAACATGACCCTTTAAAATCCAAAAGAAGACCAGTGACTTTATCTTGTATTCATTAATCTAGTCGAGTCTCAACATTGGAGATTCAAAATACCAAGAACTAGACACGATAAGATTATTATCAACTACTTGTTGTCCTACACAACCTTCGAGAATCAAGATCAAAAGTACTCGGAAAAAAGTCCAACGTACTCGGAAGTACTGCAAGACAAGTGTAATGTTAGTATAACATTCATATTTGTGTGTAACATAAATTTAGCTTGGAAAGTATTCACCTTATTATCTAACATTGTACTTCTTTGTGTAACCACTCCATGGTGGTTTACACATTATCGTATCTATCTCTTCTGGTATGCAAAGGTGTCTGAATCTATAATCATACAAGCCAAGTAGTAGCTTTACCAAGGGGAAAAAATTGAATTTGGAGTTAAGTATATCTTTCACCTTGCAATGTTTGAAATAAAGTGTGAACATAAGGCCATGTTCAGATTTCCAACTATTCACTATTCATTCCAACTTTTCACTATTCATTCCAACTTTTCACTATTCCCCCCTCACAAAACACGTTTCCCAGCGAATGCTACAGTGTTTTTCTTATGCTACAGTGTTTTTCCCTACAATCTAAACACACCCTAAATAGCCTGGTACAATCTGTACGTATCACACACCTCACAAGAAACGAGCGGGAGCCCCCGTTACCTATGCAGCTTGCTGCATTTCCCAAAGTGCCGCCGACCTTGACTGTTTCTTGGGATACACAGAGTAAAGCTACACTAATTTTCGCCGGTTGTCAGAAGCACTACCGCCACAGGAGGAACTCCACCGCTGGAAGTCCATGCCACCTATAACATACTAGCATGATAGGCGCGCTAGCGCCGCGCCCGTATATCTTAGACTCAATATTTTACTATTTATGTATTAGCAATATCATAAATAATTTTATAAATATCTTAAAATAAATATATTAAAAACATAAAAGTAAATGGAAAAAATAGAAACTGCAACAACAACACACCTCCAGAATACAAATACATGACCAGACTATGTCTAAGTGCTCTTTGAAACATTATCATAACATTTACCTTAAACATCTCATTTTGAGGTGTAGTGACACTAACTCTATCTCAAAGGAGTGCAGAAGGCTAGTTATACAATAATATAAACATTTATTCATTATCTCTATGTAGAATTTCACCGATAAATATAGGCATTACGTCCATAGTTAAGCATGATGGGTCATCCCTGCCATGCACCTTTTTCTGGTAGTGAGAGGTAAGATAAACCCATTAAAAAATGAGATGAGGTAAGAGAGTGTTTGTTTTTCTGAGGATTAAAATAAACCTGGTCCTATCTTATGTTTCATAGTAATTAAGAGTATTAAACATAGATAATGAAATCTAGATGTTGTAATGAGCATATGCTATTGATGAGTCAATTAACCTTAATCGATTCGTCTCGCGAAAAAGTCTAGGCCTTATGCAATTAGTTTTGTAATTAAATTATGTTTAGTCCTCGTAATCAGGTCCTATTTTAAGCCCTAGGAACCGAACCCAATAGAAGGGCAACCTGGACTGCTGACCTCTCGATTTCATCGCGGGGCACCGATGTGGAAGCCCTATCCGCATGGAGGCTGAGGGACATCCCGAATAGGAAGCAGAGCGAAGGCCCATCCTAATATTTTTACCATGGTAAATTTCAATCATTGTCACATGGTAAGCGAACAATAGAGAGGTACAGGCAGGCTAGCAAATTCCCTCCGACCGTAGAGTACATCGTACTATTGATATAGATAGAAATTCGAAATTTGAAATAATTAAAAAAGAAAATTCTAAAAAACAAAAGTGAAAAGATAAAAAATAAAAAGGAAAAAAGTGGCGGAAGGAATCGCCCAGGGTGCGGCGATTCCTTCCACGGTATAGATGTAACTATTTCTTTTTTTAAAAAAAAAGAATAAGTTCACCATGTCAATTAATGAGGGTAAAAAGTTGAATTTTTGAATAATAGGTAGTAGAGCAACTAGAGACTGAGGTTGCATAGTGCTCGTCCAAACAAATCAGTTTTACTATTTGCATGTCAGTTTGGATAACATGCCATTTAAAAGCTTAGACCGCTTGATCCTCTATATTTCATTCTCTGATTCTCTTTCAATGCATTAACATGCTAACGATATATGAATCACGCGTCAGTGCTCGAGTGTGCTGCTTGCTTACACTAGAGGAAAAACGCCCATTCGTCTCCTTACAATCAGTACCGGTTGCTTACCAACCGGCACTAAGGACCATTTAGTACCAGTTGGTAAGCACAGTACCCCCCGAGGACCATTTAGTACCTGCTCGTAACACGGCCCGGTACTAAATGGTGGCATTCAGTACCAGTTTGTGTTACGAGCCAGTACTAAATGGTTCAGGGGAGTTCCCGAGGCCCCTTTTATATTTGGTACCAGTTGGTAACACCAATCGGTACAGAATGGTGGCATTCAGTACCGGTTGGTGTTACCAACCGGTACTGAGTGCATCGCCCAGGGTTATTTTAAAAGGATAGCATCCTTCTCTCAATCACAAGTGCTCTATAGATGGGGTGGTTAAGGAAGAATCGCGCGAGGGGGGACATCGCGAGTTCGAGTCTCATGGACCGCGCACACGCATTTACGCCCCTAGCAAGTTCAATTTTTTTTTCAATTTTTTAGGCTCAAAATCATATTGGCGCACATCGGTACCGGTTATAACAACCGGTACCGATGGACGTGCCCATCAGTACCGGTTGCATAACCCGCACCGATGGGTGCCTAGCAACCGGTACTGGGGGTCTTTTTTCTGCTAGTGTTTCAAGAACAAGGCATAAGAGGTCATATTGAGATGGATGGGATTGTAGGAGAAGCACCAATGCGCTCGTGAGATAGTGAGGCCCGACCCAATGGCATGTGTATATATAGGACAACATGCTTGACAATAAATAGCTAGGTTTCATCCAGGTCTATATCACATGTTTCTCTTTCAGCCTTGTTAGCTCAATTACGTACTCTGGCCGGCCTTGATGCTACCATCGGGGTCTTTGTCAGCCGGCGGGGTGAATCTAAACTCCTAACATGCATTTCTTTTCGCTTGAAGTGATGTTCAGGAATGCGCACCGCGAGTAGATGATATCAGGTCACATCGCCCAGTGTTCTTATATCAGGGAGTAAGTATACAACATTTCAGTTGTTCTTAAACTATCGCACACCAAAATTTATGGATATCAGGATAGGATTAGATCGTTAAAATAATTTAACATAAATCTTTAAACATTTTACCAACATTGTTTTATTAATTTCCAGGATATTCAGGATAGAAAAATGATCAATTTCAAAAATCAATTGAATATGCTGGCTTTAATTCCAGGATATCCATTCATGCTGGCTTTATTTTGTGTTTCCTGAATAGAAATTTTTTAAAATGCGTTTAAACATTGATTAGAGCTTTCAGATAATTTTCCAGGTTGCTTCTCGAGATTTTTCTAAGTATGTTTGAGCCATATCCATTTATTGGAAGGCTTCAAAACCTTTTCACCAGGTCCGAATACTTAATCTGGATTCAGTACTTAAGAAAGGTTTTGAAAACCTTCAAATCTGTCCAAACATGAACCAAGAGTGGTTTAATGAAGAAATAAAATAATAAATCTTATATATGTACACAATCACCATCAAAGAAAAAAATAAACCTGGATAACCAAGTTTGTTTTATGAAAAAGACAAAAGTATAATATCTTGTCTAGGTGAATATGGCCACATATCCACCTATGATTATATATATGTTCACAAAAACTCGAATTAAAAACTTTTATGCATATGCATCTCGTGTAGAGGATGCAATCGCCGATGGAATGTACACCCTCATCCCGTAGCCGGAAGAAGGAGCTCAGGAAGGAGAAGTGAATGTGATCATCGCCGATCCAAAAGCCCAAGAGCCAGGGAATAACTTTGAGCAAGAAGACAAGCCCCAGAGCATGACCTAACTTTCTAAATTTATGAAACTTTGATTTCCTATGTTTGTGCATTTAAGTTTACAGGAGTTGCTTGAAACCTTAGCTGCATTATTCTAGTACCTATGAATAAAAATACTAATATGATAGGTCCACAATTGTCATGATTTAAGGGCACGTTAAAAGTCGAGTGATTTCCTATCACTCGCGAGATATGAGAGTTGCTTCTCTAATTATATTAGAATCATAAAGATTAACGTACGGGATGATATCTGTAGATATCCCGTTTGTCTCGATAAATTTTTAAGACCGAAACGTGTGGTCTTATGTGTCAAGTCTTTGAACATACCACGCACATGCTAGGGACATGGGCCCTGTAAGCCAATTACCTGATTGACGCAGGGAGAAACATTAGCTTGTCCTTGGAAATTTATTTCCCTTGGGTACTCATGTGGGTATATGTGTGATGCTAAGTGAGTGGCAAACCTTTTCCCAAAGGAAGTGGAAACCAACTGCGGATCGATCAGAACGGGCTAGGTTGTGTCTGCTCTGTATCCGTGTTTGTAGGTTTCTCTTGCAAGGTTTTGAAATTCGGTTTGAAGTGTCTGCTTCTCGCAATTAATGAGACTACATGACCGTTGTGCTGCATTGAGTAACAAGTGGAATGTTGAGAATGAAGAAATTGATGCTTGGAATTAATCATATTGCACAAATTGTATGCTTAGGAGGGTTCCTCATTTGGAATGATTAAGACTACTAGAACTTGATGCTAAAGCATGTATCCACTCTTAGTCGCTTTTGGCAAAAAAAACAACTAGCCAAAACCTCTCATGTCTAGGAGTCAGTGAAGTAGCTATCGCCCAACGGATAAGCCTTGTGGCTCTTTATTTCAGGTATGCATGTTGAGGATGCTACTGTTGGCTTTACAAGGCCTGATCAGTTTCCTCCTGATTGGACCGTCGAATGGGACACATCCTTCGGAGAGGATCGTGTGGAGTAGCATCATGGCATGCTACATCATGATGTTACTATCTATCGTTGTTAGTTCTTCATTTATTTCCGTTGCATATCAAACCCTAAGTACTCTTTCATATCATTGCATCTGGTTTGTAATAACTCTTAAATATGAAGTGTTATGTGATGTAATTTGTGGAATACTTAAATCTCTGGGATTCCCATTCGTGCGAGTGTGTTGTTTCGGTCAGATATACGTGGTTTAATCGAGCTAAACACGACGGACTCCCAGCTTAATCCTATCTAAGTGTAAGATTGCCCTGAGTGGTCATTAGTGCATTTAAGTTGGAGTAATTTCAGAGCAGTCTACCATAGAAGTTCATGAAGATGAACTCAGATCATGGGGCATGGGAATGATGAGATCGCCTTGGATGACAATCAACCGGAGTTGGGGCAGCAGGACAAAGTTATGGGCCAGGAAGATGAGGATATGGATTGAACAATGAGTAAGGGCTACATGCTTGTGAAGAACACAACAATTTGTCTATTTGGGTTTTGTTGAGCTGATAGAACCTTCATTAAACTTTGTATTTGGGGTTCTTAACCAATGCAAAGGATTGCTAGATGATTTCTTCAGATTTTGGGCGAAGTATTTTGATCCCAATGGTGGTCCATCTGCAACTTCCATCCCACCTATGAAGAAAGCAGCCTTGATAAATCCAGATGGAAAAAGTACTTTTTACTTCCTATTCACCCCCCTCACATAGCACGCTTCCCAGAAAATTCCTTTTTTACCTTTCCTATTCATCCCCCTCATATAACACGCTTCCCAGGAAAAAATACTTTTTCTCTCATTTTACTGAACACTGCCTGTGCTTTCTTCTCTCCTCTTGCAGCTATTAGTTTTCCTTTTGTCTTCCTGCCCAAATGCCCATCAAAAGCAGGTGTCTTTGGTTTGGGTGCTAATAGCATTCAATTAGTGAAAAACTCAGAAGAAACAGTGGATACTACTTCTAATCTTGTGGATAATGAGAATCCCCTATATGACTACCAACATTTAAATGGGTGTGGGTTTTTTCCACCTAGTAACCCTTGGTCAGCATCTCTCCTCAAGAAGGCTGGGAAATTTAAAATACATGAGGATGATCCATCTCAAAGCTGTCATATTATTGACGGTGAATAATTCCAATTGGCCGTCAACATCTCGGAAATAAATGGAGGTTTCGCATAAGGTTCCCTGTATATTTCGCTTTAACATAACAAGCTCCACAAGTTTTGTGAAAGTTGTTTTGCAAGTACAAAATAGAAGAAAACTGGAGAAAAACTAGGCACAGGCCCGGCCGGCCGGCCGGCCACTTCGGGCTCCTCTGCCACATCTTTGATCCGTGTGAACAAACACACATGCAGAGCATCCTGTCCGGGAATTTGCAGTCGATTCATCCGACGGATACTGGAAGGCCTTGCCACGGATCGGGAGGCCCGCCTGTCGGTCCAAACTGACTCCACTCGAGCAACCACCAAAGCAACTGTCATCAGGGCGCAATCTAGAGCGTTCACGACAAAAGGCGGTGCATCGTGCGGCTGGGCCCGGCCGGCCGGCCCACCACCAGGCCAGCCCAGGCCCATCTTTGGATGGCCGTTTGTTCGGTCGGTTTCCCAAACCGACTTGGAAGCTGGTATAAAAGGTGACCCCCCCGGCTCACTCCTCTACATACACTTCAAAGGAGCTCTCTTCCATTTTCACTTTTCCACTTTTTAGAGTTAGGATTAGGTTGAGGGTAGGGTCGAGTCGAGCTTCTGCTCAGAGGTTTCGGAGTTCTCGGAGTTCTGGTAAAGCTCTTGTATCTTTTCCTTTACTTTGAATATTCAATATAATATTATCTTCTATACCTTTTGAGTCAAGCTCTAGTTATTTACTGCTTTCCTTTTACATTCAAGTCCTTGTGACTTAGTAGTGGTATAACTTCCCTCTAGATTAGTTTAGAGTTTATCTTGTTTATCATGATTCTTCCTTAAGGGTTTTCTCACCCAGACTAGGGGGCTCAAGTCAGTTCCCTAGGTTGAGGGGGATTTCTCTCGTAGGCCACGAGAGAAATCCTAGCATTGAGTGCAGTCGTGGTGCCTGGCTTGGTTCTAGGTAGAAAGTGTGTTAGACCCCACGGTACCATTGTGGTAGGCGGCAGGTGGTGACAGCCCTGTCCGTCCCTCGTAGTCCACCACATTTGGGTGTCCTCATAACAGTAGTGCAGGTTGCCATTGGATCCCCCTCTCAACCCTTTCTGAGATCCTTCCCTTCCAGCCATCGAAGTAGGTTCAGGTCTCCCAATAACTAGGTAGTATTCTAGGCTAAGGCAAGGGTGAGTTTGCTTGAGACTTTAGAAGTGTCATTAGGAATCGAGTTGCCTTATACTCCTAAAACTTTACCCGTTTCCTATTTTATCGAGTCTCCTGTGTCGCTGGTCGTTTGTGACCTTCTAACGGCTTGTCTTTCTGACTCGCCAGTATCGATCAAGATTTGCTTGGTCACCCTTATCGATAAACCCATTTACCCCCACTAGAGATAGTGTGTGATATTACTAGAAGGACTTAGCATTCATTTCAAGAAATATACTTTATACTATTGCTTCCCTGAGGAAAATTACGATACCCAAGAATACTCCAAGGTGAAATACTACAGCGGGTTATTCTGTGTGCTTGCAGAATATAATTCTAGAGCCTAACATATACATTTACGCATTCCTAACGTCATCTAATAGTGACGCGAAGGAGTGCCAACAAGAATTTCTGGTGCCGTTGCCAGGTAAGCAATTGGCTAAAGATATTATTGAATTGTTTGGTAGGCTTTTTAGTCTTATCACCACTAACTTTAGTGGGCTTACCATTGATCTCTTTTGCCTTTGTGATATTTGCAGAGCAGTGCATAACCGGTTTCGACCTACCATCAAACTTTAATCCAAATCCAGAGGGTATTGGAATGGTTGTGAGACGCTGAGTCGTCCCACCGTAGAAAGTCATCAGCAACCAATGTAATATCTGAGATGTTTATACACTAATGAAGAAATTACATGAAGAAAGGAATAATTAAATAAAAGTATTTTATAAAAGTTGGGGAAAAATCTTTACATCTCAAAATCAAAAAATCTGAAATGGTTTCACTCTCAAAAGCCAAAAGTTCTATGAAACTCAAAAATTGGTCAATATAAAGGTTTCACAGAATTTCAAACCTGACAACCTACTTATTTGAAGTTTTGTCCAAAAATGAAGGGAACAATGTCAAAAACCCCCTAAACAGTTCTGAAAACACCTTTTTCATCTAAATTTTTCTGTGCTGTTTCTAAAGAATATCAAATTAATCTTGATTTCAGAACAAAACTTGAAAATATCCAAAAATAAAAGTTGTCAGAAATTTCATAATAAACATCTGCCTTATTTTGAGTTTGAGCTAATTTTCAGCGTAAGGTGCCTGAAAAGCTGTGTTTCTGCCAGTTTTCAATGCAGTGGCAAACCAATCTTCCCACCGCGTCACCTCCAAAACCATCCAATTTTTCATATGTCAGACCTTGCCAAAGCTAAACTTCAATGTCCAGAGATGAACTTTCATGTTTGGATTTCTCAATTTGGAGATCGTTTGATGGGCGAACACGACTTGCCAGGGTGCTCGCCACGAACGTCATTCCAGCTTTGGAGCGCGCCGAACGCGCTCTACGCGTTCCAGCTCCGCTGCGCGGACCACGTGGCCGGCAATGCCTGACACCGCTCCACGCCAAGCCAATCACGCGCTTACGCCCTACTCTATCGTGCTCCCCAACCGGCGGCGAGCTTCGCGCTGACCATGGCCGCCCCGTCAGAAGCCATTGTTGAGCTCCCTGTCCGCCGCCCCTCCGCGCCAGTGGGAAGCTCGAGCATCTCCCCTTTGGCCGAATATTCCCGCTCCTCAATTCGTAGGGTGGCAGACACCATTACCGGCCACCGCGTGGAGCGTCAAAGGTGCTCCGCCCCGATGTCGCGCCAGACGCTATACGAGCCTGCGGGCTAGCTTCGGGAGCTTCAGAACCTCACCCAGACCTCCTCGCCCCGTGGCTATAAAAGGAAGAGCTCGCTTCTTCTCCCCGCGCCCGTTTTAACCCTTTCTACCGAGCTGCCATTGGGGGCTTTTGTCGAGCTCTGTCTTCGGGCCGTTTCCTCGGCTGCCAGGCTGCTGGTCTCCCTCCACCACATCCCCCTGAAGCTCACAAGCCTCCTTTCCCATAGAATTGCCTAGCTGAGCTCGCCGGAATCCGCCACCGAAAGCAGAGCATCGCTGCTCGCCGTCACTGGCCCTCCACAAGCCACCTCCAACCTCGAGCCAGCCACCAATCGACTCGCGGTGAGCCCCTCACCGTTTTTATGGCGGACCACTCCGAAATTATTCCAAGTTAAGAACCCATGGACCGCTAATCAAGCAGTTAGGCACTTAATCCGGAATAAGCTGGAGCACCGTCGGATTATACCCGATTAACCACGTACTTTCACGATCGAAACAACAAGCGCGCCCACACGAAGGTGAGTTCCAGAAATTACAACATTCCACAAATTCATCATACATAAATATTATCATAAAGTTATTACAAACCAAGTTTAAATTTCAAATCAGAGTATAAAAGTTCATTGCAGCGGAATATTAAACTAGCGACGATGCATAGTAACACCATGATGAAGCCAGCCATGGTGCTACTCCTCCCGATCCTCGGCAGAGGACGGAACCCACTCGACGTGCCATCCAGGAGGAACCTGGGTAGGCCAAGTGATGGCATCGACTGCCACATCCATCACAGTACCTGAAATAATAGCCACAAGCAAGGCTGAGTATCCTAATACTCAGCAAGGCTTACCCGTCGGGTGAAAACTACATCACCGACTTCTAGATATGAGGGCTTTTGGCTGGTGGGTTTGTTTGCCAAAGAGCAACTAAGAGTGGATCCTTACTTTCATGGTTTTAGCATCATATTCTAGTAGAATTAACCATTCTAGATTAGCATCCTCTCTAAGCATACAAGTGGTGCAATACAATTTAATTCATACAACAAGTTCATCATCCTCATAGTTCCACTTGTTACTCAATGCAGCACAGCGGTCAAGCAGTCTCATTAACCGCGAGAAGCGGACAGTTTGAACCGAATTTTCCTACCTGGCTAGGGGAAACCCAACACACACAGACAATGCTTGCTATAAAAGGCACAAGCACTTCTCAACCTTTCCCATCAATCCGCAATTCGGCGCCGGGTCCACTCCCTTAGGATAAAGGTTTACCGCTTCACTCACGGCATCACGCATATATCCACATGTGTACGGCAAGGGAAACAAAATGTTTCCAAGGAGAGATGGCTATCGGCCCTAGCTTCTTCAATTAGGTACCGGGCTTACCGATTCCCATAGGTCGGCATGCGTGTGGTACGTTCAAAAACTTGACACACAGAACCACACGTTTCGATCTTAATCCAATTATCATACACGGACGGGAGATCTACACATACCATCCCGCCCGCCCATCCTTATGATTCCAACATAAGTAAAGACAAGCAACTCCTATGTCTCGCGAGTGACAGGAAATCACTCGACTTGTAACGGACCTAAAGGCATTGCTCTATCGATCTTAACATTCTAGTGTTTCAAGTCATAGGTACTAGAATCATGCAACTAAGGTATTCAAACAACACCTAGAACTTAAATGCACAAGCATAAATAGATACATAGTTGCACGAATTGAAAGTTAGGTCATACTCCGGGGCTTGCCTTCTTGCGCTAGCTGACTGTTAGGTTCCGGGTCGACCGTGACTTCATTGGCACCGCTCTCAGGGACTCCTTCTTCGTCGGCGGGGACGAGGTGGTAGATGCCGTCTGCAAGAGCGCCTTCTACATGAGATGCATAACTTTATAGTGGCTGCCTAAGTGATCTAAAACCAAGGCCTTGAAGACCATATTCACCTAGACATTCTAGTGATTCATTTTCTACTTCACAAAATTAGAGGAGGGGTGTGGAAATTTAACGTATCTATGATGGTGATTGTGTACACATATAAAATAATCCAATTAATTATTTTGAAGCTAGGGTGCTGTTATGATATTTTAGACTTTCCATGCTACATTTTTAGTTAAGTATCAAAATTGACCTATTTCTTTTTAAACATCCTATTTCTACTCTAGTTCCTTTTTATTTTTGTTTCTCTGTTTCTGTTCACCCTTTTTATCGACAAACTTTATGACAGCTACTGGAGTATAAGAGTTAGGCTCACTCCAAATTCTAGCTAAAACTGAGCTACACAGAATTTATTAAAATTAGTACAAGTTGCTGCTCAAAGAAACAAGATTAATTCATATAAAATTGAAACTACCTTCAAATTAGCTAATTTGTCTACCAGAGCTACTCACAAGTGAAAGCAAAGCTTTGCCCAAGTGGTGGTTAAAAATAACACTTGGACAGCCCTCAATAATTTTCTATCCGAAACCTAACATCTATTATTTGGGAGCCTAAACAGGGTCAACAATTAATGTTAGCATTTTTACCACAAGTGCTAACAAGTTCTTAGGTCTCTGGAGAAAAATGGTGATTTTTGGCTACATGGATTATTTTTAATAATTGCTGGACTAAACTAAGACAGAAATAACAAATTAAATCATAACCGAAGCTACGGTCCATATTGTTAGGTCTCCTTTGGCCACAAGGTGTCTAATGTCACTACAAACAACATATCCAAAGTTCAACTCTAGAAGAGCTCAGGATTTGAAATGGTGCACAAGTTTCTAAAAACTGATTTTGAATTTTAATTCAAAAACGGTTCACCAAAAGTATATACATGCTAACATTAGATTGGAGTTTACAACCTCATGAGTCCAAGGAGTATTTTTGTGCATTTTTCTGAGTTTTGTACGATTTTTAGTGGATTTCACAAAATCTCAGACAAATGGATCTAGGTTTAAGAATCTTCTTACGACGGGGACCTTAACTCTTTTAAACTCTCGCGAACAAGTCCCTGAAATTTACACAGAGGACCCTAGAACTAAAAAGGGGAACGCATCTCGATCCACGGCTCGTCGGCGTTGTTACGCCGGCGAGGAGACGGCGAACTGGCTCGTGGAAAGTTGGGGGAAATGATGAGGGGCTCACCGCGCGTCGTTTGAGGTAGCTCTCGTGGTCGGAGGTGAAGCGGCGCGGCTCGTAGACGGTGAGCGGCGGAGCGGCTTGCTCCGGCGACGTCGATAGCCAGCTGCGGTGGTCGAGACGAGGCGTGGAGAGGCGTGTGAGCGTCACCAGACGATGGTGGAGCTCATCGTGGGGCTTTGCGGAGACGGGGATGGCCGGAGTATGGAGCTCGACGTGGAGGTGGTGTTCACGGTGGAAATGGCCGAGCGACGGGGGAAACTCCGATTTCCCGGCGTGTGCGGCTCGATTCGAGCTGGGGAGTGTTCGAGCGGCTAGCTGGGTGAGTGAGTGAGCTTCACGTGTGGGGGATTGGGAAATCGTGGAGGGGAATGCGGTCGATTAGGTTTTTGCGGTGATGGAGCTCGAGCTCATCTCTACACGGCCGGAGGTCGAAGAAGCAGTGCGCGAGCGCGAGGAGGGCGAGAATGGCTGAGTGCGGGCTGAGAGAGGGTGTGAGGCTGCTCGGTGGAGTGTCTGGGCGGGCTAGAGGGCACCGAGTTGCCTTGGGAGCGTGCGCGAGGGAAGATGGGTGATGGGACGCGCCATTGATGCGCCCCCGAGCTCGGACAGAGCGCGCGACGGGGTTGGGCGAGGGGGATCGTGGCGTGATCGAGTGAGATACGCTGCAGAGCCTCTTGGCGCGTAGGGAGAGGGAATCCAGCCGCGGAGGGGCTCTGGACGACGAGCGCGGCGATGGCCAACGGCGGCGCTCAGCTCGCCATGATGGCGTTCCGCGCGGCGCGAGGCGGCCAGGGCACTGTAGCGCGGGAAAGGACCGGACGAGATGTCAGGAGCCCGTGCGACACAAAAGGAACCCGCCGCCGTGGCTCGGCCGGCCTGGCGCGGTCTCCGCCGCACGCCGACCACGTGGCAGCCAGACTCCTGCCGGAGCAGAGCGCGCCAGGGGTGAGCTGGCCGCACCCGTGGAGCTCCTTTGCCTTTTTGAATTTTCTCCAAAAATTTGAACTGGACTTTGAAAAGTGTAAAAATAAAAGTTGGAGTTTGAGATGTGGGACACAACTTTCTTTTCGGTGTGAACCTGAAATTTCAAATTTTTCAAGCTCAAACAAGCCAAATTCAAACAGGCGTTCAGCACTGTTTTTTGAGTTTTTGAGGGGCTTCACTGCAAAATGTGAAAAAGTTCCCAACAGTGACTAGGCCTTATTTGTGAATACAAACAACTTTTATTTTTGGAGATTTTCAAGTTTAGTACAAATTTCTTGAGATTCAGTTGGTTGTCAAAAAGGCCTTTGTTTTGAATTTTAATTTGAATTTTGGGTCAAATTTTGGGTTCTAACACCATTGTTCCCCTTTTAACCTGTTTTAAATGTGTTTTCAATGTATTAACATCAGGGATGTCACAGTTTTGCCCCGTTTCCCCCGCCTCCTCTCGCCGGCGTTTGGCCGGAAAACCCACCGCTGCCACCACAGGGGCCTTTCCTCATCTTTCCCGTTAATTCTAGGGCTCCCAATGTAAAGTTCTAGGGACTAAAACTTTGTGAGCGCAAAAAGGTTTCGATGGTTAAACTGAAAAACAGAAGTTTTTCAGTTTAACCATAAAAATCTTTGATGTTCTAAAATCCGTAAAAATTCATAAAAAAAATCCTAAAAACGTTAACTAAAATTCTATGGAACCGTGACATTCTGAATAACATCTGGCCTTTTCAAAGTATATACTGTTTTTCAGTTTAACCATAAAAATCTTTGATGTTCTAAAATTCATAAAAATTCATAAAAAAAATCCTAAAAACGTTAACTAAAATTCTATGGAACCGTGACATTCTGAATAACATCTGGCCTTTTCAAAGTATATACCTTTGGTGAATAGTTTTTGAATCAAAATTGAAAGCCTTTTTGTACAAATTTGTGCATAATTCAAAATCTACTACTGTTATGAATGTGAATTTTGGATATGTTGTTACTATGGTAAGGACTAGTCTACAGACGAAATATTGAACAAAAATATTGACTGTAGCTCGAGTTATGATTTATCTCATGTTATCAGCCTGATATTATTAAAGATTTTTGGAAAATTATTTACTGCTCAATTTAAGTTCATCTGTCTGCAGTAGCTTTTAAATGTCATCAGTTGCCTCTGAAGAATGTCAAACTCCATTTATCTCTTGTTAATTTGCTTAAATAAATAGAGGACTGAAAATGAGGTAGTATTTATTGAACTCGCTAAATTTACTGAACTAAGCTATAACTTGGCGTACAAGCTCTATATGACTAGTATATGCTGTATTAAATAGGTTTCTCTCACTCTACTTTTTTTGTATGAATTATTCACGTTTTTAGCTATCTGAACTTGTATTATTTATCTTAATTTTTCTATTAATCTAAATGACCTCAACTTGGTGCAAAGATCTAATCATGTCACTAAGAACTTGTCATAGAAATTTTACCACCAGTTATGTGCAAAAAATCAGGAAACAAATATAAGATAAAGAACAACCTAAAAATTGGCAAATAAAAGAGAAGCTTTCATTTTATTTAAACATGGTTAGATGGACTTTCAAAAGAGCTCCCAAAATATATGTATACAGCAGAACCAATTATGGTTTTGGAAAGAAAAGAAATAATCAAAATTATATATGTACACAATCACCATCGAAAGAAAGGAGAAAATGCATAAAATCCCACACTTGCTTTTTGAAGAAATAAATTTTTAACAATTGTTGTCTTGGTGAATATGGCAACAATTGCACCAAGAATTTTAAGTGAATACATCATCAGAATTAAATCATCATGTATTGCATCTCGTGTAGAAGATCAAATCGTTCATGGCAACTACAAGCTCGTGTCGGATGTAGAAGAAGAAGTGCCGGAAGGAGAAGTGAACGCCCTCATCGCCAAGCAAGCACCTCCTTCGGAGCCGAAGACTAGAGCCGAGCAAGACAGCAAGCACCGGAGCATGGCCTAATTTTTAAACTTCTCAAAATTTTGGTTTCTCAATGTTTGTGCACTAACGTTTCAGGAGTTGAATACTAGTATGATAGGATCGATAGTTGCTATGCTTTAAGGACTCCTTACAAGTCGAGTGATTTTCTGTCACTCAGGAGATATAGGAGTTGACTGACTTTAATTATGTTGGAATCATAAGGATTGACGGGTGGGATGGCATGTGTGGATCTCCCGTCCGTGTATGTGAAAGTTGTTAAGGTTGAAACGTGTGGTCACGTGTGTCAAGTTTTTGAACATACCACGCATATGCTGATCTATGGAAATCAGTAAGCCTAGTACCGGATTGAAACAGCTAGGGCCGCTTTGCTTACTTCCTTGGAAATTTATTTCCCTTGCTGTACACATGTGGTTACATGCGTGAGATTGGCCAGCATGTGTCCATAAGTATCCGAATTATGGACTGATGGGAAAAGTTGGATGGTGTTTGTGCCTTTTATAATGAGCATTATCCATGTGTGTTGGGTTTTCCCTGTCCAGGCAGCGAAATTCGGTTTGAACTGTCCGCTTCTCACGGTTAATGAGACTGCTTGACCACTTGGCTGCATTGAGTAACAAGAGAAACTATGAGAATGTTGAAGTTGATGTTTGATTACAATTGTATTCCTCCACTTGATTGCTTAGAAAGGATGCTCATATGGAATAATTAATCTATTAGAATTTGATGCTAAAATATTGAATGTAAGGATCATTCTTAGTCGCTTTTGGCAAAACAAGCCCCTCCACCAAAAAGCCTTCCATGTCTAGATGTTGGTGAAGTAGTTATCACCTAACGGGCAAGACTTGTTGAGTATTAGTATACTCAGCTTTGCTTGTGGCTAAATTTTTCAGGTAATGCGATGAATGAGTCAATTTCCGGTATTTGTTGGTCCGTTGTTTGGGAGCCATCCTCTGTCGAGGATCGCGAGAAGTAGCGTCATGAACGACTTCATCATGATGTTACATGTATCTTTGTTTAGATCTTTTATTTTTTGCTGCATCGAACTCTAAAACTTTATTTATGTCTTTAGAACTTGGCTTGTAATAATTTGAATCAAGTTATATTTAAATTTGAACCATGGAATGTTGTAATCTCTGGGACTCGCCTTCGTGCGGGCGTGTTGTTTCGATCGAAAGTACGTGGTTAAATTGAGCTAGACTCGACGGTGCACCAGCTTAATCCGATTTAAGTGTACGGATGCCGCACGGTGGTCTCTGGTGCACTTAAGTTGGATTAATGTCAGGGTAGTCCGCCACAACCAAAGTCTGTCAGCTCCACCAACGCCACCACTCATCATGGCTGGTTCCGCTCCCACCAAGACGTTTCGTCAGTATTCCGCCCGTCAAGCAGCAGCTTCCCGGGACTGAATGACAAGCAGCCGCAGCGAGAGTTTGAGCTGAATACTGGACTAGTGAACATGGTTCAAGCAAGTCCCTTCTGTGGTAAGGCATCTGAGGATGCCAACAGCCATTTGCAAAATTTTCTGTAAGTGAGCAGTACAATCAATCCTAAAGGATCTACGATGGACGATATTCGCCTCCGCCTCTTTCCTTTCTCACTGTTGGGTAAGGTGAAGGCGTGGTTCTATGCAAACAGGGAGTCTTTCAAGAACAGCTGGGAGATATGCTCCAATGCATTTTTCACCAAGTATTTCCCGGTGGGCAAAACCAATGCTCTCCATGGGAAGATATCCAGCTTCCAGCAGCTCAATGATGAGACCATTCCGGAAGCTTGGGACCATCTACAAGACTATATTGTAGCTTTTCCACACCATGGCATGGAGCAGTGGCTGATCATTCAGAACTTCTTCCATGGGCTGAATGAAAGATCCCAGGAGCATGTTGATGCAGCAGCAGGAAGAGCCTTCCTCTCGCTAGATGTCGCACGAGCAAGGGCGCTCGTAGAGAAAATCGCCGCCAAACAGAGTTGGAAGGGCAACAAGCAGACATGTTCCTAGGGAGTTCACCAGATTGACTCCGTTGATATGCTGGCTGCCAAGATGGACCTTCTGATGAAGAGATTTGACGCTCCTAACCAAAAGATGTCACAGATTGCTGATTCTTGGATCACATGTGAGACATGTGGCAATTCTGGGCACTCGGGCAGCACCTGCCCGATGACTTCTGAGGACGTACATTTCGTTGGGAGTAACCCCCAACAACATCGGATATCGTCCTCAGCCAGGATGGAATTCCAAGCCCAAGCTCCCCTTTGGTCAACAGCAAGGTATGAGTATTGGCAATAATTTTCAGCCTTCCTTAAAAGATACTTGGTATGGCTAGAAGCAATTTAATGATAGCATTAGTAAAAAATTCCTTGCTAGTTATAAAATTATGGAAAATATGGCCACACATATAGAAGGTTTTTATTCTGCCTTCAAGAACCAGCTGAGCTTCAACCGCATGATTGAAACTCAAGTCGCTCAACTGGATGCATCTTGTCCTAACCCCAATCATGGGAAATTGCCCAGGCAATTGGAGGCTCCCGTTAAGGAGAATGTTAGTGCGGTGACTATGCGGGCTAGAAAGTCCATGCAGGATCCACCATCTCCATTGGGTGCAGGTACCCGGCGGGACACCGCCAGCACTACCGAGCCAGAAGACCAAGACGAGGAAGCCGAACCAACCGAACCTCACCAGGAGGAGGCCGATGAAGTCCTTGTGGCTTCTCGCGACTACCACGACACGACTGCTTTACCGTTCCCAGAACGGAAGAGGAAGCCAGTGGCCAATGAACAATTTGGAAGATTCGTCGAGGTAATCAGGAAGTTATATGTCAACATACCACTTCTTGATGTTCTACAGGTACCTACCTGTGGCGGACCACTCCGAAATTATTCCAAGTTAAGTACCCATGGACCGCTAATCAAGCCGTCAGGCACTTAATCCGGAAAAAGCTGGAGCGCCGTCGGATTATACCCGATTAACCACGTACTTTTACGATCGAAACAACACGCGCGCCCACACGAAGTTGAGTCCCAGAAATTACAACATTCCACCAATTTATCATACATAAATAGTATCATAAAGTTATTACAAACCAAGTTCGAATTTCAAATCAAAGTGCGAGAGTTCATTGCAGCGGAAATTAAAACTAGCGACGATACATAGCAACACCACGATGAAGCCGGCCATGGTGCTCCTCCTCCCGATCCTCGGAAGAGGACGGAACCCACTCGACATGCCAGCCAGAAGGAACCTGGGTAGGCCAAGTGATGGAATCAACTGCCACATCCATAACAGTACCTGAAATAAATAGCCACAAGCAAGGCTGAGTATACTAATACTCAGCAAGGCTTACCCGTCGGTTGAAACTACATCACCGACATCTAGACATGAGAGGCTTTTGGCTAGTGGGTTTGTTTGCCAAAAAGCTACTAAGTGTGGATCCTTACTTTCATGATTTTAGCATCAAATTCTAGTAGAATTAACCATTCTAGATTAGCATCCTATCTAAGCATACAAGTGGTGCAATACAAATTAGTTCATACAACAGGTTCATCATTCTCAAGTTCCACTTGTTACTCAATGCAGCACAGCGGTCAAGCAGTCTCATTAACCGCGAGAAGCGGATAGTTCGAACCGAATTTTGCTACCTGGCCAGGGGAAACCCAACACACATGGACAATGCTTGCTATAAAAGGCACAAACACTTTCGAACCTTTCCCATCAATCCACAATTCGGCGCCGGGTCGACTCCCTTAGGATAAAGGTTTACCTCTTCACTCACGGCATCACGCATGTATCCACAAGTGTACGGCAAGGGAAACAAAATTTTTCCAAGGAGAGATGGCTATCGGTCCTAGCTGCTTCAATCTGGTACCGGGCTTACCAATTCCCATAGGTCGGCATGCATGTGGTACGTTCAAAAACTTGACACACAGGACCACACGTTTTGACCTTAATCCATTTATCATACACAGACGGGAGATCTACACATACCATCCCGCCCGTCCCTCCTTATGATTCCAACATAAGTAAAGACAAGCAACTCCTATATCTCGCGAGTGACAGGAAATCACTCGACTTGTAACGGTCCTAAGGGCATTGCTCTATCGACCCTATCATACTTGTATTTCAAGTCATAGGTACTAGAATCATGCAACTAAGGTATTCAAACAACACCTAGAATGTAAATGCACAACATAAATAAATACATAGTTGCACGGATTAAAAATTAGGTCATGCTCCGGGGCTTGCCTTCTTGAGGTAAAACAATGTCAGGCTCCTGGTCGATCACGACGACGTCGGCACCACCCTCGGGGACTTCTTCTTCGTTGACGGGGACGAGGTTGTAGGTGCCGTCAGCGAGAGCGCCTTCTACATGAGATGCACAACTTTATAGTGGCTGCCTAAGTGGTCTAAAGGCAAGGCCTTGAAGGCCATATTCACCTAGACATACTATTGGGCGATACTTTTCTTCACAAAATTGGAGAAGGTGTGTGGTGGAAATTTTTATGCCTTTATAATGGGGATTGTGTGCACATATAAAACAATTCAAACCATTATTTTTAAACAAGAGTGCAGTTCTGGAATTTTAACTTTACATGCTCCACATTTGATTAATTATCATAAGTGACCTAGTTCCTTTTATACAACTCATTTCTACTCTAGTTTCTTCTCATTTTTGTTTCTCTGTTTCTATTCATCCGTTTTATCCACAAACTTTATGACAGCTACTGGAGTATAAGAGTTAGGCTCACTCCAAATTTTAGCTAAAACTGAGCTATACAGAATTTATTAAAAATGGAACAAGTTGCTGTTCCAGAAAACAAGATTAATTCATATAAAATTAAAACTACCTTCAAAACAGATAATTTTTCTACCAGAGCTAGTCATGAGTGAAAGAAAGGCTCTGACCAAGTGGTGGCTAAAAATAACACTTGGACAGCCTCAATAATTTTCTATCCGAAAGCCAACATCTATTTATTTGCTAGCCTAAACCGGGTCAAAAATTAAGTTTAGCATTTTTAACACATGTGCTAACAAGTTCCTAGACCTCTGGAGAAAAACGGTGATTTTTGGCTGCATGGACTATTTTTAATAATTGCAGGACTAAACTAAAATAGGAATCACAAAATAAATCATAACTGAAGCTACAGTCCATATTTTTGGGTCACCTTTGGACACAAGGCGTCTAAAGCCACTACAAACAACATATCCAAAGTTCAGCTCCAGAAGAGCTCAGGATTTGAAATGGTGCACAAGATTCTAAAAACTAAGTTTGAATTTTAATTCAAAAACTGTTTACCAAAAGTGTATAATGCTAACATGAGATTGGAGTTTACAACCTCACGAGTCCGGGAAGTATTTTTATGTATTTTTCCAATTTTTGTACGATTTTTAGTGGATTTTACAAGATTTCGGGAAAATGAACTAAACCTTAAGAATCTTTTTACGCCGCGACCGTTGAAACTTTTGAAAACCTCACGAACAGGTCCCTGACTTCTTTCACTGGGAACCCTGCGAAAAGGAAGAAGATGAAGATACGCCCTTGGCTCGTCGACGGCGTTGCGCCGGCCAAACGACGGTGGGAGGAGGTCGGAGAGGTGGGGGAAAAGAACAAGCAGCTCACCACAAGTCGAATGGTGGCGGTTGGGAGGCCGGAGGAGGATCGGAGGTCGCCGACGACGGAGCAGTGGCGGTGCGGCCGCCGCGACTTCAAGTCCGGCGAGGTCGGTGGCTTTCACCGGGGTTGGAGGGGCTCGTGAGCACCAGTTGGGATGCTCGGTTGGCCTTGGGGATGGCTCGAGGGGTCGCTCGACGTGGGGGTGCTTCGGCGGCCGGAAATGGGGATTTGGGGGAAATCCCGATTTCTCGCCGGAGGGTTGAGGGGAGCTCAAGAGAAGTGGGGGAAAAGGAAGCTAAGGAAGTGGTCTAGCTCTGTGTGCGAGGAATTTGGGAATGGTGGAGGGACGAGGGCGAATTTGCTCCGACGCTCGAGCTCGGTTCTCGCGGCTGGAGGTTGAAGACGAAGTGCACGAGCGCGGAGGAGGAGAAATGGCAGTGCACAGGCTCAGGGAAAGGTGCAAGGCGGCTCGGTGAAGTGTTGGAGCATGCGAAAGTGGGCTGAGCTGCCTGGGGTCGCTCGCGTGCACGGCTCGGGCACGCAGGCCGCCATTAGTGCGCCTGCGAGCTCGGGCAGCGCGCGTGAAGCGGTTGGGCGCCACGGATCATGGCGTGGGCGAGAGGAGATACGCCGCAGAAGCTTTGGCGTGTTGCGAGCGAGAATCCCGGCCACGCGACAGTGCTGCGCGGCGGGCGCGGCCGCGGCCAGTGGCCGAGCTCCGCTCGCCATCATGGCGCTCCGCGCGGCGCGAGGCTGCCAGCGTGCTGTCGCGCGTGAAGTGATGGAACGGCAAGCCCGACGCCCGCGCGAGGACAAACGCAAGACGCCGCCGTGGCTTGGCCGGCCTGGCGAGGCCTCCGCCGCTCGCCGGCCACGTGGCGGCCGGTCTGCGGCCGGAGCAGGGCGCACCAGGGCAAGCTGGCAGGCACCCGTGGAGCTCCTTTGTTCTCTATGAATTTTCTCCAAAAATTTGAACTGAACATTCAAATGTGCAAAAATAAAAGTTGGAGTTTGAGATGTGGGACACAACTTTCTTTTTGGTGTGAACCTGAAATTTCAAATTTTTCAAGCTCAAACAGGCCATTTTCGAACAGGCATTCAGCACTGTTTTTGGAGTTTTTGAGGGGCTTAACTGCAATTTTTGAAAAAGTTCCCAACATTGACTAGGCCTTATTTGTGATGAAAAACAACTTTTATTTTTGGAGATTTTCAAGTTTAGTACAAAATTCTTGAGATTTCAGTTGGGTGTCAAAAAGGCCTTTGTTTTGAATTTAATTTGAATTTTTGATCAAATTTTGTGTACTAACACCATTGTTACCCCTTTAATTATGGTTTGATTGTGTTTTTAGAGTACTAACATCAGGAATGTCACACTACCTACGACAGATATCTGAAGAATATTCTGGGCAACAAGAGGACCTTACCAACTACCGAGGTAGTCAAGCTTGCGGAAGAGTGTAGCGCTGCTATACTCAACCCCCCTCCCGGAGAAAAAGAAAGACCCCGGATGTCCCCATCGCCTGTTCGATTGGGACACAAACCTTTCAGCAAGCTCTCTGCAACTTGGGAGCCAGTGTGTTAGCGTCATGCCCAAGGTAGTGTATGACAAACTTAAGCATCATCCCCTTGTGCTCACTACCATGTGTTTGCAGCTAGCAGATCAATCGATTCGCTACCCATCGGGCATTGCGGAGGATACTCTGGTGAAAATCCAGAACATCTTCGTTCACGTCGACTTCGTCACCCTTGACATGGAAGTCGACGCCAAGACACCTCTCATCCTGGGGAGGCCATTCTTGAGTACCACCAAGGCAAACATAGATGTTGGAGCCAGAGAAATCCAGCTCCATATCAATGGGTGCAAAGAAAGGTTCACTTTTAGTCTGAAACTGGAACGGTGCGAACAAGTCAGCATGACCGAGTTGAAAGATGTCGAGGATAAGCAAGGTATTCCATCTACCATGACTATCGATGTCCTTGTAGCAGCACTCAAGGCATTAAAGCTTCAAGAGATCAAGCGACACAACTACATCAATGCCAGATGAAGAATCGAACGTAAGAAGGATTCCGATGAAGATCTTATGAACGTCGAAAAGACTCCGCTAACCAGAAAGGTCTTGCGGAAGAAAGCGTCAAGCAACGCCACACTACCGCAAGGTATGGACAGTCCAGCTCAGGACACTAAAACCGACCCCTCGCCATAGGCACTGGTATGTATCCTCATCTGCATTTCCATTAAGCATATACATAGTTTATTTTCTTTTATTCTTTTCCATTAAATCATGGCATGTTTAAATTCCCAATTTATTTTACCATAGCATTTTCTTCCCCAATTATTTTTATTTCCTTCTTCCAATTTGCATAGAAAAAAAATATGGCCGAGACACTCGGCCGACCGGCCCCACCTGTAAGCCACACCACCACCTCCTTCTGTGGCCGGCATGTTAACGTGCCAGAGCACCCACCATAAGAGATCGTGCATGCGCAGTGGAAGCACAGGGCCGGGCGGCCCCACCACCGGCCGGCTCCACCTCGCCGCTACCGTCCCATCATCAACCACCACGCGCACAAGCTGCAGAGCGCCTAGGCATAAGCCATCGACGTGGCCACGCCACCGCCGTTCACCGGCCAGACGGCCGGCCGGCCTGACCCCTGCGTGCCGCTATAGAATCCAGTGCCCAGAGCCTTCATCACTCGCACCACTTCACTAGAGAGTTGAAGTTCCTTGCTTGCTAGCTCGTCTCTTGCTTAGTCTAGTTGCTAATCACCATTAGTAACTAAGCTTAGGAGTTAATCTCCCTCCTGAGAATACTTAAAATAATAATAATAATAAATATATAAAAACTATTAGTGGTTATGCTACCAAAAGTTATTTAATCACTAATACCAAAAAGAATATTTCCCTTTTACCAAAGTTGGCACAAGAACGAGAATGTTTGTGGAGGGTAATTCCCCACAAGTACGACTGGCATTTTACTAACCCGATAACTTGATATTTTCCTTTGGGTATTTCTTGTGGAGGCTAATCTTTTCCAAGACATCATGTGGGGCAAGATGGCCGGTGCCGCCAAGAATGTGGCATGTAGGATGAGTATGAGCAGTTCACGGAGATCTCACGACACAGGATCATCCAGGGACTCTACGTCCACGGACTCATCCCATCGTGAGGAGGAACCACAAGGGGATGACTCCCCTATGGTGTACAGGCAGTCCTTTCACATTCGTGTCTTGACCCGGATCAATCAGATCGTGGTCAAGAACAAGTATGAGAGGAGCGACTTGGACCTGCTCTGGACACGTACCTACGCCCACATCAAGAGCTTCGAGCCCTCTCTCCTATTCAAGACAGGACTCGGCCATGACATGGAGCGAACATTCAAGCATGCCGGCTGGACCAACCTCTACCACATCTCCGAGCAAGGTTCATACCTTCTAACAATGGAATGTTTTATGACCCTCTCGATAGAGTAAATGCAAATGAAACATCTATCAGTTTTCGATTCTTTAACGAGGAGTTTACCTTGTCTGCTAGCCAGTTTAGTCAAGCACTTGACTTTCATGCTAAATGCTTCACCAATCCAAATATTTTAGCTTCTGATTATAAATATGAGAAAATATCATGGTCTGACACCATCTCCACTGAGCCTCATAGTGTTAAAAAATATCAGTTCCATCCACAATCCCACACTTTCAATTTCTGGCAAAATGGCTTGCCATAGTAATCCACTCACGCTCCGAACTTCGTCTTTGCTTATCCTATGAGTTGCAATGCCTGTATGCCTTTGCTAAAAAGATTAAGTACTCCCCCGTCTTGAGCATGCTCACACATTGGCAGAGTTTAGTAACTACTCAGACCCCCATAGACATCACTTCTTTGGTGACACGTGTTGCCAACTATGTTAAGGTCTTGAACAATGTACAATTGACTTACCTGGCAATGACGGAGGAGTACCAAACTGTTATTGATTTAGAGCATTTTGTCCAGGGTCACATTCTGCGGGAGGGACTAACAGGGTCTCTCTTTATGTGCTATCAAGGATATGAGGAAGAAGTTGAGCTTCCATGCCATACTCTCGCCCTCTATTCTGTCAAGAGACTAACCTGCAGATGCAAAAGAAGAAGCGAGCACGACATAGTGTTGCCACACACGGGCAATCAAGCCGCGCTGCCAAGGCTGAAGTCAGAGAAGAGGAACCAAGGGAGATGCCACCACCAGACATGGACACTGCGAACCTGAACTTCGAGCAGACTTACGACCGCTTCAACCAAGGAGGCCCGATTTCATTTGCAGGAGACCCCAACTATGGGTACGGGTACTACCATACAGGAGGTTCCAGCCCTCAGGGACCGCAGGTCGGACCATCCGCCCCATCCCGGTATGACTACGAGAACCCGATTATTCGGCAAATCTCGCAGCTCAATACCAGGATGGAGGCCATGAATCTTGCGCAGCAGAAGATGAACGAGGCGATCGCCCACAACACCTCGCTCACACAGGAGAACTGGGGTATGACTGTATCGACACAACACGATGTGTCATCCGTACTTCGACCTCGACAACCTGGACCCGGATCAGCAGTACTACTGAGCTTCAGCGAAGCTTGGGGGATGCATCACGCAAAGGTAAGTCGTCTTGTGGAGGTATGTTCTTGTCAGTTCTTGCCATTCTCACCGTTCGATTTCATCGTTGCGATGCTTACAGTAGTTGGAATAAATAGAACCTTGTCTCTTAATAATAATAATAACAACAACAACAACAATAATAATAATAATAAACTAAAAAACTTAGTCATAATAATGAATAAAAAAATGGGGGCAGGAAATTTGCTATACGAAGTAAGGTATACATGGAGAGTTATGCATCACCCTCATTTGAAAATGATGAATAGTTGCTCTGTTTGTACCTTGCATATCCCCTTTACATAACCTGTTACTCCTCTAGTATTTAAGTTCGTTGGCATTTGAGTATTCACCATGGTTATCATTGTGGAGGCATGAGCTTTTAATCCCTATGTCTAAGTTGTTGGGAGTATTGATATGGTCATAGCTAGAGAATGAATGGATGCTTGATAGGGAACCACTCGGGAGTTTTTGAAAATTTATCATGGTACGTTATCCCCGATGCTACATGTCCCATCCAGAGCCAAATTGAATATACATGCTCTAGCCACCATATTGCTACTTTGAGTTATTTTGAGCTTAGCCGAATTGTGTGTTCGCTTGAAGAAAGTACTTGTCATCTGCCGGTCTTCCTCCTTGGCGTATCCATTGTTTGCTAGCCTCAATAAACATCTGGCTTGTCGATTACCTACTCTGAGTAATGATATCCACATTCGCCAGATGGTCTCCCCAACTAGCCAAAAATCTCCACAGTGTACCTATTCATCATCCTAGTCAAAATGCCAAATATCCATGTCAAAAGATACTCATGAAACTCTGCTCAAAAATAAGAGATTGGAGTTTCTTCTTTAAAAAAAACTGGATAGTACTCAAAGAAGGAGGAACAATCCAAATCTCAGCTATAAAAGAGTATTGCCAAAGAGCCAGAAAGACCAAAGGATTTCAATGTGTGAGTCCATTTTCTTCCTCTCCCCAGAAAGTTTAAATTTCAAAGACCAGAATTTGATCAAGTTTTACTTCTTGCTAACCACCTTTTGACTTCGCAACAAAGGTAACCAAGGTAAGCTATCTCTAATCTCCATTCCTACAACTCCATATAAGCAGTAGATGGGAAGATAAAAGGGTCACTACTGACTTTGGTGAGGTTTATATACACTTTTTGAGTGACTTGAGAGCATCATCGGGGAAAACTAACCATGTTTTGCGAAAATTTATATCCTCGAATTGGAACCAAAACAGCTGCAGGAAAACTCTATCGACGACCGTTCAGACTCTCAACTGCCCAAGGCTAAGAAGGAATGAGTGGAAAGCCCCACTTGTAGCCAAGGTATGAATATGTTAATGCCAACTTATGTAACTACCGATGGACTAGAGTGGTGGTTTATGCATAGGGTATTTGCAAAGTACAAACATCGATGCAACTCCTGATCCACTGAGCCTAAGACTCAGCTTTGCTCGAGAACGAGCAAAGAGATAAGCTTAGGGGTGTGTTGACGGTAAATAATTCCAATTGGCCGACAACATCTCGAGAATAAATGGAGGTTTTGCATAAGGTTCCATATATATTTTACATTAACATAACAAGTTCCACGAGTTTCGTGAAAGTTGTGCTGCAGGTACAAAATAGAAGAAAACTGAAGAAAAACCAATCTCAGGCTCGGTCGGCGGGCCCTACCCCGGCTGGCCGTCCGGCCACTACGGGCTCCCCTGCCACGTCTTCGATCCGTGTGATACAAACACACATGCAGAGCATCCTATCCGAGAATTTGCAGTCGATTCATCCGACGGATACCGAAAGGCCTTGCCACGGAACGGGAGGCCCACCTGTCGGTCCAAACTGACTCCACTCGAGCAACCGCCAAAGCAACCGTCACCAAGGCACGATCCTGAGCGTTCACAACAAATAGCGGTGCATCAGGCAGCTAAGCCCGGTCGGTCGGCCCACCACCAGGCTAGCCCAGGCCCAGCTTCGGATGGCGGTTTGTTTAGTCGGTTTCCCACCGAACTGAATTGGAAGATGCTATATAAGGTGACCACCGGCTCACTCCTCTACATACACTTCAAAGGAGCTCTCTTCCATTTTCACTTTTCCACTTTTTAGAGTTAGGATTAGAGTTGAGAGTAGGGTCAAGTCGAGCTTCTGCTTAGAGGTTCTGGAGTTCACGGAGTTATGGTAAAGCTCTTTTATCTTTTCGTTTACTTTGAATATTCAATATAATATTATCTTCTTTACCTTTTGAGTCAAGCTCTAGTTATTTACCGCTTTCCTTTCGTATTCAAGTCCTTGTGACTTAGTAGTGGTATAACTTCCCTCTAGATTAGTTTAGAGTTTATCTTGTTTATCGGGATGCTTCCTTGCGGGTTTTCTCGCCCAGACTAGGGGGCTCAAGTCAGTTCCCTAGGTTGAGAGGATTTCTCTCGTAGGCCGCGAGAGAAATCCTAGCATCGGGTGCAGGCGTGGTGCCTGGCTTGGTTCTAGCTAGAAAGTGTGTTACACCCCACGGTACCGTTGTGGTGGTGGTGACAGCCCTGTCCGTCCCTCGTAGTCCTCCACGTTATGGTGTCCTTATAACAGTAGTGCGGGTTGCCGTTGGATCCCCATCTCATTCCTTTTTGAGATCCTTCCCTTCCAGCTGTCGAAGTAAGTTCTGGTCTCCCGATAAATAGGTAGTATTCTAGGCTAAGGCTAGAGTGCGTTTGCTTGAGAGTTTAGAAGTGTCATTTGGAACCAAGTTGCCTTATACTCCCAAAACTTTACCCTTTTCCTATTTTATCGTGTCTCCTGTGTCGCTGGTCGTTCGCGACCTTCTAATGGCTTGTCTTTCTGACTCGCCAGTATCGATCAAGCTTTGCTTGGTCAGCCTTATCGATTGACCCATTTACCCCCACTAGAGATAGTGTGTGATATTACTAGAAGGACTTACCATACCATTGCTTTCCTGAGGAAAATTACGATACCCTAGAATAGTCCAAGGTGAAATGCTACAGCGGGTTATTTTGTGTCCTCGCAGAATATAATTCTAGAGCCTAAGATATACCTTCACGTATTCCTAACGTCATCTAATAGTGACCCTAAGGAGTGCCGACACATATGAAGGCTCAAAAGACGGGCTGCAAAGGTAAGACTTGTAATGATCGAAAATGCATTGCTTGTGAATTTGACCCCCCACTATGTCCTCTTCCATCATTAACAATATTGGGGCCACTTTCTGCAATGTAGACCCTAAGAAGTTATTTGAGCCTGCTCTCCTCAAGAAAAAAAAAAGGTTTCTACACCTGGTGAAAGAAGCCTATTCTCAAGAAGAAGTCCAAGGATGGTGATGATGATGAAGATCCAACGAAGAAATCCAAGAAGTGAGGGTGTCAAGACCCCTCTCAACTTTGTATATGATAGTCATCTTTTGGCCATGAGGTGGCACATTTTGAGAGCTTGTGTCCTTAAACAGTCTTTTGAAATCTGTACTGGGTACTTTTATATGCATTGTGAGAATGTCATAGCAGCTGTTCCATTTCTATTGGGTCATGAATAATCCTAGAAATCAACCTCGTGCTTGGAAAGTGCTGTGCTGGAATGTTAGAGGCTTAAATTCAGATATTAAATGGAATTCTATTAGGGACAAAATAGTTGAAAGTGGATGTGATGTTATCTGTCTCCAGGAGACAAAAAAAGATGTTTTTTATAGTAACTTCATCAAACACTTCTATTCTTCTTGTTATGATGCCTTTCTCTATCTCCCTTTGGTTGGTGCATCCAGGGGCATAATCACTATTTGGAAATCCTCTTTGTTGGTTGGTCATCTGGAGTTCCAGAATGAGTATTCTATTTGTCTCCTTTACTTCCAAATACAATTGTGAGATGGCTGTTGACAAATATTCATGACTCCTCTATCAAGGTAAGAGAAATTTTGTCCAATGGCTAAAGCTTATTCAGATGTTGGATCATATTGTTTGGCTTCTATTGATGGTGAATTTGATATGTTTTATCGTCAACATCTCGGGAATAAAATAAAGCAATCACACCATGTTCCATGCATAAATTTTCTTATCACTAATGAATTCCACGAGTTTTGGATGAGTTGTGTTTGCATAGACACACTGGTGAAAACATAGCAAATTTGGAGAAAAGAACCTAGCCGGTTCCCTTTAGAAACAACCAAACATACAAAACATAGCAAATTCTCAGTCTTTTAGCAGTGGCATAGGTTTCCTTTCACACGTTGTTCTCCCATTTATTTTCTTTTGCTCTGTTAGTGATTCTCCTATGTCGCTAGCCATTACAGGCCTTCTATCCAGTCATTCATTTGGCCATTATCCTACTACCCTGTTGTCTCCCCTAAGGTTAGTGGGTGATTATTGCAATAAAGGCTACTAATTCATCTCTTCAATATTCTTTAACCACATTGCTTCCCTAAGGTAATAAATACGATACCTCGGAATACTCCGAGGCGAAATGCTACAGCAGGTTATCCTGCGCGCTTGCAGAATCTAATTTTATAGCCTAAGAAACACCAACAACTACTCGTGGGTGATTTTAATCTAATGAACTGCCCAAAAAATAAGAACAACCCAGGGGGTGAGGTTGCTGAAATGTTCCTTTTTAACAAGGCTATCAATGCTTTAGGTTCGGTTGAATTACCTCTTCGTGGTAGAAATTATACGTGGACTAATAAACAAGATCCTCCATTACTAGAGAGATTGGATGGGTTTTTCAGCTCTAGTTCCTGGACCCTTTCGAACACAGACACATGAGCCTCGGCTCTTACCATGGAAACATCAGACGATGTGCCTTGTGTTATCAAGGTTTCTACTAATGTTCCTAAGGGATCCGTGTTTAGATTGAAATATTACTAGATGAAACAAGATAACTTTTTGGCTGTAGCTGGGCATGGGTGGAGCTTGCCAACTGGACAGGTTGATAACGCAAAGATCATATCTGCTAAATTCAAGATTCTGAGAAGAGTTCTCAAGGAGTGGCATTCACAATTGTCTAATCTTAAAGAACACATCTCTAATGTCAAATTGATCTTCTCTTTTCTTGAAGTTTTGGAGCAATGCAGAGATTCGTCCATCCAGGAGTGGAATTTCAGGGATATATTGGCTGAAAAACTTATTTGGTTATTAAAGTAGAAAAGACCTATTGGTAGCAAAAGGGGTACAATTTTCAGAGGAGGGCTTTGTCTACAAAGCATTAATGAATCTTACATCACTCTCATTCCCATACTCGATGACCAATCATAAACATTTTGCCACTACTACGAATGGGATTTTAGGAGACACTGCATTTTTATTTTCAGAGGCGGACATGAATTCTAACCGCTTCTGTTAATATAAGCGATTAACAGAGGCAAATACTTTTTATGTTTAGAAGTGGTCACATTTAACCATCTCCAAAAATCGATTTACGGAGGCGGACACTTTAAAACAATCGCCTTGGAAAATAGTCAATTTTTGGAGGCGGACGTCTTAAGTTGTCCTCCTCCGTAAATAGATTTTCGGGGCGGGCAATTTATAAGGCCCACCTCCTAAAAGGCCAAGGCCCATCTGGCCTAACTCAGCCCGATAACCCCCTCGTAGTATATATACCAACATCACCTCAATGAAACCCTAACCCATCCTCTCCTTCTCCTTCTCTCCCTCTCTCCCGCAGTGGAGGCGCCGTCTCTCTCTCTCGCACGCGAAACTACATGGCGGTGCCCTCCCTTCCTCGGTTCCTTCCCACTCGTCGGTGCCCTCCCTCCCTCCCATCTCTACATTGACCACGAGGTGGGAATGGCGGTGGAGTGCGAGGTGGGGAGCGAGATGAGGCTCGGTGGCGTTGGCGCGAGAGGTGGGGAGGCAAGGCGATGTGCGGCGTCGAGGCAACGTGCGACGGCGGCGGCGAGGCGTCCACCCGTGTGCGCGAGGCGTCAAGGCGCGGTGGCGTCCACCCGCACGCGGCAAGGCGTCGAGGCGGCGAGGACATGTGGCGGTGCATGATGAGTGCAGATACGGTGCCGGCGAGCACGAATCTGGCGTCAGCAAGTACAGATTTGGCGGTGCCGGATCCAGCAGTGGCAGCTCTGGATGGGCTCGGCGGGCCCGTGTATGGTTTGTGATTTTTTTTATTTTTTCCTCCTATTAACAGAGGCAGACACATATCCGCCTCCGAAAATGAGTGATTAATAGAAGCCCTAGCTTGAAGGCGGACACAAAAACCGCCTCCGAAAATCCTTTTTAACCACCTCCGAAAATCTATTTTGTAGTAGTGTGCTTAATATCTAGGATTTATTCAAAGTAGGGTTATCTAGGATTGTCTTGCATGGGCTTTTGAATACCTCCATCTATGTCATACTCTAAAAAGGAAATTGTCATATTGAAGTTAGACTTTGAAAAGGCATTTGATAAGATTGAGCACCAGACCATGCTGGAGATAATGCATCACAAAGGGTTTGGAAGTACTTGGCCTTCCGGGATGAGCTTGATGTTTTTCACCAAGGACCTCCTCGATCAGTGTTGTTGAGTGGTGTGCTTGGTAGAACTTTTCACTGCAAAAGGGGATTAGACAAGGGGATTCTCTTTCACCATTGCTGTTTGTTCTGGCTGTCCATGTATTGCGTAGTGTTTTGAATGAAGCAAAGGATCCGCAACACTTGTCCTTGCCAATGCCTTTAAGTTATAGGCAAAGATTTTCCAATTTTCAAATATGCTAATGATACTCTCATCATCATGGAAGGATGCCCTAGACAACTGCTTCACTTGAAGGATCTACTGCAAACACACGCTACCTCAACAGGTTTAAGGGTTATTACTCTAAATCTATTATGATACCTATTAATGTCTCTGAGGTGCCTTTCATTTGCACAAACATTTGGGTGTTGTGTTGGACAGTTGCCTTTTACCTATCTTGGTTTGCCGCTTGGTCTAACCAAACCTAAAGTAGAAGATTTACCCGTTGTATCACGATGTGAAAGAAGCGTAATCACTACTTCTATGTTCTTATCATAAGCTTTGCCGTGTGTCCGATACAATGCTCATAGCAAAGAGAGCCTTTTTCCGGTAGTGCTTTATGGAAGTTTGATGTACACCCTTAGTAAAAAAAAATAGCATGAGCAGGTGAGATAATAATTGAAATCTTGAATATTATCCGGCCTGAACATGGCCTGCCGTGATCGTCCTCTCCCCATGATCGAATCATGACTAGGTCGAGATTCACGGCAACTCAAATGATCTATATTATCTTTCACGGAATCGTTGAGATGACACTAACTGTCATGATCAGCGCACCCCCATGCGACCAGTGGTCCTATAGACTGGGAACGTGCAACCGCATTAATACGACGCAGATCGTAAGCTTGCAGCTAAAGTCAGCTGAACATGTTAATTACTTTGCACGAGGCATGCAAGCAGCTTGGAAGATTCCGCGACGACAAAAGCCGGCCATAATTTTGAACATGGATCGATATCTCATTGGAGACGAAGATAGACTTTGCATCTTCAAAACATAACCATTAATTTCGAGCTCTTTTACGGTGCCTCATACTACCATCTAGTAGTATGGAGTATAGATGAAATCTAACCATCCATTAATAAGGGTAGATTAGTAATCTTGGAGAGACCTACCTGTGGCCCAATCCTCATTTGTGCTGCCTCTTCCCCGTGGCGGAATCGCTCGCGGAGTCGCGGTCGTTCCCGTCCCAGCGACGCACGCCTGTCCGCCGTCCTCCGCGCTGGCCCGACTCCAAATCCCGTCCACCGTCCTCCCAGCTCCGAGCGATGCCCATCTGGCGCGAGGCAGCCATCCCTTCTCTCCTCTCACTCGTGACGAGTCCCGGCCGCCGGGGCTGCCTCGGGCGCCGCCTCCCATCTGCCGTGAGGAAGGCACCCCTTCTTTCTTCTTCGTTCGTGTCGATTCCATTCCGCCGGGGCCCTGAGCGCCAGAAAGCTGAGACGGAGGATGAGGAGGCGGGGGAGCCTGGCGGCGCGGGTGGAGGGGGTTGAGATCGAGAAGACGACGAGTCGGCGGGGCTCGCCGGAGCTGGCGGTCATAGGTCCACCGTCGGCATGAACGAGCTAATGAATGGGGGAGAGGAGAGCAGACGAGTTTACTGATGAAAACGGTCAATCAAATTGTGACATTTTTTGTTTTTGCCTATGATACCTATAGTATTAACAAAATATTACAAAATTACCATTATAGTTTTTGTCTATAATACCCCTATACTACCCATACTTACCGGAGCATACCACCTATACTACTAGTCAAGTTTCTAGTAGTATACAATTATTCTGGACCATTAGATACTTTCATACTGGTCCTTTTTAGATGGTAGTATGCCCTAGTACGAGGCACCGTAAAAGAGCTCAAATAAGTTGATGGAGCAACTCATCATGGAGCAAAAGTATATTCGAAGATGTGCACGGATATCAAGGCTTCTAAATTGTAATTAACAAAACATGTATGTCATCAGGGGCGAGATATGGCTCCTAGCCTACCTAACGAGCTTCCCCGCGCGATCTGTTGTCAGGCATAGACAAAATTATAGGGCCGGCCTTTTTTATTGACATGTTATTGCCTAGGTGTGGCCGGTTGATGCAGTGTCGATTTTTTTTTTCCGTTCGGTCCATTCTAAGCCGGTCGAACAGGTAGACGTAGGAATTGCCGGGCGATTATGGCCACGGGTGTGGTTTGCTAGAGCCAGTAACACGATTGGGTCCTGCAGCAGCATATCCACCGGTGAGAACTGAGAAGAGATCGAGCAGCTGGCTGCATTCTGGCACAAGCAAGAGCTGAAATTAAGTTAGAGGAGAGGTCTTAGATGATCGGTTGAGACTCTGAGAGCTTAAAGTTAGCCTCATACAGAAACAATGGCTTCCACTTCCACTAAGCAGCCTAAGAAGCTACGTATCCTTCTCCTCCCTTTCTTCGCCACAAGCCACATCGGGCCTTTCACAGACCTCGCATTCCACCTCGCCGCAGCCAGGCCTGACACTGTCGAGTCCACGGTTGCGGTCACGCCAGCCAATGCCTCCATTGTCCAGTCCGCCCTCGCACGCCGTGGCCCCGTCCCCGGCCGTGGCACGGTCGACGTCGCCACCTACCCATTCCCCGCCGTCGATGGGCTCCCACCGGGCATTGAGAACCTCTCCACCGTCAAGGCGACGGACGGGTGGCGCATCGACGCCGCTGCTGCCGATGAGACACTGATGCGGCCGGTGCAGGAGAGCATTATCAAGGTGCGCTCACCTGACGTAATCATCACTGACATGCACTTCTTCTGGAACTCCGATGTGGCTTTCGACCTTGGCATTCCTTGTGTCACTTTCCATGTCATTGGAGCATTCCCGTCCATGGCCATGATCCAACTTGGGACCGCTGGTGTCGGTGACACGGACACAGCCACGGTGGTATCCATTCCTCACTTCCCTCCCCCAGATATAAGCCTCCCAGTTACCAAGCTCCCGGAGTTCCTAAAGAACCAGGAAATGGTCCATCGCTTCCTACATCCAATGTTGTCTGGCTTGAAAAAATGCTTTGGCCTTGTTTCCAACACATTCATTGATCTGGAGCGTGATTACTGTGGATTGTTTGTCCGCAATGGTCACGCGAAAAGTACATACTTTGTTGGGCCTTTAGCATTGCCCAATCCATCGACCTTAGGCAGCACCAGCAATTCACCGTGCATAGAGTGGCTAGACACAAAGCCTGCTCAGTCGGTGTTGTACCTTTGCTTTGGCACCTTGACACACGTGACTGAGGCGCAGCTCTACGAGCTGGCCATTGGGCTGGAGGCCTCCAGGAAGCCGTTCTTGTGGGTAGTCAGGGACAGCAAATGGTCACCACCAGAGGGGTGGAGGGAGCGTGTCGGGGACAGAGGCATGCTTGTTGCGGGATGGGCACCCCAAACAGCTATACTACAACACCCAGCGGTGGGGGCATTTGTGACGCACTGCGGATGGAATTCAGTCCTCGAGACCGTGACGGCTGGTGTGCCAGTCCTGACGTGGCCGATGGTGTTTGAGCAATTCATCACCGAGAGGTTTGTTACTGAAGTTCTTGGTATCGGGGAGAGGTTGAGACCAGATGGTGAAGGGTGCGAGGAGAATGAGCTGATCCCTGCCAGCGCAATTGCACAGACTGTGGTGAGGTTCATGGAGGAATCCGGGTGGTCTGGGAACTCAGCAAGAATTAAGGTGGAGGAGCTCTCAATGAAGGCGCACGCAGCTGTGGTGGAAGGTGGCTCTTCCTCCTGTGATCTGCAAAGCCTAATTGACGATCTCATGGAAGCGAGATTTGGGGGTGAAATGTAGCTTTACCTACAAAATGTAAGGGCAGTTCTCGTTCTTTGTGGCGTTCCGAAATAAAATGGTGTATGTGATCATTAAATGAGGATATCACATGGTGGCTTCCATAAAGTGGTGACCGCTGAGTATGAAGATAATACTCCCTCCGTCCAAGTATGCAAGTCGTTATCGAACTTGGCAAGATCTTTAATAATAATACTTGACTCTTAATAGCTTTTTTATATAATAATATTTGTAGCAACAAAATTATAGTCATGTAAAACTACTTGTAAATATGGATACAACTATATGATTGTTACAAGACAATCTTTATTACACACGATTAATCGTAGGTCAAAGTTTTCAAAGTTTAATTCTTGAATTACATGGGTGTCTAGTATAGTTGGACGGAGAGAGAATTAATTTAGATAGATTCATATTGGTTCGTCTAAGTTGACCTTGGAATTGTATTTTATTCTAACGGCCATAGTTAAGAGAAACTTATATACTGCACTTCTGCTAAAGGGAAGCAAGTTAAGTGTGCTATAAGTTGCACATTAGAAATATAGCATGATCGATGATCTATAGAATCAATTTACATCACACACTACATGAATTTAGTATAGGCAACATAACATGTATACGTAGAAACCAGCCTCTCGGTGAAAACTATGTAAACTTTAATTTGGACTATACGATGTTGATCCATTTAGAGGAGGTGGGAGGAGTGATTTGCAAGGGAGACGGGTGGTGCGCAAGGTGATTTACAGATCCAAGTTTGATCACACCTTGTATACAGGGACGAAGGGAGTATTATCTACCGTCACCGATCACCACTTTATTGAGGCCACCAGACGATATCCTTGCAAATCATCCCTCCCACCTCCTCCGAACACCCTTTTGAATCAACATCATGTGGCATAGATTGAAGTTTGTATAGTTTTCACAGAGATGTTAGTTTGCATCTGATATGTTACCTTTTTTTGTTTACCCTTCATAAAATAAAACATGGATGACTTTGTGAATAATAAATGTGTGTACATGAAATTTTGGTGTCGAATACAATAAGTCGTGCGCTATATATTTTGTATCCTCTAATGCAATGCCAGGACAAATCTGGTTTCTACCATAGCATCACGATAACGATATAGTTCATGAAGTATTCGTCACGATCCCCCATATAAGAAAATTAGAAGAAGAAGAATCAAGGACGATTCGAGTACATATAGATAGAGGCACGACAATGAGATCTCACGAGCTTCAGGGTATGGGTATCTGGCTTGGAGATCATGAAAGTGATCTGCGCGGCGTGGGTCATAGGTGACAAGAAACATGCGAAATGTGCAACGCACAGAGGCAGCAGATAAATCACATGTAGCATGGCTACAGAGGTGGGCCTGGGGTTCTCACTTACGGAAGTAAATAACCGGCACTGCTAGCGCCCAGACGTCAAATGTCTCGGCGCAACATCAGACGATGTTGCGTGCAACATCGGTGTATGTTGAGTGCAACATCAAGTCGTTTTTGAAACATCAATATGAAATATTTGCAACACCAAGTCATTTATTGAAACATTCGTACGAAATATTTTAAATATCAAGTCGTTTTTGAAACATCCATATATATGAAATATTTACAACATCAAGTCATTTTTTGATACATTCATTTGCAACATCAAGTCATTTTTTGAAACATCTATACAAAATTAACTAGAAAATACAAAGAAATATACTGGGACATTAAGAAAACGTTATTGCAACAAGAGACAATTGCAACATCCAGAACAAAGAACTCATTCTTGTAAAATACAAAGAAATATTTGCAACATCTAGATTCAATGATTGCAACATTTCAAAAATCATTTGTGCAACATTCTCTGTGTGTTGCATGCAACATTACTAGTACCAGTGATCAATGCAACATTACTTGCAACATGTGTGTTAAATATGTGCAACATCGTAACATCCGGATCTACTCACAACATTGCAACAAGCGGGTGCATGATATTCTTATTTTCGGTTGGACGTCCTGCTTGTAGTATAATCATTTGTTTTATGATATAATTTGAATCCTAGAATGACTTGTTTTTTGATGGAGGGAGTACAGTTGAGAGGCGTTTGTTCTAGGCCGATGTGGGACCATCTCGTGATCTGAGAAGCATTCCTAATTCGTAATACGGTAAGTAACAATTTACAACAGTCCATTTTACCCACGTGCAGTGTGAGACTTGAACTCAGAACATCCAGCCTTGAGCGTAGCTTTCTTACCTTCCCTCCTACAAAATAGATTAGCTTTATAGGGAGATAGGTTAGTTTTGAATTCACCCGTGAAGACTCTTTTAGTCCTAGTTGGTAATATCAACCGGGACTAAAGACCACCTTTTACAGCAACTGAGAATAAAAAAGCTTTGGTAGCGCCCCATCTTAGAATCATAATCAAGGAGGATTAGAGTACAGAGAGAGGTGGGACAACGAGATCTCACGTGGTTCAGGGTATCTGGCTTGGAGCTCATGAAAGTGATCTGTGCGGCGCGTTCCATAGGTCGGTCGAAAGAGAGAGATGGGAAATGTGTGACGCACGGAGGCAGCAGATGAATCACGTGTAACACAGCTGCAGTGGTGGGCCAGGGATCGTCATTAGCGAAAACAAATAACGAAGGACATATGGTTGAGAATCGTTCGTTTCATGCTGATGTGGGACCGTTCTGATCCTATAAGCATTCCAAATACAGAGGCTTGTTTGGTTCCATCGGATTCAATTCGGGCCGAAAATGGTGAATATAACAAGAAATTCATGATAGGTAGAGCTAGAGACCGGGATTTATTCCCGGTCGAAAACTAATTTACTTATGAGGGATACAACAAGAGACCCGGAATGATTGCTCATCTCATGACTAGTGAATTGATTTCTGGTCTTTTGGTGTCGCTATCATGAGTAAATTAGTTCTTGATCCGGAATGAATCTCAACCTCTTATTGTACTTATCATGAATTTCTTGTTATATTTATCATTTCCGGCCCGGATTGAATCCAATGTAACCGGTTCCATCAAATTCAATTCGGGCTGGGAATGATAAATATAAGAAGAAATTTATGATAGGTATATTTAGAGACCACAATTTATTCCAGGCCAGAAATTAATTTACTCAGGATGGACAACAAAAGACCCTGAATGATTCCCCACCTATTCACTAGTGGATTGGTTTTCGGTCTTTTGGTGTTACTAGCGTGAGTAAATTAGCTCTTGAACCGGAATGAATCATGGTCTCTTGTACCGGCCCTGCTTTGATTAGAATACTTAGAAAAAAGTTGATCAAAGGTCAGTCCTGGTTTAAACATCCTTCCCTGATCCTTAGCTTCATTCACCTTACAGTTTCCAACCTCAGGGCTCTTGGGTTTCAACATTCTAGGGCGCCCAGAGTGAAAACCGGTACCACGTGTTTTTGTTAAAACCGGTACCTCTGGTTTCTTCTATGAAGTCAAACTAGCTGTCTCTTCATCATCTTTTGAAGATAAACCGTGCCCCCCGAGACCAGGAGCCCTGAGAGTGACTCTGAACGACTCTCTACTATTAGGAGTCTTCTCACACACCACTTCTCTAGTCAACACCTTGTTCTGTACATCTTCGGGTCGGCATTCACCAATCACCACATTTCTGCCTTTAGTTGTTTAGGCTTGATGCCGCCCAATCAAAACCTTGGGCTGCTGCAGGTCCATGGTATTGATAGAAAAATGTGTCTTGCCTACTTACATCTCATGGAGAGTTAACCGTCCTTCCTTTAGGGCCGATTGAATCTGTCGACGAAAAACATTACAATCATTAGTAGCATGAGAAAAAATAATTATGAAACTTACAATATGCTCGTCTCTTTAATTCTTCAGGTACTGGCATGGTATGAGATATCTTGATGTTCCCGATCTTAAACAATTCATAAAAAATGCGATCATATTTAGAAAAATAAAATGTAAATTTGACCTTTTCTTGCCGACTCTTTTGAGCCCGCTCAATGAAGTGCAAGAATAAGATTTAGACTTAGATGGCCAAACAAATTCAACAATATAAACTTCATTATCCCCATCGTCTGTGCTATCGGATTTATAATCAACAACATGAAAATTAAACCGATGAGGCTTAGAACTCTCTTTGGTATTTTTAATCCTACTTTCTTGCAACAAAGCTTTTATTTGCACTTGAGCAACTGATAGAAAATCATGACCTTCTAATTTTTCTCTAATAGAAGATCTTAAACCTTTAATTGCAACATCAGCAAAATCAACACTAGAAATTAACAAATGAAAACAACAGTTCTTTGTATCCTTGAGTCATCTAAACTATTCAAGAACCGACTCTTCCTTTCCTTGGTTAACCGATGTTAAATCTGTCAATTTTAATTGTGGACTCCTACTACAAAAGTGATCATGAAACTTTTGCTCTAATTGACTCTATGAAGTAATTGAGCCGGGAGCTAAAGATGAAAAGCAGGCAAAAGCAGTTTTAGACAAAGACAATGAAAATAAATGCACTCTCAATGCCTCATAGAAACCCGCTTCTCCTAACTGAGCTATGTATTGACTAATATGTTCCCAAGTAGTCCTATTATCATCACCACTGAATTTAATGAAATCAGGAACACGCCGCCATCAGGATAAGCAACATAATCAAACTCAGCACTATATGGGTTTTGATATAACTCAGAGTTACCAATATCAACACCAAACTTATTTTTTCATCAAACCAGCCAAATCATCCTTAAATCTAGCAAATTCAATACTCGAATTAGAACTATTTGGCTACTGTGGCATATTATTAATCCTTTGGTCCATGGGAGGTATATAACTAGCCTGAGTGCGCCCTGCATCCCCTCCATATATAGCATTTGAAACACCATGTGTAGAAACTAAAGTACTTGGAGTAGATGACACATGTGCAGCTACTGAATTATGTGGTATAAATTTTGCTACTGCATTGTTTTGGCTTGGAACAACTAAACTGGGCACAACAGATAATGGCATAGGCTGTTCAGGCGCCAAGACCATAGAACCGGTCTGACCGGTTGTGGAAACCGGTGGAACCGATTATGTCGTGCTCAGCGGTGGTGTGGCTCCTGGCGTTGCTTGCCTTGGATAAAAACCCAACGGCATACTGTACAATGGCTCCTGGGGAGTGCCATCTGGTGTAGCCGATGCATTTTCTTGAGAGCTAGAATAATATTATTTGTAAGCTAAAAATTCATTAGTTAATTCCATGTTCTTTTTATCCATAACTTCTGACTTATCAAACAAAAGAGTAACCATCTCTAGAGACACGTGATCAGGCACAACAGTACTAGGTTTAGATGAGGATGACTCAAGGTCTGGATTGCTTACATTGGGAATTACCTCAATCTTGTCTTTACTCAACTTGAAAGAAGACATCACGAATTCTTACACACGCTTGGGCTGACGATCGTCCCGCACCTTCCGGAAAGTCTTCAAGAATTCGCTCTGGATGTGCTTCTCAAGCACTAGGTATTCTTCATGATCTTTTGGGCTGCGATCCTCCATGGTGGTCGCCACGATGATGCCCTCTCCAACGTCGAAGCTCATTGTGCCAGGGTTTAGTAGATAGGTCTCAATAACCTGATCTCTTTCCCCAGCGGAGTCGCCAAAAGTGCGTTGACGTGAATTCTGGTCAACACATAGCAAGAACTAGATCGCGCGGTCGTTGGAATCATCTCACGATGAACTCCTGCACAAAACCGGTAGGCCAGGTTTTTGGTAAAACCGGTAGGCCTGATTTCATCGGGGTTAGCCTTGAAAATCTAGAATCACCATCCCAGGAGGGACCCCATCAGGGATGGTGTGCCTAGGGTTGCTCTGAGATTGGCAGGCCACTTAGAACGTCTTCGATCGATGTAGAGATGAAGGAACAAAGCAAACAAAGGGGTTGGAAAAGATTTAGGTTTTAGAGATAAAAATAAATAACGTATTTGATCGATTGTATCGTGATAAACCTCAATCGGCCATAACCCTTTATATTTATAGGGTGGAGAGGTCTTACCCCACAAGGAAATCTTTTTACAAACCGAGAATCTATCAAATTCTCTAATTCTCCTCGGACTCCTAGCAAAACCGGTAGTTCTGGTTTTACAAAACCGGTAGGCTTGGTTTTCCCTCTGCCAGATTCTCTGAATCGGCTACATGCCAATTTCGGCCATCAACGACTTCAGCCTGAAATCTGTCCAAGGAAAAATGCAGCGATCATCATGTGTGGAATGTAGTCTTTGTGGATGCAGTGAAACAAAAGAAGACACGGGGAGACGGTGTTCCACTAAGGCAAGCTGTGGAGTGGGTGCGAGACACTGCATTTGATCTTTGGCAGTTGCTGCACCTGTTAATAAAGAATATTCAGAAAGAAATTAAGAAGTGGAGGAGGCCAATGAATGGATGGTTTAAGTGCAATGTTGATGGTGCTTTCCAGCATGATGCAGGCACGGGAGCAACTAGAGTGGTTATTCGAAACCATGATGGTAACTTTGTTGCTGGCAGAGAATCATGGCAAGCGAACTGCCCAGATGCACTGACAATGGAAGCACTAGCATGCAGGGACGGTTTGCAGTTGGCTCTTAATTTGGGCATCAACCAAATATACATTGAAACTGATTGCCTGGAGTTGACACAGCTATGGGAAAAGTTGGATACGCAAAGGTCGGTCATTAAGTTGATTCTGATGGAGATCAAGCAACTAAGCAGGAGCTTCGATGAGTTTTCTCTAGTTTTTGCATTTCGTTCTTGTAATAGAGTAGCTCATGAATGTGCGAGGTAAGTGTCGAGAGAGCAGACGGTGGCGGAGTCGCTTTACGAACCCCCAACTGCTATTCTCGACTTGCTAGCAGCAGATTGTAATCTGATGATACGATCCATGAAGATCCTTTCCTCAAAAAAAAAACTTTGATCTCATCATTGGAAGGGTGATGTGTATGGAATATTCATTGTAAATAAACAACAAATATTTGGAGACAAACATATTGAGGTGCAGCCCTTTGTGAAGCTCTAGTGACCCTAAAATGAAGGATGTCTTGATCAAGTTCGTTGGTTCAAGAGACAAAGCAAAGGTGAAGGACAAGTGATGACTTTGCCGTGAAGAACCCAACTAAGGTGAAGAATCAAGCCAAGTGGTTGATATCGAGGTATTAAAAGTCAAGTATTGTGCATGTGTTGCACATAAGAGAGGGCGAAAGAGAAAATTTTCTTTTGAGTTCATTTGCATATGTGATTGAGCTTTAGGCACTTAGCGAAGGAAAAAGTCAATATTACTCCCCTCAACTATAAGCAAAGTCCACATAACCCCATAAACGATCTTTTGGTTCATTTTGCCCCCTAAACTATGTCACTTGGTGTATTCTACCCCCTAATATAATTTTTCTTTTTTATTTCTCCATGCACAAGTTGAATTTTAATTTAAAATTTTGCATGATTGTAGTGAACATCACAATGTATCTCAAAAAAATATATTATGAATTTTTCGTCACTAGTTTTTGTATAATATCGTGTCCTACGGATTAATTAATTATTAAATATCTTACCCCCATCAAAATAATGACAAAAAATAATTTTATATTTTTTTATCATGCATTATGATGTTTACTATCATCTCCCAAAATTTGAACGCAATATGACACTTGTACATGGAAAAATAAAAAAGAGAAATTGTATTAGGGGGTAAAATAGACCAAATAACATAGTTTAGGGGGTAAAATAAACCAAAAAATAGTTTAGAGGGTTATGTGGACTTTGCTTATAGTTGAGGGGAGTAATATGGACTTTTTCCCTTAGCGAAGGGTCAAGTGAGTCTTGGCTCGTTACTCTTGGTGTTTTCTGCTAGAGAAGGTCTGGTGTTGTGATCCTGTGATCTTCTGAAAAGAACCTTTTGAGAAGGTCTGGTGTGGTTGTGAGAGGCTTTGTGCTCGCCTAACCGGAGTGGTGAAAAGCAACTCTAGTTGAATCAAGATGTGGAGAGGTTCATTGATTCCAAGCCAGCTTATAGAAAAGTGGATTCTTGGTAGAGGAGTGGTTGGAGTTTTGAAAATCCCCTCAACATGGATTAGGGATGACCGGCAAGTCACCGAGAAAAATTTGGTGTCTCCATTGTGGTTTGCTTTCTTGAGCTTATTTCCTTTGTGCAATTTATATTCAATTAAATTTACATTCTTAGAAATAGTGTTGCTTGCATGTCTCCCTAGGATTGCAAAACTTGTCTCCCTATGTTTTGCGAGATTTTATTTTAGAACCGACTCTAGTCAACCTCGTCGATCCTACAATATTGTAATAAAACACTCTTTATAGCAAATTTTAAATGAAATGAACTGTCCATTAGTTAATGAGTAATTCTGTATGAATGAATAGGAATAAAGGAAGGAAAGAAGAAAATAAGGATCCTTTTCTGTATTACGTTCCAAATCTTTTGCCATATTCTTCTTTCTTGTGATGGGTATGCTTAAAAAGAAAAGGAATAAAGGGTTAATTCGTCCTTCATAGCCATTTCTTTAACAATTGAATGGGAACATACTCTAGATCGGAATCCGAAGAAAGTACTACTAGAACTACTTGATCATTTTCACCAATTTCAAGTCCTTATTACGATTGCTTTTTTTTAGGAAAAATATCTGATGTCATCATATGTCACGCGGTCCGATATTTAAGGGCATGTATAATAAGGTCCAGTTAGTAGACTGAAAGATTTTCCATATAAAAAACATTCTAGGTAGAGTGAGAAGATGACATGGAGAAACGAGCGGATGAATGCTGAGTCGTCTGGCTAAATCACAACGCCTGATAACCAAGCCTCCATTGCCAAGATGCATCTTCCAACTTCCCACAATCAAGCACGGCCAAATCAATGCTCCGCTCCCAAATCGACCGGATTCGCACCCAAATTGACCAGTAGCGCGTCCAAATCGACTGGCGACCTCGCCGGCCGGCGGTTGGTGGCATGCTTGCACGGTAAAATCAAGCGATGAGATCCAACAAGGCTGGACGACGCCGGATGCGGCGAGGAGCGGCCGACAATGCTGCAGCGGAAGCTGGCAGGGCACCAGCCGCGGCACTAGGACGCACAGGGGCTGCAGCCGCCTCTGTCTGCACACCTGCACTGCTCATGAGCTCGAGCATCGTCGTGAGGCAGCGTCTAGAGGCCTGCTAATTAAGCCAACAGGCAAGCCAGCTAATGTTATCAGTATCACTTCCATCGTCTTATCATTGTTCCGACTAGCAAGAGATTGCAGCAGCTAGGGAGCTATAGCAGATGACTCGTGAAAGATTGATGAAATCGCCACAAAGATGTATACCACAACAGATCATATACACATACAAGCATAAAATATTTAAATCTCCTCTCTTGGCTAAATTAATAGCCAAGTATTATAAGAGTTGGCTATAATGCTGGCTTCACATGACATGGCATTTGCATCAGCGAGCAGCTAGCAGACTAAATAATTAGGCTTGCTCTGAGAAGAATCACTACCTGCTCTAAAGACCTATGTGCTGGACCCATGATGATAGGTTCTCAAGTGGTGCACTGGTGGTTTTGTTTAGCAATAATTAGAGTTCTAATATGTTGAACTTACACTTGTAGCGCTCTCAACACACATCAATATATACCTAATAATTAGACTCAAATATATGTGACGGACCACGGGGGTGTTTGGAACCTGTGGCCAAACTTTTGTCCGATGCTAATTAAGCGGCATGAGCTAATTATAGAACTAATTGCAATCATCTGAGCTAATTCGTGAGATGATCAATTAATCAGAATTAATCGATCATTAGAAAAATGGTTACTGTAGCACAATGGCCACCCTTGATGACTCTCCCTTCTAGTGGTTAATATGATACCAATTAACTAACCAGCTCACGTAGTAACTAGGAAGTCTCATGACTAAGCGAATTCTTAGATTAATGCAGGAGTGATACAAAAGTAGAGATTTAAGTATACGGCTTATGCAGTAAATTTAAAACCAAACTATAGCGTACGGCCGGCCAACCATGGAAAACGAGAGCAATAAACTAATCAAACTAGCAATGTTTAACCAATCATTAGTTACTCGAGTATAAATTTACTTTATCTTGAAAAGCAACATTTCACAAGTAAATGAATTTAGCGGCCGCTCACCTGACCGGCTGACCGAGCTAATTACAGTGCTGCCCAAACAAACCACTGCGTCGGACCTTACCTGCTGAACCGCGCCATGGCGTGCTTGAAGCATGGGCCGCGTGCTCAACTAACTGCCAAGGTGGACGCGCGCCTGTCCAGTGTTCACCACGCACGTGGGCGCACGTGGGCCGCCGGAGGAGACAGCCACCAGCCCACCACCATGGTTTGAATATCTCTTTTTCTTTAAAAGAAACAGGAGGGGTTCCCTACTGATTACATATAATATTATAGTAGATATAATAGTTACATGAGATACAAGAAAAATCAAGAGACAAAGAAAGAAGTAAATAAAATCCAATCTATGCAAAAATGTTGTCTATCCATGAAATCATTTGGGAGGGTAAATTCTTGTTTGCTCTAAGAACAACCAGAGCAAATTCCTTTTGAAAGAGACTCTTGGAGTTAAGGATTGACGGCTGCACATTCCTGAAGATCAGATCATTTCGCGCCATCCAAATGCATCAGCAGATAAGAATAACAACATCCAGGAAGAAAGGGACATGTAGTTGCTGCCGGAAGCTCTCCACCGAAATGAGGAATTCGTCCTGGTCTGAAATATGCAGATTAAAAAGAGCCCAAAATTGATGCGCAAATGGGCATTCGAGGAATAAATGAGCAGCAGTTTCCTCATCCCTGGCCATACAAAGCACACAGTCATAACTTGGAAGCTCCATATTTCGTCGTCTAAGAAGACCTCTCGTACTAAGACGATCCTTGAGCAGTAGCCAGAAAAAAGTTTTATGCTTGTGTTGAATCGATGTTTTCCATAGCCATTGAAAAACAGGGTGCACGAGGGCTGTACCTGTGAGATGTCTGTAAGCCTTTGACGATGTAAATATAGGAGAACCCCAGATGTATACCCATGTGTCCGAGTCTGAATCAGTGGAATTGGCATTATGCTCAAGGGCGTGTAGAAGTGACTGCAACTGCTCAAATGCCAAAGCCGATAACGGCAAGTGAAAAAACTGACTTAAATCCATGATCTGTTTGGCTTGGCGCACACTAATGTTCTTATGCTTTGTGAATCAGTATAACTCAGGATATTCAAGTCTATGTATTTTGCAATCCCAGAGGTCATGCCAAAGACTGCAGGTTGAGCCATCTTGGAGCGAGACAACAGCCATTCCTTTATATTTATCTAGCAGTTTTAAAAGATTCCTCCGCCAGAACGAACCTTTAACTGTGTGATCAGGAAGCTTCCCATTGGCATAATATTTCTCCAAGATGAGCTTAACCCAATGAACATCCATTTTGTTGTAGAATTTTTGCAAGTATTTTAATAGAAAACCTTCATTTTGAGTACGGAGGTTTAAGACCCCAAGCCCCCCTTCAGTTTTAGGCGGGCATACCATTTCTCAAGCAGCCTTTGGCGGGTTCTTGGCATTAACATTCCCACCTCTCCAAAGACAGTGTTTTCTGTTCTTATCAACATGATGTATCACTGTCTTCTGTATAGCAAAAGTGCACAAAAGAACATTGGTACTTATGTAAATTAAATACCGCATTAGTCATCTCAAGCTTGCCAGCTTGCGTGAGCAAGGTGGAAGTGCTTAATAATCTCTGCTCACAGCGAGAGACTAGGGGGAGGAATTCCTCGATCTTAGGCTTGGTGATGCCCAATGGAAGATCAAGATATGTAAATGGCAATGATCCAACAGCGCATCCAAAGGTTTGGGCCAAGAATTCTGTCTTAGTTTCATCAACATTAATTGGCACTAACATAGACTTAGAGAAATTCACCTTGAGCCCGGTAGACACTGCATAATACTTCAACAGTGACTTTAGGTGCAGAAGCTGTGTGGGACAACCCTCCATGACAATCAGTGTATCATCTACATACTGCAGAATTGGGAAATCCGTGTGTAAACAAGAGGGATGGGGAGTCTTGAGTAACTGGTGAGTCTTGTCATCATTGAGTAGTGATTGGAGAAGGTTTGCAGCCAGCACAAATAACAGAGGAGATAGTGGATCACCTTGTTGGACACCTCTCTTGCAGTGGAAAGCTTTGCCAGGTTCACCATTTAATAAAATGGATGACGTGCCCGAATTAAAAATCATCTTCATCCATTGTAACCATCGGGGTCCAAAGCCTTTGTGTGTCATGATTTCCAGCATAGCCTGATGTTCAATCTTATCAAAAGCCTTCTCAAAGTCTAGTTTGAGGATGACAATTTCATTTTTTGAATGGTGGCAGAGATGTAGGTAATCAAATGACTAGGCGAGACAATCTTGGATAGTTCTGGTTGGAATAAAACCATATTGGTTAGTATGCACTAAAGACTGAATCACTAACTGCAACCTGTTGGCAAGGAGTTTCATTAAGATTTTTACTGAGATATTAAGCAAAGAGATGGGCCTGACGTTTGATGCACAGGTGGGTCCATCTACTTTTGGTATTAGTGTGATATCTCTCTTTTGACCCACTGATGCTTTGCAGACATAGTTCCCCCCATGGAAGGCTTCACATAAGGCATAAAAGTCGAACTTCATGATATTCCAACATTTTTTAATGAACTCTGCATTGAAACCATCAGGACCAGGTGACTTGTCGGTCGGCAGTGCAACCACTACATGATCAATTTCCTCAGAAGAGGACTCTTCAAGGACAGAGAGGTCCTGGTGGACTTGCAATAATGCAGATAGATCAACTTGCATCTGCTGCGCTTTAGAAATGCCCAACCTTTCTTTATATGCATTCCAGAGGATCTCAGCCTTGGCATCATGGGTGGTCTGTAACTCACCGTTGCTGTCCATTAGAGTGGTAATTAACTTCTTTCTATACTTCATAGTAGCATTGGCATGAAAGAATTTTTCCCTGCATCACCAAACTTGACCCATTTAACATTACCCCGTTGCTTCCAATAAATCTGTTGCTGCTTAAGAAGTGTGAGTAACTTCTCCATCAGTGTGGATTTAAAGTTCCATTCTTGCAATGTAAGATCCCTGCACTCCTCTAGGAACTCAAAGAAGGAGAGTGTTAGTTTAACATTAGTAATGGTAGCCTGCAGGTTAGACAACGTGGATTGCCAAGCCTTTAAAACCCTTCTCAGATTCTTGAATTTTGCAGAGATAACTTTAGCTTTGTCATGGAGCCCTGTAGGAAGATTCCAGGCATGTTGTACAACTAGCATGAAATCCGGGTGGTCCATAAGGTAATTTTCAAATCTGAAGATTATACCTTTGGGAATGTCAGTTACAAAACTAATAACACAGGGTACATGATGAGATGTTTGCATTACTAAGGGCCAAACCATCGTATTTGGGTAAGATAGAGTCCAAGTATTAGAAGTAAAGAACTAATCAAGTCTCTCCAACAAGGGATCTTGTTGTTTGTTGGACCAAGTGTATTTTCGGCCCTGCAAAGGTAATTCCACTAACCTTTAAGCACTTATCGCTTCATTAAACAGAAACATCTCAGTTTCATCTCCACCTGGCTTATTTCTATCCTCTGGTTTCCTCATAAGATTGAAATCTCCTAAAATCATCTAATCGATATCATCTGGCATATCAATGTTTTTTAGACATTCAGTGAACTCTATTTTACCCTCTCTTGTACATGGTCTGTACACATTAGTGAGGATCCATTCTGCATTGTTGTGATTCGATTTGAAATCAATGGAAACCGCAAAATTATTCCTAAAGGAGCGGTGACCGTCAAAAAGCACAGATTTCCAGATGGTGATGATCCCTCCCGATGCACCCACCGATGGAAGATATTCAAACGCATCAAACGCAGGAGGGCAAAACTTCCTGATAAACGCAATATCAAATGTTTATCTTTTAGTTTCATGTAAGCAGATCACATCACATCTACTCTCCACAATCTTATCCCTGATGGAGTCTCATTTCTTATCTAAATTTAAACCTCTAACATTCCAGCAAAGAATCTTGTAGTCACAAGAAGGATGGATTATACTGCTCATGATTAAAAATAGATAAGAGGAGGATGTTTATGTCATGAAGATCATGCATAAAAGATAAGGGAGTATTATGAGTCATGTAAGAGCTAAAGTAGCCAACACGATGAGAGTTTAAATTATCCAAAAGTTTGAACAAAAGGCAAGACTCATAATTCAAGATCACCCCAGGCTCCATCTCACTTCTTGGGCTTCTTTGAGATTTGTTTGTTGTCATCATCATTTTCTGGCTTCTTGCTTTTCTTGACTGCCTTCTTACTCTTCCCAGGAGTTGAGGCCTTCTTCTTCTTGTTGAAAGCAACATCAGTTAGCTGACTGGGGTCAATATCACAGAATGTTGCCCCTAAATTGCGAATGACTGAAGGGGAGATTGTTTGTCACACCTGGTTTTACAAAATAAACCAAATGCATCTCATATGTGCGCCAGGATCAAGTTCCACATATATGATAGACTTCATGAATATCAAAACACGGGGTTTTAGTGGAAAGATATAAAACAAATACATTACAATCGTTCTATAGCAGCGGAATCTTTGACTCTTCACCACAGGCAGTTGACTGGGGGTTGCGTACGCCTAGCATCATCTTCAACACTGAGGTGCTCCACACATTCTTCTCTTTCTGATCCAATGTTTAGCAAGGGTGAGTACACTTATGGTTGGTACTCAGCAAGTGGGTGAAGGTGCAGGGCATCAAGGTGAGGCTAAGCTATGAGCGGTTAGCATTTTAGTTGGTCAAGTTTTATTAGCAAGCACCTAGTTACTACGGTATAAGTGTATACCAACCCCAATTAAGCATGATGAGAGAGAGAGCATCATAGCTATCAACATCCATAACCAGAGAACCATGATTTAACTTTTTGTTCAATAACCTTATCATGTGAGGGTCCGGGCCGTTCATGACCCTGAACACGGCTATTGCAATAGATTTTAACACTATGCGGAGGTTGTACAGCTTTACCCACAATTTGTGTCTCCCCTTTCGCCTGGGTTTGCAAAGCCCTTAAACACTTCCGAGATGAGTGGCGAGGGATTCACTACTAGGCCTTTCCAAAGAATTCCTATACGTGGATGCTTGATCCCAAAACGTGCAGTCCATCAGAAGCCGAAGCTTCCCTTCTCCGCTCTCTCCATACACATACTCAAAACCACCCTCAAGCAGTTCAAACACCACGCATAGTTCATCTAATTACTTGGCATAGGTCAGAGCCATGTGACATTGTGGTTGTACGGGAAATCCTGGGTGGTTCTCTATGTTCCAAATAAATCAAATGTTCTTGCTTAACAGGACCAACATGTTCCATATTCATCATCATAGACCTCCATGAACTAGTAGTAAGCAACTAGCCTTTATTCTAGCATGAGCATGAACCAAGGTTGTTCAAGGGTGTGGGTAAAAAGTCTAGTCATCCTTATGGGTTCCCATCATAGTTAATAGAATAACAGCATAAAGCAAAAGTGCATATAGCATGATGTTTCATGGGATCAAAGTAGAATATACTGAACTACACGGCAATCAAGGCATACAATGAATGAATAACTAAACAATACACCAAACATGAGCAACAAAATGGAGCAAGCATGAAACAGGTTGAGGTTTGGGCAAGGATCGCGAGGGTACGAGAAACGCTTAAAATAAAGCTATGGTTGTAAAGATACAACTATCGAGGGATTTTGGTGATAAAAGAATAAATACTATATGCTTCATTTATTTTAAATTAAGAAAGGACACGAGATGAATATTTCAGAATTCACTATTTAAATTAATCAGAATTATACTTTCGTTTGAAAAGGTGAGCTAGCTCTTAATCAATTTTATTTGCAAAGGTGCATATATAAGTTATACCAATTAAACAATTAACTTTAGAAAAAGAGTTATATATGGACATCTAATTGAATAGTTTTATTATCCGTGTTCAGCTAGTCACATTGTTATTTAGAAATAAATTATAATAGTATTAATCATATTGAATTTATTCATAAAAATGAGGTAAAGTCTAGTTTGCTTTTAATTAGAAAAGCTATTTAAATAATTGTTAATTAAATTTAACATCATTTGCTTATGAAACAACAGGGTAAAACTCTAGCCATATTTTAGTTACAAAAAATGCTGGTTCAATAAGAATTAATCCAATTAACTTTATTATAAAAGGAAAAAGTCCATATTACTCCCTGAACTATAAGCAAAGTCTATATAACCCCCTAAACTATCTTTTGGTTCATTTTACCCCTTAAACTATGTAACTTGGTCTCTTCTACCCCCTAATACAAATTGTTTTTTTATTTATCCATACACAAGTTAAATTTTAATTTCAAATTTTGCCTGATTGTAGTAAACATCATAGTGTATATGAAAAAAAATATATTATGAATTCTTCGTTATTCATTTTTGTACAATTTTGCATCTTATGGATTAATTAAATATATTACCCTATCAAAATAATGACAAAAAATCATTTTTTATTTTTCCACCATGCATTATGATGTCTACTGTCATATCATAAAATTTGAACGTAATATGACACTTCTACATGGAGAAATAAAAAAAGACAAATTATGTTAGGGGGTAAAATAGGCTAAATGACATATTTTAGGGGGTAAAATAAACCAAAAGATAGTTTAGGGGGTTATGTAGACTTTGCTTATAGTTCAGGGTAGTAATTTAGACTTTTTCCTTTATAAAACACGAAGGTAGAGCTCTAGTTATGTGGGGGTCATGGATTAGGGGGCCCACTGTCAGCCGCCTGCGAACGTCGCACGAACAGAGGAAGACCCTGGCAGCGCTAGTTACGACTGGTCGGAAGGCTCCGTCTCGCCCGACCTACCAAGGATCTGGGAAGCGTGGAGATATAAGCCTATGTCTCGTCTGACCGTGGTCCCCTCCAGATGACCAGTGGGTGGAAGGGGTCGGCACGTCCGTCTCGCCCGAGCCCCAACCCCTCAGGTCGGAAGGGCAGAGCCCCATGAGGGGTCCCGCCCATCGATGAGTACTCATGGAGGAAAAGGGGGGAGTCCCGGAGACCCTCCCCAAGTCAAATCTGGCTTGTGAAGGAGAAGGCGTGCGGCTTACGCTTTCTCCCGACCGACACCCGACATCACCTGCCAGCCTGCCAACTGAAAAGCTGATCTGCAGCCCTGCGTTAGGGAAAAGGTAACTGCATGCGCGCTGCTGCGCTAGCGGCCAAGAAGGAAGCTACCGCGAAGCTGCCGGTGGGAAGGTGAAGGACACACGACGACCAAGGAAGGGGTCGCCAAGACGCACTAGGCCGACAGCGAGCAACCGTCGGGGGCGTCCGGCCTTCGAGGATAGATAGGTCGACATTGTAAAGCTGTCCTCCTCTTGAGCTATAAAAGAGGAGGGCGTCCCTGCGAGAGGGACGATTCCAATTTCTGGACTCTCGATCTCTAGAGCACTTAGTCCCCTACACGCACATTCCACACACAAGGCTTGAACCGGCCTTCCTTGTAATTTGCCGCCAAGAGAGCAATACGATCAGGAGCTCGTTGCACTGGACGTAGGGATCATTCCTGAACCAGTATAAATCCTTTGTCTTGCGTCTCTTGAACCATTCTCCACCGAGACGTGCGTGTTCTGTGATCAACACTCGCCGGCGTGAGGTACCCTGCGTACCACCCGTCGACAGTTGGCGCGCCAGGTAGGGGCCTGCGCACGTCTACGTCTTCATCGACACCCGGTACGAGATGGCTGGTTCCGGTGACCATCAGTTCTGGTTGGGCGCGACCATCCGCTTCGGCAGCCTCGAGTTCCTCATGAACGAGACGCCGAACGCTCGCGGTGGCACGCTCCGCCTCGTCCTCGCCGACAACCCCGACAGCCCGGCCGCCCGCGCGGGACAAGTCCCCTGTGGTGGCCCGGCAGTATCCACGGCCACCTCGAAAGGGGCCGCGACAGCCACGCAGGCAGAGAGAGTCATCTCTTGGAACCCCATCGCATTGTCCAGGGTGGGGCGCGAACGGATCGTGCACCGTCTTGGCGGGAGCGACAACTCAACCCAAGCACTCCAGTGGAAGCGTTCGGGTTCGTCTTTGTCACGCGGCTCCAAAAGCCAAGTGACCAAGAAGGTCGACGCGGGCTCATGAAAAGGTGAGGCGTCAGCCTTTCCTTTTGGGCTGAAGAACGCGTCACAAGCTTCCTCCGACTTGGCGCGATGCCAGGCTTGGAAAGGCCTCGAAAGGGCGCATGCCAGGGTGCGCCTGCTAAAGTACGAAGGCATCTTGGGGCGCTACTCGGTCTCGAGCGCCATGACCAGCCTGTGCGAGCCTGGACGGAAGAAGGATCTGGTAGTGCACATCCCCCCGAGGATGGGCACGCACTGTCCCACGCGGGAGTGCTTCACCGTGGTTCCCCCGGTCGACGCGACGAACGGGGCGAACGGAGCCGAGATCCGGCTCACGCCGAAGCAGATCGCGGCAAAGCAACAAGAGCTGGAGGACATGCGGCTCGCCATCGAGATAGAGCAGGCTCAGCTCGATGCAAACATGGAGCCGTCGGCTTGGGCGCAGGCCCGTGGGGTGGGCCAGAGGATCGAGACCAACGCCGATGGCTACTCTCTCTTCGATCGAGCGAGTCAGTGCATCGCCGCGGCCACGCTGCTCAGCCGACAGTTGCCACAGCCGTCCACCCCGGAGGAACGCCGAGTCCAGAACGGGCTGAGGACGCTCCTTGAGCGCGCCACGGTGCGGCAGGCGGCAAGCTCCATGGGAAGAAGGCGGCAATCCGCTGGAAACTCGCGATCTCCCAGCCCCGTCGACAGGAAGAGGCCGGCCGACGACTCACGACGGAACGCCCGGAACACGGGACGACACACCATCGAGGCTCAGCGCCGGGACAAGTCGGAGGAGTCGGAAGATCGTGTCCCACGCATCAGGCACCGTCGATGCGAGGCGCACGACGAGACAGAGGAGGACTGGGACTCGAACTCCGACTCCGATTGTCCCGGCCCGGCCGCTTTCTCCCACGAGATTCGTACCATCGCAATTCCCCCGCGGTTCCGTCTCCCCACTAACTTCAGCAAGTACGATGGAGAGACAGACCCTTCCGTCTGGCTGGATGACTTCCGGCTTGCGTGCCGAGCGGGAGGAGCTTTCGATGACAAAGTCATCATACGCAACCTCCCCCTGTACTTGGAAGAGCCAGCCTGCGCATGGCTCGAGCGCCTTCCAAACGGGAAGATCCGAAGCTGGGCGGATCTGAGGAGTATTTTCGTCGGGAACTTCCAGGGCACCTGTGCACGCCCGGGCAAGGTCTGGGACCTCAAAAGGTGCAAGCAAAAGCATGGGGAGACCCTGCACGATTACCTGTGCCGGTTCTCTCGACAGTACAACTTCCTCCCGGACGCCACTGATGCCGACGCCATCGCCGCACTGATGGGAGGCACCAAGAGCCGACCCTTGGTCAACCGGATCGGCAGGGAATGCCCAAAGACGATCAAGGAGGTCCTCCACATGCCCGCTGAGGAAGCGCAGGGAGAGGAAGCCGTGCTAGCGCATTTTCCCGAAGACGGAGGGAAAAAGAAGCGCGAAGAGACTGCAGACGAGGCAGGGCCATCAGACTATCATGAGAAGAAGAAGAAGAAGAAGAAGAAGAAGAAGAAGAAGAAGAAGAAGAAGGAAAGGCGGGTTGAGTACGTCGCCGTCGCAGACCCCAAACCCTCCCGACCCCAAGGGCGGGCGCCACAAGGTTAGAGACGAGACGACCGACCCTAGGGGTGACGACTCAACGAGGGCCAGACCCCCGACTACTTCGAGCAGTTGCTCGAGGGTCCGTGCCCAAACCACGCGACCCCCGTCAAGCACAAGTACCGCGAGTGCGGACTCATGAGGAAATTCCTTATGGGTAGGCTGGATGGGGTCAGTCCTACCCCTCAGCCACAGGGTAAGGGGGCGGAGACCGACTGGTTTCCCGAACCCAACGAGTGCCTCATGATCTTCGGAGGACCAGAGGCGCAGGCATCAAAGCGACGCACCAAGCTGATGGAGCGCGATGTGTTCACGGCTCATCCCACCGACCAGGAGTTCCTCCGGTGGTCTGAGGCCGCGATCACCTTCGACCGATCCAACCACCCGAAGTACGTCCCGCATCTAGGGAAGCTTCCTCTGGTCGTGGCCCCGATAATCGTGAGGAAGCGCGTCTCCAAGGTGTTGATGGACGGAGGGAGCGGCCTCAACATCCTATATGCAAGCACACTGGATGCCTTGGGTGTCCCGAGGTCCCACGTGCGCCCGGAATGGGCTCCCTTCTACGGAGTAGTCCCGAGGAAGGAGGCTGTTCCGTTGGGACAGATCACCCTCCCGGTCACCTTCAGAGATCGGGAGGATTTCTGCACCGAGACACTCTGTTTCGAAGTGGTGGACTTCGACGGCTCCTACCATGCTATCCTGGGCAGGCCGTGCTACGCTAAGTTCATGGCCGTCCCAACCTACGTCTACCTCAAGCTCAAGATGTCGGGTCCCAATGGCGTCATTGTGGTGGGAACATCCCCCCAGGTGGCGTACGAATGCAAGAAGGAGAGCTGCGCACTGGCGACAGCTCTTGTCGCGTCTCGCCAGCTCGCCAAGGCCAAGGCGGCCGTGGAGGCTTCCAAGGAGCTTGCCGTCTCTCAAGCGGCGGTCGACGCCATGATGGTTCTAACCTCCATTCCTGAGGATCGGGAAGCGCACGACGCCAGGGATGACGACGGCCCCGCACGCAAGAGGGCGATGCTCGAGCTGTAGGCCGAGAGGCAGTTCCAGCTGTCGAGCGAACGAAGAAGGTGCTCCTTGATCCCCAAGGCTCCGGGAGCAAGACGGTCATCATCTCCTCCACCCTCACGGAGAAATAGGAAAGCGCGCTCGTCGACTGCCTCCGGGCGAACATCGGCATGTTCGCTTGGGTTCCCGCGGGAAGTCGCCGAGCATTCCTTGGACATTCGCAAAGGCGCGAAGCCTATCAGGCAGCCCACAAGGCGCTGCAACGAGTTCAAGCGAAAGATCATCATCGAAGAAGTAGCGAAGCTGTTAGATGCAGGGTTCATTAGGGAGGTACGCTACCCGGAGTGGTTAGCAAATCCTGTACTCGTCGAGAAAAAGAACGGGAAATGGAGAATGTGTATCGACTACACTAGTCTCAATAAAGCTTACGAAAAGTTTCCCTATCCCCTCCCTCGCATCGATCAGGTCGTAGACTCTACAGCAGGGTGCGAAGCCCTATGTTTCCTTGACGCCTACTCTGGGTACCACCAGATCACGCTCAAAGAATCCGACCAATTGGCCACTTCCTTCGTGACCCCTTGCGGTGTATTCTGTTACACCACGATGGCCTTCGGACTAAAGAATGCTGGTGCAACGTTTCAGCGTTGCATGAACCAGTGCTTAGGAGACCTCATCGGGCGAACCGTCGAGGTCTACGTGGATGACATCATAGTCAAATCCAAGTGAGATGACGATCTAGTCCAAGACTTGGAAGCCACGTTCGATCGCCTGCGGGCGAACCGCGTAAAACTCAATCCAGAGAAATGCGTGTTCGGGGTCTCAAAGGGCCTCCTCCTGGGATTCGTCGTCTCCACCAGGGGCATTGAGGCGAACCCTGAGAAGATTGCAGCCATCACCAACATGGGGCCGCTCAGCTCCGTCAAGGATGTCGAGAAGCTGACAGGTTGCCTCGCCGCGCTAGGACGGTTCGTAGCGCGCTTGGGTGAGCGGGGGCTTCCTTTCTACAAGCTCCTGAAGAGGGACGGCCGCTTCGAGTGGAGCACGGAGGCCCAGCAGGCGCTCGACCAGCTCAAGCACATACTCACCAAGCCACCTGTCCTGGTGCCCCCACGCGAGGGGGAACACCTGCTCCTGTACGTGGCGGTGACCACTCAGGTGGTAAGCGCTGTTCTCGTGGTGGAGCGCGAGGAGGAAGGGCACACCCTAAAGATACAGCACCCGGTCTATTACATCAGCGAGGTGTTGACCGAGTCAAAGACGCGCTATCTCCACATCTGGAAGATGATCTACGCCATCCTCATCGCCAAGCGCAAGCTCAGACACTACTTCGACGCCCATCGTGTCACCGTCGTCACGGAGCACCCGTTAGGAGAGGTGATCAACAACAGGGAGGCGACGGGGAGAATCGCCAAGTGGTCCCTCGAGCTCATGGGCTATGACATCTCTTACGCGCCAAGGTCAGCAATCAAGTCTCAGGTCCTTGCGGACTTTGTTGCTGAATGGACAGAGACACAGCTCCCCCCAGCCCCGGCTGACCTCGAATACTGGATCCTTCACTTCGATGGAGCTCAGAATCAAACCGGGTCGGGGGTGGGGGTCGTCTTCATCTCTCCTATGGGGGTGATGATGCATTACGCCATACGGCTTCACTTCCCCGCGTCGAACAACATGGCGGAGTACGAAGCTCTGCTCGCCGGGCTGCGGATAGCCAAGGAGCTAGGCATCCATAGGCTGGAGGCTCGTGGTGACTCTCAGCTCGTGGTTGATCAGGTCAACGGCGATGCCAAGTGCTACAATCCGAAGCTGGCGGTCTACTGTGAAGTGGCACACAGAGCGCAAGAAAAGTTCAAAGGCTTGGGCTTTGTCCACCTCTGGCGGGAGTACAACAAGGCGACCGATGAGCTAGCCAAGCTTGCATCCCGGCGACAGCCAATCCCGTCGGACGTGTTCGCAGACGACCAGCACCAACCGTCAGTGAACTTCAACGATGGAGCACCTTCCTTGGGGCCGAACCCCGAGCAGTTGCTTGGCCCCGAGGGGAGCCCCGACCAGAAGAGGGTAGTGGCAGCCATCGTGTCCGACCCTGACGAAGGGCCGGACCTCGAGGAAGAACAGCCTGTGGAAGACCCACCTGAGCCAAAGAGGGATTGGCACACACCCTTCTTAAGCTGGCTCGTCGATGGGGCCCTCCCAGCTGGACGAACAGAAGCCCGACGCCTCGTCCGAAGGGCCAAGTCCTATAGGATAATTGAGGGCAACCTGTACTGCCGGGGCCACAATGGTGTTCTTCAGTGCTGTATCCTCAACGAAGAAGGGAGATCGCTGCTGAGGGACATCCACGGTGGGGTGTGTGGCTACCACGCGGCGCCCTGGTCATTGGTAGGGTCGGCCTTCAGGCAAGGATTCTACTGGCCCACAGGCGTCACAGATGCCGAGCGAATCGTGCGAACGTGCGAAGGCTGCCAGTTCTACGCCAAGAAGACACATTTACCAGCCCAGGCGCTTTAGACCATACCCATCACCTGGCCATTCGCGGTCTGGGGGTTGGAAATGGTCGGGCCACTGCCAAGAGCGCCCGGGGGTTTCACCCACATGTTTGTCGCCGTCGACAAATTCACGAAGTGGATTGAAGCGCGCCCTTTAACGGAGATCACGTCGGAGCAAGCCGTCCGCTTCTTCCGTGACATCCTGTGCCAGTTCGGTGTTCCAAACACCATTATCACCGACAATGGAACTCAGTTCACGGGGAAGAAGTTCACCTGCTTCTGCGACAACTACGGGATCGAGGTAGCATGGGCGGCAGTCGCTCACCCGCGCACAAATGGGCAGGTCGAGCGTGCCAACGGCATGATCCTGCAAGGGTTGAAGCCGCGGATATTCAACCGACTGGTCAAGCGCATTCACAAGCTCGGCGCCAAGTGGGTGGAGGAGCTACCCTCCGTCCTGTGGAATCTACGGACGGCTCCGACTCGTAGCACGAGTTTCTCCCCGTTCTACATGGTCTACGGGTCTAAGGCGATCCTCCCCAAGGACGTAGACTATGGCTCCCCAAGGGTGCAAGCCTTCGACGAGGAAGCGAATGTGACCAACCTTGAGGACGTCGCAGACCAATTGGAGGAAGCTCGGGAAGTAGCGGTGGCGCACTCGGCCAGGTACCTGCAAGGCTTGAGGCGTTATCACGCACAGCGAGTGCGTGGCCGCGCGTTTCAAGTGGGCGACCTGGTCTTGAGGCTAGCCCAAGATCACGCGGTTTCACCAAGCTTTCACCTCCTTGGGAAGGGCCCGACACCGTAGTGCGGGTCCTCCGCCCGGGTTCTTATAAGCTGGCAATGCCGGATGGAACCCACATTTCCAGCGCCTGGAACATTGAGCAGCTCCGACGCTTCTACCCATAACCACCCGCGGAGGGGGGCAGCGGGTATGATCCCAACCCGCCCGACCCCACGGAGGGGTCGGCTACACCCTGTCAGCACGAGAGGTTCGGCGAGGACCCTCGCAGGGAGAAAGGCCCAAAAGGCCAAAACCGGAGTTGGGCTGGGACTGAACGCGGTTCAGTCCTTTCCTTTTATGGGAAGACTCCGATGGCGAATGGTATCCATTTTTAGTACCACATCACCGGCGGAGGGAGGAGCTGCACAACTTAAAAGCAGTTCGTCCACGGGCGAACCACTCGGCGGTAATGCCCCGGAGGCAGAAGCCGCCGCCCAACCGATGGAGCCCCGTCTCCGGGGGGCACTATCGCCGACCGCAAAACCTCTGAAGCTACAGTAACCGCGAGCCCTTGGCCATGACGACGTCTTCATACCAGCCTCAAGCTCACGGTGCTGCGTCAACTCCTCGTCGCGCGACGGAAGACCCGACAGGGGGGCTGCGGAAGCCCTCCCCCTGGCCTCCAGCCGGCCAGATAAGTGAACCCTTTACACTTCTATTTTTTCTGATTAAATTCATTGTCGTTTCTTTTTGAGCTTTTTGTCTGTTATCCGGCCC